>CM070568.1:24471611-25096111 GCA_036346405.1 Phyllostachys edulis | reverse complement strand
TTGGTAGTGACACAATTGATCTTGCCTCGAATTTGTCCTGTTGTTGGTCTTCCTTCTCTTGAAATTTGTTCTAGTCTTCTTAACTGTTCTTTGGATTGTAGCATACCTTCTTTGTTAGCCTGCATTATTGGTGTCTCGTCGGGCAACGACGGAGGAGGATAGCCTGCTGGCCAAGCAGAGGTCTGGAGGGGAGGGGAGGCGAGGATGATCCGGAGCGACGACCTCTAACCTTCGGAGGGGAGGCGACTTCCTCCAAGCGAATCTGAAGGGGAGGCGTGGATCTCTTGGGCGGTTGGATGGCCGACGAGGGAGGAGGACGGGAGAGCACGCAGACCTGCCAGGGCGAGCCGAGGGTGTCGGGGATCGGGAGGATGTCGAGTAGGGCGGCGATGCTGGTGGAGCCGACGATGAGAGCCATGCTCCCACAGGAGGCCGCCGCAGAACGCTCGCTCCGGCGCTTCTTGAATGCGTCGAACGCGCCCGCCCACCACCACTTCATCATGGCGGTGCGGGTCGGGTTGGTGGCCAGCGGGTGGGATCGAGGTAGGGGACGGAGGAGGTGAAGCGGCGTGGGGATCGGCGAGAGGAGCAAGTTGGGAGGTTGGGGTTCTGGGTTGGGGGAGGCTGTGCGTGCGACGGGAACGGACCAAGGGCAAGAGAGTAATTTTACGTGACATGTAATGGGAAAACATGCATATAAGAATAAAATAATGCAAAGAGGGCAAAATCTGAAGAAATAGACAAAAGAGGGGGCAAAAAATGTATTAGGTCGGGAAAGAGGGTAAAATCTGAAAACATAACTAAAGGGAGGGCAAATAGTGAATTCCCCCATTTTTAATTGTCAAACCCGTTCGTCAATATTCCACACTTCTTAATAACTCCTTTAACTTCAATTGGGTATAGCTATACCCTTAATCACAGCTCATCAAGAACTACTAGAGGACAACATCAACTTATTTGATTTCACTCCCAAGGATACTCGTTAGGATCTATTATACACCACACTACAGACCCAACTTGATAACCCATATCATATCCATTAATTTCTTTGATTATAACCTCTCACTTAACCATGAGAAGACATTGTTAAAGGGTTTAACATTTTCTTTCATAAAAGAGAACCATTCAACTTCCACACTCAAAATACCCAAAAGAGTTACATTGAGTCAAAGCTTCTATATACTAAAAGACTTGCAAAAGGAAACTTTCATTATCCAAATCATCAAGCGAAATAAATGGGTCATGTTTTCCAATAAGAAAGACGAAACTCCAATACAAAGATCAATCTTGACAATTAACCAAGTTCACCAGTCGTAAGAATAACTCAACAGTTGGAAAAATAATAATTGCTTTAAGGGACAAATTAAGCAAATAGAAAAACATTAACCTTTCTCAAAGCAACCCATCAACCGCAATGAACTAATAACCCAAGAGAAATTCATCAACCACAATTAGACAAGTGTTTACCAAATTCAAATTCAAGGAAGAGAACAACTTTTCTAAAGATACCCACTATCAACGTCTCTATTAAGATATCTGAGGTAACCACTTCACTATTCCCTTATTACGAATGGTGGTATAACCTGGTAAAGCCCAGAGCCACAACCACGGCCTCAACCTCTCAGCATCAGTTATCCCCACACATAACAATCATATAATCAGTTAATAAGCAATCATAATCAATTCATATCAGCGACCATCAATACGATATAACGGATACGTAAAAGCAATGCTTTGCCTATTCCCATCCTACTACGCACCAGTGTGTCAAAATTTTAAGTTGATTAGTTAATAGCAAATTTAAATCAATTTAATCACCACGGACCTAAAGCCCACTCTGATACCAACTGTAACACCCCAACCCAACATGAGCCTGGAATGCTACTAAACTAATAGAATAACAAAATAAAACTAAGTTTTTTTACTAAATTTTGGTAGAACCTCCTTTGTATAGGTGACTATACCGGAGGTTCTAATAGATTAATATAACATCATTCATTAATCCTAACATCTCATTTCAAATGAATCATAAAAGAACATCCATAATATGCTAATCAACTAAAGCATAATCAAAAGGCATCCATAATAAGCTAATCAACTCCATTACAGATTATCCAAAGCGTAAGGCATAATCATAATAAATCCTTTAAGAAGTTTACTCAAATACTAAATCATCATCCAAATTATTCAACTGTGAATGGTTCGTGACAGTATGCAATCAATCTTAGGTCTAATCCCTCCCATGCATGACGCTCGTATGAAGGGTACCTAAAAACACAAATAACAGCAAGAGTTAGTCCAAAGACTCAGGAAAATACAATTAATAAGACATTATAATACACAATTATAACATCAACATCCATCAACAAATCTTTATAATAAAACAATTCACATACTTATGCAATAAAAATGCGCAATGCATCTTTTCTTTTCTCTTCGCATTTACCGGTAATGCGGAGTATGCAACCATCGATACATACGCATGCCGGTGCCTTCTATCACAGGGACCATAAGCCCACACTCCACAAGTGTGGGGTCCACAAGTCCATCATATCCATAACGGGGACCTCAAATCAATGCTTGGTCACCACGTGACCAAGCCTCAAATATGATAACATGATGCACATGAACATTTCCTCTATCCATGATTAACATGTATTAGCAGCAGCATCATACATGAATAAAACTTACTCATACTTCTAGTATTCACGATCATTAACATACATATCATTCTAGCATCCATGCATAGAGAATATGTACATAATACTTGCAACCATGATCGATCACTCATAGGTAATCCATCAATAACTGTACTTGCCTCAATCGTGCGAAGATGGAAGACACAAAGAGGGTGCTGCCCCCGGAGCCAAACCCCCACCTGAATTAATTTAACAAGCACTCTAAGATAGCAATTCTGGATAAAAACAAAGCTTGAAGCAAATACAAATTCGCTACACTCTCTAGCGCAAACACAACTCCAAAATCCTAAACATCTGTCTATCCCCTCAACAGACAGTCCCCACCTAAAATACATAACTTTTCGTACAGAGATCCAAAAGGGGTGATCTCTGACATTCTAGAAATATTACAACATGGCATACATAAACTTATTTGGCGAGCTTCCCAGATTCGGCTATCTACTATCTCTACCACACAGATTAATTGAACAACAAAATCTCGATAGTGGTTTTGGACAACAAGACTAAAATTGACGTATCTTACAGTAGAATTATAGAAAATTTATGTTCTTTAGCTTTCTGGAAAGCTAACCAAAATACCTACAACTTTTGTTATGGTGAGATCTCTGAATAATCCATTAACTATCGATTAGAGAGAAGATTAATCGGGTGAGGTTTAATTGAAAATTCAAGGATTTTGGGGGAATTTTGGAACCTGGGCCTTGGGCCCAGGCTAGAACAGCCTAGTGGTTGGCCATGTGTGGGCCAAGAAGGGGGGAGGCACCCCAAGGCCCAAGCCCATGCCGCCCACCACCTTAACCCTAGGCCAAACTCTTTCCCCTCCCCAAGCCGCCACTCCTCATCCCCAAGCCGCCACCCCTCCTGCCCCTTGGCGCCGTCCCTGCTGCTCCTGGTGCCACCCCCTGCCATTAGTACTACCCCTCCCTGCCCCTTGGTGCTACATCCCCGCTGCTGGTCTTCGCAAAGGAGAGGTGAAGGGAGACAAGGGGAGAAAAGAGGAGAAGAAGGGTCTTCTTCGTGGGGAATCAATCATCGTCTTCCTGCGAGTCTTCAAGGGTAACGAAGTGCTTTCTTCGTTGGTTGATGATTATTAGATGCAAATTTCGATTAGCTGGATTGGATCAAAATGCTGCCGTTAGATATTCAGATCTGTCCAGATTGTTGCGTGGCCAATTTTGGATTCTTAGACACCGAATTGGAGATTTCCATCTCCTAGAGATATATAGGTATTGTTTTTAGCTTTCCGTAGCCACCAAGAACACTTAATTCCGATGTACAGATCAAAAGTTATGGTATGATCTTTCCTACTGTCCTGAATTCCTGACGAGAATGAACTGTCAAGATGTCTTTTAAAATATGATTAAGATAATGGCGGATTCAGGGTTTTCACCCAACTAGGTTGTTGTAGCAATTTTTATAACCTTTCCAGAATGTTAACGAATACCCTAATCGGAGTTGTAGATCCAAAGTTGCGATCTGTTCTTTACTGTTGTCTTTTTCGTCTAGACAGAATCTGTCTTATACTTTCATCTACCTGTTGGCATATTCTTTTTGCTGAATTAGGAGATCTCGCCAACTAGACTTGTGTAGATATTGTCATTATGTTTCCTTAGGATCTGAGCTCACCTCGTTTCGAGTCTCAGATCAATAGATGTGATTTATTTAGTACCGCTGTTCAGTTTGATGTCCAGCTAGTTAGTCGGTTTAATAGAGTAGATCGACTTTGTGAGCCTTAGGCTTAGGATGCTACGATTAAGCGTTTCGATTCATGTCCGGATCACGTGGTTCCTTATACACGTATTTAACTTGTGTAGGAGGGGGAATTTCGAGTGTAGCGCCATCCGTCTTGCCTCAAAACGCTTCGTAGAGCGGAAGGCAAGTACTTTAATATTCTTAAGGCTATTGAATGCTAAATATTTGATGTTCGCAATGTGTTTTTCTATGATCCATGAGAAAATTCAATGGTTATGTTCCTTTCATATTCGATTATTCCATGTTTAAAGATGATGTCTTTCATTATTCATATTTCATTCCATGCATCCATTATTCATGTTTCATCCATGGGAGTGGATTATAAAGACCCATCAATTCCAGTATGGGCACGTAAGACCCACCATTCCAATGTGGGCAGATTTGGACACCCGTCTGAAACATTCTTCATACGGAATTTGGATCCCCGTATTTTGTTAAATCCTAAGTGAATACCGACAGGTGTGTCACTAGCTATACCGGTATAAGCATTAGTGCATTCCATTCATTACATTCAATCCATCCATTCCATTCATTCATATGTTCTTTCGGTGCTGTGTTCATATTCTTTAATGTTGTTGTCTTGTTCATATTTATTGTATGTCCAATTATTCTTTGTACTTGCTAAGTCTCAGACTTATTCTTGCCTTTGTTGTTTATTTTAGGTGATCGTTGATGATGTCATTATTGGGAGGGAGTAGACATGCACTATTCATTCACTTCACCATATTCAAGTTTCAATAATATGATTTGGTTTCTGTCTTTAATTCGTTAAGTGATGAACTGTAATAAATAAAGTTAGATGGTGGATGATATCTTTCTCTATGTTATGGTTTATTAAGTACTGCTTGTGATCCTTGATCACTCCTTTGTTATAATTATTTGGATTCAGATTATATTTCTGCCTTGTTCTATTAAATGTTGATCTCTTTATGTCATTAGATGTTATATTGTTTAAATTCTTCCGCATTATTGTTGTATGTTAGATTCTTTAGGTAACATTTCGGCTTCCGAATAGCCAGGGTGTTACAGTTGGTATCAGAGCGGGTTTTAGGTCTGTGGTAATTGGATATTAAATTGACACACTGTACACAGTAGGTGGGGTTTGGGTAGTCCATTGCATCCGAATTTCTTGTGGTATGTTTCATCATGTTGAATTGTTCTTGAATTGCGTCTGTACTATCTTTCTTGTTGTTGACCTATGATCTGCTATGATCTTCTATATCTATGAATTTATTCTATGATTACTATGAGATGGCCTTATATTCATAATTGATTATATTGGTTATGTGTATTGGTAACGGACGTTGAGAAGTTGAGATCGTGGTTGTTGTCCTGGGTTTTACCAGGCTACACCACTATTCGTGGTATGAAAATAGAGAAGTACTTACCCTCGTTCCATAGTTATGTGTTGAGCATGAGTTCTTTGATGAAGTTGTTGTCTTTCTCGAGCTTGTATCTGGTTTCCTGGTTATAGTTTCTTGCAGTTGATGAATTTCTTTTGAATGGTGGTTATGATGAAGTGGGCAAGCTCCATTGGGTCTCTAAACGTTCTTTGAAACAAATATTGTTCTTCCGACTATTGTGATATTTCTACTTCATGTGAATGTAGTTAAATTGCAAAATTGATCTTTTCACGGAAGTTCTATTTTACCCTCAGTTGGAAAATGTAACTCATTGGTTCGCTTGGTATTTGGGTAGTGGAAGATTTCTTTTACAAGTTATTTATTATGTGGGACGTTGATCTTGCGTATTTCTTTTGGATTAATTTGAGAGTTGAAGTTTAATGCCTCTCTTAAGAGAAAGAGTATGTTAAAACCCTTTAGTGTTGTATTGTCATACTTATCTAAGAGGTTTTAATTAAAAGAATTATTTGGTATGGTAGGAGTTATCAGGTCGGGTTATTATCTTGGTGCAAACCAATGACTCTTAGTTAATGTTTTCAAAAGTGAAGTTAATTTTGCCTTGGTAAATAATAACCTTAACTATGTCTTCTATTTGGATACCTGAAGATTTTTGTACAAATGTTAGATTCACCTGATCTTGCCATGCTAAATTGTTGTTATATGTATGAAGAAATGGATGAGGGTGGTTGTATTGACTTACAAAACCTTGTCTTATAAATATTCCATTGTTGAAGTTTACAGATATTTCATTCTAATTTCTGAACAAAGGTAGGACTATGAATGCTTCCATGATTAGATAGTCTTTGGTTGTTAGTATTAATGGTAAGAGTGAGCTTGTTAAAAAGTGGTTTGTTACAGCTTGGTGGCTTTCGCACTAGGTTTCTTTTCTAGAATAAGTTGTTATTACAATCCCATTTGATGCTGGAGATTTCTATGACACGATTTGTCATGTTTCTTTTAGAATGTTTATTGATGTGATAGTACAGTAAATTGATTGTTACCAGGAATGTATGTTTTTGATCTTAATAAAATGTTCAGTAATGTGAGGGTAAAGTTGATTCTTTTATAGAGAAAGAAATTTGATCGCCTTCGTGATATTTCTTAAATGATCAAATTTCAAGTTTTGTGTTCATGATCTTTTGGGGTTCGAGCTTTATGTAGTAGCGAAGTTTGTCGAGTAAAGCGACATGTTGCAAAGTTATAATGGTTCTTCAGTGATGCAAGTGCTTTGATCTTGAATGCTTGTTTGTTCTTATCTATTAAGGTCTGATATTCTCTTCTTGTGAGGCCTATGCTTTCAACTGTGGACTCCACTTATGTTCTATGAGTTAATTGCCTAATTGGTTTTTCCTTTGGTCCTGTGTTCATTGCGAGTGGTAAATGATTTTCTAGTTGGTGAAAATCGTTTTCATTTGCCTCTTCTTTTGAGAAAGAATCAACCAATCCTTTTCACATGGGTCTTTCGAAGTGTTTTCTAATTGTTGTTGTAAGATTGATGTTAATACTTGTAGTAATTTGATCGCCTATCATGATATCTCTTAAATGAGAATACTTCAAGTTTAGTTTTCGTGATCTTTTGGAGCTCATGAATATTTTGGTAGCTAAAATTATTTTAAATAAAATGGTGTATGGGAATGTCCTATTACTTCTTAAGAGTTTCGTGTGATTTAGTCTTAAAGAAATGTTTCAAGTTTTGTAGCTGAGATCATTTGGATCTCATGTTTCATGAGTAGTTGAACTGTTTCGAGCAAATTTGGCGTGTTGAAGAATTTTATTGGTTTTTAAGTAGTTCTGTGGGTTGGACTAAAGAACTTATCTTGTTCGTTGTGGCAAAGTGTTGTTAGTTCAAGGACTAATTTCAGAGTTAAAGGAAAGAGTGTAGTAGAGGTATTTGAGAATTTGAGTTAATTTTTGTAACTTGTGGTTATTTGAATCATGCCTAAATTTTCTGCTTTTTCCGCTCAAGAGATGTCGAGTTTCAATTGTAATGTTATTTTCTTATTGGTTGTTACTCGTTAATTCCTTTTTGAGGGATGTGTGCCCTCAGCTGTGAACTCAACTTTCGTTTTTCCAAGATCCTCGTTATCAGATTAATTCTTTTGGGTTTTGTGCTCGCTATGAGGAGCAACGGTTTTCTGTGTGATGAAACTTGTCCTTATTCGCCTCTTTCTTTCGAGAAAGGATCAACAGTTTGTGTTGCAAAGTTTTACAAAGCATAAATTGGCAACTGTTTGGTGGTGGTTAAGAATTTGTAGTGGTGAGATTTTGCTACCAAGCTATTGGAAGAGTAGTAGAAGATGAATTGGTTTTGACATACACCTATTGGAGGCAAGGTAGTTAGGATCGCGATCCAAGTCTTAAAGTCTTACGACTCTACGAACCCACGACAGCCTGTCGATCCAAGTCTTACTGCCGATCCGATCCTACTCAAGGTAGGTAGGATCGCGATCCTACTCTTAGAGTCTTACGGTTCTACGAACCCATGACAGCCTGTCGATCCAAATCTCACTGTCGATCCTACTCGTAGAGACTTAGGGCAATTTTTTTTAGAGGCCAGGCTTTGCTGATATTTTGTTTTAAAGCAAAATTTGTTGATATTAATTTCTGAGAATGAAACTATAAATAAACAAGGAGCATGCAAAATATTGTATCAGTGTGGTAATGCTAGTACAAATATCTATATTATGGCATGAGCAATCTTGAGCTTGATAATGATAAGCTATTTTTATTCCTGGAGTATGTCTAGCTACTTTTAAGGAACATGCAAGTGGTAAACCATATAACAATCATACAAGCTTATAGTATAGATGTTAAATATGTGTATTTTTACAAATCCGTAGAATCGCCGATTCTACGATTCGATACTACGATTCGATCCTACCGGAGGCAAATCGATCCGACTCGGGATCTCAACTCTGACTACCTTGCTTGGAGGAAATTTGATTCCCATGGAATGTATGGCGTTCAAGTAAAACTGAATAGTGGTACGACTAAGTAGAACCTATGGTATAGTGAAATTCCAGAACCTTAGTTCATGTTGAAATATTGGGAATTATCGATGGTATGGAAACCTTGATCATTTTTTTTAGAGTAACGCAATTGGAAAGTATTGCGAGATTTTGTGGGTGATTTCTGATGATGTCAATGAGTGAGTATGTTAGAATTGTGGGCATGTTCAAGATTTAATCTGATGATTTCTCTATCTGTTATAAGAGAAGTTTGTTGTAGAGGTCTTGGAGGTTAAATTTGGGCTTTGCATTTTTAGGCTAAACCTTTGGTCGCCCAATGATTTTTTGTAGAGAAATTAGATAATGACGTTTCCTGAGCAGTGGAATTATCATTAATAAGAACCCTTCTGATGTAGTACATGAGCGTGTGTATTGAGGATTTTGAGTTGTTGTTCTTGAAAGTTGGAGGTGATGTGATTGCGTGGGATCCATTTTGTGGTGTTTTGGGTGCCTTCCATCAAATTAATTTCGTTAGTAGAAGGAGTTGTCTAGAGTATTCGATGGGATGAATAGAGCCTCTCCACAAAGGTGTGGACGATGTATTTTGGTTGGAGCACAATTTGAGGATGTTAATTTAAGAGGTTTGATCTCGTGTGGTATGCGATGAATTCGAATTCCAATGTTTGAGCGAAAATTTATTCCTAAAAGAGAAAACTGAGAAAAATGATGTTTTCTCGGGTAGTAAAGCGTTTTCTTGATTCTCGTTTGAGTTTTGTGTTGTTGACTGATGTCTTCCGCAATTTGAGTTGGCGCTGTGTTGGCATGTGTGATTCTTTCCAGTTCAGACGGAATAAAAGAAATAGTTGATTTAGGGATCCGAGTTATTTCCCATTTGGCTTTCATTCTGTTCATTCGCAAATTGCCTAATTAGGAATTGGAATGGTTTTCGTGATGAATCGTCAATTTTGGATTTGACCCTTTTGGTGGAGAGTTAGCATTGCGTGGAAGCAATGAGAACTCTTTATTTTCAGTTGGATTATCTTTGTAAAACTGTTGTTTAAGAGTGAGTTCGGTTGTACATTCTTGAGGAAATGTGGTGCTCCTTGCTAGATGAAGAGTTCGATTTTGAGCTTGTTGTGTGCTGTCGTACCAAAGGGGAGGTTAGGCTAGGTACATTGGTTCATTTTCGACATTTGCAGAAATTAGGAAGTTGGCGTATTGCTTTGACCATCTCGGGTCCATACGTGACGTACGCAACGTCTGGTGTGTTCTGGTGCTAAGTGAGTAGGTGAGCAATTCAAAGCTTGGGATTTCGTTAAAGACGTTAACCATCGAGTAGGGTCTTCTCTTCGATTCCCTTCTGATGAGTGTACTTGGAAATACCGGGTGGAGTGTTAGGACAGACGTCGTTTTACGTCTTTGTGCTGTGGTCTCGCTAGTCTAAGAGAGAGGCCACTTGGGAGTTGGAGTTTCATATGCGCGAGCTTTATCCGAAGTTGTTCACTTTAGGTACGTGGTTACCGTTGATATTTCTCAGTTGTGGGTGTTCTTTCGCGTAGTGTCGTGTGAGGATTCGGGGTCGAATCCTGTTTAAGGAGGGTAGAATGTAATACCCCGAATATCGATTAGAGAGAAGACTAATCGGGTGAGGGAATTAATTGAAAATTCAAGGATTTTGGGGAATTTTGGAACCTGGGACTCCGGCCTAGGCTAGAACAGCCTAGGGCCATGTGTGGGCCAAGAAGGGGGCAGGCACCGTAAGGCCCAAGCCCATGCCGCCCCACCCCCATAACCCTAGGACAAACTCTTGCCCCTCCCCCAAGCCGCCACTCCTCCTCCCCAAGCCGCCACCCCTCCTGCCCCTTGGCACCATCCTGCTGCTCTGGTGTGCCCCCCCGCCATTAGTACCGCCCTCCCTGCCTTGGTGTCTTGCATCCCATCACGGTCTTCGCAAAGGAGAGGTGAAGGGAGACGAGGGGAGAAAGGAGGAGAAGAAGGGTCTTCTTCGTGGGGAATCAATCATCGTCTTCCTACGAGTCTTCAAGGGTAATGAAGTGCTTTCTTCGTTGGTTGATGATTATTAGATGCAAATTTCGATTAGTTGGATTGGATCGAAATGCTGCCGTTAGATTTTCAGATCTATCCAGATTGTTGTGTGGCCAATTTCGGATTCTTAGAGGCCGAATTGGAGATTTCCATATCCTAGAGATATATAGGTATTGTTCTTATGTTTCCGCAGCCACCAAGAACACTTAATTCCGATGTACGGATCAAACGTTATGGTATGATCTTTCCTATTGTCCTGAATTCCTGACAAGAATGAACTGTCAAGTTGTCTTTTAAAATATGATTAAGATAATGGCAGATTCAGGGTTTCCACCCAACTAGGTTATTGTAGAAATTTTTATAACCTTTCCAGAATGTTAAAGAACGCCCTAATCGGAGTTGTAGATCAAAAGTTGTGATTTATTCTTTACTGCTGTCTTTTTCGTCTAGACAGAATCTGTCTTATACTTTCATCTACCTGTTAGCATATTCTTTTGGCCGAATTGGGAGATCTCGCCAACTAGACTTGTGTAGATATTTTCATTATTTTTCCCAGGATCTAAGTTTACCTCGTTTCGAGTCTCAGATCAATAGATGTGATTTATTTAGTACTGTTGTTCAGTTTGATGTCCTACTAGTTAGTCGGTTTAATAGAGTAGATCGACTTTGTGAGCCTTGGGCTTAGGATGCTACGATTAAGCATTTCGATTCATGTCCGGATCACGTGGTTCCTTATACACGTATTTAACTTGTGTAGGAGGGGGAATTTGAAGTGTAGCGCCATCCGTCTTGCCTCAAAACGCTTCGTAGAGCGGAAGGCAAGTACTTTAATATTCTTAAGGCTATTAAATGCTAAATGCTTGATGTTCACACTGTGTTTTTCTATGATCCATGAGAAAATTCAATGGTTATGTTCCTTTCATATTCGAATATTCCATGTTTAGTGATGATGTCTTTCATTATTCATATTTCATTCCATGCATCCATTATTCATGTTTCATCCACGGGAGTGGATTATAAAGACCCATCAATTCCAGTATGGGCACGTAAGACCCACCATTCTAATGTGGGCAGATTTGGACACCTGTATAAAATGTTCTTCATACGGAATTTGGATCCCCGTATTTTGTTAAATGCAGGCCTAAGTGAACACCGACGGGTGTGTCACTAGCTATAACGGTATAAGCATGAGTACAGTCCATTCATTACATTTAATCCATCCATTCCATTCATTCATATGTTCTTTCGGTGCTATGTTCATATTCTTTAATGATGTTGTCTTGTTCATATTTATTGTATGTCCAATTATTCTTTGTACTTGCTGAGTCTCGAACTCATTCTTGCCTTTATTGTTTATTTTAGGTGATCGTTGATGATGTCATTATTGGGAGGGAGTAGACACGCACTATTCATTCACTTCACCATATTCAAGTTTCAATAATATGATTTGGTTTCTGTCTTTAATTCGTTAAGTGATGAACTGTAATAAATAAAGTTAAATGGTGGATGATATCTTTCTCTATGTTATGGTTGATTAAGTACTGCTTGTGATCCTTGATCACTCCTTTGTTATAATTATTTTGATTCAGATTATATTCCTGCCTTGTTCTATTAAATGTTGATCTCTTTATGTCATTAGATGAGATATTGTTTAAATTCTTCCGCATTATGGTCATATGTTAGATTCTGTAGGTAACATTTTGGTTTCCGAATAGCCAGGGTGTTACAAGTAATGGGAGAGCACCACCAAGAGGGAGGGGAATAACAATGGAGTGCAAGGGGGAGGCGGACTATAGCATGGCACTGTAGCGGGTGTGGGTACTGTAGCTACAGTGCGGTCTATGGTTTTCCCCTCCTTTTATTGGTGGCCGGCCCTTCATGGACCACCTGGGCCAAGGCCCAAGGTCCAGGTTGCCAGGATTTTGCAGAAAACTCCCTCCATTCTTTCTGTTAAATCACTTGCTAACTAGTTCTTCCCTTTGAATAATTATTCTCTCTCGAATAATCATGCGAATACTTTTGGGATATTACACTTCCATAGGCATGTGACTAAGTGATTATCACAAAACCTTTACAATGCACTATCCTAACCTGATTATGCCCACTAGGGTTTCACATCTAAGGGTTAAACCACCCAGTTGGAAGCCCCCTCTTGCGCCATGTGGGAATAAACTATTCTCCCAACACCCACACCGACCAAATGGAAAAATCAAAGTCAAAACATCACAAATTAATCAGCCAGATCCGCCCCATCCTGAACATGTAGTTGTACGGTATGGCCCTATTCAATGGCGCACAAAGCTAAGTCCTTAAATTAGTCAGGCAAGACTACCTCATCCTAATGTGTATATTGCACCCCCTTTACTGCACGATCACTTGCCCGAGAAGAAAACCAGTCTTGTTTAATCAAGACCAATGGCATACCCTGCCATGGCACACAAATTTTACAACACTGGCATCACACCCGATTCAGTATCTCATTATGTAAAATTGATATAATTGATCAAGAGAGAATAAGCCCAACGTATAACTAAGCATGGCTAAGCATAACTACGGCAAACCCATGTTGGTACTACAATTATGTCCAAGTAGTAATGACCCGACCTGGGGTGATAATGAATACGTTGCATACAAGTAAACAAGGTGGCATAATGACAAATAGGTATTTAACTACTCCCAACAAATACATTTGATATAAAAGTAGCATGCAATTTGATATGTAAAACAAAGTAATTTTTTGCAAACATAGGTTCAACATGATCAAATGTTACAACTTGACTTGTTCGTACACTGTTGATACTAGATCTTGCTCTTCAAATCTTTCGTTCACCCCCCGAGGATCATTGTCTATCGAGAGAGAAAACACAGAACACAAATAAATACAAAACAGAGGTTGAAATAAACTTGAAATCAAATAAAAACTGGGAGAAAGAGGTCAAGTTTAGATTAATTTAGAAAGAACAGACTAAACTGAAGCTCATTTATGGGAGAATGGGTTTCCGGAAGTTTGGACGATAGAGAAAATCAAGAAAAGAAAGAGGATAGAGAGAAAACAATGGGTAATAGGTGTGGCCTATGAATTTCAAAAAAAATTAGAATAAAAGAAATTTGGGAAAAGACTGGCAGAGGATGACAAGTGGCCCTTGGTGTAACACCCCAGCCCAACCTGAGCCTAGAATGCTACTAAAAATAACATAACAGAATACTAATCTAAGAATTTTCTTCATATTTTGATAGAGTCTCCTTTAAATTTTTGACCATTAAAGGGATTCCATGCATCTAACAGGTATTCGAGCAAGATAATAATGTATCAAACTTTAAAATATAATCATAAAGTTTACCATAGAATCACCATCTGACTCTATTACAAGAAAACAAATACACCTCGAAGGGTGAACACGATCATAATGAAAAAAATAACGTTCTCTGGTAGGTTCCTTCAATTTAAACTTAAGTTACTGAATTATTAAGCATAGTATTTAATGTGGTTGAGTGCATCAAACTTTTCTAGCCTTTCCCATGCATGTCACCTTCACAAGATGTACCTAAAAACAAAACATAACAACAAGCGTGAGTCCATGACTCAGCAAAGTACAACCAAAACATTAAACCAAACTTCAGAAGAAAACTTTGATTCTAATAGTAAAAATGCTCACATACAGTCATCCACAACAATATCATAACTGTTCAACTTTTATTGCCATGCAATGCAAATGTCACAAATGCACATTTCTTTTCTCTTTGTATTTACCGGTAATACGGAGTATGCATCCGTCGATGCATACCCATGCATGTGCCTTTAAGCACGGGGGCCTCAAGCCCACACTCCACGAGTGTGGAGAACTCATGCCCGTCTAATACATGATGGAGACCTCAAAATTTCTCATTACTTGGCTACAATGTAGACCAAGCCTCAAGGATCAAAGAATGATGGTAATAATTCATAAACCTTCATCTCTTTGACTAAACAACATAAATACTTAATCTATTCATCAGCTAGAATATAAACAAACATTCAAATACGTAAAACATAAACACTTTATGAACATTCTCCGCCTATGTTACCAACTACTTGCACTTGCCTCAACCGTATGTCGAACGATGTCGAGTAGAGGGCACTGCCCCCTGATTCACACCACCACCTGAGCATTCATAAACATACTAAGAAAACAATCCAAAATAATTTCTATATAAACAAAATAAATAGCCAACATCGCTCCTAATCGCAACCCCAAAACAGCCCCGTTTTCCTCCCGAAACCCGTTCCGTCGAAAACAGAACAACCACCTTACTAAAAAATCATAACTCTAATCTACCAAACCAAAAATTATGAACTTATACATTATGGAATCCTCAAGATGTTATATATATTTTTCATGGAGATCAAGAACCCTAATTAATCCATTTAGTAATTTTAAACTGCATTTTACCGAACTACTGCCAAAAGATGACGCCTCTCTAGACAGCAACCTTACAAAAACCATAACTTCCATTCTGTTTATCCAAAAAATTCATTTTTAGTCTCTCTGAAAACCTTAAGGAATTGACCGCTAAGGTGGTCGTGGGGGCAGCAGAGGCAGCGGTAGAAGCCTCTGGCCTGGGTGGTGATGTACTTGACCACCGTGCTGGGAAGGAAGTTGTTGCAGACGTACCTCCCGGTCTCCAAAGAGAAGCTGCGGTTACAAAATTAGAAGACGAGGAGTACTTCAACTTCTGTGCTGATTTCTTTGGGCTTGCTTTCATCGTGGGGTCTTCTGTTTTTAGATATCGCAATCGAGTCCCTCATCACAAAGATATTCCCAACAGAGGGGAAATTTTTGACAACGAGCGTCTTGAGAAGGTTTGGTGGGATCAAGTCGTGAAGATAGATAAGCTGAAGAGTCCAACGATGGTTTTCTCGATGTTTGCTCGGACGACCATGAATTTAAGTATTTAAGGATACTTATATGTGTGGCCTTCCCTTGCTTCTTACTGTCTTTCTTTTTGCAGAAAGCTCTAGAACAAATTGCCACTATTGGTGAATATCACCAACAACTTGTAGAGCTACGACAGGAAAAAGCAGAACTGTGTGAATAGGCAGAGAGGTGGTAAGTCACTGTTATTCGTAGTCATTTTTTTTATTTGACCACTTATACAGTGCTTATAGGGTTTGTCGTGGAAAAACTCACGACTAAGTACTAGTCGTAGAAAGACTTACGACCAATTAGATAGTGCTCATGTCTACTTTTAACCTTTATAGGTTAAATAGTGATGAAAAGACCTTGGCTGACTCGCTCGATTATGAAAAAGACAAGACAAGAAAGCTAAGGGAAGAGAAAGAAGACCTCTTGAAGAAGCTTCAGGAGGGTAACTCTGCAACTCGAAAATTGCAGAGAGAGATAAACAGTAAGTGCTGAACTTAAGACTGCTTATGTCGTTGATCTTTACCTTTTTAACTCTTACTTCTTTTCAGAAAAAGAGGACGAAATAAGAAGGCTCCAAACCGAAGTTAAAGATAAAACTTTGGTCGTTCACGAGATTTCTTGTATCGCCAAAGATAAAGATCAAGAGATTGTAAGGCTGAGATCTCGGTGAGCAGGTAAGCAGTTCTTTACCTGTAGTCCTTCACGAGTTCTTGTCTTATTCTAACTCTCATTTCTTTTTAGAAATTGAGCTTGAGCTGGGAAGGCTTGAAACTAGGGATCAAGAAAAAACCATGATCCTTAACGAGACCCTCCACATCGCCAGAGAAAACGCAAAGGACATCAAATTATGGGAGGAGCGACATGCTGAGACCATTGCTTCCCATAATAAGGAAATCGAGAAGTTAGATTCTTGACTAGCAGGTAAGGAATTCTTTACCTGTGAACTAGTTCTTTCCTCTTCTAGGAATTATTTTTGCTTGACTAGTCTTACCCCTTTCAGAGCAAGTAGTCGAGAATGAACAACTCCGCAAGGCTTAGACTCGTAACTAACAGGAGATGAAGTCAACGAAGATTAATCTTTAAGACAACATCATGCTCCTGAACAATATACTTAGTGAGCTGCGTGGTGAAGGAAAAACTCCTCGGAAGACACGATAGCTGCTCACATAAGTACTATTGGGGAACAAGTCGGGACTTTGCAAGAACTGGTAACCACCCTGAAGGCCAACCAAGCTGACTCGATAAAGGAGGCAGTCGAAGGTGCAATAAGTTATGTATTGGCAAAACTTAAAGCACATGACCCCAGCCTTAATGTACAACCAATAGACGCCGACTTCAACTGCCCTGAGGCAGAAGCAAGTCATTTGGTTGAAGAAATGCAGCCAGTAGGCAGGAATGTCTCGGAGGAGATGCAACTGGGATCTCCCTCTTTAGAGTAGTTTGTAATAAAAACCTGTGAAAACAAGCTTTTGCTGATGTAATATATAATCCATCTTGTTTCCTGCAAATTATCTTATAGAGTAGTTAGTAACTCAAAAGATAATTGACGAACAAAAAACTAAGAATTGAAGTCAAATTAATAACTTTATCCTAGCCCCGACTATTTACTTAGTTTATTTAGATAAACTAGGTAAATAGTGTTAAAAGGGTTTATGAAAACAGAGGGGTTTGATTAACTCATAGTTTTTTTTATCACGATTGTCATGCACTAGTCAAAAGAGTAGTAATGAATCGACCCTAGGAAGTTCCTTCTAGTGGGCAGGTCCACGTGTAGAGAGGAAAGGCTTCGACTAGGTGATATTACCATCTCTGATCAGATTAATTAAATCGAGAACGGCAACTTGAGTTAGGCAAACGTCTAGAGGACTTACAAAAAATTCGTTTGTCCTTCTTTGGTGGACTCGATAGGTCTGTCCTGAAAGCAAAAGTAGGAAACTGAATAATACTAGGAAGTTCCTTCTAGTGGGCAGGACCACGTGCAGAGAGGAAAGACTTCGACTAGATGTGTTTCTTCCTCCGACCAGTTGGGACGGAACGAGTACACTAAAAGCGGTTGAATAAATCTAAGAAAGTGCACTCTGCTTAAAGTATTTTTCAAAATAACTAAAGAAATAAACTAAGGTTTAAAAGAGCTAGTTTTAAGAATATTTCGACCAAATAGAACCCGAGCTCTTTGTATTGGCAGCAAAAGTGAGTAACAAGTCGATACTAGGAAGCTCCTTCTAGTGGGCAGGACCACGTGCAGAAAGGAGAGGCTTCGACTAGGTGATGTTACCTGCCTTTCGGCCAGTGTAAAGAAAACTAGAATGTAGTCGAAATATTATGAAAGCACTACTAAAAAATAAGACAATAGAGGTAGAGAGAACCTGAGGCTTTATTGTCTGAATGGTTTATTACACATAAAACTTGCGTAACTGGTCGATGTTCCAAGAATTCGAGAGAACCTGGCCGTCTTCCATTGGCAATCGTCTCGACCTCGCCGTGTAACCGACCATTGTGTAAGGACCTTCCCACTTGGGAGAAAATTTATTCGATTAGACTTGGATTGGCGAGCCTCAATACCAAGTCACCTCTGACAAAAGGCTGCGATGTTGGACCTTCGATCGTAGTATCTGCAAGGCTTGTTGGTAGACCGCCAATGAGCAGTTAAGGCTGGTTTCTCCTTTCTTCAAGTAGGTTAATGTCATCTCTCGAAATTGTTCTGGTTGGAGTCATTGAAAGTTTCACTGTGTTGACCGTATCTTTAGTTCCGAGGAAGCATGGCTTCGCTCAAGACTAGAAAAAAGGGTGTTTCACCAGAGTCTACTAGTAGTCATCTGAACCGCCCATAGTACGGAGGGTAATTCTTGTACCCAAGCCCTGGCGCTGACGAGCTGGTCGAAGACTCGGGTTTTAATTCCTGCATTATTTGGCCGTTTGCGGCTCGATTGCCCCATTGCTTTGGGATGGGCAATGCGATATAACACAACTTGGTACCCAACTCGTCGCAAAATTCCTGAAATTTTTCGCTCGAAAATTGTTTACCATTATCTGTGATTATTCGACTTGGAACTCCAAATTGAGTAATTACGCATCTCATCATGAACCGTTTTGTTGCTCCGTTGTTATCCCATTTACAGGTTCGGCTTCGATCCATTTTGTGAACGTATCAATAGCCACAAAAGGAACTCGAAACCTCCCGGAGCTTTGGGGAACGGTCCTAGGATATCGAGACCCAGTGCATAAAGGCCAAGACAGAGGTATCGTTTGTAATGCTTGAAATTTGGTTGGTGTATTTGCTCTTTGTGAAATTGGCATTGGACACACTTTTAACCAACTCTTTAGCATCGTCTGACAGGTCATTGGCGAAGAGAAACCTTGTCGAAAGGCCTTACCGACCAATGTTACAGAGGAAGCATGAGTTCCACAGATGCCACCGTGTATGTCGTGAAGGAGTGTTAATCCTTCGCTCTACGGAATGCATCGTATGAGCACCCCTTGAGTACCTCGTTTATAGAGGACTCCTTCAACCAAAGTATACATTTTGGCTTTTCGGGATAAGCGATCTGCCTCGGGATCGTCTTCGGGTACGGAACCCTTCTGAAGATACTCGTATATGGGAGCCATCCAGGTATCCTCATATTCTAGAGAGGCCGTCTCAGTAGGAGATATCTCTGGTTCTTCAACCAGGGATGGCTTCTAGAGTTGTTCCAAGAATACTCCTTTTGATACTACAGATCGGGAAGAAGCCATTCGAGCAAGATGGTCTGCGAGGAAATTATCCTTTCGAGGGATGAATTGTGCCTCGAAACCAAAAAAAATGCTTTTCTAGCTTACGCACTTTCGATAAGTACCGAGACATTGTCGGGTTAGAGCACTGGTACTGTTTTTCGACTTGATTCACCACTAGTTGAGAGTCTCCCCTTACGAGTAGTCGGCGAATCGACAGCGCTTTCGCAGCTCGTATGCCAGCTAGCAAACCTTCATATTCTGCTACGTTGTTAGTGGCCTGAAAGTTTAATTGTATGGCATACTTTAAGGTTTCTCCGGTAGGATATACCAGGACCACCCCAGCCCCTGAGCCACTTAAAGGAAGTGACCCGTCAAAGTACATCGTTCACTGGTCATGGGAATCGTACTGGGGATCCTAAACAGGTTCAGGATTTGTCCATTCGGCGACAAAGTCTGCCAAGATCTGGGATTTAATGGCCGTTTGGGACACGAAATGGAGGTCGAACTCCCCAAGTTCGACTGACCATTTTGCCATGCGTCCATTGTTTCCCTAATACGGAGGATCGCTCCCAAGGGAAACTCGAGCCAGATGACTATTTTGTGCGCCTGAAAATAATGCCACGGTTTCCTCGAAGACATGAGGAGGGCATATAGAAGTTTTTGGACCTAAGGGTAACGCTCCTTAGGCCCGTGTAAAACTTCACTAACGTAGTAAACCAGTCATTATACATTTTCACGTTCTACGACCAGTACTGCGCTCACTACCTGTGGCGTGGCAGCTAGGTAAATTAAGAGCGTCTCTTCTAGTCTCAGAGAAACCAAAATAGGAGCACTCGTAAGATACCTCTTGACATCCTCAAAGGCAACGTTTGCCTCGTTCGACCACTCAAATCATTCATGTTTCCTTAGAAGTTTAAAGAAAGGTAGTCCTCTTTCTCCTAGTCGTGATATGGAACGACTTAAAGCCGCTATGCACCCTGTGAGTTTCTGGATTTCTTTCTTCGTGGTCGAGGGCACATTTGTAGAATGGCCTTTATCTTTTCGGGATTTGCTTCGATTCCTCGTATAGATACTAGGAATCCAAGCAATTTTTCTGAAGAGATTCCGAACACACACTTCTTAGGATTGAGCTTTAAGTGGTGTTTTCTGTGGTTGTTGAATGTTTCTTGTAAGTCAGTGATATGATTAAGTCTCTTGATGCTTTTAACGACTAGATCATCAACATAGGCTTCTAGGTTTCAGCCTAGTTGAGATGAAAAAGTCGATTGCATCAAGCGTTGAAAAGAAGCACCGGCATTTTTTAGACCAAATGGCATTTTGACATAGCAAAATATACCAAATGGTGTAATGAATGCGGTCTTTTCTTCATCGTCTAGATACATATTGATCTGGTGGTATCCAGAATATGCATCTAAAAAACTTAACATTTCACAACCTGCAGTAGAATCAACCAACTGATCAATGCGAGGTAAAGGAAAATCATCTTTTGGACAAGATTTATTAAGATCAGTGAAGTCTACGCACATACGCCATTTTCCATTCGACTTCCTAACCATTACAGGATTAACCAACCACTCTGGGTGATCGACTTCTCTTATAAAGCCTGCTTTAAGTAGCTTGTCCAATTCTGATTTAATAGCATCTCCTCAATCAGGGGCAAATCTCCGTAGTTTTTGTTTTACGGGTACTTTGTCAGGCCGTAAAGCTAGCATGTGCTCGATCACCTCCCTGGGGACTTCGAGCATATCGGATGCTTGCCATGCGAAGACATCTGCGTTAGCTCGGAGGAAGGTGATGAGGGCGTCTTCCTACTTGGGGTCGGAAGTATCCCCGATGCGAACAGTCTTCGAGGGCTCCCCTACTGTAATATCCCAAAAGTATTCGAATGATTATTCGAGTGAGAATAATTATTTAGAGAGAAGAACTAGTTAGCAAGTGATTTAACAGAAAGAATGGAGGAGTTTTACGCAAAATCCCGACAACTGGACCTTGGGCCTTGGCCGGGAGGCCCATGAGGGGCCGGCCACCATTAAAAGGAGAGGAAACCTAGAACGCATCAGTAGCTCTGATTGCCGCCGCCGCTATAGTGCCCTGCTTCTGATCGCCTCCCCTTGCACTCGTTGCTATTCCCTCCCTCTTGGTGGTGCTCTCCCATTCTTGCCAACCAAGAAGAAGGAAGAAGGATGAAGGAAAAGAAGAGAGAAGGGGAAAAGGAGAGGGATGCAGTTGTTCTTGTGTTCTTGAAAGGATCATCAAGGGTAAACCCCAATCCCCTTCGATTAGTTGTGTATTTGATTAATTGATCAATGTCGGTATTTAGGGCTGTTCAGGATAGATTAGAGAAGATCGAGGTTTTGATGTGTTTAATGGCAGAATCAGTCCCGACGTCTCTTAGTAGGGCGTCGCCACCTTTCCGTGAAGGGCTAGAACACGTAATTTGGACCCCAGTGCGAAGTTATGATTTTATTAGTGGGACATTACGCGAGAATCGTTGGAGTTCGACGGGTTTTAGTAATCTGGGTGAAACGATTAGTTAAATGGGAAATCAGAGAAGCTCAGTATAATCAAAGTTGTATCTCATTGTCTCAGCTTTTCAAAAAGCTCAAGAACTCGAAATTTGGATACACGTACTGAAAGTTATGGTATTTTTAGTGCTCTGTCCAAAGAGCCTGACGGGAAATCGATGTTTTATTAACTGGCTTGGTAGGTGTATTTTTTGGCCGATTCAGAGAGGTTCACCAACTAGACTTAGTTGGATAATTTAATTACCTTTCCATAAAGTCTAAGAAAACGTTAATTGTACTTCTGTAGCAATAGATATGAATTTTAGAAGTTGACTGTCCACCGAGGGGACAGATTGACGTGTAGGATTTGGGATTGGGATCGAGTTAGACGTTCTTGCAAGTTAGTGATTGTTGTATACTATGTTTTGGTCTGCTACTGCCATCTTAGTGTGCGTTATAATAACTACTCGGTGGTGGACCGTCCCGGGCGGCAACCTTCGCGTCCCTCACTCTTCGCGGTTAAGGCAAGTATAATGATGGTTATAATATATATGGTTCAATGGCAATATTTGATATATATTATGAGAATTTGTGTGTTCATGAATTGTGATGATGGCATAGTTGGTAATGTTCATGGTTGCTAGAGATTTGTGTTATGTGTTAATCATGGATGTTTGATAGTTGTGAAGTCGATGTTTATGAACTTTTGTAGTATGAATAGAATATTCATATGCAATGTTGTTGCGGATGCATGTTTGTATTAATTTGAGAATTTATACATATGCATCATGTTGGCTTATTGAAGTCTTGGTCATGTGATGACCAAGCAACTCTTGAGGTCCCCGTTATGTTGATGATGGGCTAAAGGTCCCCATGCTTGTAAAGCATGGGCTTTGATCCCCATACTTGCGGAGTATGGGCAATGGTCCCTGTGCCAGATGGCACAGGCATGGGTGTGCATCAACGGATGCACACTTTGCATTACCGATAAAATGCAAAAGGGAAAGAGAAGGAAAAGGATCATTTTGAGCATATTGCATAGCATGTGTGTGTAAGGTGATTGATATGTGGTTTTGTAAAGTATAGTTGATAATTTACATGCTTGGATGTTGTTGATGCCATTTATTATATTTCTTTAGTCTTGGACTCACCCCTTGTTGTTTGTTGTGTTTTAGGTACCTTTACTGAGATCGAAATGCATGGGGAAAGGAAGAATTAGACTTCTTGCACTTTTGCACTAACTACCCACCATAGAATGAAAGAAAAAATTAACTAGGAGATGAATGAACTGTTTAAAGTACTCTTCTTGATTATTGCTTGCTTGGAGTAATCTGTAATAAATGAATAGTCATTTTGGATGCTTATGGTCTATTCATTAGATGTTTAGTTTCTATGGATGTCATAGTAATGAATAGCCAGTTTTGATTATATCTTGTTTATTATGCAATCTGGATTATCTTTATTTGTTATAACTGCCTGTTGGAACCTCCAGTATAGGTAACTATACAAAGGAGGTTCTGCCGAAATTTTGTAGGGTGTTTTAGTTTAATTACGTTTAATTATTTAATTTAGTAGCATTCCAGGCCTTAGTTGGGCTGGGGTGTTACACCTACGTCCAGAGGAACCTCTTTGACCTGGTGGTTCGGCTTTGGTGCAGCTTTAGGCTTTGACTTGTTAGTCGAAGGCTGACTTTCTTCTCGAGTTGGTATTTGACCAACTATCTCGAGATCGGCGATCGCAGTATCGCCATCTTTTGTCACAATGGATTGTGATTACTCCTTTGGGACTGGCATCTTAAGACATTGATACCGTAATGAGTAGCCATTAAGAATTTTGCCAAAGTTGGCCGTTCGAGTATGGCGTTATATGTCAGATCGAAATCGACCACATCAAAGGAGATTTTCTCTCTTTGAAATTACTTGGAGAACCAAATGTTAAAGGAAGAAAACTTGGCCAATAGGTTTGGTGAAGACCTCGATGCGATCCATGAAAGGAGTATCGTACCGGTCTTACCTTAGTCCTGGGTACTTGCATCTCGTCCAGGGCACTCGTAAACAAGATGTTTAACGAGCTGCCACCATCAACTAAAACTCAATTGACCCGACAATTGTTAATGGTGGGTTCGACCAAGATCGGATACCGACCTGGTCAGGTCGAAGGAATCGGGCAGTCACCCTTCTCGAAGGAGATGGTGACTTCCGACCACTTCAGTAATTTATTGACGAGAGGCGGGTCTATAGAGTTTACCTCACGTTCGGCAGCTTTAAGCTGTCGCTTTGACTCGTATGCCGATGATCCCCCTTAGATGTGCTCGACGGTATGTTGCGGATCCTGGAACGGCATCTCCTCATCGTCATCTGACGACTTATGACCACTTGTTTGCCCTACCTACTCGAGAGTGGGAAGTGGTCCTTGTCGCTAGTAGTCCTCGAGCTTCGTTGGAAAACTTCGGCGATTCTTGAAGGTCATGTCCTTCCTTTTTATGGAAAGGACACCACCTAGGCTTGTCGTTCTTCCGATCGGGGCGCTTACCTTTGCTTCGGTCGGAGTACGGCTTGGAGCTTCGTGGCTCTTTATCATTTACAGCCAAGGCCTCCTTGGAACCGTTGGCTTGAAGTTTTTGACCTTTTGCCTTGTTCGTGGACTTCTTCGCTTTCTTATCCTTCTTGCCACCTTCGCCTGGCTCTCGAGAGGTATTGTCTTCTTGATCAATGATGTTGTTCCACTCGACCGCCTCGGAAGCAGTCGCATATTGATTAGCCATCTCAAAGAGTTCGGCAATAGTAGTGGGAGGATTCAAAGCGATATCCTCCGTTATCCTTCTACTACGGACTCCTTGCTTGAAAGCCCTGATGATAGATGAGTCAGAAACTTCCAGAATTGAATTACGAACCTGACTAAAGCGCTTGATGAATTGGCGCAAGGTTTCGTAGTCGTTCTGTCTCATTCGGTGCAAGTCGTCCTCCTTCCTAGGGCGATTGTAGGTGCCTTGGAAGTTCGCTAGTAGAAGGTCGCAGAGGTGTTGCCAAGAATAGATCAACTCGAGTGGTTGGTTTAGTAACCACGATCGAGCAGACCCTTCGAGTACAGTTGGAAGGTAATTCGTCATTACATGCTCTCCTACTCCTACGCTTCGGACAGCTGTTGTATAAATTTGAAGGATATCCATCGAACTTCTCTATGTTCACTGGTCGAAAACGAGGTGGCCAGCGAACAGCTCGGAGGTCAGGCGAGAATGCCCGACATCTGGTAATGACTTCTTGACGCCTCCTTTGTAGAAAAGAAGGGTTGATATCACCAGGTGATGTATTCGACGATACCCGATGTGAGTTGACTGACCAGTAGTAGGTCTCGGTCCTACGAGGGAAATACTCCTCGTATTCCATCTGCTGCTGCAGATTTCCATGTCGGAAAGGTGAGCGATCACCTCTCTGAGGGGCTTGTTGATTACCTGACATTCGAAGGAC
This sequence comes from Phyllostachys edulis, assembly GCA_036346405.1. Classification (NCBI taxonomy): domain Eukaryota; kingdom Viridiplantae; phylum Streptophyta; class Magnoliopsida; order Poales; family Poaceae; genus Phyllostachys; species Phyllostachys edulis. The sequence continues at coordinate 25,070,677 of CM070568.1, read as the reverse complement.
ATTTCTCCGAGTAGGAGATTGATGCGACTTGTCTTTGCGCCGATCTCCACGTGGGGTATTGTTCGAACAACTGGTGGCTAAGAAAGTTGTATTTCTATGACTTCCTGAATGATGTTGGCGAGGTGCTTCCAGTCTTGCCATCGTGGTCCGAAGCCTTTGTGCGATCTCTTCGATGAAGAGGTCATAGCCTAGCGCTCGGGCGAGCTCTCGAGTAGGGTTCTCGAGCAAGTCGTTGATGTGCTAGAGCTCTCAAGCTTCCTCTGATTGATACTGGATGCGTCCAGGTAGATTTTTCTAGGCTACAATTTTCTTCCGTCGAATAGCCTCAAGATCTTCCACATCAGATCCTTGAGATTGCCTCAATGGAGTAAGATATGTCGAGGATTTCCCTCACGCCCATCAAAGTATTGGTTCTGTCCGTCACCGGTGGTGCCCTTGCCATTGCCACGAGGGGGCGCAGTGCGTGATCTTCGGGGAGTGTCCCTAGCTCGGTCTCTAGAAGAGTGACCTTGATCTGAGGGAAGGACAAAGACCTCCTATTGATGATTCTCACTTGCGCTCGAGGCCTCCCCGCTTGAGGAGTAGTCGAGAGACACCATCTGGCGACTTGGAGTAATCCCTTCCAGGAAGGGGAACTCTAGGTTATAACCGTCTCCATCCGCAGGTGTGATCTGCGGAGAGATGGTCAATTGCGAGAAAAGCATGCTTGATCCCGCTCTCTAGAGTTATCCGGAGAGAGGACCACCAGATCTTGGTGAAGCCACGAATTGTGACTTCGAACTTGTCTTACCAAGTCGGACCGCCTTAGGGGGACTTGGACACTTGGAGGAAAAACTCTCGTCGTGTTGTGAGCCCGCCTGGGTGTAGTCCTGATTGTGGTCGGATTGGCCCTTGTCCTTTGAGGGAATTGATTCTTCTATTGGACGTACTGTTGTGGGGGATAAGGATCCCTCCTCAACTCTATTAGTGGCATGGTCTCCTGGATCTGCAGAAAGATCTCTGGAGGCCGCAACACCATCGGATGAGTCGACACTCGGCTCGTAATCGAAACCGGCATCCATGTCGACGTCTGCGTAATCTGCCAAGTCAAACCAGTTCTCCTCGTTCCATTCTCCTGCCATGAGTGCATGAGATTTGGAAAAAGATAGTATGTTGACAAGATATTACCAGAAGATCCCCATGGTCGGCGCCAACTGTCGGTGTTTTAGAACCGATCTTACATAAAGATTGTTTGATTCGGGGGGTCTCCTAGAATGGAATCACGCAGAGAGATTGACACGGGTAATTTTATACAGGTTCGGGCCTTCTCCGGGTAGAATAACAACCCTACTCCTGTGTGTGTATGATATTGAGTGTATCTTGTACAATCGGGAGAAAAGACTGAGACTATTATAGAAGACAATGCCTGTCTTCCCGGTTGCCTACTGTGTTCTTCGATCGCCCCTCCCTTTCATCCCTGATCGCCACCTTTATATAATCATGAATGAGTAGCCGTCTTCTCCAAGTGAAGAGGCGCCTCATCATGTCCTGTAACAGGCGCATGTTTGCAGTAATCTCCGAAGTGTTAACTCCTTCATGCCGCCTAGCAGTTATTTGTCAAAGATAATGGGGTATTACGTGCTATTACTCCATAGAATGACAGCGTATGTTGACTGCTTGGCTTTCTTAATCAATTAAACCTACTCATCTGTAGGTTTTATTGATCATATGGTGGTCGTAGCTGACCTGGTCGTAGAAGAGCTTACGGCCATAGGGTAGTCGTAGAATAACTTACGACTGGATAATGATCATAGAAGAACTTACGACCATAAGGTAGTTGTAGCAAGACTTATGACTATGGGGGTGGTCGTAGAAGAACTTATGACCACCTGGTAGGCTTCTCCCTTGTAAATATAAGGGGTATACCTAGGGATCACATGACATCATATTTACCCATAATAAGAATTATAGATAAAAGATAAAATGAGGATTATTAGATCCTCGTCAATCCTAGAATTGCATAATTGAGTAGGTATATACTTACCCTACCAAGATCCAATAAACTCCTCTGTTGTGCATAGCTTCGCTCTTGAAATTTGCTAACACATCACCTTGTGTTTCCTGCTGCCCTAAAGTGTAAGTATCATTGATCTTAATTCCTTTCAGAATGGTAAAGAAACTTCACTTTGTTCAGAATTGTGAGTTGAGTGATCTCCACATATATCCACCTATACTTTGTTATGTGTGTCACTAACCATGGCAGGATTTGAAGTGGAGGTGGAGGATCCTAATGCATCAGTCCCGTAGTACCGATTTGATGCATTGCACGCTGAGTTGCAACGGGAGTTCAGGAAGAACCTAGATGATGTGGCTGCAAATATTGGCGAGGACAAGCAGAGCGCGGAGTTGCGGGTTGCTAATGAGATCAATACCTTGCGCCAAGGCATTGCTAAACTCAAGGAGATGCTTGGGGGCAACTGAGGAGATGTTGGAAGTGTAGACGGTCCAGAAGCTGATGAGGCCCATGCTGAGTTCGCTACAAGTGTTGAGCAAATGCACCGTGACCATGCCGCTGCTAATGCAAGGCATCCTCCTAGCCCTGGACGTGGCCGTGGGCGTGCTCGAGGTTTTGGTCGAGGTGGTGCTGTGGCATATGATATTGATTGGGACGGCGACCTTCACCTACACCGCAATGATAATTATCGTCACCGACAGCATGATGATGACGATTTGGGAAAGGTCAAGTTGAGCATTCCCAAATTTCAAGGAGGAACTGATCCTGAAGAGTTCCTCACATGGGAGTTGAAAGTGGATAAATTATTCTGTTTGCAACGATTTTCCAAAGACAAAAAATTGAAGCTAGCTGTTGTGGAATTTGATGGATATGCTCTTATGTGGTGGGACCAAGTGGAGCGTCAACGAGCCGAATGGAGAGAACCACCCGTGGCCACTTGGGCTGATATGAAGATAGAGATGCGTGCTCGTTTTATACCGAAGCATTATACACGCTCTCTTTTCAGCAAGCTCCAGAATCTAAAACAAAGAGCTAAATCTACAGAGGAGTATTATAAAGAGATGGAGCAAGCTATGATTCATGTCAAAGTGCACGAAAGTGAAGAGCAAACCATGGCACGATATCTTGCTAGCCTGAATCACAATATAAAGCGTATTGTCAATTTTCAACCATATAACAACACATGTGAGCTGGTGCACCAAGCTATGAAAGCTGAACAACAATTGGAGGAGGATGCATGGTTTTCGGCTCGTGGTCTGTCGGGCCGTGGAAAATTTGTTCCTAAACCTTTTCTGAGCAAAAGCGCATCTCCAATTAGTGGTTCAACTTTCCGAAGTGCACCAAGTGGCAAGAAGGAGGAGCCTCCATCCCTTTCAAGGAGAAGTGCACAACCAACTACAAGTAGCACTTCTTCAGTGGGCACTACAGCAAGAACTCGTGATATACAATGCTTCAAGTGCTTGGGACGTGGTCATATGCAGAAGGATTGCCCAAATAACAAGACAATGTTGTACACTAAAGCGGGCGAGTATGCATCAGCTAGTGAAGATGAAGACGGAGATTTCCTGATTTTGATTGCTTTGATGATGTGTACGAGGAGGATGGAGAAGGGCAACTAGTGTGCAGCGCTGTCAATTAGCCTGCAGTGATTTGCATGCAAAAGGTGTTAAGTATGCTGCCCAAGCCATCTATGGAACAACGATGCAACCTGTTTCACACTCGAGCACAAGTGGGAAAGGGGAAAACATGCAAAGTGATAATCGATGGTGGTAGTTGTCACAATTTGGCAAGCAAAGAATTATGCACCAAGCTATGGCTGAAGTTTATTCTGCATCCTCATCCTTACCATGTTCAGTGGTTAAGTGAGAATGGAGAGGTAAAGGGGACCTACATGGTACGTATACACTTTCAGAATGGCACTTACCATGATCCGTTGATTGTGATGTTGTCCCTATGACTGTTTGCCATCTACTACTGGGTATACCCTGGCAATATGACCATGCTACCATACATGATGGGCGCAGCAATTGCTACAAATTCAAGTGGAAGAACAAGGATGTGTTGTTAAAACCACTTACTCTTGTTGAAATTGTAAATTATTCTATGCAAAAGACGGAGGTAAAAGTAGAGAGTGAGAGTGAAAGAGGAAAAAATAGAGTGATTCCACCTTCGGTGAGTGAGCGCCATAAGCCAAATTTGAGTGGTAAAAAAAGTGAGGGAGAGAACAAGTTAGTGATGATAGCCTCCAAATTAGAAATTAGAGAGCTGAGTGACAATCCCACTCTAATGCACTTTGTACTTGTGTACAAGGATGCATTGCTTGCTGCTAATGGCTTAACTTCCCTTCCTAGTGATGTTGCTCATGTTTTACAGTAATTCAGCGACATGTTTCCGAAGGAGGTACCCGCTGGGTTGTCACCAATTCGCTAGATCAAACATAAGATCAACTTGATTCCTGGAGCGTCGTTGCCCAATCGACCACCATACTGCACCAACCCCGAGGAAATAATGGAAATTCAGAAACAAGTACAAGAGCTTCTATCCAAAGGGTACGTTCATGAAAGCTTAAGCCCTTGTGTTGTTCTTGTTATTTTAGTTCCTAAGAAAGATGGTTCATGGCGTATGTACGTAGATTGTAGAGCAATTAATAATATCACTATTCAATATTGTCATCCTATTCCTCGCTTAGATGATATGCTAGACGAATTGAGTGGTGCTGTTATTTTCTCTAAAATAGATTTGTGTAGTGGTTACCATCAAATTAGGATGCACAAAGGGGATGAGTGGAAAACAACCTTTAAAACAAAATTTGGTTTGTATGAGTGGTTGGTAATGCCATTTGGTTTAACTAATGCACCTAGTACATTCATGCGTTTAATGAATCATGTTTTAAGGCATTTGATTGGTAAATTTGTGGTTGTGTACTTTGATGATATCCTGATTTACAGTCATACTGAATCTGAACACATTGACCATATTAGACAAGTTCTACAAATTTTAGGTGATGCTAAGCTATTTGGTAACTTAAAGAAGCGCACATTCTACAAAGATCGTGTCATCGTTTTTGGATATGTTGTTTCTGTGCAAGGAGTTGAAGTAGATGAATCTAACATTGAAGCGATTAAAAATTGGCCAACTTCTATGAACGTAAGTCAGATTAGGAGCTTTCATGGTCTCGCTGGTTTTTATCGGCGATTTCTGAAGGATTTTAGCACTGTCGCTGCCCCATTGAATGAACTTACTAAAAAGGGTGTTGAATTTGTGTGGTGGGTAGCGTAAGAGAATGTTTTTGCTGAACATAAGAAACGCTTGACTGAAACACCATTGCTTGGTTTACCTGATTTCACAAAAAAATTTGAAATTGAGTGTGATGCTAGTGGCCTAGGTATTGGCGGTGTTTTAATGCAAGAGGGTAGACCGGTAGCTTATGTTAGCAAGAAACTGAAAGGTGCTCGATCGAATTATCCAGTCTATGATAAAGAGCTTTATGCGTTAGTGCGTGCTTTAGAAACTTGGCAACAATATTTATGGCCTAAAGAGTTTATTATTCATTCTGATCATGAGGCATTGAAGTATTTAAAGGGTCAAGAAAACTTGAACCGTATACATGCCAAATGGGTAGAGTTCATCGAATCTTTTCCATATATTGTGAAATATAAAAAGGGGAAGGACAACGTGGTTGCTGATGCTTTATCCAGGAAAAGCATGCTATTGACTCAAGTAGGCGTCCAAGTTCCTGGATTAGAAAGTTTGCATGATTTGTATGCAATTGATCATGATTTTTTGATTCCTTACTCCAAATGCATAGATACGAAAGGTTGGGATAAGTTTCACATACATGACAAGTTTCTTTTTTGTGCTAATAAGTTGTGTGTTCCAAAATCTTCCATTAGTTTGTTTTTGTTGCAAGAAGCACATGAAGGTGGTTTGATGGGCCATTTTGGGCGTGAAAAGACTATGCTGTTGTTGAGCGATCACTTCTATTGGCCTAAGATGAGGCGAGATGTTGATAGGTTTGTCCAACGTTGTATTACTTGTTACAAGGCTAAATCCAAGTTGAATCCACATGGTTTGTACACTCCTTTACCTGTCCCTAATGTTCCTTGGGAAGATATCAGCATGTATTTTGTTTTGGGGCTACCAAGGACTAAGAGGGGAAGGGATTCTATATTTGTGGATGTGGATCGTTTTTCTAAGATGGCACATTTTATTCCATGTCACAAAAATGATGATGCGTCGCATGTTGCTGACTTGTTTTTCAGGAAGATCATGCGACTTCATGGTGTTCCAAGGACCTTTATTTCAGATCGTGATGTGAAGTTCATGAGCTACTTCTGGAAAACATTGTGGGGCAAATTGGGGACGAAGTTGTTATTGAGCACAACTTGTCATCCCCAAACTGATGGACAAACGGAGGTGGTCAACCGAACACTCTCCATGCTGCTCTAGGCCATGATAAAGAAGAACCTACGTGAGTGGGAGGATTGTTTGCCGTACGTGGAATTCGCTTACAACCGGGCTGTGCATTCCACTACGTAGCTGTGTCCGTTTGAGGTGGTATATGGCTTTAAGACAATTACACCGTTGGATTTGTTGCCGCTGCCACCGTCAGATCGTGCTAATATGGAGGCTTCCAAATGAGCTGATTTTGTGTAGCAATTGCATTTGAAGACGAAGGCTGAAATTGAGAATAAGACAAAGTATTATGCGGAGAAGGCGAACAAGAGAAGAAAGAAGGTGTTGTTTTAACCAGGCGATTTAGTGTGGGTATACTATCGCAAGGATCGCTTTCCAAAACGCCACAAGTCAAAGCTACTGCCAAGAGGAGATGGACCTTTCAAGGTGCTTGCGAAGATTAACGGCAATGCATACAAGATCGAGCTTCCTGGAGATGACTATGGCGTGAGCACTACGTTCAAATGTCGTTGATTTATCACCTTTCTTTGGTGGTGACGATCCAGCGTTGAGGATGACGCTTTTTCAAGAGGGGAAGGATGATGAGGGCATCTCTATGACATCTTCTTCTCCTCCAGTTAATGCTCAAGATATACGCCTCGAGTTGCTAACAGGAACAATAATAAGAGCACATGCCAGGAAACTACAAGCTTAGGTGAACTTGCTCCTTAATGAACATGTCATTAATTTCAACGAGAATTTTATACTACCTAAAAATAGTGTTTTGCTTGTGCTCAGGTTTGAAGATTCAATGATGGATGGAGATCAAGGATATGTGGCTGTTATCCAAGGAAGCCCATCAAATGAGGAGCCCATGGTCAATGCGGCCAAGGAGTTGGTCCATGATCCATTCGGCCAAGGAGAAGAGGACCAAGGCCCATGCAACCAAGAGAAGGGTCAAGGCCCATGCGGCCAAGAACAAAGCCCATGTGGAGGAACCAAGAAGAAAGCCCAAATCCAAGACGTGAAATAGTGTCATGAACAGTAATTCGAAAATTAGGTTTTAGGAGTTGGATTCGATCTCCTTTGGCCAAATCAAGTAGGAGCCGGCCCTAGGCCATGCATGAGTTTTAGGGGGCGCCATAAATACCCCCGTGACCCCCATTGTATCCCTTAGACCATGTTTAATCTATTATTTCCGAACAGCATATGCTTGTTTCTCCTGCTGTGCTCATAGCCAAAACAACGGGAATTGGGCGTTCAGAACCAGGGGTTGTTCTTGCCTTTCTGTTGGGAATTAAGGGTTCAACGGTCTTCGCTTCATGGTCAGCGAGGATCCAATCAAGTGTGTGTTTGGGCGAATTTTGCAAAGAGCTGCAAGTCCGTGCATTGGTGCGGGGGATCAGCTAGTGGTTCGTCAGGATACACAAGTTATCGAGAGGTTCTACGTCGAGAAGATCGGGCACCCCGCATCAGTCGGATTTTGTGTAAACAAAGTCGATAAATGTGTTTATTATCGATAATGGGGGCGAAGGTGTCATTCTTTGTCTATACGTGGATGACATATTGCCTTTTGGGACCAACATGGATGCAATCAATAAAACAAAGTCTTTCGTCTCCTAGAACTTTGGTATGAAAGTCCTAGGTTAAGCTGATGTTATCTTAAGCATCAAGCTGTTAAAGGGTGAGAATGGGATTACTCTAGCATAATCCCATTATGTGGACAAGGTCCTAACCAGATTTGGGTTCATGGACTGCAAATCAATAGCCACACCGTATGATCCAAATGTTAATCTACATAAAAATACTGGACATAGAAAAGACTAGCTTAAATATTCTCAAATAATTGGGTCCTTAATGTATCTGACTAGTGCAACGAGACCTGATATCTCATATGTTGTAAGCAGATTGAGTCATTATACGGCCAATCCAGGAGATGATAACTAGATATCACTAGAGAGGGTACTTAGGTACCTGAAGGGGACCACAAATTTGGGAATACATTATTCTGGCCACCCGATAGTCTTGGAAGGATTCAGTGATTCTAACTGGATTAGTGACTCAAATGATATGAAGGCTGCGAGTAGGTATGTTTTCACTCTAGCGGGTGGGGCCGTTTTGGGAAGTCTTCTAAATAGACTATCCTTACATGGTTGACCATGGAGGCTGAGCTAGTAGCGTTTCACTCAGTGACTGTAGAGGCAGAATAGATTAGAGAACTCCTTTCTGACCTACGGGTGCTGGAAAAGTCAATTCCAGCTCTATTAACCTACTGCGATCACCAAACCGTTTTGGTTAAGGTGAAGAGTAGGAAGGACAATATGAAGTCTTCAAAACATATAAAGAGATGACTTAAGTCAATTAGGCATGCTAGATAGACGGGTGTTATTACTGTGGAATATATCTAGTATGAAAGGAACTTGCCAGTTCCTTTCACCAAAGGAACTACGTATAAGGCCATCTTTGAAGCATCGAAGGGAATGGAGATCATACCCTTGTAAAGGCCCAGATTGGTGGTAACCTATCCTAAGAGATCGTAGATCCTGTGAACTAGGCTCTAGGACAACAATCTGTGCGAGATTGGAGAGCACATCTAAGGGTCCCACTAGCTATGGTGCTCCATCTATATGGCAAGTTGAGTAATAGCTCTTAATGAATTTGATACCTATATAGCAACGGGAATCGTCCTATAGGATTCCCTAAAGAATTCACCTACGTGAGTACGATCATGAGGTCACGATCAAAGGAAGATAAGGGTACACTTTCTTAATTACTCATGAGCTAGATACGGGGACATGACTGTAACGTCCCAACCCGAGAGAGAAAAGGGCAAGCCACCCAGCACATAATGTAACTTGGGTGAAAACTCTCACACCAAGGCTTTGGATCAAGGAAAATTCCTCATTTATCTGTGCAAAGTTGTAGTCTTTGGTGCTAGGCTTTGGGTTCAAACCCGCAAGGTACCCATCATCGAGCAGCTATATATCAAACAAGATTTTGAGCATCTATTATCAAATTGATAAATTGGTGGGGATTGTTGGATGTAAGGTGCTTTTTGTAATTTCTCAATTAGAGAAAAGAAAAGGTAGGGCCCACCTACCATAGGATGAGAGGAAGAGATAAGGTTGGAGACAAAGTCTCCAACTAGAGCAGCGCACGGGATGGGGGCTCGGTCCCCTCCATGGTGGCGTAGGCTTGGGCGGTGCAAGGCGATTTTTGTGCTGGCCGTTGGCAGCATCATGGAGCTCCTCCTCCTATTCTTAAGGGTTGCTTCTCCTTCTTCTTCCCAAACAGTACATCGAGTTCTCCTGATTTTGGTTTTCCTTTCCTCTCTCATGTTTTGGTTTCAGGCTCGGTGTAACACCCTAGCTTAGCAAAAGCCAAGATGTCACCTACAAATACTATCACTAAATATCACTACAATTTCTACATCAAACTCAAGTAATACTACCTTCTAGGTGTCACGATTAAACATTCGACAATGAGGAAATTCATAAATTTCAGCAAGACGGCTAAACGCAATTCAATTATAATTCGATCTAAATAATTATCAATGGCATTATTGATAAATTTCATTTAAGGGAAAACCAAAACTAGCAATAATATCAGCCATGAGGAACTAAGGGAACCACAACCTATTCAAATATTACAAATCCAAAATGAATGAATCACAAAGTGGAGTGAAGTGCTACATAAGTGCAAAAGTTCCATGTTCTACTTTCTTCCCAAAGTATACCGTCATCAATGCCACCTAAAACATCAAAGAAACAAGCATGAGTCCAAGACTCAGCAAGTACAAATAAATGACATACGAAACATCATATCAATAACAACTCATTCTCAATATTCCAATTACATATTCAAATGTGATGAATGCAATGCAAATTATGCACATGTCTCCACTTCACTTCTATATATACTGGTATAGCAGAGTGTAATACCCGTCGGTGTTCACTCATGCCCACATTCTTTAAATGTGGGGAACCAAAGCCTGTCCTTTTTCAGATGGGGACCTCATTGCCCATATCATACATATGGGGATCTCATTGCCCACTCCCGTGGGTCTTTCCAACATGAATGCTTGAAATGAAATGAAATGATATGAATAACATCCAGTATTCATCATCAATTAACGAAAACACTAAGCAATGGCAAATATTCATACTTCACATGAATAACCACAACAACAGTCACTTAGCCAAGTAGTAACGCCAAACATTCAATATCCTTCTAAGGTGTACTTGCCTTTTAGTTGCGATGGCCGGGGTTGATGTGAAGAAGACAACACACTCAATGCTAAACCACCTAGAGTATATATTCAGTCACAACACTGGCCATAGCAATTCAAAACAATCACTTAGACAACACCGATCCTACATGAATCCAAAATCCAACAATTTCATAACTTTTAATCTACCCAAACAAATATGACGAGCTATGATAGTTTCAGAATCTACAGGAAGTTTTCTCCCACTTCCTAGTTACTCATTAAATTTAATTATGCCTTTTAATCTAATCAAGATGAGGCTTTTTCCCACAACTGCATCCAGCATCAATTAAGAACTAGACAGTAATACTCAAATAATCATAACTTTCATTCTGTTTATCCAAAAATTGTGTTATTGTTCTCTCTGGAAACCTTAAAGAATTATCTACAATAGTCATGTTGGTCTAGTTCCCTAATTAGTTCATTAACTATTTTTAATCTACAGATTACTACAACTGCCCGAACCTGACCGAATCCTTGGACAGTAGGATTGCAATAGCCATAACTCGAAATATATTCATCCAAACAATATGAACAAAGACTCTACAGAAAGCTATTGAAATTATCCACAATTCTTTAGGAGGCGACATTCTCAGATTTCGCACCTACAGTGCCCGAAACTACAGCTTCTATCCCCTTCAGCTATTACATGAAATTTGGTAGGAATGTAGTTCCACGAGTTCTCTACACCTGCCGGATACGACCGCTACTCCATCTCCAACCGGGCTACTCGACTGTGTCAAACTCTACTCGAAAGGGCCGATGACGATGAATTTACTTCACTTATATCTGGTGCTGCGCCACCTCACATTGGGCCGAGGGCCTTGTATCAATTATTTGGTCCAAAGGACAACCACCACTTTAGGGTATTTGGGTCGGCCACCTCCCTGGCCCATATGGCCGACCAACCTAGGGTTTGGTACTATTCATGTGGTACTATTCATGTGTGAACAGTACCCACGCCATCTCTCCCTTCTCCTATAGATAGTGGCCGCCGCCCCTATAGTTGCTCGGATTTCGTTTATGTTAGTTTGCCTTCGTTTGCAACTTGTATCTTCTGCGTGTGTTGACTAGACCATCCAGTCAAGATCCTTATTCGGAATCCTAATTCAATCAAATATTTCAATCCTATTTGCAATTTCATATTGCTTTATCTTGTTCTTGTGTGCTTCTTCGGTGTATGCAGGAATCGACCTTCGTGGTCAGTTCATCCGGGTATTCGTGCATGGCTGATAATGACTTGTTAATCAGTTCAGCGATTGCATGGTTTCGAGCCTTATGGGTTCATAGCCAGGATCGTGAGAGTTGAGCGCGACTACCGAACTTATCGTCTCACCGAAAGATCGGGCCAAAACAAGGACCTTCGGGTTCATCAAGTGGTATCAGATCTACAGTTCTTTGGTGAGGAATCAGTACCCTTATTAGTAGATTCATTTTTTATACCTAGAGTCCAGAAAATTGCCCCAAAAATTTTGCATCCATCATCCATACCGAACCAATCTGAGCCTTTGCAATTTTCTTTTCGATATTTTGCTTGTTGAATTTTTTGTTACATCATCGTGTCAGTTGCTGACTTCTAGTTTAGTTGGAGTCTAGTTCATCGTTGTCTAGTCGCATCTCGTGTTTCCTTTGCGTAGCTTCATCTTTGTCTTTTCGCATCTTGTGTTTAACTGCTCCTTTCCAAGCCACCATCATCATCTACCGCGCCACAAACCGCCCCTGCCACGCCACACCACCCATCCCCGCCGCGCCTCCACAGATCGCTGCCGTGCCACACCACCACCATCCTCCTGCTGCGGCAAGCCAGCGCCCTGCCGCCGCCTCCACAGATCGCCTCCGCGGCAACCCCATCCGCTGCCACTCCTTGCTGTGACCACCCCAGGCGCTACCACTCCTTGCCGCGGTAACCAAACCCTAACCAATTCGTTCCTTTCCTGCCGCTGCGGCATACTTCATCTCCTTACTGCGGCAATACCAAGAGAAAATCAGTTGGTTGGAGAGAAGAAAATCTCCTTGATTTCGGTTGGTTCCAGAGAAGAAACTCTCCTTTACCTCCATGATTTCGGTTGGATCAGAGAAGAGAAAAAAAAGTTGAGAATTCGGTTTTTGATTTAAGAGAGGAGAAATAGGTTTCAGCCACAAACCCTAGTGTGGAGTTGGTTTCGTGCTCCAGAGAAAAAAATAGAGAGAAAAAAAAAAGAAGGAAAAAAATAGAGAGAAAAAAACAGAAGAAAACAAGAGATAGAGTCAATCTGTTCCGAATTTTGGAAAGTGCATCAAACCTTCGCCAAAAACAGTGAAAATTGGTGGCGCCCTTCCTGATATAGCCACAAGCTACCACAAACAAATTGAGCACATTTGGCCCACGGGATCAAAAGTTATAGCAGTTTCAATTGAGGCCGAAATGAATTCGAGTCCGTTTCCAACACACCTTCACTAAAACTGGCATAACTTTTGCATACGGAGTTGGAATTCAATGTTTTTGGACTTTTCGGAAAGCTAACGACAACATGCATCCAATAAAAATGACCAAAGTGCACTAGTTGCCATCTAAGACCCTCAAAATCGGCCATCTTTGGCCTCAAATTTGCGTCGTAAGTTTTCAGTTTCTGTTTTTGCTGATTCTTTCAATCTTCCCTTCGGAATTTGGGGTTCACCTCAACTACAAAGTTGTAGATCTCGTCGAAACCTTAAAGAGCATATATAATTCATATAAAACTTTACTTTTTCATCATTTGAGACTAGTTGTTGTTTCTACTCAATCTAGAGGGCTATTTGCGTGCACCGATATTGATCTTTTTGTGCTCTACATCACGCGAACAATCTTGTGCCCTTAGAAAGAAGTTTGAGTAGTAAGCTAGCGTCTCTTCTAGCACTTGTTGTGAGGTTCTCCTTTGCTTACATCAAGTCACATTTATCATTGCGTGTGCGTACATACACTTCTTTGCATAGGGCTTTGATTAGTTAGCTTTGATTAGGCTAGGATCAGCAACTTTGACGAGTACTTTGAACAATCTTTCAACTTGCATTAACTGATTTGATTATTGCCGATCCTTGCTACCATATTGAAGCCTTCCGAGGTCCACTTCCTACTAACTCAGCAGGTATCGTGTAACGTCCCGTCTGTCTTAAGGTTCTTGCCCAGTTTTTAAAATAAAAGTAACCATTTGGTTTTGAGGAGAATTCAAAGCTTAACCTGATATTTTGAAAATTTGGAGAGTTTAACTTGAATTAATCAAACCTTAACTAAGCTTCTTGTGGTGCTCTTTGCTGGTTGTGGCTCTCTATTGTTTCTTCACTGCCCCTTGGGCTGTTTTTCCTTCGAAGCCTCTCTGTGTGCCTCTTGGTTTATCTTTTCTCTTCTAACCTCCTTTGTTGGTTTGAATCTCTTTGAGATTTAGACCTCCCTCTCTATTTTATCTCACCCTTTGTTTAGACCTCCCCTTGCTTTGGATTTCCTGCTGAGGATCCAGCTCAGGTTTGTGTTTCAAAACCCTTTTAATCTCTCAAAGCCAAGCTTGGCTTTGTTTCCTTTTCTCTGGACCTCCCTCCTGGATGGTTCAGTTTGTGTGCGGCATCCTATTCTGGTCTTTACCTTTATTCATTTCTGGTACTTCGCCCCTGTCGTACCTCTGCAGGTGCCTACTACTGCTGCTAAGACCTCCTTTGAGTCTTTTTGGACCTCCCTTGTCTCTTTAGACCCCCCCCCTCCGGAGTCCAAAGGACCTCTTTTGACCCCTTGAAGACCTCTTTTGTGCACTTGTGGACCTACCGCTGTTATTTTGCGGTCGAACCGCTTCGGTCTACCCTTCCTCGCCTCGGACCGTTGATGGTTTTGGACGGCCCGATCCTGAGGGTGCGTTCGGACGGTCCGAACATTCCACCCCTTGAGAGCCATCCGATCTATATCGGTCGGCTCTAATCTGTTGAGACCGTCGCTCGGTCCAAACGGCCCCCTTGTTTAAGATCCGTTCGATTCAGATCTGACCGTTAGGACCTCCTCTCTGAGATCTTAAGCGCCGGACCTCCCTTAATCAGATCTGGCCGTTAGGACCTCCCTTTGGAGATCTTAACCGCCGCATTCTCCCCTTGATCGATCTCGGCCGTTAGGACCTCCTCTCTCGAGATCTTAACCGCCGAGACCTCCCTTGATCGATCTAGCCGTTAGGACCTCCTCTCTCGAGATCTTAACCGCCGAGACCTCCCTTGATCGATCTGGCCGTTAGGACCTCCCTATGGAGATCTTAACCGCCGCACCTCCCTTGATCGATCTCGCCGTTAGGACCTCCTCTCTGGAGATCTTAACCGCCGCCTCCCCTTGATCGATCTGGCCGTTAGGACCTCCTCTCTGAGATCTTAGCCGCTTAGACCCCCTTGTGTAGATCTCGTCTGTTAGGATCTCCCTTTGGAGATCTTAGCCGCCCGCATCCTTCCTCTGTTGGATCTAAAGGTCCCGACCTCCTTAGGTCCAAGACCCCCTTGCACTTGGACCCACTGTTGGCTCTGCGGTCGTGCAGCTTGAGGCTTTGCCTTCATCACCTAAGGACCGCTCGATGTTTGTTTGATGGCTCGATCTCGAGGGCACGTTCACGGTCCGAACGTCCCCTTCCCTCCAAGCCGTCTGATCTAAATCAGACGGCCTAGTCTCGTTGACCCGTTCGCTCGGTCCGAACGGCCCCTTTGTTTTGCGCCATCCGATCTTGATCAAATGGCCTCAGCCTTTCCCCGCGTATCCTTGTCTCCGCGGACCTCCCTCTTTGAGATCTTGACCGTTAAGGTCCTCCTCTTTGAGATCTTGACCGTCGGACCTCCCTTTGGAGATCTGAGTGTCGACATCCCGTGCCTTTTGATCTCAACCGTTCAGGTCCTCCTCTTTGAAATCTTGACCGTTAGACCTCCCTTTTGGAGATCTAACCATCGACCTCCTCCTGCCTGCTGATCTCGACCGTTAAGGTCCCCTCTTGAGATCTTGACCGTCGGATCTCCTTCCGAGACCTCGAGTGTCGACCTCCTCTTGAGTCTTGACCTCTGCCCAGACCTCCCCTTGAGTGTTTTGGACCTCCTGTCCAAGAACTCCTAGTGGTCTCTTGCAGAGACAGCCCTTGTGGTGGGGCCACCTCTTTAACCGGTTGGGCACCCTTTTGACTGGCCCCACTTGTCAGCCTCACTCAACCTTGTTATCATTGCTCCCGCCTCAGAACTCTGTGCGCATTTAATAGGTGTCAGATCACATTAAATGCAGTCACATCTGAGGAACCTTATTTTAATTCTTTTAGGGCAAGCCCTGTCCTAGCTACCCCGATTGCCGACACGTCATTGAACCCTTTCTTGGTGCACTCCACCAACTCTAGCTATATATATAGCCTGGGCAAGCTTTCATTTGCCACCTTTTGCTCATTTCTAGCTTCCTTGTCTCCTTGGCCTGGTTTCTCCCGCACAAGGCCTCCCTCAGAGCTCGGCCGAGGTCAGGCCGAACCTCTTGGTTTTCCATTCCTTGCCGAGTTGGTTTGAGTTCTTTTGAGTCTTTTGAAGCTCTTTGGCCTAGTGTGGTTTCGCTTACTTGGTTTTTAAGGACGTAGATCCTGCGTTTGAGGAAGAGTTCTTGGACCCAAAGACTTCTCTTGAAGGTTCTCCATCGCTGACCAAGGCAAGCCACGCACCCTTTTTGATTATATTGAACCTAGCTTTGCAAATATATTTTGGTTTTACTTTATCATGCATGGCTATTTTTATAAGAAATGTTTGGGCTGTAGTTACTTTCCTACTTGTTATTATGCCTCCTTTATAACTTGCTCAAGTCATGTTGTCATGTTCACCTTGTAAGCCTTAGATTGGGTATTTAGTTGGTATTCCTTGTTACTTGCCAACATGGGGCCGTAGGTTTATATATGGCTTTGCTCTAGAAACCGTGGTTCTGGTGTATCATGTTTCATCCTTAATAATCTTGACTAATTGAATTATGGAACCTGTGGTTGGTGCCACTGTTAAGCAACTTTGGTGTGATGCCATTGTTGTGTTGACTGTGGTGTGAGACCACTTTGTTAAAACTATTGTGCCAAGACTGGGTGGTCCTTTGGTAGGGTTAATTACAAAATGTTTTTGCTGAGGCAAGAAGGCAGGGAGTGAGTAGTGGGTGCTTTGCACATTGGGGTTGTGGAAGTCTTGCCTTAGCACAATTAAGGACTCAACTTTGTGTTCTGTTGATCTGGGCCAATTAGTGCAACCACAAGATCACTTTATGGGGGTGGTCTGGGTTGAATAATTAGCAATGAGATGGCTTGGTGTC
Source organism: Phyllostachys edulis (assembly GCA_036346405.1). NCBI lineage: Eukaryota > Viridiplantae > Streptophyta > Magnoliopsida > Poales > Poaceae > Phyllostachys > Phyllostachys edulis. The sequence goes on along the minus strand of CM070568.1, from coordinate 25,053,736 downwards.
TGTTGTGGTTGAGCGTCTTGATTCACATGCAAGAGGGGCACCCCATAACCTCATGGACTTCTAGACCAAAGGGGAATGCGAACCTTAGCGGGCAGCTCCGAGCCGCCTCAAAGCTTTGTAAAGGCCTTGCAGCGCTCTCTAGATTGCTCACCGCCTAAGTGAGCAAGGGTCTTTCCTAACCCGCCCCACTAGAGAGACCGTGGATTGTGGGTAAAGTTGTACACCTCTGCAGAGTGTAAAATCTATTCGAATAGCCAAGTCCATGGTCATGGACATGCCCGGTGAAAATGGTGCAAGGGGTAGTGCTTGTAAACTTGGTAGTTCCCTGGACACTTCTGCGAGAGGCCGTGGCTTTGCCTCGAAGAGATTTTGGCCGGCTTTAGAGGGGTCATGGCTGGCTCGAGATGTGGTCCAGGGGCTGGCTTTGAGCTCTAGAGTTGGTGCTCTAGAGGGGCCGTGGGAGAGGTCCTGGTCATGGGTGTGACCGGACCTCCCCCATTTGGTTGTGGATGTGAGTTAGTGCTCACTCCATCTTTTCGAAAATTAAATGTATTATGTACTACTGTTTTTAACTTGCTGCTTTTCAATCTACTTATGTTATTGCTGTCCAAAACTTAGCTTTGCGCAATCTAACCATACAGCTCTCATTTGGTAAGCCCTAGCATGAATATTACTTGCATAAATGCTCCCTGTGTCTTGCTGAGTACATTCAAAGTACTCATGGCTTTAAGCCCTGTGTCAAAGCAGATTTTGAAGATGATCAAGTGCAGGGCAGTGCAGACCTCTTTGAGGAGGAGTTCTACGACCATCCAGCTGCCTAGGACGTCCTCCACCCGACAGCCTATGGGCTTGCTGGATGGCCTCTGCGTGCTTTTGGTGCTTTTGCTTTAGAGCTCCTTTGTTGCCGGTTGTAAGTCTTTGTCGATCTTGTAAGCCAGTTTGGCAGACCTCTTGTAAACAAGCTTGACCATAAGGTCCCATTTAATATTAAGTTTTAATTTGTCTGCTTCATCTTTGTTTGATCTTGTGGTTGTGATATTATCTTGTGTTTCTGTGTGAGCTAGCTTCATTATCCCGACTAGGTCGGTGCAGGCGGTGATCTCTAGGAGGTCCTCACGGGACTTAGCTCGAGATCCCGCGGACCTCCCTGATGATATACCAAGAGGTGCTACCGGCAGGTTGCAGTATGCCCGTTCAAAAAAAAATGGTCCTCCCGGACCTTTGCTGTATATCACAGGGTGGGTTGTCACATACCGTTCCTTGTAATCGTTGGGCTAATCGCAAGTGAGAGTATCACGAACCAGCCACCGGTTGTACCATTTTCTTGCTGCATTGGTAAGAACTTGTAAGAACTTGGTATAAGCTTGAGTGTGAATGACTTGGTTGAGCCTCCAGAACCTAGTAGTTGATAGGGACATATACTTGTGATTTGTTTCCTTGTTTTCTACTAACTATGGTAGGTTCAGAGGATGATTGCAAGATAGATCCACATCTTCTTCGAGCCATTGAACGGGATTGCAAGAAAGTGAACGAGGAAGATGCACGCTTGAGACAAGTTTCTCCACCACGAGAGGTATATGATCGTGATAGTACGTCTTGTAAAATTAAACTCGTTGTGCCTTCTTCTGCTGGGAATTATGATCCTGATGCTTATCTCACATGGGAATTAGCTATACAACAATTATTTGCATGCTATGAATTTCCTGATCATCTAAAAGTTAGAGGTGTTACCTGTGAGTTTTATGATTTTGCATCTATTTGGTGGAGTGAATACTGTCGTATTAATCAGAACATACCTAAAACTTGGGATGCTATGAAGAGAGCTATGAGAGCTAGATTTGTGCCTTCATATTATTCTCGTGATTTGCTGAATAAATTACAACGTTTACGCCAAGGTAGTAACACTCTGGAAGAGTACTATCAAGAATTGCAAACCGCTCGGTCTCAAGTAGACTTAGAAGAAACTGAAGATGCTAAAATGACTAGATTTTTAGGAGGATTAAACGGTCACATTCAGGATAAACTTGTTTATAAACCTCCAACTGTCACTCGCTTGTTTCATCTTGCTTGCAATGTTGAAAAGGAAGTACAGGGACGACAATCCAAGACTAGTCGTGCACTTTCATCGACTTTCACTACACCTTCACCTGTACAAGAAACAAACAAGCGCACGGTATACACCTCCGCATCAAGATCATCTTCGGTTGCTTTTTCAACTAGTGCATCTACCATGATTGTTGCCCCTGCTGCTGTGAGCGACACTTTGTCTCACTGCCTGGCGTCATCGGCTCACTCATTGGCAATTGAGCTAGAGCAAGAAAAAAAGAGTTGAGCCTACAAGGTAATACCAAAGGTACTGATTTGAACAATCAACCTAAGAACAATACCCATGATTTCATTCCTAGTATCATTGAACAAAGGGAACCTAGCGCTAAGAAAGCAGATATTAATTTCCTAGCTACAAAATCTGATCTTATTAAGAATTTGCATGAAGCCTGTGATACTTTGACTGATTTGCCTGCTGACTTGAGTGCACCATGTGATGAAATAATTGAATTGTCTGTTGTTTTGAGTGATTTATGTGATGCATTAATCGCATACAATGATCATGTGGAATTGGTTAGACATAAAAAAAGTTTTGACTAGAATTTCTCCTATTGACTCTTTATGTTACATCATGTTGGATCCACCTATGAAATTGTCACATGCTATGGAGAAAGTTTCTGTAATTGCATGTTCGAAATCCTTATTTAGTGCCTACACCCCTGGATATAAGTTTAATTTGATTGGAGATTATGGTGTAGACAATCAATTTCTGGTATATCGAATATGCATAACTTGTCATCACATGGATGAAATAAAGCTTGCTGTTTTCGACAACAATTCTTGTGTGCTGAATCTTGTTCAATATGAGAGTAAAATAAAATTTAGTGCTCCTCCCATGCCTAGGTGTTCACCTTTTATTGCACCATCATCTAGTATGGATAATCTGAATAAAGATGTTGACTTATGGAAGAACTTACAAATCTTTTCACCCTTACTAGATGAATTTGCTATTACTCAATTGAAATCTGATTATATGAATGACTTGTGCTCTTTGAATTCAATTATTGTGCTGCCAATTCATAGAGCAATGAATAAACTCTACTATATACTTCACTTATACTTGCAAATTGAGTTGCAAACTAAATGCTATGAGAAAATATACCTTTGCTGATTTGATGCATGCACAATCACCTTTAATTTCCAAAGCTTTCTCTATTTCTTTGCCACCTGCTATTGCTAACATTTTGCAGAAAGATGAGAATGCGTTGCTACAAGTTTTAAAGCTTCTCTTACCGTTGGAGGATGAGCGTGAGTCGAGGACGACTCAAATGCAAGAAGGGGAGGATGATGAGGACATCAACCTGCCGGATATGACCGCTACTCCATCTCCAACCAGGCTACTCAGCTGCATCAAACTCTACTCGAAAGGACCGACGACGATGAATTTACTTCACTTATATCTGGTGCTGCGCCACCTCACATTGGGCCGAGGGCCTTGTATCAATTATTTGGTCCAAAGGACAACCACCACTTTAGGGTATTTGGGTTGGCCACCTCCCTAGCCCATATGGCCGACCAACCTAGGGTTCAGTACTATTCACGCAATACTGTTCACATGTGAATAGTACCCACGCCGCCTCTCCCTTCTCCTATAGATAGTGGCTGCCGCCCCTATAATTGCTCGGATTTCGTTTATGTTAGTTTGTCTTCGTTTGCAACTTGTATCTTCTGTGTGTGTCGACTAGACCATCCACTCAAGATCCTTATTTGGAATCCCAATTTCAATCAAATATTTCAATCCTATTTGCAATTTCAGATTGCTTTATCTTGTTCTTGCGTGCTTCTTCGGTATATGCAGGAATCGATCTTCATGGTCAGGTCATCCGGGTATTCGTGCACGGTTGATAATGACTTGTCAATCAGTTTAGCGATTGCGTGGTTTCGAGCCTTGCGAGTTCGTAGCCAGGATCGTGAGAGTTGAGCGACGACTACCGAACTTATCGTCTCACCGAAAGATCGGGCCAAAACAAGGACCTTCGGGTTCATCAACACCACAACAAGAACAATCATATGCTAAGCACAATGATCAACTATAATATTCAACGAAAGCGTACATGCAATGCAAAAACCCAAATCACACTTATTGTGCATAGTGTGTCAAGGTTAATAATTCAAGTACCACAGACCTACAGCTCACTCTAATACCAACTGTAACACCCTAGCCAAACGTGAGCCTAGAATGTTACTAAAACAACCTATTAGCAAATTAAAAGTCTAAGACATTACACTAAATTTTGGCAGAGTCTCCCTTGAATATTGAACCATACAAGGGATTCTAACATTTAACAGTATCATAATCAATTATATGAAGTATCCAACTTAAATCATAACCATAGAAACTTCCATTATTACAAAGTAACAAATGCACAAGGTCATGACCATAAATGTCATCTTATAGCAGTAAGCTCAATTATTAAATCATATCTCAAAAATATCAACTTATAACAGGTTGCTCAATTATTAAATCTTGTTTCAGAATTAGCATTCTTGGAGTGGTTCATAGTAGAGTGCATCAATCCTTATTACTAGCCCTTCCCATGCATGACGTTCGTGTAAAGGTACCTAAAAGATAAACAAAACAACAAGCGTGAGTCCACGACTCAGCAAAGTACAAATAAGACAATAATCCACAATTCATCTTTGACACAATCAACCATTTATAACATTTCATATCAAATCAGCTCATATGCTCATGCAATGCAAATGCCACAAATGCACCTTTTCTTTACTCCTTGCATTTATCGGTAATGCGAAGTATGCATCCGTCGATGCATACCCATGCATGTGCCTTCTAGCACAGGGACCATAATCCCACACTCCATGAGTGTGGGGACCTCATGCCCGTCTAATACATGACGGGGACCTAAAAAAATACTTGGCCACCACGTAGCCAAGTCTCAAGGATTATGACATGATGCATATGAATCTATTCATTTATTCATCATGAGAATGTAACGACTAGTAGCAAAAGTCATGAGTAAAGAACATAATCATAATACAAGCATTCACGAACATTCTCTTTAATTTTTCTACCCACTAATTGCACTTGCCACAACCGTGTGAAGCTTGACGATGCGAAGAGGACGCTGCCCCCAGATTCAAACCAGCACTTGAACAATTTAATAACCACACTAAGAGGACATTTTTTAGTATACGACATTGTTCAAAAAAATTATATAATTATCTACGCTCCCTAGCGCAACCCAAATATTACCTCCCAAGAACATCGATCTGTCCCAAACCAGAACAGTCCCTTCTAAAAATCGTAACTTTTCGTCTGTTTACTCAAAAATGGTGCTCTTTGATTCTCTGGAAATCTTACTAAATTACCCACATTAATCTAGTTGGTCACAATCCAACATTTTGTCATTCACTATCTCTACTAAATAGATTATTAAAACTGCTAGAACCTGGCAGATGTTCTGGATAGCAGAACTAAAACATTTATAACTTTCAGTACGTTCATCCAAAAATTACGTTCTTTAGCTTTTTGGAAATATTATTAAATCACCTACAATTTTCAGTTGGTGATATCCTCTAAATAATTTGTTAACAAATTTCTATTATCCGGCTAATACAAACTGCCAGAATCCTAACAGAGCCTCTGGACAACAGCATTGTAAAATCCATAACTAACGATCAGTTCATCCAAACGACTTGATCCAGGACTCTACGGAAAGCTAAAGACATTACCCACAAATCTCTAGAAGATGGCCAGATCAAATTTCGTAGTTAACAACCCTAAAACTATAGAGAGTTACAGACTGCCAAAACTCGATCTATTACCCGATATCGCCAAATCACAAAACTAAAAGACTAAGCGATGAAATCTAAGAGTTACCCTTGAAGAACACGTTGATGGTTGTAAGAGCAACCATGAGATCTCCTTCCCCTTCCCCCTTTCCTTCTCCCTTTCCTTCTTCTTGGCCGGCAACCACCAATGGGGATCCTTCCCCCCTTCTTCTACTTGGCCGGCAGTAGGGAGAGCTCACCAAGTTGAGGGGCACAACAATGGATTCTGGACAGAGGGAAGGAGGTGTAGGGAGGGGTGGAAGTGGCGGCCAAGGGGGGAAGGGAGGCGCCTAGGGTCCCCCCCCCTTTTAAGGGCCAGCTGCCCCTTCCCCCTTTGGGCCAATATTGCTGTGGGCTTCGGCCCACAGCCCAAGTTTTCTGAAATAAGCAAACCCCCCCCTGAAACTTCTGTTAAACCCTCTCTCTCTAATTATTTCTCCTACCTAAAGTCTTTCTTCTCACTTAAATATATTTGGGATATTACAACTGAGTTGTTCTGCAGCTTATTGTTACTATAGTTTTCTCTTTATGCAGAAACACTTATGTAGAGCCTTCATGTTCTACCCAGGTTTCACAAGGTTTTGTGTGTGTTTTCCCACTGACGCAATTTGTTAATAGTGCCCTTAGAGGCATCCACTATAGGATGAGCTATGGAAGTCCTTAGCTAAATGGTAATACCTTTGTGTTTTCTCATGCCTTTCATTTTTTCACGCTATTCGATTAAGCCACTTACCATTCACTTCTTTTGTTGTTCCCACAAGGATGCTGCAAGAATCTATAGCAAGCCCAACGCATCGTAGTCTATCTTCCGTGCAGCTTAATCTATCTTCGGTGTAGATCTTTTATTGCTACTATCCCTCGCGAATAGGAAATGTACTGCGAACATATGTGCTCTCTCTCTCTCTCTCTGTGTGTGTGTGTGTGTGTGTGTGTGTGTGTCACTCTTCTAAACATATGTACATACCACTATAACTGCTACTCATAGTCCACATCAAATTCCTAAGGGTCCATATTGTTTCCTATACTTCGACTAGCTGTGTATGTCTCCCTCAGATCTGCCATCATGATTTTATTTTTTTACCATTCTAGTTGTATATGTCCATATATTACCTATGTACGTACATATACAGTACAGTCGATGTTTATCATCTACAAGTCTCTTTTTGCTTAACTATAGTACACTACTCTGTTCCTACGTACAATATGTTGCAAAACAATGAATTTTTTCTTTGCCAGTTTTTTTCCTAACTGATCTATCTATTTATATATATTTACGCTTTTGAATCTTTCCCACATAGAGTTAACTCTCTTTTGAATGCATTCTTATGTACATGCATTTCGTTGGTCCAACTCGCCTCAGCATGTACATCATTCGAACATTCTCGACACAGGCGCAGCGCAGAGCACCTACGTACCTAGTAATGGTTACTACACCATCCAAAGAACATCTACAGGAGGTATGCATGACTTTTTTGTTAATATTTTGGCATGGTTATTTTTATAATTCTAATTTTTCTTTGTCCCAGCAACCATTTACGTACCTAAAGAAAATGTAGCTACTTTGGTAGAAAAGAGGGATGTTCCTCAGGAATCTACTGATAGCCTTGCAACATCAAAGGAAGCTATGTCAACAGCAGAAGGTTTATTGCATGCTAGTTGTGTGATGTGTTCCATTTCCTATTATTTTTGGTTGTTTCTTTGTTTAACTTAGCGTTGGTTTGTTCTATTTATGTTTTTTTGGGCTAGCAACTTATGTGTAGAATTTTGGAAAATAATTGTGTGTAGTCCCACAGGACCCCCACACTCTTTATTTATAGTCCAAAGATCAAATCCGACTTTAATACAACTCTTTATTCGACTCTAATACAAACTCACCAACACTCCCCATCAAGATGGGTCAAATATATTAATCATGTCCACCTTGTTACATATTATAGCACCCTCGCTAGGACCTAACACTTTAGTAAAACAGTCAGTCAACTGTTCACCAGAATTGATATACTCAAACTTCAGCATCTTGCCATCGAGCTTCTCCTTGATGAAGAACCTATCAATCTCAACGTGCTTGGTACGATCATGTTGTACTGGATTGTTAACAATGTTGATTGTAGATTTATTATCACAATACAACACCAAGACAAAAAAAACCTTTCATCCATATCATTTCACTCACACTCAATGTCATTACTCCGTACTCTGCCTTTGTAGTAGACCGAGTCACAACCTCATGCTTCTTGCTCCTCCATGACACAAGGTTACTTCCCACAAAAATGCACTATCAAAAGGTAGACCTCCTGTCATCTACACTGCTCGCCCAATTAGTTTCGCAATACCCTTCCATATCCAGGTGTTAATTTTTCCTAAATCAAAGGCATTTCCCAGGGCTACTCCTCAAATACCATAGGACTCAATTGACAGCATCTATGTGTCCTGTTCTGGGATCATGCATATATCAACTAACCACACTCATTGCATATGAAATATCAGGTCTTCTATGGCACAAATAGATGAGGCACCCAACAATGCTTTGGCAAGCTTCCTTGTCAACTAGATCTCCTGACTCAGCACATAGCTTGTGATTCCTATCAATAGGTGAATCAATAGGGTGACACCCAAGCATACATGTTTTGCTAGCAGATCAAGAACATACTTCCTCTGAGAGAGAACTATACCCTTCAAAGAATGAGCAATCTCAATCCCAAGAAAGTATCGAAGAGTTCCAAGATCTTTCACCTCAAATGCCTCACCTAGTCTTTTCTTCAAGGACTTGATTTCCTCGGTATCATCTCTAGTGATCACAATATCATCAACATAGACTGCCAATATGGTGATATGTGATCATCTATGCATATAAAAACACAGTATGATCTCCATTGCATTGATAGTAGCCCATACTACAGACTGCACACCTGAATCTATCAAACCAAGCCTTGGAGACTATTTAAGACTATATAAAAACTTCTTGAGTTTACACACTTTCCCATTAGTCTATTTGTTCTCAAAGGCTGGAGGAATCTCTATCTATACCTCCTCTTGTAAATTACTATGTAGAAAAGCATTCTTCACATCCAACTGATGTAGGGGTCATCCGAAGTTAATTGCATAGAAGATCAACATTCTTATCGTGCTCATCTTCGCCACTGGTGCAAAGGTCTCATCATAGTCTATCCTATATGTTTGACTATAACCTTTTGCAACCAACCATGCCATGTATCTCTCTATCTTGCCTTTAGGAGTTTGCTTAATCATAGACACTCATTTGCATCCTACTGCTCTCTTTCCCGCTGGAAGTGGAACAAGATACCATGTCTTGTTCTTCTAAAGTACACTAAGCTCCTCCTTCATGTCATCCTTCCACTTAGAATCATGCTTAGCAGCTCACCAATCCTTTGGAACAAGCACTGTCGGAAGAGATGCAATGAATGTTTTATATGCAGTTGAGATCTGAGAATATAAGATGAAATGTGCAATGTCATGCTCAAAGTCATACTGTACTGAGGCTTTCCAGCATTAGATCTAGTTTTCCTATGTTGTGCAAGTGGTAACTCTAGATAAGAGTGATTAGAGGGAACATTACCACTTTCCCCAAGGGGAGGCAAGGAACTTGATGGAGAGAGAACCAAGGAGGGATTTTGGGACTGGATCAACATGCAAGGCTGGCTGTTCAGGATCTGGTTGTTCTGGTTGCTCCTCTACCGGTGATTATAGCTCCACTTGCTTAGGTGCTACCTACTTGTCCCTTTGCTTCTCCCCATGTTTCCCAAACCATCTTCACTGATAAACATTCAATGCTTTCGAGGCTATCACATCTCTCGCATATTTCGTGAGGCTCGGGCATAGAATTTTCTCCACAATAACTTCTTCTTGTTGACTATCACTCTCCTTATTCTCTCCCTCTCGACTATTGTAACATCCCAATTTTTAGGGCTTTCTGAAAAAAATTTGACCACCCTCTCGGTTTCGACCAGTGCCACTCGGTTTCGACCAGACCTGCCTGTCAGCCTCCTCACCTGATCAGCGTCTTCTTTGTTGCACCCATGCTGAACCACGTCCACGCTGCGTCACGGTCGTAGAAAAGTCATCACCTCCGTGTGAATCCTGCCCCTTTTTCCCTTGGTAACATGCGCATTAAATGCCATCACCTCCGCCATGCTTGTTTCCCCATTTGTCTCCTCCCCCACCTATCCCCATCCCCTCCCTCACTTGCTCCAAGCCCGTGCCATCCGGATCTCCGCCCATGCCGCAAAGCTTCTACACTACTCCTCCTTTCCCGTTAAATAGCGGCCTAGGACCCCCCTCGTTCCTCTTTTGCTTTTCCCCACCCAGCTCCCCCTTGCTCGCTCTTGTCGCTGTGGTTTGCCCGAAGCTCCAAGCTCCAAGTTCAAGCCACCGTGCACCTCCTCTCAATCCTCACCGCACCAGTGTAGGCTCTCTTCTATCCACGTCAATTCATATCCCAAAGCTCCTTGAAGCAATCCCCTCACCCAATTTCAGTTTTATTTCACAAAGTCCGATTTCTTTCTCCTTGGTCCACCAACCCTTCATCACCGTCCTCCTTCACCTTCGACCACGAGCTTCCCCACCGCCGTTCGCTGTCCACCAACCTCCTCCGGCCTCTCTCTCGGTCTTGGTGAGCTCCCAGTACCCTATTCTCCCTCATGCTCCTTTCAACCACATCCTGTAGTCAAAACCTCCTTTTGACCACGTCCTGTAATCGAAACCTCCTTCCGAGAGCCCGTTCTCCTTCGTTCGAATTCTGATTCGAAAGATTCGAATTTCTAAAATCAAGACCTAGGTTTCTAAACTAAAATTATTTAATTTGGAGTTCATTTGAATTTTATTTGAATTTTCTTTGCTTTTGTGTGTAGATTTTGACGACTCTGGGGAAACTGATCTTTTTGAAGAGTTAGATCCTCAAGCATACAAGCAAGGCAAGTTACACCTTTGATCATATCTAATCCTAGTATTTTTAAATTATTTAAATTCTGTTTCAAATTATTATTGCATGCTTATTTAAATTCAAGTAATCTAAATTTATGTTTTAAGCTTTATAGTTATTCCCATTTCCTTTGTATAGCCAAACTTTGCTATTAAATTAGTCATTCCTTGATACCTTAGTTAAAATCTAGTTGATACATTAGTGTGAGCTAGAACATATTGAAAAACTTTATTCTTAGACCAAGCTTAGACCAAAAGTGTTTAATTGGGGAAATTTAGCCAAAAGTTCAACTATGATTTAAAATGATTCTATGGTATTGTCTTTACCATAGAAATTTATAAAATGATTTGACTTGTTAAAAAAAATAAAAATTAGTTTGGACTTGGGCGAAATGGATGTTAGTTGGGTGCATATTCATGCACGAGATCGATTCATTTCTATGATCGAGGCCCAGGGTTTTATTGGAAGTCGTCCAAGTCAATTAAGGGCCGATCTTCGGGAACATTTTGCTAAGCCCTATCGTGCGACCACATGTTCTAAATAGGCAGGATCTGGCTAACTAATTTGTAACATTTCATCATGGTCGTGCCATCCGGTTGCGTGGGTGTCTTTATGACCTACTTTCATGTATTTCCACATGGCGCTAGAGGGGGCTTAAGTCCGATGGGTTTCTATCCAAAGGAAGCAAAACCTTAGTGAGATGGAACTATGGTGGGATGGTGTATTGTAAAGGCCTTGTGATAATCTCTTAGTCGCACACCTTCGAAAGTGTGTGATCGAACATTACGAGTGATTATCTCTTGTGGGTAAAGCTGTACAACCCCTACAGAGTGTTAAGAACTATTCGAATAGCCAAGAAGCTGTTTCCTTTCAACCGACACCCATGAACTTTTCAAGATCACATCTTCCCAAGAAAACGATAGAGAGACGAAGCAAGTGGAATCAAAGGATACGGTGCATGGGTGCGTCGACAGGATCTCGCTCGCTAGGTCACGTGGCAACTGTGAGGGGCGATCACGCACCGCCGGATGCTGAAGGCCTCGACGCCATCGCATTAGGGCGGGCGCGACGCGTGGTGGTTACCCCGGGCGAAGGCGCTGCTCGGGGGAGCCACGAGCCGAAGTTTCGAGAAGGGGTCCATGGCCATGGAAACAGTAATGGGCCGGCCCATCGTTTTGGCACTACGCTTTCGGATCTCTTTGATCAATCCTGGCGTAGGGTTCCGGAATCTTCCTGGCGTTGGATCCCCAAATTTGCGTCGGTAGGGGAGTCAGGTTATCTCGCGAGTAGTAGAGAAGTCAGGCGATTTGGTGTGGGTGCTCGAGTGGTGCGGAGGGTTCCAGTTCCAAATCCTTTGAGCTGATCCTTCGCTGAGGTGGTTCGGGAAGGGAAGATGGAAAAGGGACGAGGAAGACCTCCCAGGCGCTCGAATGATGTTCGTCCGTGGGCGGGGGACAAACGTAACACCCCGGAGGAGTGGATGGAGGAAGATGACTTGTTGCAGGAAGATGATCTCCGTGAGCGGTTGAGAAGAGTCCAAGAGCAGAAACGAAGGTTTCAAGAGAATCCTCATGGGGGTATTCCACAAGCAGGTATGCATCCGAGCTCTGTTGGTAGGGGTCGTGCGGATTTTCGTGGATCTGGGGGTTAGGATAAGGGATTTTTGGATCGTTCTAAGGGTTGGGTAGGGGATTTTCGGCGTGATTCTTCGAATCGTGAAGGAGGGAGTCACAGAGATGACTTCCCTAGAGTTGAAGACAGAGGTGGATTTGGGGGCAGAGGAATTACCATCAGATCTGATAGAACTCGTCCTGAGTCTACCTAGGAAGATTCGAGACATGCTGTTAAAGGGGAGGATCGAAAAAAAAATTGGGGTAATATTGGTTCTAATACTAGGGTTCTTAGAGATGAGGACAGAGGAACTTGTTTCCGATGTCTTCAATCTGGCCACCATCAAGCGAGATGCACTAATCCCCCAGTCTGCTACAAATGTAAGAAGACAGGTCACTGGACTTCAGGTTGCCCAGATGAGAAACATCAACGGGGTCTCTACCTTTTTGGTTTTGGGATTCCAAATCAGGGGTTTTACAGTTTTCAGATGCCTGATGTTCAAATTGCTGATATGCAAGTGGCTGCGGGTGTTATTGAGATAATGGAAGGGGTAGGTTCTGTTCAAAAAATTGAAGCTGAACTAAAGCATCTTATACAAGATAAATGGGACTGGAAAGTTCGCCAGATTTCTGAGCAAGAATATGCAGTCGTGTTTCCCTCCAAAGAGATCTTGGAGTCTTGGTCCAAAACTAGGGGGGTTGAAATGGCTTTACATTCTATTAAAGCTAAAATATTGAAATCAACTATAGATCCAGCAGCTTCTTCGGTTTTGATTCCCACATGGGTTAAAATATATGGGATCCCTAATGCTGCGAAAAAGGAAAATGCTGTCAAAGAATTTGCTAGTGTTGTGGGAGAGCCATTGGAGGTGGACTCCATCAGCTTGCTTAGAATTGATCCTGTAAGGGTCAAGGTTGCTTGCCGGGAGCCTTCTCGCATCAATTGTTTCATTGAACTTTTTATTAACCTAGTGGGTTATGAGGTCAGATTTGAGGCAAAAGGAGTAGATGTTGGAAAAAAAGGAGGAACTCATGGTGACATTGGGCCTAAACATCATGATAAGAAGAAAGAGGAAGAGGATGAGGAAGAGGAAGAGTCCAGTGATAGTAATCGTAAGACGGAATGGGAGAAAATGGCAGAAAAGTATGGAGGAGACTCTATCCAGATTTCAGAACAGAAAAGTGGGGGTGGATCAAACAAAAACAAAGGCAGGAAAAATGTTGAGGGAGAGTTTGATTCTGATTCAGGTATAATGGGGGATGCTCAACTTAATCAAACCTCACCAGCTGATCTGGCCTTGGCTATAGTTCCTCTTGCTTTTAGTATCCCTATAGATAGGGATCAGGAGATTTCAGATCTTGTTTCTCCTGTTACTGAGAATGTGACACATGATGACCAGTCTGAAGGGGGTGTTTTGGATACCGCTCTAGAAACTCAATGTCCTTCTGATTCTATTGTTGTTCACACCATAGTTGGTCCTTCTTTCATGAAGGCAACCTTATGGCCTTGTCTTAAAACTCCTGATAAGGAGAATGAATTTATGGCAGATCAGTCAGAAAGTAAAAAGGTTTCAGAATCAAATAGGCATGTGGATATTCAAGTTAAGGGGGGTCTGATTAAAACTTATCACAAAAACACAAACCTTGTGGACACTGGTGATACAGAAAACAATGTAACAGAAGTCCAACAAGATAAGGGGGATGTTACTCAGATAATCTCAAAAGTCACAGATTCTGCACCACCTCAGGGTGGCCTGACAGATGATTGGATCTTGACCAAAAGGAGAGGGGGTAGAACCAGGTTCAAAGAACCACAGGTGGCAATCAGGAAAAGTGCTAGCATCCAAGACTAGGGTATTCCTATGCAGGAGAAAGCAATCATGTTGAAGTCTATTCAGAACCTGGAAAGCCAAGGTATGTCTAATTCTTTTACCATTCTAAATGATGCATCTGTTAGCTATTTGGAACATATTGCTTCTTCTTGTGGGATTGTTTTAGGTTCTGAGTCTGAAAATTCTAAAGAAGTTATTAGTGCTATCCAAGCTAGTGAGTTAGTAAGAGCAGCTCTTGCCAAAGCAGAGATGCAGAAAGAAAAGGCAGTTCACAATGGGGTGATGCAAGATAGAAATGCTTCTATGGATATTGTGGAAAATGACTTTAGGGGTGATAGTGAATTCAAAGCAGAGCAGCATAAAGAAAGTGCAGATCAACATGGGGTGTTGCAAGATAGAAATGCTTCCATGGAGATTGTTGATAATGATAGTAGGGGTGTCAGTGAATTTAAAGTAGGTAAACAGAGCAGGGGTGTGACCAAATCAGGAAGGACTGTTCATAAAAAAGGTAATACATGAAGATTCTTTTTTGGAATATCAGAGGAATGGGTAAACCAGCGAGAAGGGGTCAACTCAAAGAATTGATTTATAAAGAGAAATTAGATGTGGTGGGGGTGCAAGAGACAATCAAGAAGAGCTTTACTGACAGAGAATTGAAAGCCATTGGCGGCAATGGTGATTTTGGGTGAGATTGGATCCCTTCCCAAGGTCACTCAGGTGGAATTCTAATGGGGTAAGGAACGATAACTTGGAAATTGAATGCTCTGATAAGGGGAGGCATTTTGTTAGCATGGTTGTGCGACACAGGAAGACTAATTTCAGATGGGAGGTGATGACTGTATATGGTCCAGCTCAACATGGGGATTCCCAGAACTTTTTGGAGGAACTGAACCTTAAATGTCAGAACTCCATTTTGCCTATGGTTTTAGGAGGGGACTTCAACCTTATTAGGAAAGATGAGGATAAGAGTTCTTCAAAGGTCAATTACAGGTTGATAGATCAATTCAATGGGTTTATTGATACTAATGGTTTAATGGAGATCAAGAGAAGTGGTGCTAAATACACATGGACTAATAAACAAATTTGTCCTGTTTTGGTGAATTTGGACAGGATTTTGGTTTCAACAGCTTGGGAAACCAATTTTCCTCTTTGTTTTGCTTATAGTTTGACTAGAGTTGGATCAGATCACACCCCTATCATGTTGAATACAGGAGGTGAGGATATGAGTCCTAGGGGGAGATTTTACTTTGAGAAAAAATGGTTTGAACAGGACAACTTCAGTCAGTTGGTTTTGAGAAAATGGGAGGAGATTAACAGGAAAGTCCCTGATAATTGCTATTCCATGGACAAATGGAATGGATGTTTGTCTTCTCTTAGACAATTTTTAAGAGGATGGGGTGCTAACTTCAATGGGAGCTGCAAAAAGGAGAAGAAACAGATTTTGGATATGCTGGACAGACTGGACAAGAAAGCTTAAATCGATAATCTAGAAGCTGTGGACTGGATTAACAGATATAAGGCAGAGAAAGAGTTGGAAAAACTTTATGAATTAGAGGAAAGATACTAGCATCAGAGAGGACATATGAAATGGCTACTCCAAGGTGATTCAAATACTAAGTTCTTTCATAGTTGTGCTAATGGCAGAAGAAGGAAGAACCTCATTCATAGCTTGGTTGATGGAGATAAAGTGCTAACCTTAGAGCAGAGCATTACAGATCATATCTATGATTACTATAAGTCTCTTTTTGGAGCTGGAGGGAAGTAGAATATGCATTTGGATAGCAACTTTTGGAGGGATTGTTTAAGAATAATAGAAGCTGATAATGATGGTCTTATACAACCTTTTTCGGAACAGGAAGTTCTTTATGTAATTAAAAATCTGCCAACTGATTCAGCTCCCGGGCCAGATGGGTTTCCAACGGTGTTTTACAAAAAGTTTTGGGACATTTTGAAAAGACCTTTTATGGATCTTGTTACTGACTTCTTTAAAGGGGTGTGAGATTTAAAGAGGTTGAATTATGGTGTGATCACTTTGATTCCCAAAATCAAAGAGGCTTCTTCTATTAAGCATTTCAGACCAATTTGCCTGATCAATGTCAGCTTCAAGATTATAACTAAACTCCTGGCAGTGAGGCTGGGGAAGATTGCCGACAAGATTATTCATAAGAGTCAAACAACGTTTATCAAAAACAGAAATATTTTAGATGGGGTGGTTTCTTTACATGAGATTTTACATGAATTAAGGATATCTAAGAAGAGGGGTATTATTCTTAAATTGGACTTTGAAAAAGCCTACGACACGATCCAGTGGGGGTTTCTGAAACAGGCCATGCAAGGAAAAGGTTTCTCTAACAAATGGATAGATTGGGTGATGAGTTCCATTAGAGGAGGTAAAGTGAGCATCAACATAAATGGAGATTCTGGACCTTATTTTACTACCCACAGAGGATTGAGACAAGGAGACCCTTTATCTCCATTACTCTTCAATCTGGCAGCAGATGTATTAGCTGAGCTGGTTTATAAAGCTCAAGAGAAGGGGTTGCTGAAAGGTGTGATCTCTCATTTAATTCCTAGGGGTGTTGTTGTGCTTCAGTACGCTGATGATACTGTTTTAATGATTGATTGTGAGGAAGAGTACATTTTAAACCTCAAGTTTCTTTTGTACTGCTTCGAGTGGTTGTCTGGTCTGAAAGTTAACTACCATAAAAGTGAGGTTTACGTTCTAGGGGTGGATAATATGGAAGCCACTAAAGTATCCAACAAATTCAATTGCAAACTGGGGGAACTTCCTCTGACTTATCTTGGTATTGAGATTGGGGAAAGGAAACTGAATGGTAGGGTCATTGAGGGTGTGCTTAACAAAATGAGTAGAAGGCTGGACAGTTGGAAACACAATCTGCTATCTTCAGGGGGTCGCCTTATCTTAACTAATAGTTGTCTTAGCATTCAACCAATATACATCATGGGTTTTTATGATCTGAACAAGGACATTCACAAGAAAATGGACTCAATTCGGTCCAGGTTTTTCTGGAGAGGCGCCAGCAATAGCTTTAAGTACCATATGATTAGATGGAATGCAGTATGCAGACCAACTGATTTTGGAGGATTAGGGGTGCTTAACACTATTATTTTAAACAAATGTCTTTTTTGTAAATGGGTTTGGAAGTTAAACAATGCTACTGATGAGATTTGGTTTCGCATTCTTAAGGCTAAATACTTCCCTCAGGGGGATTTTAGACAGTCTTTTTTGGCTAATGGATCCCAATTTTGGAGATCCATTTGTAAGGTTCAACCTCTTTTCAACTTGGGAGTCTCTTTTAAGGTCAGCAATGGGAGACTGATTTCTTTCTGGCATGACAGTTGGGTGAGCGATTGTCCTTTGAAGGTTTGCTTTCCTAGTTTGTTTGATATTTGTGATGATCCGGATATAAAGGTGGCTGATTGTTTCATGAATGAAATCTGGGATATTAACTTTGTTCGTAACTTTGGGGACATTGAGATTTATCAGTGGAATCAGCTGAAAAGCTTATTAGCAGGGGTTGACCTGACTGATAATACTGATAAAATGATTTGGTGTCTGGAAAGCAAAGGTATTTTCACTGTGAAATCACTGTATAGAAGATTAACTTTCGGTGGGATCGTTGACAGGAGAATGCAAAATCTGTGGTCTAGTAAGATCCCTTTAAAAGTTAAAATATTCCTTTGGCAAACTTACCACAATAGTATCCCGACTTTGGATCAACTTAGGGCTAGAAATTGGAAAGGGGATGTGAATTGTACTCTTTGTGGGGTGTCTGAGGATGCAAAACATGTTCTTTTTAACTGTATTTTGGCTAAGTTTGTTTGGTCCTGCTATAGGGAAGCTTTCGGCTGGAGGAGGATTCCAGAATCTTTTGAAGATGTCTGTTGCAATTGGACTGATATAAGGGGTGTTAATAATAACAATTTTTGTTTAATCGGTTTTGCTGCAATAGCTTGGACGCTTTGGAAGATAAGAAATAGGATGGTTTTTCAAAAGGCTTACCCTAAGCAACCAAATGAAGTCGTTTTCCAATTTATGACGTGTATGCAGCGCTGGTGGGGTTAAGCAAGGAGGAGGACCGTCGCAAGCAAGAAGCCCTGACAAAGAAGCTTGAAGCTTGGATGATTGTGTTTTGTAAAGGCGGAATAGGGTAGTCTATTCTCATCCCGGTTCTAGTGTTTTGTCATTAGCCCGGCCGTGAGAAGTGCCGCTTAACTTGTAGCTTGGATGTTTTTGTCTTGAGTTTGCGGCGTTTTGGTTCGATGCTTTCCGTAAATCGGTATCCCCGCCATCGATGTAATCAGATTCCTGGTTATGAGCTTTATAAAAGCTGGGTTTCACCTTGTTCAAAAAAAATAGCCATGTCCACGGTCATGGATATGTTAGCAAAGCCACTCAAAGTTAGATTTTGATTTTGTTTCCAAAAGACTTTATCAAATGGTTTATCCAAATGGGAATTTGGGCGGTTAGCCATGTGATAGGAGGGTATCCTTCACCACTCGTTGATGCATGTTATCTGACTATAAAATTTGAGGTTTAGGTAATGAATTTTAGTTATAGAGTAAACTACTTTAGAACTTTATATGAATATTTAAATTAAAAATATCGCTTTATGCAAATTGAGCCATATAAGCCTCCCTTTGTTGAATCCTTGCATACATTATAATCTTTTATTGGGAGTAACTTGTGAGCATGGTTGTTTGTGCTCACTCTTTCTTAATACAATTGTTGAGTAGGAGAGGAGTGCTACAAGGAGATTGAGAACTCGGACGACTAGGCTACGCTTCCAAACAATTTCCTGTGGCTAATCGTGTGGTCTACTTTATTGCTTTTGCTTCCGATGTATTTTGTGTAACATCCCAAAGTGTTGTTACCAAAATAAAAATAAATAAAGTTATTATTTTATTGGATCTTCTGAAATTTGAAAGAGTTTCATTGCTTTCTTTGAATTTATGAAGTTTTAGAAGTCAAAAGTAAAATTTATTAAAGTCTTTGAAGTTTTATTTGAGTTAAAGTTGAAAAATAAAAATTAATTATTTTTGTGGAATTTTCTCGAATTTTTAAAAGCTTTTCCCTAATTATTTTAAAGCCAAAATAATTTATTTGCAAAATTAAAAGCCAACTTTAAGTTGGAAATAATTTTATTAAGTCCAAAATAACTCTAGGAATTTCTGTGAATTTCTCTAGAATTTTTTGGATTTTATTTGCTATTTTCTAAAGCCTAAATGATTTGTTTGAATTATTTTAATTAGAAAAGCATTTAAAATCTCCTAACCTGTTTTGGGCCTAAAGCTCCCGGCCCAACCTGCCTCCTCCCGCACTTGGCCCATCTTGGCCCGCTCCGCACCGGTCACTTCCATTTCCGTAGGTGCAATCACCACCGTCGAATCAAAATCCGACGGCAGTCGCTTCCTCCCTCTCTCGCCCGTTCCACGCCCGCTCGCAACCGTTGGATCAAAATCCAATGGCCAGCCGCACCTCGCTCCTTCCATCGCTGCTGTGTGGGCCCGCCTATCTCTTCTTCACCGCTTTCTTCTCCACGAAGCCAAGTCGGACGCGTCCTCCATTAGCGCCTGGGGGGAGCTTCATCTTCGCCCCGATTCTCGCCCTCTCTCCTCACGCGGCCACACGCATTCATTCCATCCTTCAATCCCGCGCCCGATGCGGTCTCTTCCCTTTCCTTTCTCGCCGGATTTCTCAATCATCGCTGAAAATCCCGCACGGACCTTCGTGCGCCGCACGCCGTCTCCACCTTGCCCCGGCCCTATTTAAGCGAGCACCAGGTGCGCACATTCCTACTCAACTCAACGCCCCAAGCCCCTCCTCTCCTCTCCCTCCTAAACGTCCGAATTTTGACTTCTCGCCCGCGCCGCTGGAGCTCGGATTTTCTTCAATTCCGCCGCCACCATCGACACCGCGACCCCGACGCTGCCACCTTCGGCATCGCCGTCCCCAGGGCTACCCCGTGCGCGTGCTAGCTTCACTGGAGCACCGCCCGAATCACCTCGCCACCACGACCCGAACGTCGCCACCACCTTTCGAGCTCATCGCCGACCATTCTGCCGCGCCCGCTCGTATCCAAGGTGAGCACCAGATTCAGCACGATGCGCTCTCCCTTTTGACATCCTCCGCAACCCTCACTGCGGCGCACTGCGCCGGCGAGGTGGTCGCCGTAGCACCGCCGGCCTTAGGCTGATGTGGCTCCGCCACATCATCACCGCCTGGGCGCCACGTCCTCCCTTTTGCAAGCGTGGCTGCCCCGTCACTGCCTACGTGGCGCTGACGTGGCCCATTTCTTTAACTGAGCGAAAAACAGAGCGATGACGTCATGCCAACGCATTAATCCGATTTTCCCGTAAAAAAATAAATCTAGTAATTCCAGAAATTCTAATTTCATCATTTCTTGTGATTTCTAAACTTCCCGGGATTCGTTCTCCTTCGTACGATCTCCGATTTCGTCGATTCAAATTTCTAAATTCATATAAATTCAAGATCTAGCTAAGTAAACTAAAATTATTTAATTTTGAGTTCATTTAAATCTTCATTTGAATTTTGTTTGAATTTGGCTTATTTCGCGTATAGATTTCGACTACTTCGAAGAGTCAGATTTCGACGCCGTTTGAGAGCAACTAATCAAGCAAGACAAGTTATACATTTGATCATATTTGATTCCATTATTTAAAATTATTTAATTTCTGTTTTAAATTATTGCATGCTTATTTCTATACAGTAATTTAAATTCATGTTTTAAATGATAGTTATGCCTAAATCCTTTGTACTGCCAATCTTGATATTGAAATAAACCTAGCTTGACACCTTAGATGAAAATCTAGTTTATACAATAGTATGAACTAGAAAATTTTGAGAAAAATTATGCTTAGACCAAAAAATATTTGATTTGGGAATTTCAGCCAAAAATCAAATGTTGTTTAAAAGTCTATGGCATTGGTTTATCATGGAAGATTTTGTAAATGATTTTGAAAAACAAAAAGGAAAAGTTGGTTTGTACTTGGGTGAAATGGTTGATTGGTGGGTGCAGGTTTATGCACGGCTCAATCCGGGTATGGGTTGAGGCCCAGGGGTTGTTTGGAAAGTCACCCAAGTCAGGTAAGGACCGGCGTTCGAGTGTATTTTGCTAAGCCATATCGTACTACCACATGTCATGTATGGGCAGGACCTAGCTGACTAATTTGCAATGTTCCACCGTGGTCGTTCCCTTCAGATGCGGTGGGTAGTCATGTTATGACCTACGTTAGTCCCACCTAGCGCAAGAGGGGCTAGGAACTTTATGATTTCTATCCAAAGGGGCTAAACCTTAGCGAGGGGGATCATGTGAATAGCGATTGTAAAGGCCTTGTGATAATCACTTAGTCGCACACCTTCTAAGTGTGTCAGACGGACATTACAAGTTGATTATCTCTTGTGGGTAAAGTTGTACAACCTCTGCAGAGTGTCAATCTATTCGAATAGCCGTGTCCACGGTCATGGACATGCATAGTAAAGCTGCTCCAAGTTAGATCTTTGGTTTTGATTTCAAAAGACTTTATCAACTGGTTTATTCAAATGGGAATTGGGCAGGAAGCCATGTGATAGGAGGGTATCCTTCACGATTCCTGTGTGAATGTTATCCGACTATAAAACTTGAGAATTTATAAAATGAATTTTAGTTATGAAATAACCGCTTTGAAACTTAGCACAAGTATTTAAAGAAATCATTGCTTTATGCAAATTCAACCAATAAGCCTTCCTTTGAGATACCTTTGTATGCATGCATTCAATCTGTTACTTGACGAGTGTAACTTACGAGTACGGTAGTTGTGCTCATACTTACTTTATGCAAACAAATTTCAGAGGAGAAGGACTTCGCTACTGGTGTGGATCTTGACGACTAGGCCGCTACCCTAGTCGATTGCCTGTGGCAGATCAGCTGGACTCCACTACTTCTTCGTCTTTCACTGTGTTCTTTACTGTTGGCTTGTAAGCCTCTTTTGTAACAAACTCTGTTGATTATTAATATAATTGTGCGATTTATGGATGTTACCATATCTGTTTACTGTGTGAACTAGCTACTGATCATGGGACTAGTTCAAAAATGCACAGAGGATTTAGGGGTGTTACTCCTGGATCCGCCATTTTGCTTGTTGACTTTATGCCCCTTTTGTATCAAACTTGAAGTATTTTGAATGAATCGCGTGTTATGGTTGTGTTATCATCTTTTATTGGACTATGTACGCTAGTTGTTCCTATACTAGTGTATGAAGCACAGCGACCCCGGGATACTTCGCTCTCGGGTTCGACAAGAAGTGGTATTAGAGCCATATCAACTGTAGGTTGTAACCTAGTTAGAATGGCCGTTAGTTAAAAATTTCAAAACTTATTTTATATAACAAGAAAAATAATTTGTTCTCTCCTCATCTTAGTCATCTATCTATCCTTAGCTTCCTTTCACAATTCTTTCTTACCTAATTCTCTCTTCACCATTTTGCAACGTTAAAAACTCCCGCTGGCCCAAAAGAAATTTAGCTAGAGACTCCATCCCAAGTATTTGAGATGGCATGAAATTGATGAGATATGTTGTCATCATCACTGCCTCACTCCACAATCCCTTTAGCTCATTCATCTGAAACATTAGTGAGTGTGGTACCTCCAAAAAATGTCGATTCTTCCTTTCAACCACTCCATTCTGAGATGGGCTTCTCGGACAAGTAGTCTGATGAAGTATTGTTGGACCTAGGAGGCAACTAGAAAGGGGGTTGAATAGGCGCCACACAATCAACGTGCTCTTTTTAAAATCTTTTGCCTTAAGGAGTTTAATATTTTTTTTTCACTCCAATAGCTATGTGAAGCTATGAAGATCAAAGAAAACCATTCAACCGGGCAACAAGGGGATCAAAACTTGCCAAAAATTCCACTAACCAGTTAGACCGGTGAACAGTAAAATTAGCACAGAAAATGAATTTCAGCACGATTTCAAAATCACAAATTGATCTAACTTTTGATCCGCAACTCCAAACTTTATGAAACTTGAAACAAACCTTCTCTAGAATGTCAGGAACATATTACAATCAAAGATCTTAAAGATTATTGCCAAAGGTTCGATCTTTTTCCGTTTGAGTGAAGGTTGCACCAAAACTGGGCCAAATACGAAAACGGTGATCGAGAGGATATTGTGGGAGGAATCAATCCAAAATGGATAAAGATAGTTTCCCATACATCATAGCACCTTCAATCATAGTAAGAATCATGCCCAAAAGCCTTTAAAAGCAAAACCCCAAAATCACCTTTCTTCCACCAAAACTGATCAAACTCAAGAATTTGCAATAGAAAATACCTAGATGGATGGGATTTGGTCTACAAGAGATATATCCACCACTTATACATCCTAGGTACAAAGCAATATCAACAAGGGAGGAACAAACACCAAAAAAACCAAGCTAAATTGAGAAATCAATACTTAACATGTGAGAGGAAGACTTGGATGAATTTGGAGATTTGTTTTTGGAATGAATATTTACAACCACTCCCTTGGGAGAATAAAGCCACTAGAGCAACACACACAAGTGCTCTTATCTCTCTCAATACATCTCCCACAAACTCTAGCCACCTCTACTTTCCTTTCCTAACCCTAAATCACAAATTAGGGTTCCTATGCTCAAGGCTTGGAGGTGCAAATCCTGCACTCCTCCCTTTTAGTGAAGGCTAGGTCTAGAGAGAAAACCCCAATAGGCAGCTGTTAAGCCCATACACAAATGGGTCTCACTCACACACTCTTCTAAAAGCGTCATCTTCATCTTTAGCTCCATTAGGTCAAATCCATCATGCTTTGACCTTCATGGAGTATCTTGACCTAATCCACTTAGACCACCGCAATAGTTCCGCACACCACCACTTTTCCGGTATTAGGCAATTCACCAAAATGTCTATCTACTAACCTTTTTTGATTCCTACACATTGAAGCATCGCACATGCTTTGCCATCATCCATGTGACCCCAATGACTTTCCACCAAGCCTCTCACGCGTCTGGATCCCACCGAACCATCCTTGCTTGCAACCGGACCTAAGTCACTTGGCGCACCACATGTCTCACCATGCACCATGACCACACCCGATTTCCTTGACCGTTCTGTAGCTCGGCTCCTTCCTGTGCCTAGTCCCAGTCCACCTTGCTATTGTCCATCATGTTCATCACCGGTAGCTTCCGCTCTGGTTCCTTGTCTTCTCGACTTGTAACCACCCCGCTAGCCTCAGTCATCTTCTGGCACCACCTCGATCGTTCTAGACATCGGTTCTCCTAGACTAGTTTCGATCTAGTTCGCTTTACCATGACCTAGTTCCAGAGTCTTACAACCATCACAAACAAGCAAACTGTAACGTAGCACCGCACAATACACTAAATCATCAATTGACATATTTGATGAGTCAAGAATCGATACCTTCAAAGCTTTGCTCCTAGAAGCATTACTTTACCTCAAAATATCTTTGCTCAAACTTTGTCTTTCATAGTTCTTGTCTATCTTACACCTTGCTTGAGTCCGACCATCTCAACCGGTATTCACGACTGTTCTAGACCTTGGTTCTCCTAGCCAAGTCCCGGTTATTTTCATCATTGACTATAGTTAAGTCCAAGCTATCTATACAACAATAGATCAAGCAATCATTTCTAGGCACAAGACAATCTCAAAGATGGGGTCGTCACGGGGATGGCCTCAATGTTCTCTGGCCAAGGCCACCGTTGACCCACTGCTGCCTTGGCCCCACCGGCACGGGGACGTGCAGCAGCGGCGTCTCCGGCGCCGCGTTGAAGTAGTGGCACGTGAAACTGCACATGACAGTGAGGAGCACGGAGGTGGCGAGGGAGGTCCAGACCTAGCCAGCGAACATGTACAGCGCGATGGCGATGGCGTCAGGCGCCGTCCACAGCAGGAGAATCTTCGAGCAGCGGCCCGACCGCACGAACCGGGCAGCACTAGGAGATGTCCCAAGCGCCGCTCCGGCGAGGGACGTCCATGAAGCTAGCTAAACCGTCTACGTGTAGCTATATATCGCTAATGATCAGCTGATTATTAGGTGGCTAACCGTGGGTGGGTAGCTGGTTAAGCATGCGTATGTATATATACTACGTGCAAGAATCTAACTAGGATGCTTAAAAATTTGCAGTCAATTGCAAAAGAAGATTGGAAGGGATGTGCAAATGAATTGGAGGTTTGGAGCTGGAAGGAACCAATTAAAACTTATACTTGATGAGGAACTAACAAGACGACCAAGGTGATACTGTCACGTAGGGGTGTAAACGGAGTGGATAGTTTTAGACCGTCCGTTCGTCCAAATAAATCCGGATCTTATTCGGAGCGTGAAATCAGATATCTGCATTTTTTCTCAAATTTCGGAATCTGAGGCAGATAGTTTTTGTCGGATACGGAAATAGATTCAGGAATGAGGTATCCGTCGGATTCGAAGATATCCAAAGAATTTATCGATAATATCCGTAAACACTGTCCTGGATATCCGGTAAACTCTAGGCCTAGTGAGCCAGAGAGATAAATCTGCCCAAGAAGCTTTCCTGTATTTAATTATTTTTAAATTTTAGAAAATACAGAAAATCCAAATAAGCCAAGAAAAATAGCAAATGAACTCGGAAAAATTTTAGAAAATTTACAAAAATAATTTTGAACATAAGGATCTTAAATAAAATACTTTTGAATTTAATGGATGTTTTATTTATTCATATTAAATTATTTTAATTTCTGAAAATTCTATTAAAGCTTTGTTAAATTCTAGAAAATCATGAATATTTTATAAAACCTTATTTTCAGTAAAAGATTTTGAAAAACTCAAAAATTGGGACGCTACAAATTTGTTAACAGTCAACATTCTGTGTATCCCTAACTAGTTATTTCTACTAGTCTATAGGCTTTTTATATGTTGTATCTGTCCTACTATGTAGTTGGCTCGTTATATTTTAGACATCTTTTATATTGTTATCACTATGACTTGCTACTTGATACTACTTCTTTAATTAGCCGCCATGATAGTGTAATGTAGTTAAATTTGCTTGTTAGATTGCTAATGTAGTCGTATTTTGGATATGTAGTATGGTTGATTGATCTTTATATATGCGATATATATGGTTTTTGTTTTTTGCACAATATCTAACTAAATATTTGTGACTGAGACAATCCGTATGTAGTTCGGCATGTATTCGCTTTGCATTCGTAACTAAGACTATCCGCATTTGTATTCATATCCGGGACTAGCCGGGTCGGACTCCAGTTCCAAGTAAAAAATATGAAATAGGATATAAAATAAACGATATATATCCGTATCCCTACTGTCATGCATGTCGTCGTGGCTAACCAAGGCTGTTTAATGCAAGTTGCATCTTGTGTACGATTAACAGCGAATTATGCGCGTCGGGTAGCAATTCTTCCGGTGGATGCACATTGTAATACGCGGTGTTCTTGCGGGAGCTAGCAGATGTGATTTGGTTTTTTGTGTACAGTGCAGGGCATCGACTAACGAATTGAATTCTTAGTTAAAATAAGTTTAAGAACTTTTCCCGTCGCCTTCCATGTTTCCTCACTTCTCTACCTCCCACTTCGTAGCATATGATGTTAATGGTGAGAAAAAATATATGTTTAACTGTACGAAGAAGCACATGTACCATAGTGTACTACTTCGCTTCATCAACATGGTGCTTTGGATGTGGCGATTTATTACAAGGAGAAAAAAAGAAGATATCATCACCATTCACGACCGTAAAAACTACTTTATGTTTTGCAATTTTATGTTTTGCAATTGCTTATCCATGTAATTAAATTTCATTCGAAATTGTTTCCAGTGTAGGCCGAGTTAAATATTGCGTAACGCCCAAGAGAGGGTTTAAGTGTAGGCCCAGAACGAGCTCTGCGGTCAGGCCAGCTGGTTAATTCCATCAACCGGCAGTATTGTTACATGCCTAACGATAGGCTTGACTACGCCAAACCAATCCTCTACTAGCTTTTATTCGAATTTTTTTTATTATTTAATCCTTTTTTTAATTATATTTTAAAATTAATCCGTCGCGAAGTTTATTTCTAAATCTGACTTTTGGTCACGCCACTTCCGTGGTGTGACCAAATTGAACTCACACGCCACCAAGGACGGCGTGGCCAAAGGTGCTGTGTAAGTTTCTCGGCGCGCCCGCGCCAAAGGAGGGTTTATAGTGCATCTGTCACGCCTTCTTTCTTGGCGTGATGAGATGTATTGTCACGCCGTAGTTCTTGGCGTGACATATTTATCTGTCACGCCGTGATAAATGGCGTGACAGGGCTGTACAATTTGTTTGGATTCTATTTGTATGAAAAATAGTTGAAGATACGGTGGTACATAACATGTCTCTATTCGCAACTTGAAAATAGAATATATAGACTGTACATAAGCAAATATAACACCATCCTTTTTAGCTGAGAGTAAATAGAATATATAGACATGTAATCTTTTTGTGGTTTGAAAACCTTAGACACTTTACAATATTTTTAGGGCGTGTCCTAGAAGTGATATATAATGCAACCTGAAAAAAATGAGTTTACATCCTAGTGTAAAGATGCGTAGACAGTATGCTAGACAGTACCGTTGATGAAAGATGCGTAGACATCCTAGTGGAATGATAGGTGGTGCGCAGACATTCTACTGGAATCATAGGTTTGTGGTCATAGACCAAACCGTAAACTTTCGGAACTTGTTTTTATCATGTTGTTCGATGCCTTACTACGCGAAGAATTGAAAGCGAAAAGATGACGAGATTGAAAGTTGCGAATTAAAATAGATTTCATAACAAAGTTTGGAATAACATGGCGCACAGGGTTTGGTTACATACATAAGAAACAACATCATGCACGATGCAATAAACCGAAGTTCTCCTACGATACATATGCGCCTTTTTTGAATGGAAATAAATTAGACCTTCCGGGAACTAGTACGGAAAGGTGCCTCGTACAACCCACATGGAGTGTTCTCGGTTAGGCGCCTAGGACGTGGTCGTCGTTGTAGTGGCACGCATATATGCACTAGGGTTGGCGCAAAGAAGATGTGGGATCATAGGAACTTCCTATGTTCACGACCTCCTCGTTGCCTCTCTCATGCAGCATCTCGCTGGCGAAGGTCATCATTTTGCTCCTTGAGATCTTCAATTTGCGCCCAAATCAAGATTCGATTCCACAATACATCCACGCACCTCACAACATAGTAAGCATGGGGAGGATCGATCCAATGGGTAAAGTTACATTTCGCCATCTGTTTGTAAGGGACGGTTAGTATGGAGGATCTATTAGCGATAAGTAACCCGAACAAAACTATTTACCCCAGAGTATGGGCATCGAAGAAACGTCGCCCACCATCGAAAGGGCCATCTATGACTGCATGACAATATCCTCCCGTGTCCGTATTTCGCCACTTAGGTTGGGCACGCTTGTTCGTCACCAACCGGTAGTTAGGGCCGAAGTCCTCCCTCCTTTCCAGGCGAAGCTCTGGCTTCGGCGACCCCGGTTGGACTGGTCCCTGGGTGTCTGCCATGGTATGTTAGTGTATGACGGAGAAGGTTCTTCTTTCTACGGTTTGAAGGATCGAGTGGTCCTTGCAGAGCATGGGGTGCACAATTTATAGCCCGCGGGGGGAGGCCAAGACTTGATGGGGTAATGTGTTAGGTTGTAGATGACAAGACTTAACGGGGCTGTCTGCTTTGGGCAGAGATAAGACCAAACGGGGCAGCTTTGTGCAGTGACAATACCAAAAGAGACAACTTTTGCGATGAAAGGACAAGATCGACAGGCGCTTTTTATGCTAAAGGACAAGATCGGTAAGCGGCACTTTTTATGCGAAGAATAAGACTACACTTGCGCAAAGATTGCAAAGGATAAGGCCAAAGGACACTGACCTTGAGAGTGACAAGACAAGACGGGACAACTTTGCACGTTGATAACTCTATCGCTTCACCAAATTTTTCGAACTAAAAGATATTACTCGCAAGGAAAGACGTAGAGTGTTATCACGTCGACCAGAGAAAGGATGATTGTCAGTGCGCAAAGTTGTCTCCTTTGGTCTTATCTCTGCCAAAAGCTGCCCCATGTGGGCTTGTCACTGCACAAAGCTGACTCATTTGATCTTATCACCTGCGCATGGTGTGGTTAATTTCATGCGAGTCCTGTCTTGCTTTGCAGAGTGATGTCTTATCGGTCTGAAAAGTGTAACCCTAAACCTAAACCCTAAACTTAGACCTAAACCTAAGACTTTGACCGTAACCCTAACCCTGAACCAATCTAAAACCTAAGACTTTAACCCTAACCCTAACCCTAACCCTAACCCTCAATCTGAAACCCTAACCACGACCTTGACCTATAAACCCAAACCCTAACCCTGAATCTAAAAACCACCCTGACCATAATCCTAAAAAGCTAAAGCCCTAACCTGACCCTTGACCTAACCCTGACCCTCAATCAAAACCCTAACCCTGAATCTGAACCTAAACACCTAAAACCCTAACCCTAAAAACCTAAAACCCTAACCCTAAACCTAACCCTAACCCTGAATGAAACGTAAGACTTTAACCCTAACCCTAAACCTAACCCTAACCCTGAATGAAACGTAAGACTTTAACTCTAACCCTAACCGTAATCCTCAATCTGAAACCCTAACCTTGACCTAACCGACCCTTGACCTAACCCTGACCCTGAATGTAAAACCCTAACCCTGAATCTCAACATAAACACCTAGAACCCTAACTAAAAAAACCTAGAACCCTATTCCTAGGCAAAAACGTCTCGCCACGCCAAGATGTTTATGTGCCGAGGGCTTGCACCCTAGCCTTGTCGCTGTCGGGCCAAGTCCTCACCACGCCAGCTTAAGTGGCGTGATAATATCGTATTGTCACGCCACCATTAACGGCGTGGCACAAACGTCGCGCCACGCCAAGATGTTTATGTGCCGAGGGCTTGCACCCTAGCCTTGTCGCCGCCGGCCAAGTCTCACACGCTAGTTTAAGTGGTGTGACAATACTTTATTGTCACGCCACCATTAACGGCGTGGCACAAACGCGTCGCCACGCCAAGATGTTTATGTGCCGAGGGCTTGCACCCTAGCCTTGTCGCCGCCGGGGCCAAGTCCTCACACGCCAGCTTTAAGTGGCGTGACAATATCAGATATCACGCCACCATTAACGGCGTGGCACAAACGTGCTGCCACGCCAGTATGCTTCATGTGCCAGAGGGCTTGCACCCAAGCCTTGTCGCTGTCGGGGCTAAGTCCTGTCACGCCAGTTTAAGTGGCGTGGCAGAAGAGACTTGTCACGCCGTTATTAGTGGCGTGACAGTAGCACTCACCTGCATTGAATAAAGCAAACACTGATTTCATTCAAACAAAGAATCAACCAAACAAAGGATTTCATCCATATCGCCAGAATGTTATTTTGTCATCCAAACAAAGCCACATCCAAGTTCATTACAATAATTTCATTCAAACAAAGAATAACATGCAACCATCATCCGCCTCATTTCATACAACTTTCAAAATGACCGACAAAAGTTCCATAAGATATGAACTGCATAAAAGGCAAGCACACAAGAATCCATCCCATCGCTATGCTTTGCCACAAGACCGACTTCCGTGAACCTCGCCATCGGGTCATGGGCTCGTGTGCCCTCGACGACGCGTTCTGGAACTAATGTCCACATGATCACGCCGTTCTGGCGGTGTGGTGGGGTGTCCCGAGTCGGTACAGGTCGAGGGTGGTGCATCAACCAGTCCTTGTGGAGCATCTCGTCGGAATCTAGCAATGACGTCCTCCTCGTCGTCTCTCTGGGGTGCGGGGAAGCCATGGGGAAGGACAAAACTATATTATACCTCGATCTAAGAGAAGCCGTGGGGAAGGACAGGCCGGAGGGAGGAGAGCCGCGGCGGCGGCACGGGCGGTAAGGGGGCAGAGCGGCCAGGCGGCAAGACGAGCGGCGGGGGAGCAGAGGCGGCAAGCAAGACGGAGCAGAGACCCATGGAGGAGCCCACGCCGGGGGAGGAAGAGCGGCGGCCTCCGTGGCGACGACGACGAGTGGCGGCAAGAGAGTAGAGTAGAAGGTAGAAGATAAGAAAATGAGGAACGGACGGCCGCCTGAGCATAAATCCACCGCCACGCCAAGTCTCATGGCGTGACAATACCTAGTCACGCCATGAGTCCCGTGACCAAAGCTTTCACGCCCAAGCCGCACGCACTGGCGAGGGCTTACGTGGCGGCTTGGGTCACGCCACCACTAGTGGCGTGATAAGAAGAAGTTGGTCACGCCACGGGAGGTGGCGTGACTAAAGGGGTTATTTTTAAAAATAAAATGCGCTAGAGATTAATTTTAAAATAAAAGTTAAAAAATGATTATTTAATAAAAAAAATTCCTTTTATTCTAATTTAGTGATCCTTAATTCACATTAATATGCACTAATACCCATTAATTAATCTACACAAAACACTACCTTAGGCCAAGCTAAGGCCCATTTGGGGGTAAGGTGTAGCTTTTCTGATAAGTTGTTTATTTGGTTTTTTTTTTTGGTTGAAAAGTAGTTGTAGTAGATGACGGCAGCTTTTTCCTCATTTGTCATTTGGTAGTCTGGTTTTTTTAGGGCCTAGTTGTCTACTTCAGTGGTGGATGAAGGTTAAATGTCTAAAATACCCTTGAAGGTTTTGAAGCCTTGTTTGTGTGCTGATTTAGGGTACATATGGTTGATTTTTTTTCAGAAATATTGATTAAACAACTTAATTGTACTATGTTTTGAAAAATCGAGCGATATTTGACAACATTGAAAATGTACCTCTAGATTCGCAATATTTGGCAACATCGAATATGTACATTTTCATTCGCAAAGCAATGGTACGTCTACTATCACATCCAAAAGGCAAACACTAGGAACAAAAGATCGTGTATGGATACACATTCATACGCTCTATTAGCTATCAAAAAAATTGGCAATGAAATCACGAAGAGCACCCATGTCCCCATCATCCACTGACATATAATTTTCACTAACCGACACAGATGATGCCCCTTGAGCAGCTTGTGGCACGTAATCTTCATCCTCATTGTGCCTCTGAAAAAGATGATCATGTAAGGCATCTCTACTCCAGATTGGACAGCTATCCGCATGTGTTGTATAATCTCATTTTCATGTTGATCATCCCTCTGCGATGTCACAAAATTGTTACTAGTCATATGGTCCACTAGATGCTTCACTTCCCTAACTATAGGGTTTCCTTTGTTCTTCTTTGGGCTAGGACAAACACTAGTAGCTTTTCGCTTCGCATGGTCCTTTTGTTCCTTCTCAGCGGCTTTACTTGCCCCTCCACAATGGCCACATCGTTATCATCCGAACTGATGAGGACATCCCTACCATGGATACAACCACGCCTACACACACAACTCATTCATAGCAAGTGTTACAAGGACTAGTTACTCGAGCCCATGCTCGCCAACTTAATTACCAGGTGAATTCGTTCTTAGGTTTATATATTACTAACAATAGACTGCTACCTAATGCAAGTGATTTAATTGTGCTTAGGAACATGAGAAAGGACCAAGGAGAAGCATGTGGAGTCATGGACATGCATGGAAGGCATAATGGAGGTCACCACGTCACCTTCGGTCTGAGTCAAGCAAGAGTTCGAATTGGGCTCGTTCTGGATTCGAATTCGGGTTGCTGCGACAGCATTAAGTTTAAGCGGCCATAACTTCTTCATACGGACTCCGTTTGGGACGTTCTTCGACTTCATGAAAAGCTTATCAAGTCTACTTTCCAACGGATCTAACCTCATCTTTAAATTCCATCCGAGCTGGCCACAATCATCAAAACAGCATGTGTCTATTTCTAAACCCGAGTCAAAAGGGTGCTGCGTCACCTCCACTTGGGCCCATGGGCCTTGTAACCCTAGGGGCGTACGTCCACTTCTTTGGCCACCACCCCTGGTCATCTCCCCATATAGGAGCTACCGCCTCCCTTTGTTAGAACTAGGATTTCGTTGAGTTTATGTTTAGCCATTGTGTAAACTTCTGTTCTTCAGTTGTGTCGGACGACCACCGGTTAAGACAGCCTTCGGGATCCCACATTTGTTTTTCAATACCATCTACACTATAATCTTATTTGCAATATCAGATTGCCTACAACTTATTCTTGCTAGTTCTTCGATTGCTCACAGGGATTGAACCTCGTGTTCAGGTTGATCGCGCTTCCAACAAGGTCAATAACATCTCGGAGTTGGTTCAACGATTGTTAAGGCGCAAGCGTTGTCATACGGTTGTAGTCAGATCGTGAGAGTCACCTCCACCAAAATCAATAGTTATCAATATCATCGAAAGATCGGGCACCCCGCCTACATCAAGTGGTACCAGAGCTCAAGGTTGCTCGATGAGAGTTTACTGTCTTTCATAGTTAGATTGCTTAATTCTGAAAGTCCAAAAAAAGCCAAAAAAACTATAGCATTAGGTTACCTTTTTGTCCAAGCCCGATTGTGCCATTGCATCTTTCTTTTTAGTAATTTGCATTGTTGAGTTTGTGTTGCAACGTCGTGCCACGTTGCTAGGTCTTATCTGAGGTTAGTGTTTAGTTCATACCCTGTCATGGCAATCACCTCTCCCTACCGCAGATCATCAAGACATCTCCGCCAAGACGCCGCTCGACCACCTCAAAGACTGCCGTCAATCGCAACCACTGCTTATCGCTATTGCTACTGCATCTTCGTTGCCGCGCCCATCAGGTGACCCTGCTGTGGTCATCAAGTCGCCTTCCACTGTTGCCGCATCCAACAAATCGCCCTTCCACCGTCGTAGCAACCCTAAACCCAAACACCCTGCCGTAGCATCCTTTCTCTGCTGCGGCAACCGAAGTGGCCTCCACTCCTACTGTGGCAACTGAAGCAGCAACCTACCGCCGCCACACTTTGGTAAGAGGAGGAGGAAACCCTAGTGGCGATTTGGGTTCCAGAGAGGAACCAGCAGAATAGGAAAGTTCAATCTGTTGCCTGATTTTGGATTTCGGCCAAAAAACGAGAAAAAAAAAAGAAGAGTTTGTTTCGTGCTGCTAGAAGGAAACTGAAGATTCATTTGACTTCGGCAACGCGATAAAAAAAATCAAAGTTTAGAGAGAGAGAGATTACCTTTATACCCCTGCCTTCTAAAAAAAGTTTGTGACCCATATACCTCCCTAGGCCTGGAAGCGGATTTTGAAGAGATTTGAGTCAGGTGCACATTCGCAAAAAAAAAAAAGAGCAAAAAAAAAGGAGCGAAAAAAAAGAGAGAGGAGCAAAAAAAAATTCCTCTTTTCCAGGGTTGTTGGCACTTTTTTTCTTTTGCTGCTTCATTTGTATTCCTCTACTTGCTTCCATTGTTGGTTTAGCTATTCCCTAGTCTAGGTGAGGATCAGCAATATCGACTAGTACTTTGAACATTTATTCAACTTGAATTTGCTAAATTGATTGTTGCTAATCCGTTGCTACCATATTTGAGCCTCCCCAGCTACACCTTTTCTACACCGTATAGGCTGAACTTCACCTGGCAATCGCTCCATCCAATCTTCAGAGATACGTTGACACCGCTAGTTGCCGATCACCCTTGTTTGCTTGGTAAGAATTCGATAGAAGGCTTGAGTGTGAGTGACTTTTGAACCACCACATCCTAGTAGTTGCTAGGGACATTTTCTTGTGATTTGCTAACAATGCAGGTTCTGCGGAGCCTTCGGATGAGGATACATCTCATACTCCTCATACGAAGGCAATCTTACAACATTTCCAACGCATCATGAACCTTCGTACGGAGGATCTTGAGGAGAATGTTAGGGTCACAAATGAGAGACTTGCTCAACTTGAGGGCGCCCAGATTGAGACAAACGCTACACTCACCGCGATGGAGAGAGCGCAAGGCGTCACTAACACTTCTTTGGCAAGTATTACGGTGCGCCTTGAGGAGATTGCCCAGGCATCCACTGCTGTTCCCCCTGCTGCACCAGTAGAGAGACAAGATGAATTCGACTACGTGGCTAATACCGAAGCCGATGACATGGGTAACCACAACAACAATCGAGCTCATCAATAGTTGTGTTTTAATCGACAAGGTATGCGACGAGACCCCCCACGACGTGAGGTACGTGACCACGATGATTCGTTTGCTAAGGTTAAATTCACTATGCCCTCTTTTAATGGTAAATATGATCCTGATGATTATCTTAATTGGGAACTAGCTGTTGATCAAAAATTTGTTTGACATGAATTTCCTAATATTAGACGAGTTAGGGCTGCTACTAGTGAATTTACCAACTTTGCTTCTGTTTGGTGGAGAGAACATTGCCGTCAACATCCCAATAACATACCTAACACTTGGGAGACTTTAAAATTGCTTATGCGACATCGATTTGTTCCCTCATATTATACTCATGATTTGTTAAATAAATTGCAATGTTTACGACAATGTACAAAGTCTGTGGAAGACTATTATCAAGAATTGCAAATTGGTATGTTGCATTGTGGTTTAGTTGAGAATAGGAGGCATCCATGGCTAGGTTTTTGGGAGGGTTGAATCAAGAAATTCAAGACATCTTTGATTATAAATATTACAACTCCATTACTAGATTGTGTTCATCTTGTTTGCAAAGTTGAACGTGAATTGCAGGGACGCCAGACAAGGACACGATCTAACTCTTCTGCATGTCACACAAACTCATAGATGCCACACACCTCTACTGCCTCATCCACTAGTGCACCCCCACCGTTTTCCACCAACAACAAACAGCGGCCCGCTACTCCAAATCCAGCACCACAAGTTTCTAAAGCAGCCAAATCAGCACCACAAGCTTCTGCAAAAACCTCTTCTTTGGTTGCTTCGACAGGACAAACTAAGTATGTTCAATGCCATCATTGCAAAGGCTATGGACACATGATGCGGGACTTTCCAAACAAGTGCGTACTAATTATACGCGAAGATGGTGGGTATTCCTCTGCTAGTGATTTTGATGATGAAACATATGTTATGCTTGCAACTGACCCTGCAGGACATGATGATGAATCTGATCATGAGGAGGAACATATTGGCGCCGAAGATGTCGATAAATATTTGAGCATTATAGTGCAAAGTGTACTAAGTGCTCAAGTTTCTTGTGCTGAGCAAAATCAGTGCCATAATTTGTTCCAAATCAAGGGCGTTGTCAAGGAGCGCTCGATTCGCATAATCATTGATGGTGGGAGTTGCAACAATTTGGCAAGTATGGATATGGTGGAGAAGCTTACTTGGCCGACCAACCCTCATCCCCACTCATACCATATTCAATGGTTCAACAACAGTGGTAAGTTGAAGGTAACACGAATGGTCAGAGTAAATTTTTCTACGGGTTCATACCAAGATTATGTTGATTGTGACGTTGTTCCTATGCAAGCTTGTTCTTTGTTATTAGTAAGTCCTTGGCAATACGATACTGATTATGTGCATCATGGTAGGAATAATCAATACTCTCTCATGTTCAAATAAAAGAAAATTATGCTGCATCCTATGACTCCTGAACAAATTGTTAAGATGAACTTGCTAGAGCTAGTAGACAAAAGAATCAGGAGAATGTTAAGAGCGAAAATCAGATTGTAGCAAAAAAGCATGAGCAACATAAGAAGAAAGATGTAACACCCTAGCTATGCAAAGGCCAAGATGTGACTAAGACTTACAATCCAAAACTGAAATTTACAATTAACTTAATTAAATCAACGACGCATGATAACTAGACATCAATTAAATATTTCTACTCACAGTATTAACAAAGAAATTTTAGCAAGAGACTAAACTCATAGTCATAGTTTACACATCACCAACAAGATCATAAGCATCATGAATAAGATTCAACAAGTAATAGGCATCATCTTATAATTTTGACTATGAAAAGAACTAACTGAAGTACCAACAAGCCACTTATTACAATAACTGAGTCTCATTGAAATAAAGTAATAGAAATATTATTTGGTAATGGATGTGTGCAGTAAAGTGATATAAAAGTGTGAGCTAAATTCCCCCAATGAATGTCATCCTTGACGGTCACCTAAACAATAAAAACAAGAGCGAGTTCAAGACTCAACAAATACCATTGAATACCACAAGAAGCATCGAATCAAAGACAGTTCATTCTTAATGTATGGAATTCACAATAAAATAAATGCTATGCACTTGATGCAAATCTGAATATGCAATCCACTTCTCTTCTACATATACCGATATAGTCAGTGATACACCCGTTGGTGTTCACTCATACCTACATTATCCAAAATACGGGGATCCAAGGCCCGTATGAAGAATCTTTCATACGGGGATCTAGTTGCCAATTCTGAAATGATGGGGATCTCAATACTCACTCCCGTGGGTGAAGCATGAATACTTCAAATAAAGGAAATGAAATAAAATGAATGCGTTCTTTCATAATAACAATTTGATATCACCAATGAACGAAATCATGTAAAGAATGAAAATACTCATAATTCGTAAGAATTAACCATGCCATAATCATAATAATCAGATTGAACAACAACATACAAGATAATCCAATTTGTACTTGACTTTCGCATTGCAACACGTTGGATGGTAAAGAAGGTGCAACTAATCCCAAGTTCACTCACCCTACAATAAGTAATTTACTCAATACCAGATTTGACAAGATGAAATCACGCTAATCGCAAAGCTCTTATCCGCACTCCCAAACCCATACTTCAAATAATTAATCTACGTACGCGAAATGACAAACTAACAGTAACTCAAAACTGGACAACGATCTTCTAAAATACGTATCTCCCAAACTACTTGTCATAAAATTTCATTTTCAATCTGTCTAGAAAGATTAACGACTTGGTCTACAAAAGTCTAGTTGGCAAGATCTCTTAATTTTGCATTTAACTAATCTTAACAAGCAAATGAATAACAATGACAGAAATTGTTCGACAATCTGGACAGTATCCTTAAACTAGATATAACTTTCACTAAGTTGATAAAAAAATTGTGTTATTTAACAATCTGGAAAGCTAAGATATTTTCCCACAAAAGTCGTGTTGGTCGACATCCCTAATTCATCCATTAACAATTTCTAATCTGCTAGATACTACGACTGCTATTAACTTGATGGGGTTTCTGGACAGTATTCATTGCGAAAATCATAACTCACAAACTACACTTCCAAATAATACGAACTCAGATCCTACAGAAACCTAATGAAATTTCTCACAATTCTTCGGGAGATGACCTACCCTAATTTCGTAGTTTTAGTCTTCAAAACTACGGTACAACTAACAATAGAGAACAACCCGATTTGCTACTTGAATTCAGTCGCATAGAAAATAATTAATCTAGATCATGAGAAGAAGAAATCAACCTTGTACCTCGCTGAAATCCACTGAACTTTCCACGAGAATTCCCTCTCCCCTTTCTTCTTCCTCTCTCTCTACCTTTCTCCTTGGACGACAACAATGGAGAAACACCACCAAGGGATGGAGGGCAGCAGTGGAAGCGCAAGGAGAGGAGGGTGGTGGCTCTAGGGGGAAAGAGGAGGGTGCTACAGTGGCACAGTACTGTAGCATATACATGCTACAGTAGCATCTAGGGTTTTGGCTACCCCTAATGGGCCAAGGCTCCACAAGTTTGGGAGTCCTTTCCACTCATTGAGGATTCTATCTAAAAAATAAGGTCAACAGGGGAGACTACAGTAGCTCGAACTTAGACTATCTACGAAAAAGGTAAAGTCGTCTTTCCTAGGGTTCGACCGAAAGGAGTTGTGTTCTATGGTTTGACGTTGTGGAGGTCCAGCACTCTTCTAAATGAAGAAAGAGGGGGTTCGTGCTACCTCCTACTCATACAGAAGATCAATTGGCACAAACTTCTGATTGATTCCTTATTCATTGTTGCCGACCCTTACATCATCATAAAGAGAATCAAGATATCCCAAGAACCCAGCTAGGGATGAATGACTAGCACTCAAAGATTTAATCCCCCTTCAAGAGAAAATTTGAAATCCCTTTTAAATCTTGATAAAACGGTTTAAAATTCAATCATAGTTCTAAAGATTGAATGGGGTATTACAAAAGAACCTAAATCTGCTCATTGGAAGAATAAAGAAATTAAATTGAAAGGTGCTAGTTTTCTTGCTACCAAATCTGATATGACTGAATTGGATGCTAGTAATTCTGTTTGCTATGCATTAGTTTGCAAAGAAGTTTTGTTTTCATTTAAGGATATACCTTCTTCTTTGCATCCTACTATCACTAACATTTTGCAGGAGTACAAATATATCTTTCCGAAGGACATACCGCCGGGGTTGCACCGCTTCGAGGGTTTGAGCATCAAATTGATTTAATTCCTGGCGCATCCTTGCCCAACCGCGCACCATACAGGACCAATCCAGAAGAAAATAAAGAAATTCAGCACCAAGTTCAAGAATTGCTTTATAAAGGGTATGTGCGCGAATCTCTTAGTCCTTGTGTTGTTTTGGTCATTTTAGTGCCTAATAAAGATGGATCATGGCTCATATGTGTAAATTGTAGAGAGATCAATAATATCACCATTAGGTATCGTCATCTTATTCCTAGGTTAGATGATATGCTTGATGAATTGAGTGGCTCTATTGTTTTCTCGAAGATTGA
Organism: Phyllostachys edulis; assembly: GCA_036346405.1. NCBI lineage: Eukaryota > Viridiplantae > Streptophyta > Magnoliopsida > Poales > Poaceae > Phyllostachys > Phyllostachys edulis. The sequence continues at coordinate 25,013,780 of CM070568.1, read as the reverse complement.
TTTAGTGAATATCATCAAATTCGCAAGAAATTAGGCAATGAATGGAAAACAATATTTAAAACTAAGTTCGGGTTATATGAGTTGTTAGTAATGCCTTTTGGTTTAATTAATGCACCTAGGACCTTCATGAGACTTGACGAGGATATAATAATCCTCATTTTATCTTTTATCTATAATTCTTATTATAGGTAAATATGACGTTATGTGGACCCTGAGTGTACCCCTTAATATTATGAAGGAAGAGCCTAATGGGTGGTCGTAAGTTCTTCTACGACCACCCCCATAGTCGTAAGTTATGCTACGACTACCCCAATAGTCGTAAGTCTTGCTACGACTACCTCATAGTCGTAAGTTCTTCTACGACTAGGTCAGCTACGACCACCTTATGATCAAATAAACCTACTGAGACAAGTGGGTCTTATTGATTAAGGGATTCAAACAATCATCATCTGTTGTTATTCTCGGAGTAATGACACGTAATACTCCATTATCTACGGTATATAGTCATGTTGAGCGACGTGGAGGAGTTAATACACCGGTGATTATTACTAACGTCGCCTTCACGGAGGTGATGAGGCGCCGCTTATTCGAGTAACCGCCGCTCCTTCACGCACTATAAAAGGCGGCAATCGAGAAAGGAAGGACAAGATCAATCGGCCATCAGAATACAAGCACTATCTGTAATAGTCTTAGTTTTTCCCGATTGTTCGTAATACACTCAATACCATACACACACAGAGTAGGGTTGTTATTCACTCCGGAGAAGGCCCGAACTCAGTATAAAAATCCCGTGTCGGGTCTCTCGTGATTCCATTCTAGGAGACCCCGAATCAAACAATCTTTCGTAAGTTCGGTTCTAAAACACCGCGGTTGGCGCCGACCGTGGGGATCTTCCTAATCTCTTGTCAACATACTCTCTGTTTTCCAAATCTCATGCACTCATGGCAGGAGAATGGAACGAGGAGAACTGGTTCGACTTGGCAGATTACGCAGACTCAACATGGATGCCGGATTCGATTACGAACCAAGTGATGACTCATCCTATGGCATTGCTGCCTCCGGGGATCTTCCCACAGATCCAGGAGACAATATCGTCGGCGGAGTTGAGGAGGGATCCTTATCCCCTACAACAGTACGTCCGAGAGAGGAATCTACCCTCTCAAAGGACAAGGGTCAATCTGACCAGGACCACACCCAGGTGGACTCACGACACGACGAGAGTTTTTCCTCGAAGTGTCCAAGTCCCCCTAAGGCGGTCCGACTTGGTGAGGCAAGCTCTAAGCCACATGCAGGACTTCACCAAGATCTGGTAATCCTCTCTCTCGGATGACGCCAAAGAGAGCGGGATCAAGCATGCTTTTCCTACAAATTCGACCATCTCTCCGCAGATCACACCTGCCGACGGAGACGGTTATAACCCAGACTTCCCCTACCTGGAGGGGATTACTCCAAGTCGCCAGATGGTGTCTCTCGACGACTCCTCAAGCGGAGAGGCCTCGAGCGCAAGTGAGAATCATCAACGGAGGTCTTCGCCCTTCCTCGAGATCAAGATCACTCTTCTAGAGACCGAGATGGAGACCCTTCCAGAAGATCACACACTGCGCCCCCTCGTGACGTTGGCAAGGACGCCACCACTGGCGGACACGACCAACACCTTCATGAACGCGAGGGAAATCCTCGACATTCTCGCACTTCATTGAGGCAGTCTCAAGAGTCCGACATAGAAGCTCTTGAGGCTATTCGACGGAAGAAAATTGAAGCCCAGAAGAATCTGTCTGGGCGCATCCAATATCGATCGAAGGAAGCTCAAGAACTTCAGTACATCAATGACTTGCTCGAGAATCCAACTCAAGAGCTAGCCCGAGCACCAGGCTACGACCTCTTCGTTGAAGAGATCGCACAAAGGCTTCGGAACACGATGGCAAGGCTGGAAGCGCCTCGCCGACATCATTCGAAGTCGAGTAATACGACTTTCGGCTACTACCGATCGAACATATCACCACGGAGGAATCGACGCAATAAGAAGTCGATCGATCACCTACTCGGAGAAATGTCTTTCGAGCGATCGATGATCAAGAAACCCCACGGAGAGGTGATCGCCACCATTCCGACATGGGAATCTGCGAAGAGATAAACTACGAGGAGTATTCCCTCGTGGGGTCGAGATCTATCATAGGTCCGTCAACCTATTATCGGGTATCGTCGAGTACGACCACCGATGATATCAACCCATCTTTCCCGCAAAGGCGTCAAGAAGTCATTCTTGGATGTCGGGCATTCTCGCCGATCTCCGAGCCGCTCATTGCCACCTCGTTTTCGACCAAAGGAACATGGAGAAGTTTGATGGTTCCCAAAATCCCATCGAATTCCTTCAAATCTACTACAACGGCCGTCCGAAGCAAAGCAGGAGGAGGAGAGCATGTAATGGCAAATTATCTTCCAAGCGTGCTCGAAGGATCCGCTCGATCGTGGTTCTTGAATCAACCACTCGAGTCGATTTACTTTTGGCAACACCTCTGCGACCTTCTATTGGCAAATTTCCAAGGCACTTACAATCGCATCGAAAGGAGGATGACTTGCACGGATGAGACAGAATGACAACGAGACCTTGCGCCAATTCATCAAGCGCTTTAGTCGGGTTCAGAACTCAATTAGGAAGTTTTGATTCATCTCACATCGAGCATTCAAGCCAGGAGTCCGTAGTAGGAGAATAACGAAGACATTACTTTAAACCCACCTACTTCATTGTTTAACTCTTCGAGATGGTGATCGATATGCCAACGCTTCGAGGCGGTCGAGTGAAACAATACAATAGATCGAGAAGACAATACCTCTCGAGAGCCAGGCGACATTGGTAAGAAGAAGGATAAAAAAGCAAAAAAGTCCAAGAACAAGGCGAAGGGTCAAAAACTCCAAACCAGCGGTTCCAAGGAGGTATTGGCTGTGAATGATAAAGAACCACGCACATCCAAGCCGCACTCCGACAAAGGCAAAGGTAAGCGCCCTGATCGGAAAAATGATAAGCCTAGGTGGTGTCCTTTCCATAAAAAGTAAGGGCATGATCTTCGCAACTACCGGGTCTTCCAACGAAAGCTTGAAGACTACTACAACGGCAAAGGACCACTTCCCACTCTCGAACAGTAGGTCAAACAAGTGGTCATAAATCTTCGATGATTTAAGAGGAGATGCTGCTCCAGATCCGCAACACACCATCGAACACATCTACGGGGGATCATCGGCATATGAATCAAAGCGATAGCTTAAGGCTGCTGAACGTGAGGTAAACTCCATAGATCCTCCTCTCGTCAATAAATTACCGAAGTGGTCGGAAGTCACTATCTCTTTCGAGAAGAGTGATCGCCGATTCCTTCGACTCGACCAGTCGATACCCAATCGTGGTCGAACCCACCATCAACAATTGTCGGGTCAATCGAAGTTTTGGTTGATGGTGGAAGCTCGTTAAATATTTTATTTACGAGTGCTCGGATGACATGCAAGTACCGGGACCAAAGTAAGACCGATGCGATACTCTTTCCATGGGATCGCATCGATCTTCGACCAAACCAATTGGTCAAGTTTCTCTTCCTTTAACATTTGGTTCACCAAGTAATTTCAGACGAGAAAATCTCCTTTGATGTGGTCGATTTCGACATGACATATAACGCCATACTCGGACGACCAACTTTGGCAAAATTCCTAATGGCTACTCATTATGGATATCAATGTATTAAGATGCCAGTCCCAAAGGAGTAATCACAATCCATTGTGACAAGAAGATGGCGATACCGCGATCAAATCGATTCCTCGAGATGGTAGGACAAATACCAACTTGAGAAGAAAGTCGACCTTCGACTAGCAAGTCGAAGCCTAAAAGCTCGCACCAAAACCGAACGACAAAGTCAAAGAGGTTTCTCACGACGCAGGGAGCCCTCAAGATCGTTTCAGACGGGATACTTCCGACCCCAAATAGGAAGACGCCTCATCACCTTCCTCCGAGCTAACGCAGATGTATTCGCGTGGCAAGCATCCGACATGCCCGAGTCCCGTGGAGGTGATCGAGCACAAAGCTAGCTTTACTACCGACAAAGTACCAGAAAACAAAAATTGCGGAGATTTGCCCCCGATCGACGAGATGCTATTAAATCGAATTGATAAGCTACTTAAAGCGTGCTTTATAAGAGAGGTCAACCACCGTAATGGTTGGCTAACCTGTAATGGTTAGAAAGTCAAACGGCAAATGGCGATATGTGCGAGACTTTATCGATCTTAATAAAGCTTGTCCAAAAGACGATTTTCCTTTACCTTGTATCGATCGGTTGGTTGACTCTCTGCGCAGTTGTGAAATGTTAAGTTTTTAGACGATATTCGATACCACCAGATCAATATGTGTCTAGACGATGAAGAAAAGACCGTGATTTATTACACCATTTGGTATATTTTGCTATATCAAAATGCCATTTGGTCTAAAAAATGCAGCGCTTCTTTTCAACGCTTGATGCAGTAACCTTTTCATCTCAATTAGGCCAAATCTAGAAGCCTATGTTGATGATCTAGTTGTCAAAAGCATCAAGAGACTTAATCATATTATCGACCAAAAGAAACGTTCGACAATCTCGTAAAACATCGCTTAAAACTTAATCACGAGAAGTGTGTATTTGAATCTTCAGGAAATTGCTTGGATTCCTAGTATCAATACGAGGAATCAAGCAAATCGAAAAGATAAAAGCCATTTTAGAAATGCCCTCAACTACACTGAAAGAAGTCCAAACTCACTTGGGTGCATGGCGGCTTTAAGTCGTTTCATCGCACGATCGGGAGAAAAGTGACTACCTTTCTTTAAACTTCTAAGGAAACACGAAGGTTTTGAGTGGTCGAAAGAGGCAACGCCGCCTTTGAGGATGTCAAGAGGTACCTTACTGAGTGCTCCTATTCTCGGTCTCCGAGGCCGAAGAAACGCTCTTGGTTTACCTAGCCGCCACGCCACAGCAAGAAGCGCAGAGTGGTCGAGAACGTGAAAATGTACAACGACCGGTCTACTACGTAAGTGAAGTTTACACGACCTAAGGAGCGTTACCCTCGGTCCAAAAGCTTCTATATGCCCTCCTCATGTCTTCGAGGAAATCGCGCATTATTTTCAGCGCAAAAACTAGTCAGTCTTGCCTGAGTTTCCCTTGGGAGCGATCCTCCGTATTAGGGAAGCAATGAGGCGCATGGCAAAATGGTCACGAACTTGGGGAGTTCGACATCCATTTCGTGTCCCGAACGGCCATTAAATCCCAGATCTTGGCGGACTTTGTCGCCGAATGGACAAATCTGAACTCGCTCAGATCCCGAAGACGATTCCCACGACCAATGGATCGATGTACTTTGACGGGTCGCCACTTTAAGTGGCTCTGGGTGGGTGGTCTCTGGTATCTCCTAACGGAGAGACCTTAAAGTATGCCATACAATTAAACTTTCGGGCCACTAATAATGTGGCGTAATATGAAGGTTTGCTAGTCGGTATACGAAAGCAATGAAAGCGCTCGATTCGCCGACTACTCGTGAGAGGAGACTCTCAACTAGTCGTGAATCAAGTCGGCAAAGAGTACCAAGGTTTCTAACCCGACAATGTCTCGGTACTTATCGGAAGTGCGTAAGCTAGAAAAGCATTTTTTAGGTTTCGAGGCACAATTCATCCTCGAAGGATAATTTCCTCATGCAGACACCTTGCTCGAATAGCTTCTTCCCGATCCGAAGTACCAAAAGGAGTCTTCTTGGAACAACTCCGAAGCCTTCTCGTCGACGAGCCGAGACACCTCCTATTGAGATAGCCTCTCTAGAGTACGAGGATACATGGATGGTGCCCATCTATGATTATCTTCGTAAGGGTTACAGACCAAGACGATCTCGAGGCGCATCGCTTATCCCTAAAAAGCCAAAATGTATACTTTGGTCAAGGAGTTCTCTATAAACGGGTATTCAAGGGGTGCTCATGCGATGCATTCCGCAGAGCGAAGGATTAACACTCCTTCACGACATACATGGTGGCATCTGTGGAAATCATGCTTCCTCTGTAACGCTGGTTGGCAAGGCTTTTCGACAAGGTTTTTACCGCCAACACCCTATACGATGCTAAAGAGTTGGTTAAAAGTGTGTCCAAAGCGGTTTCATAGCGAGCAAATACACCAACCACTCGGCATTACAAACAATACCTCTATCTTGGCCTTTTGCAACCTGGGTCTTGATATCCCGGACCGTTCCCCAAAGCTCCGGGAGGTTTCGAGTTCCTTTTGTGGCTATTGATCGTTCTCAAAATGGATTGAAGCGAACCTCGTGGATCGATAACAACGAAGCGGCAAAACGGTTTATGATGAGATGCGTAATTACTCGATTTGGAGTACCGAGTCGAATAATTACAGATAATGGTAAGCAATTTTCAAGCGCAAAATTTCAGAATTTTATGACGAGTTGGGTACCAAGTTGTGTTATGCTTCGCGGCCCATCCTCAGAGTAATGGGGCAATGAACGCAAACGGCCAAATAATGAGAGGAATTAAGACTCGAGTTTTCGACCACCGTCAAACGCCGGGGCTTGGGTACAAGAGTTACCCTCAGATATGGGCATTCAGACAACTACCAATCAAGCTATAGGAGAAACACTTTTCTTTCTAGTCTTCTGTTGAAGCCATGCTTCCTCCGAACTAAAGATACGGTCAACACGAGTGAAACATTCATAGACTCCAACCAGAACAAATTCGAGCAGATGATATTAATCTACTTGAAGAAAGGAGAAACCAGCCCTAATTAGCTCGGCGGTCTACCAACAAGCCCTCGAAGATACTACGATCGTAAGGTCCAACCTCGCAGACCTTGATATAGGTGACTTGGTATTGAGGCTTTGCCAATCCAAGTCTAATCGAACAAACTTTCTCCCAAGTGGGAAGGTCCTTACACAATGGTCGGTTACTCGTCGAGGTCGATACGATTGGCAATGGAAGACGGCGAGTTCTCTCGAATTCTTGGAACATCGACCGCCACGCAAGTTCTATGTGTAACCAATCATTCTGACAATAAAGACTCGTGTTTTCTATCTCTATTGTCTTACTTTTGAGTAGTGCTTTCATAATTTTTCGACTATGTTTCAAACACCCGCTTTTTTACATCGGTCGAAAGGCGATAACATCACCTAGTCGAAGCCTCTCCTCTCTGCATGTGGTCCCCGCCCACTAGAAGGAGCTTCCTAGTGTCAACTCGTTACTCGCTTTTGTTGCCAACACAAAGAACTCGGGTTTTATTTAGTCGAAAATTTTTTTGAAGGCCAACGCCTTTCACCTTAGATTATTTCTTCACTTCATTTTTGAAAAATATTCTAAGCAGAGTGCACTTTTTAATATTTATTCAACTGCCTTTGGTGTATTCAATTGCCTTAACTAAGTCGGAGGAAGAAACACATCTAGTCGAAGTCTCTCCTCTCTGCACGTGGTCCTGGCCCACTAGAAGGAACTTCCTAGCATCGTTAGTTTCCAACTCTTGATAACAGGCAGACTTATTGAATCCTCCAAAGAAGGGCGAAACGAATTTTTTGAAGTTCTCTAGATGTTTGTTTAACTCAAGTTGTCGTTCTCGATTTAATTAATCTAGTCTGAGATGTTAACATTACCTAGTCGAAGCCTCTCCTCTCTGCACGTGGTCCTGCCCACTAGAAGGAACTTCCTAGTGTCAATTCGTTACCACTCTTTCGACCAGTGCATGACAATTGCGGCCAAAAACTACAAGTTAAACAAACCTCTCTGTTTTGAAAACCCTTTCTAAAGACTATTTACTTAGTTTGTCTAAACAAACTCAAAGAAATAGTCGGAGGCTAGGATAATTTGATTTCAATTCTTAGTCTTTAAATTAGTTAATTATCTTTTGAGTTACTAACTACTCGACAAGATGATTTGCGAGAGATAAGACTATTTACTTAGTTTCAACAAACTAAGCAAATAGTTTGGGGCTAGGATAAAGTCATTAATTTGACTTTAATTTTTAGTCTTTAAAATTGCTAATTATCTTTTGAGTTACTAATTACTCGACAAGATAATTTGCGTGAAACAAGATGGATCGTATATTACATCAACAAAAGCTTGTTTTTCACGTGTTTATTACAAGTTACTCAAGAAGGAGATCCCAACCGCATCTCCTCTGAAACTTTTCTACTAACCGATTGCATCTCCTCCATCGACGCCTTCCTTCGCTTCGAGCGCAAAAAGTCGGCCGAGTGGTTGCACATTAAGGTTGGGGTCATGAGCTTTAAGTTTTGCTAATGCATAACTTATCGCGATTTCGACCGCTTCCTTTATCGATTCAAATTTTGGTTGGCCTTCGAGTAGTCACCAGATCTTGCAAAGTCCCGACTTGATCCCCAATAGTACTTATGTGAGCGCCATCGTATCATCTTGAGGAGCTTTTCCCTCAGTATGTAACTCACTAAGTACGTTGTTCAGGAGCGTGACACTGCTTTGAAGATTAATCTTCATTGTCTCTATCTCCTGTTGGGTACGAGTCGAAGCCTCGCGGAGTTGTTTGTTTTCACCGCTTGCTCAGAAAATAATAAAACCGGTCAAGCAAAAATAAACTTCTAGAGGAAAAGAAAACAAAAATAATTACAGGTAAAAGATTTCTTAACCGCAAGTCGAGAATCCAACTTCTTGATTTCTTCATCATGGAGGTAATAGCCTCGGCATGCTTCTTCTCCCATGATCTAACCTCCTCTCAGATTTTCATTGGCAATGCGACGGTCTCATTGTAAATCATGGTTTTGTCCTCGAGCTCGCCTTCAAGCCTTCCTATTCGAGTTCCATTTCTAGAAAAGAAATGAGAGTGAGAATATGGAAAGAGCTCAGAAAGATTGCGGTAAAGAATTGCTTACCTGATCTTCGGATTTTATTCTTGTAATTTCTTCATCTTTCTTCTGGCGATACGAGAAATCTCGTGAATGACCAAAGTTTTATTTTGACTTCATTCGAGCTTTCTCATATCATCTTCTTTTCCTAAAAGAAGTAGCAACAGCAAAAAATCGAAAACATAAGCGGTCTTAAGTTCAAGACTTCATCGCTTATCCTTTCCTCGCACCCTTTCGGTTGCGAGTTAGCTTTTTAAGCTTCCTCAGAGAAATTCTACTTTCTCCTCAGTAACTTTCGACTCCTCTTTTTGATGATCGAGCGAGTCGACTGAGTTTTTTCATCGCCGCTTAACTCAGAAGGTTAAAAGTGGACATGAACATTATTAAATCGGTTGTAAGTTTTCCTACAACCATTGATCCAACAGAAGTTCTTCTACGACTATGGGACTAGTCGTAAGTTCTCCTACGACTAAACATCCGGTCGTAAGTCTATTACGACTAGTATATAGTCGTGAGTTTTTCCACGACAAACCCTGTAAGCACTATATAAGTAGTCAAGTCGAAAACGACTATAAAAATAGTAACTTACCACCTCTCGCTTTTGAGTTCTCGAGTTCCTCTTCTGTCAGACTCTAGAAGTTGTCGATGATATTCACCGACAACGGCGATATGCTCTATGGCTTTCTGCAAGAGACAAGAAAATGAGAAACAAGAGAAGATTATACCTGTATGTACAAGTATCATCAAATACTTACATTCATGGTTGATCGAGCAAATATTGAGTAAACCAGCTCTGGGTGCTTCAGCTCGTCCACTCTCTCAACTTGGTCCCACCAAACCTTCTCAAGGCGCTCATTATCAAAAGTGTTCCCTCTATTGGGAATGTCTTTGGGATGAGGGACTCGGTGGCGAGATCTAAAGGCAGAAGACCCCACTATGGGAGCAGGGCCAAAGAAATCAGAACAGAAGTTGAAGTATTCCTCATCTTCCGATTCTCAAATCAGAATTCTCTTTGGGTACCAGGAAGGAGGTCTCTGAACGATTTTCTTCCCTTGCGGTGGTCCGCACATCACCACCTTGGGCAAAAGCTTCTCGACCGCTTCTCTGTCCCACCGACCACATCAAGGGTCATGGTGGCTACTCGGTTGTTGTAGCCGCTACCTCGATGGTTGTAGCCGCCACCTCAAGAGTAGTAGCCGCAACCTCGATGGTCATGGCAGCTACCTCAGTATTTGTAGACGCCACCTCGAACTATGGTCACGCCTCGGTGGCCATAGCTTACAACTTCACGGTCGTGACAACCGCTTTAGGGCCACGATTTCTTCCACAACCCGAGATGTGGATGAGCCTTCGACCATCTTCGCTGCCATCTCTCCAATCGCTGGAGAGGCTGCAATGGGCTTCTCGATAGAAACCACTACGGGGGCTGAAGGAGTTGAGCTAAAACAAACAAAAGGATAGCAAGTCAAATTGTGGAAAGCAAAAGGTAAATGTTGTTCTTACACTTTAGCTTGTTTCACATACCTCTGCGTCCTGGACTTAATCAGAAACTTTGGAGCCATCTTCCCGATGGAAGAATTCTTTGACTTCTTTTCACGACCACGCCCGGTCGTAGTTCAGAGATGGGGAATAGGTTCACCATGACCACGCCCGTCGTGAGTCTTGAACAGGACCATCTCTATGGTCTCCTCGACTTTCCTGAGGGCCGAGATCGGTCTCGATCACTCCAAGAGCAGCCTACCCTCAACAGTAGGCTCTACCGGATCGGCGTTGTCCTTCACAAAGACATAAACTCCTCCCGCCTCCTTTTCTAGTTGCTTGACAAATCTAGAAGTGGCGTAAACCGTGAAAGCTTTCTTGTCGTAATAAAAGGTACCTTGGTCTTGTGGACTTTACGCTGGGAGGTTCTTCAACCTCCTCGGTCTCCTCACCGCAAATTGCTTTGATCTCGGTTTCACGAAGACGTGCCCTTGCCCTTACGGGCCTTGCGACAAGAGGTTCTTCATCCTCCTCAATTTCACTTTATTTCAATCTCAAATATTGTTGCAAGCATGTGTCTTTGCAGATTTTGCCGAGGACCTCGTCGAAATAAAGGAGCTCGAGCTTGATCCTCCTTGTCGACGACTCTTGAAAGTCGACGCTTTTTAAATCGGAGGAGATGAGCCTTTGTTCATCGGTGCCCTCAAGCACTAATGGTCACCAATTCGACCTCTTCGTCGTCTGGCGGTTTTCCATGCCTACTTTCTCAGAAATAAAAAGTAAAAAGAAGAATCAATTACCAGTCGTAAGTTTTTCTACGACCAGTACTTAGTCGTAAGCTTTCCTATGACATGCCCCTGATCGTAAAATTTTCTACGATCACTACCTAGTCGTAAGTTATTTCTACGACTATAAATTCCTAAAGATGAAATCAACTTTTGATTACCTTTAGGCGCTCAACCTTTTCTTCTGCGGATAAAACCGCAAGAATTTGAGGAACCGCCACACTAGGTGGCGGGGGCTTCTCACAAATAAGTTTGACTCGACGTCAATTTCGCTAGAAAGATCTCAGATAAAAGCAGATAAAGATATTAAATTAGATAATTTTGAAGAAGACCAAACCGAGAGCTAAGTCGAAAAACTACTTACCTCCCTCGTAGTCCCAGGTCGTCTTTTGGCCCGTGTACCTCCACATAGGAGGCACTCGCTTTCTTCAAAGGACTAATTCGACGTGTGATGAAATCCTTCACCACATGCCATCCAATCAACCCTCTCGCTTTCAAATCCTTGATGGCTTGAATATAGGGGCACTGATTGATATCCCGGGAGTCGAATCCTGAAGCTTTCTTTTCAGCAACCTTCCTTCGAAAGTAAGATCGTCTTCTGAGGTGACTTTCCAAGAAACCACCTCTTCCTCCACAACGCCATGAGGACCGAGTGAACATTTGAATATACTCCTTCGACTTCCGTCATGGAGCTTCAAACCACGACTTCCAAATTATCCTGCATTGTCGAGCCATTCCAGAGAAATATTGAAAAGCTCAAGATCCGCTGAATTCCTGTGCACGCCTCACACGGATATACAAATACGCCAAGATGGTGATGGAATTAGGACCAAGGTTCACCAATTCACTCCAAAATGCTCGAGTATCGGTGGAGAAAGGGGTGAGCAGTAATCAAGACCACACTCACAATCGCCTCGAAGACGGGATTTGTCCTTCCTCCCCGACGGCCATTGTTTGCTTATGCGCCGAGAACCACTCCACAAGAACTCTCTCGAATCTTCCCAAAGATTGACAAGGGTTTGCATCTTCGCCAGATCCATCTCCGACTCGCCCATTCTAAACTCTCCGCCATTTTTCTCGTGAAGAGGAGATTTTCGATGAGTTGGTGGCGAGAAGACAAAAACTTGATGAACAAGAGAATGATTTGGGGAAAGGTAAGATCTTAGGTTTTACCCCGGTAGAGGTATTTATAATAGCGCACTTTGAGCCGGGGCGTGATATTCCAAGGGTCGCCACCGCCTCGAACCGCTTCAACAGACAAAGCTAATCGAAGCGCCGTTTGAGATTCCCAATGTGTCCGCTCGAGAAAATCAGGTTTATGCTTACACCTCAAGCGAAATTACTTCCTTGGTTAGATCTTTTCAACCAAAGGAAATGATAATCGGAAAGTTCTTTCTTCCGATCACTATACTACGACCACCTCGTGATCGTAGGAATGCTTTTACGACTACTTGATAGTCGTAGGTAATTTTCTTGACCAAGCATATTTCTGGTCAAAGTAGTATACAATCGAAGAGTTTTTCCTTCGACTATTTTTCTACGATCCTCTCGTAAGACCATCTATAACTCCTTTACCAAGTAAGTTGCTTTCACTTGAAGCTGGGGGGCTAGATGACGAGGATATAATAATCCTCATTTTATCTTTTATCTATAATTCTTATTATAGGTAAATATGACGTTATGTGGACCCTGAGTGTACCCCTTAATATTATGAAGGAAGAGCCTAATGGGTGGTCGTAAGTTCTTCTACGACCACCCCCATAGTCGTAAGTTATGCTACGACTACCCCAATAGTTGTAAGTCTTGCTACGACTACCTCATGGTCGTAAGTTCTTCTACGACTAGGTCACTCGACCACCTTATGATCAAATAAACCTCTGCACAAGTGGGTCTTATTGATTAAGGGATTCAAACAATCATCATACGCTATTATTCTCATGAGTAATGACACGTAATACTCCATTATCTCGGTATATAGTTTGTTGAGCGACGTGGAGGAGTTAATACACCGTGATTATTACCAACGTCCAAGCATTCACGGAGGTGATGAGGCGCCGCTTATCTGGAGTAATCCGCTCCTTCACGCACTATAAAAGGCGCAATCGAGAAAGGAAGGACAAGATCAATCGCCATCAGAATACAAGCACTATCTGTAATAGTCTGAGTTTTTCCCCGATTGTTCGAATACACTCAATACCATACACACACAGAGTAGGGTTGTTATTCTCTCCGAGAGAAGGCTGAACTCAATATAAAAATCGCCGTGTCAGTCTCTCTGCGTGATTCCATTCTAGGAGACCCCCCGAATCAAACAATCTTTACGTAAGTTCGGTTCTAAAACACCGACAAGACTAATGAATGAAGTTTTGCGTGCTTTCATTGGTAGATTTATGGTGGTTTATTTTGATGATATATTGATATATAGTAAACCATTAGATGAACATCTTGACCATTTACGAGATGTTTTTAATGCTTTACGTGGTGCACGTTTATTTGGTAACCTTGAGAAGTGCACCTTTTGCACCGATCGAGTCGCTTTTCTTGGCTATGTTGTTACTCCATAGGGAATTGAAGTTGATCAAGCCAAGGTTGAAGCAATATACAAGTGCGAAGCTTTTTAGGACTTGCTGGATTCTACCGCTGCTTAATGAAGGATTTTAGCACCATCGCTGCATCATTGAATGAGCTCACTAAGAAGGTTGTGCCATTTGTTTGGAGCACCTCACAGGAAAATGCCTTCACCACGTTGAAAGATAAGTTAACATATGCACCACTACTCTAACTCCCTGATTTTAATAAGACTTTTGAACTAGAATATGATGCCAGCGGAATTGGTTTAGGTGGCGTGTTGTTACAAGAAGGTAAACCTATAGCATACTTTAGTGAGAAATTGAGTGTGCCAAGTTTGAACTATTTTACTTATGATAAGGAATTATATACACTCTTTCAAACTTTAGAAACTTGGCAACATTATTTATGACCCAAAGAATTTGTTATACATTCTGATCATGAATCTTTAAAGCATATTCGAAATCAAGGTAAACTGAACCGTAGACATGCAAAGTGAGCTGGATTTATTGAGTCTTTTCCTTATGTCATACAACACAAGAAGGGAACGGAGAATGATATTGCTGATACTTTGTCTAGGAGATATACCATGCTTTCACAACTTGATTTCAAAATTTTTGGATTAGAGACTATTAAAGAGCAATATGTGCATGATGCTGATTTTATGGATATATTGTTGAATTGTAAAGAAGGAAAAATGTGGAACAAATTCGTCATTAACGATGGGTTTGTGTTTAGAGCTAACAAGCTATACATTCTAGCTAGCTCCGTTCATTTGTTATTGTTACAGGAAGCGTATGGAAGCGGGCTGATGGGACACTTTGGCGTGAAGAAAATGGAGGATATACTTGCTGATCATTTCTTTTGGCCAAAGATGAGACGGGACGTCGAGCGCTACGTTGCTCGCTGCACTACATGTCAAAGAGCTAAGTCACGGCTTAATCCTCATGGTTTATACATGCCTCTACCTGTTCCTAGCATTCTATGGGAAGATATTTCGATGGAGTTTGTTTTAGGGCTGCCTAGAACAAAGAAGGGGAGGGATAGTAGATTCGTGGTTGTTGATAGATTTTCTAAGATGGCCCATTTTATACCATGTCATAAGAGCAATGATGCTACCAATATCGCTGATTTATTCTTTTGTGAAGTTGTTCACTTGCATGGTGTGCCTAATACTATAGTTTCAAATCGTGATGCTAAATTTCTTAGCCACTTTTGGAGAATTTTATGGTCTAAATTGGGGACTAAGCTGTTATTTTCTACTACTTGTCATCACTAAACTGATGGACAAACTGAAGTTGTGAATAGAACTTTATCTACAATGCTTAGGGCTGTGTTGAAAAAGATTTTAAAAATGTGGGAAGAATGCTTGCCTCATATTGAGTTTGCTTATAATCGTTCATTGCATTCTACTACAAAGATGTGCCCATTTGAGGTTGTTTATGGTTTTGTGCCTCGTGCTCCTATTGATGTAATGCATATTCCATCTTCGGAGAAATTGAACTTTGATGCTAAACAACGTGCTGAATTGATTTTAAAAATGCATGAGACAACTAAGGAGAATATAGAGCGCATGAATGCTAGATATAAACTTGCTGGTAGTCAGGGGAGAAAACATCTAACTTTTGAACAAGGAGATCTTGTTTGGTTGCACTTGAGAAAAAATAGGTTCCCTGAATTGAGAAAGTCAAAATTGATGCCTAGAGCTGATGGTCCTTTCAAAGTGTTAGAAAAGATTAATGATAACGCATACAAGCTTGAACTGCCTGCAAATTTTGGGGTTAGTCCTACATTTAACATTGCAGATTTGAAGCCATACTTAGGCAAAGAGGATGAGCTTGAGTTGAGGACGACTCAAATTGTGGATATCATGGGCATATGTGCATGATCTTAGGATGATGATACAATTGGCAATGGCTTTTGTGGTTTGCCAAATCATGCGTTTTCGGTAAAGTTTCAAAGGCTGTCAGGTCACTGGCGGTCTGATCGGCCACTTTGGCGGTCAGACCGACCTTGCCTCGGTTTGATTTTCAGGTTTGGTGGCTGACGATCTGATCGGCCAGAGGAGCAATCTAACTGGCTACTACTGAGCGGTCAGACCGGCCATAAGGTGACCTTGGATTTTCAAGCTAGGCCAAAAATAGAGGGTGTAGGCAAAAGAGGAGGTTCTACTGCTCTTGGTCTCATAATTTTTGGAGCCTCCAGGTAAAAGTTCTATTCATTTGAAAATTCCAGAGAGCTCTCGGTTTTCCAGGTTGGAAATTTGGCTAAGTCCCAAGTGGGCGGTCAGACTGGCCTTTTGTTGGCGGTCACACTGGCAAGTGGGCGGTTAGACCGGCCAAGGGTGGCGGTCTGACCGGTTTTGACTTGTTTTGCTCGTCAGTGTGGCGCGATGTGTGTTCGTTAGGATAAGTTCATGAATTTCATTGCATATGTGTTGCATATTGCATGTTTTGGCTAACGTGGGTCAAGTTGTGAAGAACTTGTTCCCAGAAACGATTTCTTGGTCTATTGTTGTGCAGGTGGCTTGCAGGTCAACGACAGTCAACCGCGAGGATGATCGGGACTAAGTTAGGAGAGTTGAGGTCCAGAACGATCGAGGATGCCGGGTAAGGTCAGGAGACTCAAGCATGGCGCAGAATGGACAAAGATGATTGAATGGGCAGTTTGGTGCGACGGGTTGGATCAAGCAGCACGGGGGTCGGTGCAAGTGCCATAGTGGTTTCGGCGGGAGCCGGACGAGAGAGACTTGCCGACACGATGAGAGATGTTGATCAAACCTACACGTGGCGAAGCAAGCGAGTGCTTCACCAAGATTGGACTTGGTCTTCGGAGAAAGATCAAGAAGGGGTATTTTGGTAATTTCACCAAATACCGCCTTTGTGATCTTGGACTAAACCACGGCACAAGACGGTGTGTGGAGAAGTGGTTTAGGTCAAGAGAAGATGAAGACGGCGCTTTAAGATGCATGCGAGTGTCCCGTTTGTGTTGGGTCTTAACGGGAGCCCATTAGGGTTAACTCTTCTAGAAGCTAAGCCTCACTACAAATAGGAAGGGGTGCTGTCATTCAGCCCCCATGTACTCCATTTTGCAAAACCCTAGTTTGTCTTAGGGCTTAGAGAGGAAAGGAGAGGCTTAGGGTTTTAGAGAGTTGGATTGAATTGAGTGCTCATGTTGTGAGCTTTGTCCTCCTTGAGGGAGTGGCTGTAATCCAGCAACAACCACGAATCAATCTATGCAAGATTTCTCAAGATGAGTTTCTATTTGTTCTTACTCTCTATTTTTTTGATTTTGGGTGTTTCTTTGATCCGATGGGTTTCTAGTTGGTTCTTGCCCTCATCTACCTTGCTGTGACAAGTGGGAATACATCTAGGATCATCTTGATCATCAATCTCCCACGAGCAAGCTTTGAATCAAGTTTTTCGTTTTTGCTCGGTTTTGAACCCACCTTCGGTAAAATGGAAAAAGGTTGAAACTTTGACGTGGATCTACTCAATCGCTGCTTGAAATAGGTTCCTAATATCCTTAGGAAAGTGTGTTCCAAATTTGGTCAAGTTTGGCCGTGTAGATCAAAAGTTAGACCGATTTTCGTTTTGGTTTTTGAGCTGTAGGCACTGTTTTTGGTCAGGTCCGGTCAGACCACTCCTTTACCGCCAGTCAGACCGCACTCCGGTATGACCACTCAATGAACGTCGGTTTGACCGCCCGAAGAAGGTTGAGCCCATTTTTGTTCTTTACTTTGGGGATTTTGGTTTGGATTCAACACAAGTCTTCTGTTGTTCTTGTGTGTTGATCTTCATAGCTCTCATAGCTAGTAAAGTAAACCTATTGTTGAATCTAAACAAGGTGAAAAATTAGACGAGCTCCTATTCACCCCCCCTCTAGTCGTCTTTCCGATCCTACAAGTGGTATCAGAGCCCGGTTAGCTCTTCTCATAGATCTTAACTGGTCTTTGGAGCCATGGCGGCTGACAAGTATTCAACCAAATCACCTGTTTTTGATAGAGTTGATTTTGCTTACTAGAAGGCACGCATGCATGCCTACATCGAGGCTCAAGGGCACGCTATTTGCCTTTAGGTCAAAAATCCATATGTCGTGCCAACCAATGACGATGTGATCACTCCAGATGTTGAGGCAAATAGCAAAGCTCGAAATTTTCTGATCCAAGGCCTTAGTCGATCTGAGTTTGAGCGTGTTACTCATTTGAGGTCTGCTCATGAGATCTGGAGGACTCTCTGTGATTACCACGAGGGCTCTCTCATGATCAAGGAAGTGAGACAGAACCAGCTCAAGAAAGAATACTCAAAGATCGAGCAAAGGCTTGGTGAGTCTTTAGATGAGCTGTGGGGGAGGTTCTCAAAGATCCTTCATAATTTACGTGTTGTTGATCTTGTATTCACTGAATCTAAAAACGCATGTCAGCTTTTGGGTGCTCTTGATGTGAAGGTCTGAGGGATGAAGATCACGTCCATCAATGACAACACTGTCATGAGTGAGTTTACCATGGATAAACTCTAGTCGAGGTTGAAGACGCATGAGATTGACTTCATCTCGCGTCTCCCCAAGACAGAGTCAATGGCTTTAGTGGTCAACCCATCTAAGGGCAGTTCTTCTGATTCATTGGATTTTGGCTCATCTGGTTTTTCCTTGTCCGCTTTGCATTTTTTGAGTGATGAGCAGCTAGAGAAGCTACCTGAGGATGACCTAGCCCTCCTATCCACAAAATTCTCCAGAATGTACAATAACGTGAGGAACAAAAGGAGAGGTGGACCTGTCACTTGCTTTGAGTGTGGTGAGCCGAACCACATTTGCTCCAAGTGCCCCAAGCTGAAGGGCAAAATGGAGGACTCTCGAAGGCGTCCTCAAGCCAAGGATGCGAAAGCCAAGAAGCCCAACTATCGCAAGTTCGTTAGTCGGGTCCTTGCCGCTCTTGAGAGTGTTGATATGAGCGATGTGGACTCGGGGACAGAGGATGACGAGGATGACTCTCATGGCAAGAAGAAGGCTCAAGATTTCACTGTGTAGGACCAGAAAGGCGACTAGAGGGGGGTGAATAGGAGCACTATCTATTTTTCGCTTTGATCGGATTCAAACATGATATTGACTCCAATAGCTATGAGAACTATGAAGATCAATATATATAAGCGTAGCGGAAGACTTGTACTGAATCCCCTTCAAATCCCCAAAAGAAACGACAAAAAACACAAAAATCAGCCTGATGAACAGTACCGATGAACAGTGTTGGTCGTTCCGGTTTTCGATACAACCGATGAACAGTGCCGATCGTTCCGCATGAACAGTAAAATCAGGTGAATGAACAGTAAACAGCCTGAAAAACGAAAACAAAAATCGACGTAACTTTTGATCCGCTTGGCCAAACTCCACCAAATTTGAAACACACCTTTCTAAGGATGTCAGGAACCTATTCCAATCAAAGATTGCAGAGATCCATGACAAAGATTTGATCTTTTTCAGTTTTATCAAAGGAGGGTACAAAAACCGAGCAAAACGAAAACTTGATCCAAAAGCTTGCTCGTGGGTGGATGATTATCAAGATGGCTTTAGATCATACCCCACACATCCCAGCAAGCAAGATCAAGAGGAAAAACCAAGTAAAAACTCTCGGATCAAAGAAAGCCCCAAAATCATCAAATAGAGAGGATGAACACAACGAGACTAATCTCAGGAGATTTGGATGGATTGATTTGAGATGAATGATTGTTGCTTACAGCCGCTCCACATGGAGGGCAAAGCTCACCACGTGAGCACACACTCTCAATCCAAACCCTAGGACCTAGCTCTCATCTTTCTCCTCAAAACCCTAAACCAAAATAGGGCAACCACAAGGGTTTTGGGTGGCTATCTCCTTGGCTTCCAAAGAGCCCCCAAGCACCACCAACACCCCTATTTATGTGGAGGCTAAGCATCTAGGGTATATTCCATTAGAGCACCCATTAAACCCTAACACACAATGGGTTAACATAACGACGATCTCAAAGCACCGCTTTCATCGCCGATTGATCTAAACCGCTTCACCATACGCCGACTACCAGCGCCATGTTTAGCCAAAGGTCACCAAGGCGGTATTTGGTGAAATTACCAAAATACCCTTCTATCCTTCTCCAAGAATCGAGTCCACAGATCGTGAAGCAATCCCATGCTTCGCCACGCGTGTAGGTTGATCAACGGCTCCATGTCGTCAAGTCTCTCCCGTCCGAATCCCACCGCACCACCGAGCACTTGTAACGACTCCTGCGCCACTTGATCCAACCAACGCACTAAACCGCCTGCTCGGTCACCCTTGTCCATCCTGCGCCCGCTTGAGTCCTCTCGACCTCACCCAAGATCCTTGATCGTTACGACCTCGGCTCTCCAAGCTTAGTCCCGATCCACCTCGCCACGACCGTCATAGACACGCAAGCAACCTACACAAAGAATAGACCAAGAAACCATCTCCGGGAACAAGTTCTTCACAACTTGACGCACGTTAGCCAAAACATGCATCACGCAACACATATGCACTGATGAACATGAACTTGACCTAACCCAAAATCAAATCCTCATAATTGATGAGGCATGAGCACATACCTTCAAAAAGGCCTTTTGCTCAAACTTTGCCTTCTATGGTTCTTGTCCATCTTGCGCCTTGCTTGAGTCCAACCATCTCACCCAACATCTACGATCGCTATGGACCTCAGCTCTCCAAGCTTAGTCTCGATCCTCCTCATCGTTGATCATAGTTGACTCCAAGCCACCTGCACAACAATAGACCAACCAACTATTTCCGGACACAAGTTCTTCACAACTTGACCCATGTCAGTCAAAACATGCATCATGCAACATCTATGCAGTGATCAACATGGGCTTGACCTAACCCAAAACAAATCCCAAGCTAAATCAACAAATCAGCTCAAAACATTCAACAAGCGGTACTACCGCCAAGTAATCCCCGGTATTACCGCCATGCGGTCATACCGCTCAAAGCACTGCGGTCATACCGCAACCTGGAGAAAACCCAAAATCTCCAACGACATCTTCTCTGGAATTTCCATACCGCTCTCAAGCGGTCGCACCGATATGCGGTCGTACCGCCAACCAATACGGTCATACCGCTCTACAAGAAAACCAGAGCTCAAAAACACCTTCTCTGGAATTTTGCAACCGCCATGTAACATCTGGTATAACCACATCGCGGTTCTACCGCCAACAAACTTGCGGTCGAACCGACCTACTGAGTATCTGCAGCCTTCAATGCTTGTACTACCGATTTCCTAACACTTGTCAAAACTCCGAATTCAACAAACTCGAAAGCAATTGCCAATTGTTTCATCACCTAAGATCATGAGCATGTCCCCATGACATCCACAATGTCCTCATGACATCTACAATCTCCCCCTTGATGAACACATTGGCAATTTCTCAAAAATGTAAGTTTGATGGTTTGAAAAGGAAAATACTTGACATTTTCGCGCAAAGGCTCAACTTGGCTCAAATACAAGAGAATGCAATGAGAAAGACCAAGTTGGCTTCAAAATAGTTTCAGCAAGTGAGACACGGTAGAAGAAGCAAGAAAAGCTTCAAATTCCAGAGAAATGAAAAAATCTCACTTACGGTCCATATGAAAGAACAATTGTTCTATTTGACCATTGATCATTGTGAGTCTGCAAGAATTGCAATTCAGATTCAGAAAAGACAATAAGATCAAAAGAATGCAATTTAAATGCTCCCCCTCACTATGATCACCATTTTACAAGAGAAATTTTCAAAATTTTCAGTTTCTCCCAATTTCTCCAAAAAAACTCCTAACTTCTCATTCTTACAAAACTTCCCCCCCCCCTTAACATCCTGAACTTCTCCCCCTTAACCTGAAAAGCTCTTTTTCACATTTTTGCCAAAACTTCTCCCCCTTTGACAATGGATTCATCAAGGAGTCAAGCCTTCCTCTCATCCAGAGATAACAAGTGCAACAGAAAGGAAGAAGCAAAAGAAAGAGCATGCATGAAGTGCAATGGGGTGGCTTCATTTTTGTTTTGATTTTCAATTTTCAACTAAAAGAAGCTTTGGAGATTACTCAATTGAACAGGCTAGCATTTCTTCCATTACTCAAGATACAACAAGCCTGACAAAGCTAGCAAGATCATGTTAAGACATATATAGCAAAGCTAGGCTAATGAGCTGAAGATATCACATGTTGTTGGATTAAATTAAGCAACGCTTCAAAATTAGCAAGTTCAACAACAGGTATTCTAAAGTGATAATGGCCATGTTAGAATGTCATTGTGAGAACCAGAAGCTAGCAAAGGCCATCTAGGAGACAAAAATCCTGAAATGAACCATTTTGCACAAGTTTTTGTCAAAAGCCCAATTCTCAACTGTTTCTCATTTGCAATGAATGTTCAAGTTGATAAAAGGTCTATCTCAGTAAAGAAGATCCTAGACTAGGAGCCATCCACAATCTCTTCCTATGCTTCAACCAATTTGACAATTTGTATTTTTAGCATTGTGCTAGATCTCAAGCCTTGCCGCGACCATCCTAAGCAACAAAAGCTTAAAAGAGTGGTCTAGGTCATCCAAAACTGCCCCTGAGTTCATGCCTAGTACAATGGCAAGCCGTCCCATGAGAAAGAATTGGTGAGATCAGTTTTTTCGCACAAAAGTGATCATTTTTCATTTTGTACAAGGGCTGTTTTTTATTCTTTAAAGAACTAAAAGTTCAAAGATGTTCAATACTAGATTCCAGAGCTAACAAAGCAATTTTGACAGGGCCAATATCACAAAAGGATCACTAATTGTGCAACTAGCTAAAAGATCCACAAATTGTAATTTTCAGTTCAAGTTATATTAAAGTTCTAGCTCATTTAGCAAAGATATTGCTGCACATGTAAAAGCATGATAATTCTAGCAAGTCAAAGAACTAGACACGCTCTTGAGCAAGAATTGAAATACTAAAGCTCAAGAGAGTAATAAGCAAAGCTTCATCAAATAAAAAGATGAGCAGTAAAGCTTATATTACAATGCATCTTTTTGGATTTTCATATGTATGCAATATGATACAATGATATGCACAAAAGACTTAAAAGCCTAAAAAGATCAAGAAGATCAAAAGGATCCGAAGAAAATACCACTTGAAGAAGGTATCAGAAAAGATCCACAAAAGCTCAAATGAACAAGGAAAGTTCAGAAAAGAACTAACTCCCCCTCAAACCAACCCATAGGGATAAATTATCCCTAACTCGCTTCTCAAGGTGGCAAACCTTGTTGGGTCTAAAAACTTTGAGAGGAGATCTGCTAAAGGTACCAGGGACTCACAAACTAGCACAAAGACATCAACCACCACATGATCTCTAGGGAAAGCAACTCGAAAAGCTAGGGAGCGAAACACCAACACTAAAAAGACCTACAGGCAACTCAAAAACCTGCTAAGGACCAGTGATTGGGAGACAAGCTCGACCTAGGCTGTGAGATAAGTGCATCCTAGAAAACATGGGATAAGAAGAGTGCCTAGAAAGGACATGTGCTAGAACAGAGCCTCCTATCTACCCTGAACTCAACAAGCCCAAATGCTATGCAAGGTAGACTAGAGATACCATACACAAAAGTAAGGTATGGAAGCTCGAACCTGAGTCACACTGCTTGGCAGTGAAATGTAGTCATGATGAATGAAGATCCATTCCTTGAAGCTTCAGAAGGTAGTTGCGCTCACCTATCATCCTCATCTCAAATCTCTTCGTCTCCAAAAAGTGATAGTCATCATTGAAGGCACCAATGAAGAAGAACCAACAACTTGTGGTGATACCACTTGTTGGACCACATGTTCTTCTTCTCAGCTGAAAGACTACACCAAAGAGACAGAAAAAGTCTATGCCTTGGTACTGGGTTAGTGAAACAATATCTAGGAAATTCAGTACCAAGACACATGACTAGCAAGGATAGCAGCAAATGATCCAAAACTCATGAAAGCAAATAATCAACAATTTAAGACATGAGCATGGAGATAGATAAATCAAACACAACACATGCTATCCAGGATATGATAAAGCTCAAACTATCCTTAATTCACAATAAGGCATAGGAGCAAGCAAACAAGCACATAACATATCACCCATCATATGTACAGTCATAGATAAAGCATGCTAGTGAAAGCTATGGTAAGACTCATGCATCCACAATTAACAGTAAGGCACAAAAACCATGTAAGCATAAAGCATGTTATAGAACAAGTCATGGATAAGGAATGCTAACATGGATATCAAATGAACATGTGGATACATACAACAAAAATCAACACGAGCAAGATAAATCATGTACAAATAGCACAGGCTCATGAAGACAAGACCAAGCTTATATACCCAAGGAAGTAATGAATAACAATTTAGTACATGGATACATAAGCAAGAATCAACATGAGCAAGATAATAAGGGTACAAGACAGCACAAGCTCATGATGACAAAATCAAGCTCATACACCCATAGAAATAAAGAGCAACAAAAAGATACATGGATATACAAGCAAAGTAAAGGCATGATGAATGATATCACAAGAGTAACACATGCCAATAAGGTACAAGTGAGCACAAAGCAAGCACAACATGCCAAGTATGAGTAATCAAGAAGGTAAATGCATGAAGGTATAGGATAGCTCACCAAACATGTGAAAGCACCAATCATGAAGGCACATGCCTCTTGAAGGCCATCATGAGGGTGGAGAACCATCAAGTGTCCCAATCATGTAATAAAGCAAGAAAAACCAGAACCTCTTAAGTCCATGTTCTCCAACTCGCGTTCTTGGTACCTACACATGAGAAAGGCAAGGTGTCCAATTCTTGGATCCCGAAGGGTTAGAGAGCAAATACTTGGGAACCCAAATCTTGGACACACCACCACCAGAGGTAGTCGAACCATTATGTGAGATAGCATGATGCAAATGATGGTCCATGCAAGAAGATCCAATCTCATCCTTGAAGGCACGCCGCGAGTGGACAACTTGAAGAGGAAAACGAGGTCTATCTCTAAAAAAGCGGCGATGGCCTTGCTTGAAAGCACCATGATGGGAACCAACAGAAGCATCAAAGAAACTCACACAACCTCGCCGTGGGTGAGTACCTCGATGAACAAAACGAGGTCCACCTCTTGGAAAACGGCGGAAATCCTGCCTCGTGGAAGCTCGTGGACTAAAAGCAAAACCATGGAAGCCAAGACCATGATGTTGTCCAACACCACTAGAAAAGGTGTCAAAGAAGCTATCAACAAAGCGAGTCTTCGTGCTTGGCTCTTTAGTGTGCATGTCATGAGAAAGACTATGCCCACTAGGAGACTTAGAAGCATGAGCTTGACGCAAATGTTTTGCACGCCGAAAACAGAAATCTACATGATGTCCATTCTTCCCACAAAATGAGCAATGGTGTAAAGGTCTACTAGTAGACACGGTCCGAGAGGATGAAGCACCATTATGGCTCAAAGAAGAAGTCCTGGAAGAACTAGCATCATGACTCGTCCTCATATCGACACTAGACCCACACATGCCATGAGAAAGGCTATGTGTGTTCCTAGAGGTACGACGACACACTCGACGCTCATGTTTCAAACGGCGAAAGCAAAACCCAAGAGTGTGTCCATTCTTCTTACAAAATGTGCAATGATACTTCTTTTTTGAAGATTTAGTACCATTTGAGAAAGAAGCACATTTGTCTTTTGAAATCCATTGGACAACACAAGAAGAGTCCGAAAGAGTCGAACCCACCAAAGAAGAGCTATCCAAAGCGATGCCACAAAAACCAACATCAAGTGACTTACATTTAGTATAAGAAGACTTCAACTCCGAATGCAAAGAAACAAGAGAAATCTTAAGAACATCAATTTCGGAGTGAAGGCAAATACAAAAGTCACAAGATTTGGCGCTCATATCATCGCGCAAAGACTCAACTTCGCTCTTCAATGAAATGCAAGATGTGCAAGAGATTAATGATGCTTTCGAATGAAGCATGCAGTTCAAAGCATGAATTTCAATTTCTAAGCTAGCACAATTCTTGCAAGAGACTAAACCATCCTTAAGCAATTTTTCATATTCAAAGCACATGCTACAAGGCCTAGCTTCAATTTCAATAATCTCAGCCCTAGCATTTTCTAATTGCTCAAGATGCACAGAATTAGTCAATCTAAGCTTCTCAATTTCAGCAAGCATGACTACACAAGAATCACAATCATTTCTAGCCACAGATCTAAGATTGCCTATTTCTAACTTAGCATTGTCAAGTTCATGATGTAAGGCAACACAAGTATCACATGGCATAGAAGCATTTGATCTCAATAATTCATTTTCAGATTTTAGGCATGCAAAAGAATTATTCAAGTTCTCCATGTCTATAAGCAAAGAATCATAAGCATTCATGGAGGTTTTCAATTTGGAGAGCTCATGAGACAAATCACCCTTCTCTCTTTCTAGTCGTTTTATTTTCTTCCTAAGAGCATGCAATTTATATTCATATGAAATCAAGCCATCAATGAGTTTTTCTTTGCTCACCTTGCTTAGCTTGAGTAGGGATCGTCCCTCGGAAGAGTCATCATCAATAAGCTCTCCATCATGTTCATCCTCAATCGCTACTGCACATTCGCCAATGGGCACATTCTCCTCGGGCTCTAAAAGTGACTCATCCCTGAAACTAGGACAATCAAAACAAAAGGATTTGCCACAGATATCACAGGAGAAATCCTTGTCAATCGACATTATACTAATCACACGTTCAACCTTCTTGCTACGATGGACATCGGCAAAAGAACCACGATAAGATGCAAAGAAGCGCTCACAATTCCTCATATTTGTCGCCATGCTCAAAGATCAGTTAAGATCACAAAAGAGCAAACTTGGCTCTGATACCAATTGTAGGACCAGAAAGGCGACTAGAGGGGGGGTGAATAGGAGCACTATCTATTTTTCGCTTTGATCGGATTCAAACATGATATTGACTCCAATTGCTATGAGAACTATGAAGATCAATATATATATAAAGCGTAGCGGAAGACTTGTATTGAATCCTTCAAATCCCCAAAAGAAACGACAAAAACACAAAAATCACCGATGAACAAGACCGATGAACAAGACTACAGACTGGATGAACAAGTCTTTGGTCGCTCCGATTTTCGGTACAACCGGATGAACAAAGGCTACCGTTCAAGATGAACAAGAAAATCAAAGAATAAACAAGAAATGACTGAAAACGAAAATAAAAATCGACGTAACTTTTGATCCGCTTGGCCAAACTCCACCAAATTTGAAACACACCTTCCTAAGGATGTCAGGAACCTATTCCAATCAAAGATTGCAGAGATCCATGACAAAGATTTGATCTTTTTCAGTTTTATCAAAGAAGGGTACAAAAACCGAGCAAAACGAAAACTTGATCCAAAAGATTGCTCGTGGGTGGATGATTATCAAGATGGCTTTAGATCATACCCCACACATCCCAGCAAGCAAGATCAAGAGGAAAAACCAAGTAAAAACTCCCAGATCAAAGAAAGTCCCAAAATCATCAAATAGAGAGGATGAACACAACGAGACTCATCTCAGGAGATTTGGATGGATTGATTTGAGATGAATGATTGTTGCTTACAGCCACTCCACATGAAGGGTAAAGCTCACCACGTGAGCACACACTCTCAATCCAAACCCTAGGACCTAGCTCTCATCTTTCTCCTCAAAACCCTAAACCAAAATAGGGCAACCACAAGGGTTTTGGGCTGGCTATCTCCTTGGCTTCCAAAGAATTTCAAGCGACCACCAACACCCCTATTTATGTGGAGGCTAAGCATCTAGGGTATATTCCATTAGGGCACCCATTAAACCCTAACACACAATGGGTTAACACAACGCACGTATCTCAAAGCGCCGTCTTCATCGTCGATTGATCTAAACCGCTTCACCATGCGCCGACCCACGCCGCGGTTTAGCCAAAAGGTCACCAAGGTGGTATTTGGTGAAATTACCAAAATACCCCTTCTCTATCCTTCTCCAAGAATCGAGTCCACAGATCGTGAAGCAATCCCATGCTTCGCCACGTGTAGGTTGATCAACGGCTCCATGTCGTCAAGTCTCTCCCGTTCGAATCCCACCGCACCATCGAGCACTTGCAATGACTCCGCGCCACTTGATCCAACCAACAGCCGAATCGCCTGTTCGGTCACCCTTGTCCATCTGCGCCCGCTTGAGTCCTCGACCACCCGGCATCCTTGATCGTTTCGGACCTCGGCTCTCCAAGCTTAGTCCCGATCCACTCGCCACCGTCATAGACACTGCAAGCAACTTTGCACAAAGAATAGACCAAGAAACCATCTCCGGGAACAAGTTCTTCACAACTTGACCCACGTTAGCCAAAACATGCATCACGCAACACATATGCACTGATGAACATGAACTTGACCTAACCCAAAATCAAATCCTCATAATTGATGAGGCATGAGCACATATCTTTAAAAAGGCCTTTTGCTCAAACTTTGGCTTCTATGGTTCTTGTCCATCTTGCACCTTGTTTGAGTCCAACCATCTCACCCAACATCTACGCTCGCTATGGACCGCAGCTCTCCAAGCTTAGTCTCGATCCTCCTCCTCGTTGATCATAGTTGACTCCAAGCCACCTGCACAACAATAGACCAACCAACCATTTCCGGGCACAAGTTCTTCACAACTTGACCCATGTCAGTCAAAACATGCATCATGGCCAGGGACAGCCACGACGTCGACTCCTCCAACGACAACGACCCTTTTAGCGATCCCGATGAGGTATGTCCTCACTTGTTGATATGAAACGTGCTTTGATCATTGCTGAACAAAAATTGAAAAAGCAAGCTAAAATGATTAAGAGACAGGATACCATGATTGATAACTTGAACCTAGAAGTTGTTAGGCTCAAATCCATTAATCCTGTTAACATTTGTGAAGCTTGCTCTAGCTTGAATAATGAATTGACCAATTTGAAATCTGCTCATTCCTCTATTGCGAATCAACTAAAAGATGCTCTTGATGAACTAGAATCTCTCAAGTCTAGTCCTAGTTGCATGAATGTCATTGCTTTAGATGTGACTGCTGTAGATGCTATCCCTTTGTCTTGCTCAAATTGTGCTTTGCTTGAATTAAAATTGGATAGCGCTACAAAAGAATTGATGAAATTTGATGCTAGTCACACTTGCTCTCATTGTGAGAATAATAAGATAAAAATGAAAGAAATGACTGAAATGGTCCTTCACTCTAAATCTGCATCATGTGAAAATTGTCTTAAGCTCACAATTGAAAATGAAGCTCTAAACAAGACACTAGAAGAGAAAGCTAAAATTGAAAAATCTATGTCCATGATTGCTTCCAAGAAAGTAGTTGACTCTAGCTCTTGTGCATTTTGCATTGAAGTTGGACAAAATTTGGATGAGATACAAGAGGCGTTTAGAGTAAAATTCAAGGAGCAAGTGGATAAGATTAAGAATACCTCTTGCGTGTCCTGTGAGTCTTTGAAAGTTGAGCTAGCTCTTCTTAAGAAGAGATATAATAAGGTAATCGATTCAAATAACACTACAACAGGACTGACTTTATACAACACATTGTCTGCAACACATGGGCTATGTGTTGTAGCTGCAATATTTTTGCATCACATACTATATGTTGTTGAGGCTCTTTGCAACATATAGTTCACTCATTACGAAAAAGTGTGTTGAAAAATCTCATGGCATCATATAATATGTGTTGCTCACATCTCTATATCTATATCTATATATACTACTTAAAAATACGAGTTGGTGGCGGTCCATTCTCCTTCGTGCGACGTGAACTATTGGATCTGTGCTCCTTCATGCGACTTTAGCCGTTGGATTTGCATCTCCGTTTCTCCGTGCGACGGTTCACCGAGCGATGTCCCCTCCGCACCCGCGACTCACCCCACTATGACCCCCATTTCTCCACCTTGAACCGCCGCCTGACCCTCCCCCAATCCGCCCCACGCCTGCCTCCCTCGCCTCCGCTCCCTACCCTCGCCCGCTGCCGTGACCCCCTCTCTCAGATCACCTCCACCTCACCGCCTCTCCTCTCCTCCACCTCCAATCCGCGAACCCCACGCCACACCGCCGACCTCCCCATCCGCCCGCGCCCTCGCCCCTCACCCACCCTCGCCTCACGCTCGCCACTCGCCCTCGTCGCGACCTCATGGCAGCCCCTCCTCCCATCCTCCACACTCGCCAAGCCCTCCCTCCCTCCGCGCCCGTACCTCCTCCCATCCATGCCGCCTTCGCCGCGCGACCCTCACCCCTCGACCGCCGCCTCTACACCCGTGATCTCGCCGTCCTCCTCCGCGCCCATGGAGAAGATCTCAAATCCTCTCGCTTCCGCCCACCGCCTCGCCTCCATCGATGATTCTCCACGTCCGGTGGCGCATCATGAAAGCAGCAGACGACAACACACGATCTCCTCCTCCACCGCGGCCGCTCCGTCCCGGTGCCTCCTTCACCGGTAAGCCACCGCCTCCTCCTCCCATCTCGAACCTCCTCTCTAACCCCTCTCGTCTTGAACTAAAGACCACATGTTCGATGAGACGGCCACCAACGTCGAATCACGGTGTGCTCGTGGCGCCTCATCCTCGCCATTGCCGACGGCTTCAACTAAGACCGCCACGCCTCTACCCGACCAACAGCGACAAGACCTTCACCATGATCTCCAATGCCCAACACGATGAGACTCATTAATTAGATACTGAGATTGCTCCTCACGCGGCTCCTCCATCAGACTCTTCACCGCAATGAGCCGCGTAGGCGATCAAAGCATGGCTACCTCTGGGAGATCAGCATGCACAGTCGCATGCCCGCTCAGGCATATCCGCTATGCATTGCTTCGCTTCTATGCATCTCGGGCGGTCGTGGACTACGCGCGCAGGGTGTTTGACAAAATGCTCGTTCAACACTTAGCCCCTGGGTTTGATTCGTTATGGGTAAACATATCTGTTTTCGTTGTTGTTAAGGAGTCTGTTATGGGTAAACTCATCTGATTCGATTCTGTTATTGTGAAGGATACCTTGGAGGTGGGATTTCCTTCGTATCTCGGAGATAGGATTTGGAGTGGCGTGCAGTGACGTCATTTTTCTTGGTAATTTTATGTTTCTTGATGAGTTGGTATTTCGTCATGGGGATGGTTGAACTGATTTCTCCCGATCCTTTGGAAATTTGTTTGGTTAGGTTACTTTTGTTGATGCTTATCCCATGCTAGATAGGTGGCGTCGAATGCTGGCCAGGCCACAGTGACCCCCTTCGATCCCAAGACACTGAATATCTGTTCTATTTGAGCTTTCTTTCTTTTTCTTCTTTTTGTTTAGAAGATTTGTGTAAACATGTAAGTAGGGCATCAAATTGGAGCAAAACAAGAGAAACGAATAAGTAGTGTAGTTTGATTGCTTGCTTCGATAGAGCTGTGGTAGTTTTATTTTGTGGTGTGGGTGGGGTAGGCAGATAAGTAGGTGGTCCGTATGGAGTATTCGCTGAGAAGATTTTTCTGTGTAATTGGGCTGCATTAGGGTCCTCATTGAATATGACGATGGGACATTTGGTAATAGAGTTTTGCGCTATGATAGGGCAGTTGTTGGATAAGGCTATTACATCTGAGAATAATTGCTTCCAAAGATGGCATTGCCTACTTAGTTTATAGTGTTTCCATTGTAACGACTGGTGATTTTAGTAGTGTTTAGATAAGAGATTAGTTCTTTCGTTTTAAAAACTGCAGCTTTAAACCCATTTGCTTCTTATGGACAACATGGTGGAACACATGCAGATGCATAGGTGATGCACTGTGACACTGACACATGCTCTTTCAAAACAAGATATGTAATGCGTTAGGATTTAATTGAGAAGCTGATGGAAATGCATATATTAAAATGTCACTAGCAACAATTAAATGATACTGATGTAGAATTATGGTAGAATTCAGGATGTTAAATTCTTATGAAGTTCTTGCTGTGACATATGCTGGGGAAAAAGGATTTAGCTGATAATGTGGTAAATGTCTCCTATATGCTTACTTGATCAAGTGGCCCTGCATATAGTTGTAATATTTGGAAATAGTTGAACAACCTCTCTCTCTCTCTCTTAATGTAAGTGGTTAAGGTTGATATCCAATCTTGGTTTGTAATGACGCAGAAAGCTACAGAAAGAGGATATTCCAACTGTTGACTTATGCGTATTCCACAATCAGCGTTGGAGATGTGGCTCACTTCATGGGGATGAGTGAGGACGATGCTACTGACTGTAAGGTTGATAATCCATCTATTAGAGAAGCAAGTATTCTTCCTCAATTTTAGCTTCTTTCGTGTTTTGTTGGTTGCTGTTTTTTAAGCATGTAACACGAAAGTTATCTTAATGTTGGACATTTGGGATATACAATATGCTTTTCCACTTTACATTGCATTTCTTCATATTAGATTAGATTTTTGCATTTGAAATGTGCTTTCCTCAAGTTGAGAAGGTAAATGCATCGAGGGAATGGCTACTATTCATGTGTATTTGAAGAGTGCATACTTTCTTCAGTCATAAACATTTGCCGATGGGGAAGGCATTGTTTTAGACCCAATAACTTTTTCAGAAGTCCTATCCTTCTGACATCTGTACTTTACAATAGACAACATGACTACTCTTCCTACACCTATCCATCTACTGTATAATATGGTTGCTTTTTATATGAATAAGCTTTTGACTGCATTTGTTATGGAAACACTTATTGGTGTTTGAAGGTAGCTCTAAACTTATCTGCTCGGCACATCGATCTTGTGCAAAGATTGCAGCATGCAATCAGTCTAAACTCATGCCATGGAAATCCACATCATTGATTATTAACCCTATAACTCCTATATAATGCCTGTTTGCATCAGGTTTTGCTTCACTTATGCACTCAGAGACAGAATGCTTAATTAATCTTAAGCTACTCCACTTGAGAAAAGAAAATGTTAGGCAAGCTAACTCAATGCCCGTTTCTACACCGGGCCAGTTTTTGGTGATGTCCTATGTAATATTTCTTAAGTGAACTTACACCGGAGAATTGTTAGGCCATTTATTTCAATGACGTAAACTTTTGTGTTCTTGTGACCGCTCCATAATATTTTTGCCCTTGGTTCTCTGGACGATCGGTTCGATTGCACATTCTCGAGTTTAGATTCTTCTCTCATGCCATCAACCTCTATCTCGTATGTGAGTACAAATATGTCACATTCGCTTGGGCCCCTTGCTCGCTTTCCATCTTATTATTCTTATGCATTCAAAGAATGTCCTGCTTTTCAACAGGGACAACAAGTGACCTCTAATTTTGATATGTAGTGATTTGTTTTGTCAGTTCAAGAACAATTCATCCATTTGCAACTATGTGCTATTCTATTATTTACATCAAACATGCCATTGTAGATCCTCCTTAATGATTATGAGTTGATTACATATTGTTCAAACCTTCTGATGGTTCCTCTTGTTTAGGGGAGCTAAAGGCGATTCCATGGACACATTTGACCCCTCTAAAGGTAGATGCTGATGGATGGTGTCACATGGATATTCGTAAAGGTGATGTTGTTAAGCTTGGTAATCAATTTTGGAAACCACGTATTACTTTTTCAATTGAAGAAAATGAGGTGCTGGTAAGGCCATGGCACCACTACAAGACAATCGGTGATGCAAAAGGAAAACATGAGTCTGCCTTCAACTTTTGTACGTTTGTCTTGGCTTGCTTTACTTTCAATGAGTTATCTCTATATCATACAAACTTATACCCCTACAATTTATTGTTGTCTATGCAGGTTGAAAAGGTTAATGGTTTAGTTTTCTATTTGGATCTATTCCTCACCAACTCATCAAGCCGAAGAAGAGACTTCATGAAGATTTGCTAGTGATATTTATGTTTGGCTTTTTAGGACTCAATTTAGACTTGTTATCATGTTTAGCATTTTCAACAAATTCCAGTTGATGTATGGAATGATGTGAATGACAATACCTTTGTTTATTTCCATGTGCAATGCAATCTATCTTTTCGGTGTTCTTATATTGAGTTGTATAATTTTTATATTCTCAAACATTGAATGAAATGTATTGAGATAATAGTTTGTGTACTTTCATAAATTGCAAAAATAATTATTATTTCATTATGTTGTTGAATTTGCTACAAATATGCAACTGGCCATAAAAATATGTTGATGATAACAAACATGTGTTGCTGATAAGTGTTTGCAGTGCTGTTGAAATATGTGCCACATGTGTTGTTATAAATTGAGAAATACGTTGCAGGCTCCATATCTCAGCAACACCTATTCTTATGTATAACAACATTTAATTTGTGTTGCACAGGCTCATCCTAGCAACGCCATCTATAACAACACTTAACATTTGTGTTGCTAGAATTAGCAACAACACTTTTTCGTACATACAGCAACACATACATGTGTTGCTATATGTCAGTCCTGTAGTACTGTAAGTGTGCATCATGTAAGGATCTAACCAAAGAGAACGATTACCTCAAAAAGACTCTTGAGAGATTTTCTAGTGGGAAGAAGAATCTCAACTTAATCCTCGACAAATCTAAGGTGAGTGTGAAGAATAGTGGCCTAGGTTTTAATCCCCTAGAGCATTCCAAGGACCATCCACCTAAGATTGCGAGAGTTGTTGAGAGTGGTATGTTTGAGGTAGAACCTTCTAAGCCATCTAAGATAGTTTTTAAATCTACAGGTTTTGCCCAAACCCCTTCTAGCAAGACAGGTGCTTCTACTTCAATAGATCAGACCCCTCAAAAGGTCAAGTACCATTGCACCTTCTGCAAGAAGGATGGCCACATTGTTGAGTTCTGCTTTCGTAGAGCCAAGATTGAGAGGAAGAAGAGGATGAGTGCTTTGAAAACCATTAGAGGAGTTCCTTCACTTGCTGTAGTTTCTAGAGCTAGGCAGCCTGTCTTTTCTGCTAGACATAGGCCTAGGTTCGTAGATGACTTCTTTGACTCCTTTGGTGGCTCTAGGCAACGTTCTGGTTTAGGATATCGTGAGGAGAGACCACAGATAGCATCTAAACAGGGGGAGTACCGACCTTTTGGTAAGTCGATTCGGAGAGATCTAGGTGGTTCTCGTGTGTATTCTTATGATTTTGCTCCTAACCATTTTATTGCTGCTTCTACTGCTTTGCCTAAACATCGTGTGACTCAGTACTGGATTCCCAGGTCTTTTAACACTAACCCCAGTACTGAGGCACAGATGTTTCTTGTTCGTGCTATGTAGGTCCGTCGTGCGAGGAAGGAGGACATATGGCTTGTTGACTCCGGGTGTTCTCGACACATGACTGAAGATTCTAGATGGTTTTCCTCTCTCACACGTGCATCCGGCGGTGAATTGATCACATTTGGGGATGCTTCTACTAGGACGTGACAGCCAAGGGCACAGTGCACGTCAACAACAAGTTCATGCTTAAGGACGTCGCTTTGGTAAGTAAGCTAAGGTATAATTTGCTATTTGTTTCTCAGCTTCTTGATGAGGGTCTGGAGGTGAGGTTTAAGAGTGGTGAGTGTAGAGTTCTAGACTCCTCGGGTGAACATGTCTTTGGGATCTCTATGTTTGAGAGGATCTTTTGTACTGATTTCTATGTATCTTCTGTTTCTAGTCCTAGATGTCTTATGGCTTCTGATTCTCATGATCTAGTTTTGTGGCATTGTAGGCTTGGTCACATAGGCTTCGATCACTTGACTAGAGTCAGTAGCAATGATTTGATTAGAGGTTTGCCTAGGCTGAAGGCTGTCAGAGACCTAGTGTGCACACCCTGTAGACATGGTAAGATGGTTTCCACCTCTTACTTTGGTGATGACTGATGGACCTGGTCAGTTCTTGCACTTAGACACAGTTGGTCCTTCTAGAGGCCAATCTGCAGGTGGGAAATAGTATGTGCTGGTGATTGTGGATGATTTGTCCAGGTATTCATGGGTTTATTTTCTGGTTTCTAAGGACGAGGCTTTTGGCTATTTTAGAGAATTGGTCCTTAGACTAGCTGTTGATCTTCCTGGAGCTTTGAGAGCCATTAGGAGTGACAATGGGACATAATTCAAGAATTCTTCCTTTGCTACCTTCTGCACTGATAGGGGACTAGAGCACCAGTTTTATTCACCTAGAGTTCCCTAGTAGAATGGTGTTGTAGAGAACTGACCTTTTATTCACCTAGAGTTCACCAGATGAGCAGGAGTTCGAGATGAGCATGATGGGCTTCTAACTCGACCTTTTTCCTTGGTCTTCAAGTCAAGCAATGTAAAGAAAGCACCTTCATTCATCAAAGTAAGTACACAAAGGACCTTCTTGTGATTGCAAAATGACATGGGAAGTAGTAGGCTAATGTCTACTCCCATTGCTACATCCACCGTTCAAGATATTTCAAATGGACCTTGATGAGGATGGAGAGCCCGTGGACAAGCCCTAGAGCTTGGTATAATAGAGAGTACCGCAAAATGATGATTGGCTCTTCTCATCTACCTCACATGATGGGCTAACCGACCGGTCTTCAGGCCGAACCTTCATACAAAGTAAGTACACAAAGGACCTTCTTGTGTGGGAAGTAGTAGGCTAATGTCTACTCCCATTGTACATCCACCGTCTTTGGACGCCGATTTCAAGCTTCCTCGTGCCTCTCATCGATCAAGCTTCCTCGTGCCTCTCATCGTCAAGCTGTGCGTCGCATCTTCAGGTACCTCCAGAACACTCTTGACTTTGGACTTTGGTATCTTCTGATTCTGCTCTCTCTATTCGAGCTTTTTCTGATGCTGATTTTGCAGGGTGTAGAGTGGATAGGAAGAGTACTTCTTGCACTTGTTATTTCTTAGGCACCTCTCTTATCTCTTGGTCTTCTAGGAAATAGTCCTCTATTGCTCAGTCCACTGCCGAGGCTGAGTATGTAGCTGCAGCTAGTAGTTGCTCTCAGGTTCTCTGGATCTTATCTACTCTACAGGATTATGGGTTATTTTTGGATAGTGTTCCTCTTTTCTGTGACAATACTAGTGCCATAAATATTACCAAAAACCCAGTGCAACACTCTAGGACTAAGCACATTGACATTCGATATCATTTCCTTAGAGACCATATACAGAAGGGTGATGTTGTGCTTTATTTTGTAGAGTCTGAGCAGCAAGTCGCGGATATTTTCACTCAGGCTCTTGATTCTTCTCGTTTTGCTTCTTTACAGGGAGAGTTGGGGGTTATTAGTCCTCTTGGCCTGTTTTGAGGGGGAGTTTGCTCTTTTGCATTCATTGTACCATAATGCATTTTAAATTCAGCAACTTGCATTGTAATATAATTACATGGAATTTTGATTATTATCCTTGTATGACTTAATTTCATACTTTATACTCTGCCATGTCTTGTGCTAGTTTGCTAGATTTCGTTTATGGCTTTTTATGTATAGCCTAGCTTTTGCCATGCTAACTTTATTATCTGTGAGAAAATTGAATCAAAACATGACTTGTTGATCTTGTGATTAGTTTTGCCATAGTGATCCTCTCATGATTCACGCCATGTCATATAGGCTAAATTGAGTCTTGAACATACTTTGAGCTTTAATTTGAGCTATGATAGTTCTTAAGTCAAGCAAATGAAAAATGAGTTTTTCTGTGTGAAAAAACTGATCTCACCAATTCTTTCTCATGAGACGGCTTACCATTGCACTAGGCATGAACTCAGGGGGAGTTTTGGATGACCTAGACCACTCTCTTAAGCTTCTTGCTTGAGATGGTCGCGGCAAGCCTTGAGATCTAGCACAATGCTAAGAAAATAAATTGTCAATTGGTTGAAGCTTAGGAGGCAGTTGTGGATGGCTCCTAGTCCACGACTTGCTTGACTAAAATAAAACCAAAAAATTTCGGCAAAATGCTCAATGTGCTAAATTCCAAATGCTTGAACAAATTGATTCTTAATTGAACTCATAGCGCTCAAAATTGACTCATTTTCTAGTTTCTAAGCTCTATTTTGCTTATAGACATGGCTTGACTCATTTTTGGATACCTGTAGCTAAACTATGATCTTGAGCAACTTGCCATGCTTACAATTCATTTAATTCAGATTATTGCTATTTTGGCCTTAGCTTTGCTGTACATGTTTTGCCATGATAGAAAGTAGCTTCTTCACATAATATGGCTTGGTGTAATACTTGTATAGTTCTCATGGATAATTTTCATGGCTCCCTGTGTTAAAAATTGAATGAATTGCAGCCATTTCATGTCATTCTTCCTTTATGCACCTTGATGAATCCATTGTCAAAGGGGGAGAAATGGTAAAAATAAAATTTGCATGAGGTTTGGAGGATCATAGTGAGGGGGAGCATCTCATATGTATTTTTACGATCTTATGGCCATTTCTGAATTTGATTTGCAATTCGTGCTTCCTCACAATGATCAAAGATCAAATTGAACAATTGTTCTTTCATATGGACCTTAAGTGAGATTTTTGGCTATTCTCTGGAATTTGAACCTTTGTTACTTTCTTTTGCCTTGTCTCACTTGCCTATGCTATTCTGGAGCCAGTTTGGTCATTTCCCTTGCTTTCTCTTGCATTTGTACCAAGTTGTAACATCCCCAGATTTAATAAACAGTAATAAGATGCTTTTCATAGCATCCCTGTTCATTTTTGCAAATGGGGCACTATGTTACAATTTAAATTCTCCAGTTTCTAGCCAAAAATCCAAAACTTGTTTGAAGCTTCAAAAGAAAATACCAGTCAATGTTGGTATTAAGACCGGGAAGTATTTTAATTAAAAGCCAGATGAATTATTTTGGCCAAAAATAATTTTTGTTGAATTTTTAGAAATTATTTTGACCTTGAGAAAAATATTTGTTTTTAAATAAACCTATTCGGGTTAATTGAATTATTTATGTATTTTACAAAGTGAAACAGTGGTTTTCAAAATTTATTTGGGGAATATATCATTCCAGTAGCATCCTTGCAAAATTTTATAATTCTACAAATTTAATTGCTATTTTTAAAGCCCCGGTCAAACCTTTGAAGTTTTGAATTAGTTTGGTCAACCCTCTCGGCCTAACCCCAGTCTTTGGCACTATAGCGACCGAGCCAACCAGAGTTAAGTTCAACTGTGAGTTCGGGCCACCTCTGTCACGCTCACGCGTGTGCACAAACCTCCGGTGTTCTTGAGCCGTCGAATTCCTCGTTAACGGGCGAGATTTGTGGAGCCATGTGGTCATCCACGTGTTTGATGCAATTTCTCACCGTTGGGTTCCCTTCCATCAGCGCCCGCTTCGGTTTTGAAAGCACAGTGCGCACTACTACTCTCAGCCGTCGATCTTCCCATGTACGAGCGAGATTTGCGAAGCCG
Organism: Phyllostachys edulis; assembly: GCA_036346405.1. NCBI lineage: Eukaryota > Viridiplantae > Streptophyta > Magnoliopsida > Poales > Poaceae > Phyllostachys > Phyllostachys edulis. Next base: position 24,974,748 of record CM070568.1, on the reverse strand, counting down.
CGCTGGTCCTCCGCGTGTGCGATGAAATTTCCACCATCAGATCCTTATCCTACCGCATCCAGTTGAGGTGTTGAAACCCTATTGTGCCTTCGACTCGAGGCCGTTAGATCTCAACGAACGGGCCAGATTCTTTGGGCCGTTCGGACCCTCCCAAAGAGACATTCAATCTTGGCTGTAGGATCCAAATCGTGCGGCGCGCAAATATCAAGCTACGCCGTTTTTAAATGGTAAAAGCCGAAATTAACGCGAACCGTTGGATTCTTAATAAACGGGCTAGATCTAGTGGGCCGTTCGGACCGTCCGAAAGCGCCATTCAATCTCCACCGTTAGTTTTTTATCGAACGAACCACGTTGATAGGCTGTTCGGACCGCCCGGACTCCTCTTCAATCTCAGCCATCGATTTCAGATCCAACTGTGCCTTCCTTTTCAATTTGAAACTCAAGGGCGCGCATTAAATGGGGACAGTTGGATCTCGATCGTGTGGTCCACAAGAGATGGGCCGTTCGGACCGTCTGCAGTACCCGTCGAATCTCAGCCGTTATTCCAAAATCTAACGGTGCCTAAGCTTTAAGGCGCACTCGACCTCGCGACCGTCAGATTTGAATCGGAGGGCTCTTGTGAGTTGGGCCGTTCGACCACCTCTGATAGCCCTTTCAACCTTGGTCGCTCGATGAAAATCGGACGGTTGATCTTCTTTTGAAACCGGCGGTGGGATTCCTTACTGCGGCTGACAATGGAGCCCACCTGTCAGCGACGTCCCTCTCTTCTTCCTTGCGCTTGCTGCCGCCGCCGACCTGAGCGCCGGAGAGGTAGCGTTTCGCCGTGAATTAGCAAACGATCCTTTGCCACCTGGCACCAAATTGCCACCACATCAACTCTAGAATTCTCTCAGTTGCTCTAGAGGTTCAAACCCTATATAAACCCTAACCTCATCCTTATCTGCCATTGTTGACTGAGTGGAGCTTCTTCATTTTCTTTCTTTCCAGAGAAGCTCCTCTTGCTCTTCCTTCTTGTTTATCCCTCTCGGTGCTTAAGTCACTTTGTAACGTGAATTTAGCATCATGTGTAGGTTGCTTCCGTGAGGTTGCTCTCTGTTGACTGAAACCGGTTGAAGCACCACCGTGCTGACTTCCTTGCTTCGGTGAGGTGAACTCCACTCCTTCTTGTCAAGATCAAGTATTGGGATCCTTATAGCTCAAGTCTTCCTTTATTTTCGTTTTGGTCAAGCAGGAAAATTGGATTTTACCTCTTCACTTTTTTTACTTGCTTTTGCCATTTCTTCTTCTCCAACTCCTACCGGTGAGTGATGATCTTAATTCTTTCCATCTTGAGCACCCTAAGGACCTCAGTAGTTCACATGAATCATTCACTTGTGCATATGATACTCAAATCTTGCTTTTACTGAAAAGTTCTTTTTATAACTTTTCGGTCTTTCATATTGTTTTTGAGTTCTAGGGTTTCTCTTGTCATATTTTCAGCTTAATTAGGTCTTAACTTAACCCTATTAGCTTAAGCAATCATTCTCTTGATTCTTAATGCCTCCAAAATTAGCTTTATGGCAAAATCCTTTCTCTGTTGACTGCTGTCGGGCAGAACCGACAATAGGTGTAGCTCATCTCCCTTTTGGTAATCTTATGGTTAATGCTAGCCAGGGTTGGTTTAGGGTATTATCTACTCTACATATCAGATTTAGCTCTAGCAAGGTCTTTTGTTTAGTATGCTTTCTATTTAACAAAAGGAATCAAATTGTGCCTCTGTTTGTTTCTTCGTCGGTCAAGCCACCGACAAAATGCACAAAGAAAGCCTTCATCTTTTAATTCTCGTCAATCGCTGATTAAATGATAAGTTAGGTTACTACCATAGTTAAAAACACTCTTAGTTTCAGTAAAATAATTTATTTGTAATATGTTTAGATCAGCCAATTCTTTCAACTTGTCCTGTTCAGTTTTCAAAATCTGAAACTATAATTCCAGATTGAACCTCAATTTTGATAGTTAGTATTAACTAATGTTAAAGGATAAATGGGCTTTTAGTTTTACTTGTTTAGCTACAACTCAAACAAAAATATCATTTTGTTTATAATATAATAAAACAACAAACTTTATTTTTGCAATCTGCCTGATTTTCAGTATTTCTAAAAATCTGAAACTATAGCTCTAACTGAACCTCAATTCCTGATAATTAGTAATGTGAAATGTTAAGTTAGTCTTTTAGTCTTACACACTTAACTGTAGCAAACAAAAATGATTTTTGCTCATAATATAATATAGCAGCAAGTTTTATAATCCGTCCTAAATTCAGTTTTTCCAAAATCTGAAGCTATAGCTTTAACTTAAACTCTAATTTTGACAATTAGTGGCTGTAGATATTAAGTATGGGGTATTGTCCTTGATTAAAATAGATGTAGCTTAAGCATGTTGTTAAGTATGCATTAAGCTATTGATCATGCATTCGTTTCTATATTTTGCTCTCTGTCAATTTCCTATGTTTATTGGATTTTATGATTTTAGATTCTGATTCTGCTGAAGTGTTTGATCCTATCTTTGAGCAACAAGAACCTGAACAAGAGGTGTAATATTACCAAGGCAAGCATCCTCTTTGCACCATGTTGATCCTAGAATTTTTGAATTGTAGATTTTCAAAATACAGAGATACTGTTGCATGCTAATTTTCTAAAATTTATTTGTGATCTGTCTCTAGATAGTTACAACCTAACACTTGAGGCTTATCTTTAATCTGATCATACACTCAAACTTAAGGTAGTGCTTCTATACTTAAATACTTGTTTTCCGTTATTGCTAGCCATGCAAATCCATAGAGCGTTAGTGTTTGACAAGCTTATCTTGTCAAACATGGGAACAATAAATGAATTTAATTTATTTTGATTCTTTGTTCAGTTTATTTAAATCAGAAATGAATTTAAATCTTGTTTAATATACTGATTTTAAATCTGGACAAGTGGACGCTAGTGATGGTGCCTTAGTGCACGAGAATTAGGAAATGTGGTTGTCTTGTCGGATTGATTAAGGACTGAACATCGGCTGGATGATTCAAGCCTCAACGCATTTCCACACGCAAAGGTATGGGCGCCGTTGGTTAAGTAAAAGGTTAATGCTATTGAGTTGGAAAATAGGAAAGTAAGGACATATATGTTTGATCTCATATCAGATCATATGTTCTTAAGAGAGTGAGGACGTACATGCATTCCATCACATGTATGTACCTTAAGGGCTCCGATTATAACTAATATGTGCAACTAGCACACTCTACTTTGTCATTTAATTTACATTTTTGAATCGGCATTCCCAAGACAACATGTGGGCCCCTTTGGCGGTGTTCTATTAGTAACTGAACTAAGCGGGATCACCACACATGGGTATTCCACTCAATAGTATCAACTTGTTGAAAAATACCAAATCTTAGTTTACCCTACCAAGATACCAAAGGCAAGTGTGCTATTATTCCTGAGGCTTACGGGCTAACTAAGTCGTGTGGGTAAAGATGTACACCCCTGCAGGGTTTAAAACTATTCGAATAGCCGTGTCCACGGTTACGGACAACGCTTGAATTTGAATAGCGCTTTGTATAGACTTTGGAAATAAAAGTTTGGTTATGGGTGAACTCGGCATGAGAGACATTCATGCAATAATTTTTGGATGGTGGTGAACAGCCACTTTAATGATGTACTGTTTATGATTATGTCTCATTTCCTTACTGTTTTAGTCCAAATTGATTTATAAAATCACTTTGTCAAAACTTAGCAAGTGTAGGTTAAGATGTATTGCTTTATGCAAAATTGAACCATTATGACCTTCCTGTTGTTAACCTTATGCATGTATAAATTCTAATCCTTTGTGTAGGTTCTATCAAACACTTTCTTTTATTAGTTTGTGTAAGTCTTGCTGAGTACCTTCTATACTCAGGTGTTATAATCTCTTGTTGCAGGTGCAGATGATTATTTGTATGAGATACCCGTTAGCGCCGATCAGGGTGACGCTAACGCGTGAAGCTATTTCTTTCCTCCACGCAATAGCCTGAGGGTGATGGGGCCATTGGTGGATTTTGCTGTTTATCTTAAGTTTCATTCTTTGAATTTTTGTTTGTGACCGTGAGTCACCTGAACTTGTAGAAATAAAATGTAAACTTTGTATGAATTAATGTAAAGGTATGCCTTGTATGTGTGATACAATGTTGTTAAAGGATATATGTGCAATAGTCACGGATCCTGGGAACTATTGCAAGGCATATATCTGGGAACCTGAATGTTGGATTTGTACCTAATTAAGAATTATGCTTCTAGTATGATTTTTAATTAAGGACCGGTTGTTCTTGATTAAGAATTATGCTTTTGGTATGATTTTTAAGTTGGTATAAACCTCCAATATTCCGGGGTCCTTACAGCGTTGGTATCAGAGCATACGTTGTCTGTAGGTTAGAAATAGCATGGTCGTTAGTATTAGTGAGTCTTTTGAGAAATTATTTTCAAGCTAGCAAAATAATTTCAGAAAATTTAAGTATGCCATCTTTTATTCCTTACCCATCTTAGTCTCTAATTCTTACCTCACTATTCTTTGGACTTGTGCAAAAATATTTTTCATTACTCATCTCTCGTTTCCAAAATCTAGACTTAACATATTAGTAGTTACCCAGAAGAGCAATGGCGAAGGGACGAGAAGATGTTGCCGTACTACGATATTAGGATTAAATTAGGGATTATTATTAGATTGTATCCACCCTATTTATTTTCCCTATCTTGTAGAAGTTAGATTTTGTTGTTTGACCTTTCGCTTTCTTTTGGTTCCAAGTAATTGTGCATCGCCTACGGGAAGTATGTATAGCAATTATGTCGAACAACTATGAATTGCCTTATTGGATCTTATGCTGGCCTTTGTGCTTTTGCATCTTCGTTTGTTGTTAAATTTTGGTGCATTTCATATCATTATGCATACTATGATTAGTACTTCCCTTTGCTGCCAAAAGTATCTTTCGCACTCAATTGAGTGTATCCTTAGTCTATCCTTTAACCATCCGGATGATAATAGGATGACAGAACCTAGTACTTCTTTGAGCACTCAACCCGAGGAGTCAAGAAGGACAATCCTGAAGATCAAGGTCTGTCAACGCTGTGGTGAGGAGGGACATTACACCAACGAGTGCACTACAAATTGTCCCAACTGTGACGGAGACCATCTACCGGGGAGCTGTCCGACTACCAAGATCACTTGTTTTCTCTGCGAAGGACACGATCACTGTCCCAAGGAGTGTTGTTTATACCGGATGATCACCAAGTCAGTGGAACTTCAACAACGGATTTTCTACGCAGCCATCTTTGCGGAAAGCAAAAATAAGGCTGTGGAGGAGTCGCATAAGCGGCAGAAAGCTACCTAGTTTGCAGCTAATAGCCGTTCAGTAAGACCGTGCTTGTGGCTGCCTCAACTCCCTCGAACACCAGTTCTAACTCTATCAAGGTTACCAGTGTTCGCACCTTATTCACCTCCACCTTCTGGCCAGCTGAGAGCTGTTATAAATCAACCTATGATTGCCAATAAGTTCAAGTCAGGAGTGATCTGCTTTCACTGTGGTCGTCCCGGGCATTTTGCAAATCAATGCTATGCAAAGGCTCGTGGTCTACCTCCTGTTCGGCCACCCATCATTAGCAATGTCAGGCCTGGTATGATTTGTTTTCATTGTGGACGTCCTGGACTATTGTTGTGCAGGTAGCTTGCAGGTCAATGACAGTCAACGGCGAGGATGATCGGGACTAAGCTAGGAGAGCTGAGGTCCAGAACGATTGAGGATGCCGGGTGACGTCAGGAGACTCAAGCATGGCGCAGAATGGACAAGGATGATCGAATGGGCAGTTTGGTGCGACGGGTTGGATCAAGCGGCACGGGGGTCGGTGCAAGTGTCATGGTGGTTTCAGCAGGAACCGGACGGGAGAGACTTGCCGACACGATGATAGCCGTTGATCAAACCTACACGTGGCGAAGCAAGCGAGTGCTTCACCAAGATTGGACTTGATCTTCGGAGAAAGATCAAGAAGGGGTATTTTGGTAATTTCACCAAATACCGCCTTTGTGACCATGGACTAAACCACGGCGTAAGACGGTGCGTGGAGAAGCGGTTTAGGTCAAGAGAAGATGAAGACGACGCTTTAAGATGCGTGTGAGTATCCCGTTTGTGTTGGGCCTTAACGGGAGCCTATTAGGGTTAACTCTTCTAGAAGCTAAGCCTCACTATAAATAGGAAGGGGTGCTGTCATTTAGCCCTCATGTACTCCATTTTGCAAAACCCTAGTTTGTCTTAGGGCTTAGAGAGGAAAGGAGAGGCTTAGGGTTTTAGAGAGTTGGATTGAATTGAGTGCTCATGTTGTGAGCTTTGTCCTCCTTGAGGGAGTGGCTGTAATCCAGCAACAACCACGAATCAATCTATGCAAGATTTCTCAAGATGAGTTTCTATTTATTCTTACTCTCTATTTCTTGATTTTGGGTGTTTCTTTGATCCGATGGGTTTCTAGTTGGTTCTTGCCCTCATCTACCTTGCTGTGATAAGTGGGAATACATCTAGAATCATCTTGATCATCAATCTCCCACGAGCAAGCTTTGAATCAAGTTTTCATTTTTGCTCGGTTTTGAACCCTCCTTCGGTAAAATGGAAAAATGTTGAAACTTTGACGTGGATCTACTCAATCGCTGCTTAGAATAGGTTCCTAATATCCTTAGGAAGGTGTGTTCCAAATTTGGTCAAGTTTGGCCGTGTAGATCAAAAGTTAGACCGATTTTCGTTTTGATTTTTGAGCTGTAGGCACTATTTTTGGTCAGGTCCAATCAAACCGCTCCTTATCACGGCCGATCAAGACTCTCGGTCGACCAAATGAACATCTGTCCTCGACCAGAAGAAGCTTGAGCCTATTTTTCTTCTTTACTTTGGGGATTTTGGTTTGGATTCAACACAAGTCTTCTGCTATTGTTGTGTGTTGATCTTCATAGCTCTCATAGCTATTGAAGTAAACATGGTGTTGAATCTGAACAAGGTGAAAAATTAGGCGAGCTCCTATTCACCTCCCCTCTAGTCGCCTTTCCGGTCCTGACACAAATGCAAGAAAGGGAGGATGATGAGGACATCTTTACCATGGATACAACCACGCCTACACACACACAACTCATCCGTAGGAAGTGTTACAAGGACCACTTACTCGAGCTCGTGCTCACCAACTTAATTACTAGGTGAATTCGTTCCTAGGTTTATATATTACTGAGAATAGACCGCTACCTAATGCAATTGATTTAATTGTGCTTAGGAACTTGGGAAAGGACCAAGGAGAGGCATGTGGAGTCATGAACATGCATGGAAGGCATAATGGAGGTCACCACGTCACCTTGGGTCCGAGTCAAGTAAGAGTTCGAGTTGGGCTCATTTTGGACTCGGATTCGGGCTGCTACGACAACACTAAGTTTAAACAGCCGTAACTTCTTCATACAGACTCCGTTTGGGACGTTCTTGGACTTCATAGAAAGCTTATCAAGTCTACTTTCCAACGAATCCAACCTCATATTCAAATTCCATCCAAGTTGGACACAATCATCAAAATGGTCCGTGTCTGTTTCTGAACCCGAGTCAAAAGGGTGTTGCGCCACCTCCACTTGGACCCATGGGCCTTGTAACCCTAGGAGCGTACGTCCAATTCCTTGGTCGCCACCCCTAGTCGTCTCCCCATATAGGAGCCGCCGCCTCCCTTGCTAGAACTCGGATTTTGTTGAGTTTAGGTTTAGCCGTTGTGCAAACTTCTGTTCTTCAATTGTGTCGGACGACCACCTGTCAAGACAGCCTTTAGGATCCCACCTTTGTTTTTCAATACCATCTACACTACAATTTTATTTGTAATATCAGATTGTCTACATCTTATTCTTGCTAGTTCTTCGATTGCTCGCAGGGATTGAACCTCGTGTTCAAGTTGATCGCGCTTCCAACAAGGTCAATAACATCTCGGAGTTGGTTCAACGATTGCTAAGGCGCAAGCGTCGTCGTACGGTTGTAGTCGGATCGCGAGAGTCACCTCCACCAAAATCGATAGTTATCAATCTCATCGAAAGATCGGGCACCCTGCCTGCATCACGAACCATTATGTACATTTGTTGCCATGTATGACCGCTGACTGAGATGGCATATTAGCATTACGAAAAATGATTTCAAGATGGTCTACATTCTCAAGTGGTGCTTCCTTAAATTGTAAATACTTCGAATTGGCCTGCAAAAAAAGAACACAAGTTGTGTAATCATAAGGTTATATTACGATGTAAGAAAAATAAAAACTTTGTCAAGTTCCAATCTATATCATATCATTCCACCAATCATCATCAACCTCTATTGTTCCCTTCACAACATTCCAACCTAGCCCACTAGATGCATGCTTCAACTCTTTCCACACTGAAAACTTGGACTTCAAAGCGTCCCAATGATTTTTGAATTGCCTTTTCTCATAAGCTCTCCCTATCTTTGTAAGGAATTTTTTTAGCTAGGTTCTTATATCCCATGCTATTCAAATGTCTAGTTGACCTATTGCTTGCTTGAACCTCAGCAGCAGATTTTTGGCTCATTTGGCCAAGGTTTGGGTCTACGGCAAGCGCATCCAGTGGTCTGGATCCACGACAGGCCATATCCTTCAGTCGGATCCGCGGCACACATGTGCAACAGACCGAGAGCACGGTAGGATGCTGTCGTGCATTTGGAGCGCGGTAGGGGACACAGGTCGCCTGCCTAGTCTACCACGGTACTATTTTTGTCATTTCGGACATGATGTGGCTATATTTGCTATTTTGTTTCAATAAGAGGCCAAATTTGTCATTTCAGACGCAATGTGGCCATATTAGCTATTTTGTTTCAATAAGAGACTAAATGAGACAAAAACTCCTCATCACAACTATGAGGAGAGACGATCACCGATCATAGGAACAAATCCATTTTGTGCTATCCTCTTGCAAGTCTCCCCAATTTCGCTTGACCCGCTTGATCCGCTTTGCTCGACGCTAAAAGACTGTTACAGTTTCGTTACAAATCATCATCTATGGAGAAAAGTGCACAGAGCAATGGACTATGCCAGGTAGATAGAGAAAAGCAAACAAATGTAGAGAACATTTCTGTAGATTTAGAAAAGCAAACAGATAAAGAGAGTTTCTTACCCGTACAAAAAGAAAGCAGTGCAATACAATGCTCGCATCACTGGAGGCGGATCATCCGCATTAGTATGATCCAGAAACAGTCATACGCATTATGCCCTTATACGCATTGTCCAATCCGAAGTGATTGGTCCAGATCGAGTGTTACATTAACGCCGATACAACATAGTTGCAACATAGCATTATTCACGTAGACCCAACAACGATGCAAACATTCATTCTCTGCGTTACTGTAGATTCGGATCCCTCGTCGCCGGCATAAAACACACCACTGCGGAGTGCGACTACCTCCTACTCTCACCGACCGGCGGGCCCACTAACCAGAAGGTCGTGCTACGGACCAACTGCAGCATACCCGGTCACGTCTCGGCGATCGAGTCCGGTCGAGCCACAACACTCGCACCCGACGGGTCCCGTACCGACCCGAAATGCTCCCTCGATCGCCTCGATATAAAAGGCCTACTCCATTCTCTCTCTCTCTCCTCCCCTCCTCAGATCCCGATCTCCCTCTCGATCCATCCATGGCGTCGTCGCCGTCGCCCTTTGCGCCGCAAAACCGTACCCCCGGCGCCTCCTCCCTCCCGGCCTCTTTCTCCGACCTCCAGATATCCCGCGCGCCCCCGCCCTTCGCCCCCGGCGGGCCGCCGCCCGGGAACAGCCCCGTGCCATCGTCGATCCGCGCGCCGCAGGCGCCACCTCCCAGCGCGCGCCCGTTCCTCGGCAGCCCGCCGCCCCCGTCGCAGCCCTTTGCCCGGCCCGCGGCGCCGGTCCAGCAGTCTCCTCCTCCCTTCGGCGGCCCTCCCGCCGCGCTTTTGTCGCAGCCGCAGCAGCGGCCTTCGTTCAGCGGTCTGCCGTCCGGTCCGCCGGCGCAGGTGCAGCGGGCGCCCTTTGAAGGGCCGCCCTTCGGTGGGCCGCCCGCGGCGGCGTCTCAGCCTCCTCCGTTCGGCGGACTGCCTGCGGCAATGTCGCACCCTCCCCCGTTCGGCGGGCCTCCTCCTGTAGCAGCAGTTCAATCCGCTCCGTTGGGTGGGCCCCCGTTTTCAGCTGCTCAGCCACCACCATTCGGCGGGCCGCCTGGGGCAATGCCTCATCCGGCGTTCTCTGGTGGTCTGAGGCCGCCATTTCGGGGCCCACCTGCACCGTCGCAGCAGGTGCCGTTTGGTGGGCCGCCGCAGTTTGGGGGGCCAACACCTGGAGGTCAGCTTCCGCCATTCGGGGCTCAGGCTGCACCTTCGTCGCAGCCACCGACGTTCATGGGGGCGCCAGGGGGTAATGCAGCAGCGTTTGGGCCTCCGGGGTGGCAGGCACAGGCACGACCAGTGAGTGTTTCTTCCTATTGAATTTCATGAAGTGTTCGAAAAGTAAGAGATTCTATTGGAATTATTGGAAACAAGGCTGTGGGAAACTGTAACACCTTAACTGTTAGTTGCATTTGATGTGTTTCAGATGAATTAATGAGAAAAAATTAGACTTGGGCTTCCATAGGATTATGAAGGCACTTCCTTTCTTCTTAAGATCAATCTGATGCAGAATTTTGAGTTCTGAGGCTTGTTTAGAAGTTTACTGTTCTTGTGGTGAGTGTAATTTGGCATGCCTAAGTGAAAGATTAGGTTTTTCATTTTTTTTCTTTGAGGAACAGTGAATTCCTTTAGGATTAGGAAGAGTGTCATATCAAAACTGTAGTGATTATTCGATCAAGGTGACGTGCTTGAAGGAAATAAGTAGCTTGTTTGAGTAATAGTTGTTGTCTAGCAAGTAGTATTTCAACCCTATTTGAGAGCAATTGAAACATTGATGTTGTATGAATATTTTGTATTAAGAGTTAACCAAGATGGCATGTTTAAGAAAAGGAAGTGCTCTAGCTTTTGGATATTTCATTAGAATGATTAATTCACCGAAGAGATTAATCAGTGATCTTTACCGTAATACTGTTTTCATATATATATTTTTTCTATTGGATATCTTTTTTGGATGAGATACCTCGCACTTGACATAGTTCAGTTCTTATGATGTGTGGAGCCTTGTAATTTATGCCCTTGAGTTGACTTTTGTTAAGATTGATCATTACTATTTTGATGAATATTAGATTTGTTTTGTGGATGGGACACCTTAAAATTTCCAATTCTTATGAAGTCATGATGCTTTGAGCATTGGAATTTATGCCCGTAAGGTGATGTTTAACTTTTAGGGAGCTGTGTCTGGTGGTATGCAGGCATCCATGAGAATGCCTGGCATGCCTGGTGGCATGCTGCCCAATGCACTAGGCCAAGGGATGCCGTCCACACCCAGCATGCTATATTCTCCCCATGCTGGAGCCCAGGTCTCTACCCCATCCAAAATTGATCCTAATCAAATTCCGCGTCCAATTCCTGGGACATCAGTCATCATTTTTGAGACCCGGCAAGGTGGGCAAGCTGCTGTTCCACCGGTATGTGTTTAGATCTGTAACTACTGACTAGTTATATCTATCTCTAATTTGAAAATGCTGGTTCAGATGATTCTCATTTACTAGACTACTGGTTCTATTTCATCTAAAAGCATTGTTGTTGATTGTAGGCTGTGTCCAGTGAATTCATTGTGAAGGACACAGGCAACTGCAATCCCCGTTTTATGAGGTGCACCATGAACCAGGTTTGATTTGTTCAATATTCTGTGTTCTTTTGTCAGCATATTTTTCCTTTCTAAACTTCTTCTGTTACATATGCTATCAGATACCATGTACGGGGGATCTCTTGACAACATCAGGAATGCCATTGACCTTGATGGTGCAACCTTTCGCTCTTCCTCATCCTTCTGAGGAGCCTATTCAGGTACTTCATCTCATTTTTTGCACATATAGCAAATACTTTTTTGTAGACACTGATATGACATGCCAACGCAACGAGAAATCAATCTGCGTAGGGGATGGTTATACATATATGCCATTATACCATAATAAGAATATTTCTTGAGCGTGGGACTATTAAATATCATTTGTGTGAAAACTTCTGCGCTGTCGTCAATCATCATACATAACTATTTCTTTTAACTCAAAGCAATCTAATTGATGTAGTAGCAAACCGTTAACTGCATTGCAAATCATTAGTCCTAAAGGTTGCCCTTGCTCATCTTCTGATTGTTTGGTCATTCAGTAGTACTACATATTGGCACATTCACCAAAAAGTGAGCAGCTTAGTACAATTAGCAGTAAATCATCAGTCCTAAAGGTCACTCCCTTGCTCATCTTCTGATTGTTTGGTCATTTAGTTGTACTACATATTGGCAAATTCACCAAAAAGTAAGCAGCCTAGTACAATTAGCAGTGAATTGCATGTGCTCTTCCTATGCTTGATTGTGTGCTCACCCTACGTGCTTGACTACAGGATTCTACTATTGCACTTACAGTCTGGGAACTTCATATCACTTTGATCGTTAGACAACACTATAAGAGATGCTGTAAAGATACTTAACGATTCTTGATAAGGTTCAATAAATTTGTGCCCTCATCTGTGCATCATCAGCCAATTCTTGGCTTCTTGCAATGTTCTGATTCTAATACAAACTTCATTATTTGCTAATGTAGTTAAAACTTTCACTGCAGCAGTCTGTTGTGATATAATTTTTTATTGATTGCTTTGAAGTTTACACTTCTTTCTTATTTTAGCTTGTGGACTTTGGAGAGATGGGCCCTATCAGGTGTTCTCGCTGCAAAGCATACATAAATCCTTTCATGAGATTTGTTGACCAAGGGAAACACTTCATCTGTAATTTATGTGGTAAGGGATAAAGATGCAGTACCTTATTTATTAGCTTGGTTTGCAATGCTGGTTTTCTGTGCAGTTGAGCTTTTATATTATTTCCAGCTGGCTCCGGAATTTTTTTTTGCTACGTAACCGTGTTCATATGTAAATTTTGGATCATTTGAAAGTTCAATGCTATCTTTCTCTTTCCCTTGAGAAGATGGTACTATTCTGAAGTCAAGCATCTTTATAAGGCTTGTCTCAAGTCTCAACCCTCTTGTACTTCTTCTGGTTCAGGGTTTTTCGTCTTTTTTGGTTCCATAGCTGTTCTAATTCACTATGAAATATTGGTGAACTCTTTAACTTTTAACATATCCTATTCAGTTAAAGGTACTTCCTGTTTAACAAATTTAACTGGTTCTACAGGATTCAGCAATGATACTCCAAGGGAGTACTTGTGCAACTTAGGGCCTGATGGTAGGCGACGCGATGCTGATGACAGGCCCGAGTTATGTAGAGGAACAGTTGAATTCATTGCCACCAAGGAATTTCTGGTCTGTCCTTACCTGGTTTTGAGTTCCTTGTAATTTTTCCTGAGCAAGATTCCTCAAGCGTAGTAACGCAAAACTTGTGTCTTTGTAGTTTATATTAATGATTTTGTCTTGATATATCAGCATGTAAGCAGGATAACTTTTATATATTTTGCACTATATCTGCAAAATTTTCACATTCTAGTCTTGCAGTGATTCATTTTCTACTTTCACCATTTGTTTTTGATAATACTGTAATAATGATAAGGACATCTTCATCAATGTAAGGTTCGGGACCCAATGCCCGCTGTATATTTCTTCCTTATTGATGTCTCAATGAATGCGATACATACTGGTGCAACTGCCGCGGCTTGCAGTGCAATTGCTCAGACTCTTTCAGACCTTCCTGTAAGTTTACATGCTATTTTCTATGCATTGACCACATGCACATAATATTAGCTTGATGTTCACTGAATTCTGCTTAGATTTCATTATATCATGTTGATGCTGCTTTATCATTTATCACAACCATCTTGCTTGTATCTGCTTATTTTTGCCATGATCTTAAGTTTTCCTCTGGTACTTATCATCCTTGCCAAACTGAAGTGGGCATTGTTACAGTTTTGATTTCTGATTTTCTTCCCTGTAAAGAAGATTTGGTGTTGTTCGTTCTTGTGATTCACTTGCCTCTATTGATATTATGGTTAACTTATTGTTATGATCCTTAGATCATAGGGGGTAAACACCGCAAGAAAGAAGGCCGGGCGGCGTCGGTTTTATGGGATAAGAGATTAGACTATAGACTGGAATGATAGAACCTTACGAGGGAGACTAGATTCATCTTTCTTGCTTTTCCTCATAATGGATACATGTTATCCCTTTTATAGAGACGACCCGACTTGTCCTCTAAGAAACAATCTCTATTTCTATGGAAAATGATCTCTATAAGATGGAATACATCTCTAAGGAAGTAAACCCAACTAATAAGGAAACTAACTATTCTATCTATATTTCCTAACTATTAATGCACGTGCTACAGTACCGCGTGTACTGTTCATGCGTGAACAATAGCCCTGGCCCATGACACTTATATCAGCGGCAAACTCAAGGGGGAATTGATGATTTGCCACTGCAATGATAGGCACTTGAGGATGTGCCACTCAATGTCTCATTGACATGAGGATGTCTCACTGTAGTGGCAAATCCTCAAGTGCACCTCGTTGCAGTGGCAAATCCTCACCTTTACCCAAACTCAAATACAGTCACATAGTTTTGGCATTGAATAAATGAACGTGTACTTTGTCAGCAAATCAGCTACTTGTTCGTTCCTCATGTGTCATCATCATTATCGAGAAATGAGATAAATCTGTGTGCATCTGTTTAGTATGTAGTGGTGTGATAGAATTATCCAAATTCCATGAGTTTATTTATTCATTTGTTACTTGTTAGTCAATATAAGTTTCACAACTAGGATCATGCAAGGTTCAAGGAATCACCTCTAGGCGCCGCCTAGGCGGTCGGTGGAGCACCGCCGCTGCGACTTCGTTGAAGTCGTGGGCTAGGCGGTCAAAGCCTGTCCAAGGCGGCGCTAGGTGAGGCAGGATCCGGCCATCCCATCCCACGCCACCGAATCGACCTCGCCGCTGCTGAACCCGGCTGGGGAGGAGGAACTTGAGAGGGAGGAGGGAGAGGAAGGGGGAAGGAGTAGCTAGCACCTTAATCGCCGCCGCCGCCGCCGCTAAGCCATCATAGTTGCCATCGCCGCTAGATCTCGCCGTTGTCGTTGTCGTCGCCGCCACCTTCGCATCGTGGAGTCCAGGATTGGAGGCGGCGGCGGCGCGTGGGAGGAAGTCGCGGCAGGGAGGCGGCGGTGCGTGAAAGCACTGGAGGAGATAGGGAGGTAGTGGCGCGTGGGAGGATTCACTGTGACTCGTGGGCTGGGCCAAATGGTGAGGCCCACGTGAGAGGCTGCTGGGATCTTTTGTGGCCCGCGTGAGGGAGGCTGATCTACACTGTCGGCTAGGCGCCCCCGACTAGCGTCTAGCGCTTTCTTGAACCTTGGTATCATGATAACATTCTTTTCTGTTTAAGAGAGCTTCTGTGGATGACTGGATGTCCTATCAGCCACATTCTAGATCATGGTTTACGAAACCAGTAAAGAGCCATTTCCTTGTCCTCGCTTGTCTGCCAAAAACCGGCAGGTTCCCATGCAGTTTTTGGAATTGACTTGAAATACAGTAAATCGTTTGGAATCAGTGAAAATCATCAAGAGTCAATCTGAATCAGTCATATATTGGTGTAAATCAGAATAAATCTCTACTGACTTGGGGCAACAACCGGCTGCAATTTGATTTGCCACCTCTGGCTGGTTTGCCCGGAAACTGGCAGGAACCTTCTGGTTCCCACTGGTTTTTTAGCCTCGTTCTAGACATCATTTCTTGCACAACCATGGGACCTTGGAAAAGTTATGCTAATAGACATGTTATAACAAGTTGTGTAAAAGCAATCTATATATCTAATATATCTATTCCACAAAGATTTGGAAACCAAAAGTTGTGTTGAGTACATGCTATGCTACCTGTCAACATAGTTAATGTTAACTGAATAACTGTGTTGATAGACTTGGTGTGTTGCTCTTGCTTAATTTTCTTTACTTCACTGAACTATATAGACAAATTGAAACATATTGGATCATTGGGGGAATCGGCCTGACATTTTATTGTCTTTTGTAGGAAGGTCCTCGAACTATGGTTGGGATTGCCACATTTGATTCTGCTATTCACTTCTACAGTCTTAAACGTTCTCAGCAACAGGTATGTTCTGAACAAGTTTGTTACAATGTTAAGGTCTTCAGGATTTCATGCATCAACCCCATTGGCAGGTCAATAGTTAGTCAAAATACTGTTAGGTTGTCGTAGCAGCTGATTTTTTGACCTGCTAAAGGAAGAAACCAACCTTTTATAATCTGCATTTGATGTAATCATGTTTGGAATATTATACCTTCTATATTTTGCCTAATTTTCCTTTTCTAATCTTTTAAGTATCGAATCTCTTCAAATCTGGCCCAATCATGGTAGATACATCAACTGCGTGCTGATAGCTAGGTTCAATTACACAAATCACATAAGTTCAGGACTTCGGGTGTCAAATCAATGTGAAAATTTCCAAAAGAAATTTGTCAAGGTAGTCTTAGTTTACTTTAGGGAAATTTGTCATTTTGCCATACCTTTGTGTTGCCTTCTACAAAATGCCATTAAGTTAAACGTAATAGATTATTTGCCACACGTTATTTTGGCCCCTCGTTAATTTGCCACTTTGGACTATAATCATATTTTCGGCTAAATCGCCCTGCCCACACGTGAATGGACTGTTTTGCCCCTCCCGGTCGGGTCTGTAACCGCTAAGTGGCTGGGTCGAGCCTATCCCGCACCAGACCCAGCGCCACATCTCCCTCTTCGTCTCTCTCGGTCGCGACCGCCCCACTCGTGGCCTCCTTTCTCTCGGCTACCAGTGCCGTGAGCCAAATCCGGCGGCGGCCAGCTTTCCTGAGCGAAATCCGGTGGCACCCGCTCTACCCCTAGTCGTGCGCCGTTGCTGGGGCACGGGAATAGGGGTTTTCCCCTCATCGACTACCCTATTTGCGGAGTAGAGAAGGTGGTGCAGCTCACCTCGAAGATGAAGAACAACCTAGGGAAGATGTTCTTCAAGTGTCTGAGGAATCAATCCGGAGTAAGTTCTCGCCACCTTTTGTTGATTTATTGCAATTGGCATTGATTTGGGCTAGATAGCACAATGCTAGGGTTTTAGGGCTAGGTGATTTTGGAGAAATTAGGGAGAAATTTGTATGGTTTAGGGGTGCACCGTGGCTAGGGTTTTTGGGTTGGGTGAATTTTAGGGAGAAATTGTTACTGAGTAGGGTTGCACTGTGGCTAGGGTTCGAGGGTTGTTACATTTTAGAGAAATTAGGGACAAATTGCACCCATATAGTTCATCCACTGCCTTTTGTCTCTCCTTCCATACTGTGTCATAACCCATAGTGACATTGTAATCATCCTGCAGACTCCTTGGCTCCTATGTTGGGATGATTTCTCAGTATAGATAGTGCCCTGTCTGCCAGCCAGGACTGGGATGCCATACTAGATTTGATCCTGCTACTTGAATGACACCTATGTTCATTTACTATCTTGGACACCTGCACAAACAACAAAACCAGTAAGTACAAACACAAAATGACAACAGTTCATGTATACAACAGTAAGAGTTAGCAACAAAGTTAGTACCATGATAGCTTTCTTATCTGTAGTCTGTGAATCCAGAACTGCCATAAGACTCTAGAACTACATCCAGAATTGCTATAAGAATCCAGAACTACAACTATTGACCAAACTAGTAAGGTGTCCGTGCTTTGCAACGGGTTACAGGTCCCAAAATAAGGCGATACATATCATCAAAAGTGATCCGAATGGTACAATGAACATTAACATTCTGTAACACACATCAAGCAAAAAATATATGTACACAATTAGTAGTTGATGTTTTTTCTTGTCGAACATGAATACAAAGGAAATATCTTAGTTAGTACAGACACCTAGGATGCAAGAACATCTTTGTATAGCCGATTGCCTACGCGTTGCGATAGGATCCAAAAGGCATTCAAAGGCTAAAAATATTTATAATAGTATTATATGTTTCCTCTTCATATAAAATGTATAATTAGTCCTAATATGCTTGTGCAATGCATTTCATAATTTTTCCAAGCTGAGAATTTTGATGAAGAACAGAGAAAAATGACACCGACCATGGAAACCCCGCGTATTGCTGCGGGCACAACAGAGAACGTTGTGTTAACATGACAGATTAAAAGAAAAGATGATGAGCAACAAGAAAGTACAATATTATTGTCACTTCTCAAGTCTAAACCGAAGACAAATCACAGGAATACAAAGAACTAATGTGGCTGACTATTTTTTTTTCAGAAAGGAAACACACACAAACCCCTGTCCAAATTTTATTATAGAACTGAAACAAAAGGTAGAAGCGTATGTTCAGGAACTCAGCACAGATGGCAATGACATTACCCACAGTGAGCCACCACTGATACTATTAATTCTCAAAATCACAAAACTCACATCATGCAGTTAGCGCAACTCACAAACAACATACTATCATTTTGGTATCTCCTTTGAAGATAAACAGGGATCAACACCCACTGTATTTTCAGTAACCGTCAGAATAGGTGCCTACTCTCCATATCAGAATAATCTTTTGCTTCTTCCAGTTTCCAGCTCCAGTCGTGCAAGACATTTATCCACCTTCATTGACTAAGTAGCCTAGCAAACCACCTTCCAGTCAAAACATACACAAAATCTTAATCCATAATGTTTCATCCCAGTCCAGCAAGCACCCTGAAAGACCCCAGTAGGATACAACACAAAATTGCAAATGCCCCCATATAGACTTAAGACTTTGGAGTAGCCGTCTTAGCTGTTAACACGACTATTTAAGTTGTATGAAACTAAATAAAATAGAGATTGAATCAAGAAAAATAATATGAACGTCAGCATAAAATAGATAAAAAAACAAAAGATTACTCCACGACCCGCGCAAATAATTTCTTTCCGCTTCTGTACCGTCTAGCCTGAAGGGCATGCTCAAAGACCCATTATAGTTAGCGATCCTAAATCTAGTTGAATAAAAATTAACTCAGAGAAAAAAATATGAGCTGTTATATATAGCCCCAGCAAAAAGAAAAAACTATACCTTATTTATAGGAGCCAACAAAGTCCTTTTTTACATGACATTAGCAGCATGACCAGAAAAAAAAGGCAGCATATTTCAAGTTCCAATCATAGATGACATAACAGTTTACAGCAAGAAAAACAGCCATCAAGCGATCAATCGAGCTAATTATGTAAAACAACTTGATTACCTCTTACAGTTCACTAGCTGTCATGGAGTAATTCCCTTGCTATGCTATGAAGCGCACCTACTCCTGACCTCGTTGTGGTGACGGGAAAAATTAAGACATTTCCTTCTATTAGCTCTACTACTGCATCACGAAATCTCAAACGAGTGATTAAAAAAGCATGAAGGAAACACAACAGTTAGATATCTAACAAAAGGATCAATTCTGTCCTCATTTATCTCCAAAGAAGCAACCTTATCGTGCCATGTAGATCTATCACCGGATAACAAATGAACAATGAACGCTAAACTTACACAATCAGATAGGGTAGAAAGCCGTAGAGAGAGAGGTAACAGACAGCGGGATCGGCGGAGACTTGACGGGCGGAGATGATGAGGTGAGCAAACCTGGGCAAACAGAAGCAGATGAAAGCATGCGAGGTAATAAAGGACATGGCATGTCTCTTGGGTTGCTCGCGACGGTTGCAGAATCTAAGTTGATCATCGCTTCTTTGCAATAGACCACTTCTTGAATCTGAGGCGCTAGATCGGATATGAGCGCCAACAGAGATGGAAGGAGAGGCGACGATGGTAGGGGTGGGGGCATAGTATTGGGGGAAGCAGAGTTTTAGGGAGGGGGCACAGATATGATGTGGGGCGGCGCACATGTGAGAAGTTGCTGCGGTAGGTGCGGGGGGCGTAGAATCGGGGGAAGCAGAGCGGGGCGGCATGGCACAGATGCGAGAAGCAGCAACGTAGGTGTAGGGCGGAACAAGACGGAGTGGTTGGGTGGTGTGGATGCGAGGAGGGCGGCGCGGATGCGTTAAGGATGGCCGGGCAGCGTGGCGGCGCATATAAGGTAGGGGAGAGGTCGGGCGGCGATGGCAGCACAGATGCGTAGGGGTGAGGGTGGCGCGGATGCGAGGGGCGGGGCGGCACAGCGGTAGGGGTAAGGGAGATGTGAGGGGCGAGGGGCGGTGCGGATGTGAGGGGGTAAAGGCCGGCAAGATCACATCATTGCATTGGGACGCCACGGCGGCTCGGACCACAGCGGCCATTGCCAGATCTGACCGAAGAGGTAGAGGAGGGGGATGTCGGCATGTTGCCGGATCTAGACTGCGCCTCACCGCGCTACTATGCTCGCCGAGCTCCAACACGACCAAGTTTGGCCGCATCACTCGCCGCCGCCTCCCATCACCACATCTTCCAAGAGCGCCCTCGAACCCGGCTTGCGCCTACCGTAGAAGGAAGAGTGTGTGGGGAGATGGCGCTGTTGGTGATGAAGACGGCCGGCGGCGGTGACAATCTGGGTCGGATTCCGATGCGATCGTCGTCCACCCAACAAACCACAGAGGAGGGGGAAATGGAGAGGAAGTTTGGAACAAGTGGGTGCGGTTTATGCTCCGAGCATCTTGATTCTTAGCTACAGTTATCAAAAGAACGTGGGCGGTTGGCAATTCCGAGCATCGCGGGAGGGCGGTGCAAGATTGGGAGGCGGGTGGCGCAGGTGGGGAGCATGAGAGAGAGAGGAGAGGGAGGGCGGGCGGCACACAACCAACAGATACATGGGGTGGACAATTCCTCCCGCTGCACGCGAGTAAACCCTTTCCTTTATTAGTTAAGATAACATATTCATAATTGGCATCCAAAATACATAACAGATTCATAACCGCTATCCTGAATACATAACATAGTAGGTTCATAACAGATTCTCCCAAAATACAGAATATAAGACATTAATAGCAGGTTCTCCCAAAATACAAAACAGGACACAGTTGTGGACTCATAACATTACTTAGTTCCCAACATTACATACTTTCTCCCAAAATAAAAAAAGGAAATGACAGCTTGTCTTAGGTCTTCCGTTTCTTCTTTGGGGGTCATCTTCTTCATAGGTCTTGCTGGAGATACTTCACCTCCCAAAGCCAGTGCAAGTTGCCTGCAACAAGATGATACAATAAGCATCCAGAACAAAAATAAGCCCCCAGAACTATTAAAGTGCAACAAGTGAACTATGAACTACCAAAATAAGCACTTCAACCAAAATAAGTATTTGACCTTCTTGTGACAGGACCAGGGCTTTCATTCAGTACAGTAGGCATGGTGATCATTGACCTCCTAGGATAAATGCTTGGACCTCCCACTGTTAAAGTGCTTGCACCTTCAGTTCTTGCTTTGTTATTTCTTGGTTTTCTTTTCCTGTGTGAAGGGAAACATTACATGATGTATCAGTTTGAAATACCAAAAAACATTGAAATGTGTTGCATGTACCTTTTCTTTGTCCCACTCAGTGGACGTGCTGCTTGCTTGCCTATGCCCCAGCTCTCAACATCTCTTGCACCTGTTTAGGCAACCCAATTGAACTGGCTGCTTTCCCTTACCCCCCTTCCCCCCTTTTCAAAGCAACTTTTAATCTTCAATTTCCTAGGCCTTCCAACAAACCTTTTGGCTAGTGGCGGAAGCAGCTGAAAGCCAATATCAACCTTTAGCCATTGAGACTTGTCTGTCAGTGGTTCAATTTTCCCTTTATAAGCAGCTCTGAACCTTTCTAGTGAGTAGTACTCATGTACATAATCTTCCATATTAACATTCCTCGGAGATGTTAGAAATACCAATGCATGCTCGCAAGGCTTTACCTGTGTGCTGCCACGCAAGGCAAGTGCACTCATGACTAGCAGTCTTCACAACATGCCTAAGGTTGCCGTTGTTAGTATCACTAACCTATGCACTCCAATTGGCAGATGCTTGAGCCTTCAAGTGGCTAGGCTTCCTGAGATGAACCCTATTCAGTACTCTCTCCCAACTGTTCCATCAACTTACCGAACGTAAACCCATGCGAATCAATAACCCATTCAAGATCTTGTCGCCTATATCTGTGTTGCCTACCGTCATCAAGCCTTCCTACTTGACATTGACAAGAAATAAAATTATAGTACATCGTTCGAGTGCACTAAGATCAGGGGAGGGGGAAAGGGCGCAAAAACAATACATTCTTCAACAAAAACCATAGGGAAGTTACATACCCCTTTGGGTCCATTTCGCGTGCTCCTCCACTGCGGGCTCCTCCACCGCGTGCGCTCCTCCATCAAGTTCAAACTGGCTCCATTCCACAAACCTAGGTTTCACGCATTCACCAGATCTATCAAGTCCCATCTATCAAAATGAATCAACAAGAAACAACGAAAGACGAAGAGAAAGGCCTATAATTTGTATCCCCAACCCTCAAAGTTGGCAAGCATTGTGTGAGAAAAACAAAGAAAATTGCCTCTCCAAGTGTTAAGGGGCATACTTCAAGAAGAAGTTTAACTCATTGTATGGAGGAACGCGAAGGAAGCAGACAAAGGCCATGGCGGCGAAAGTAAGCGTCAGAGAGGTCAAGTAAGAGCCGAGCGGCAGCAATGCAGCGGAGTAAAGTAAATGCGGCAAGGCGCGAGATGTAAAGTGCGTCGCGGCAAAGAAAATGAGGTCGAGGTTCTACGCAAGAAGAATAAAGCAGCTCCATCTTACCGATGATAATACCGACGCGACCTTGAGCACTGGAGAGGAGGCAATACAGTAAGGAAGGCGCATGAATAATCACAAGACGCCCATGAGCGCCAAGCGGCACCAGATCGGTACGGACGCGTTTACATGGCGCCCTCGAGGAGACGCACTGCACGGCGATAAGATACGGTCGACGGGAGAGCGCGGCTTTCACTGCGACGCGGCTTTTCTCCCTTGCTTCATCGCGGTCACCACGAAGTACTGTGTTGCCGTCAGGACGTTGTCCCCGGCGGCGCGGCCTACCTCACCAAGACCAACTACGCCGAGCGGGTCATGCGGTGAGAGTAAAGCTCCAGCGCGGCATATATGCGGGATGCGGTCCGAGACGAAGACGCCGACCACGACCAGATCGACGGCGCTGGATGCTTTCATCGCCGCAGCCCCGCCGAGATGCGCTTCGCATTAACAAGCGATCGCCAAAGAGGCTGGGACGCCATCGCCGCAAAGACGCACGGCAGGCATCGCGCCTCGCAAGTCTACATTGCAGCACTACGCAAGGAGTGGGAGAACCCGCCTTCAAGCCAAAGTGAGGATGTTGATGACTTTGCTCCGCCTCAACACTCTGTTGCGAAATTGGTGCAGTTCGGCGATGACACCTACGGCGAGGAGAGAGCCGTGGAGAAGCTCTTCCGTGCCGCCCCCGAGAAGTACAAGCAGATGGCTTCGCCGACGAGTCTCTCGCGACCTCTCCACGATGATTTATCGAGGAGGCGCTGGTCGCCTCAAGGTCGCTGATGAGCCGATGAGCCACGCTCTCGGGACCCGCTACCATGGCGGAAGCTCCTCCTCACTGGAGCAGCTGGTCGCGGCCAGGTGATGTGAGAGAAGAAGAGCCTTTCCACGACAGCGGCGCAAGCGTGGCAAGTCAAAGACGACGAGACAACTTCTTGCTACAACCGCGTAAGCCCGGTCATTGGGTCAAGGATTGTCGATACCACGAGGCGATGACCGCGAGGCGCCAGTATGGCTGGCGGCAAGCAAAAGCCGGCGAGACGACTCTTGCCACAATCTGCGAAGCTTGGTCATTGGGCCAAGGATTGTCGACACCACGACGCCGCCAGCCCCACGTCGCGTGAGAGGAGGAGCAAATGGCCGTTTATTGCTCATGCGAGCATCGAACTACTTCCACCGCACCGGCCGCAGCGCTTTTCCTCCACCTTGACGAGCCAAAAGCACATGCCTCTCACGATGGGCCCGCCTCCAACGACAAGATCGACGGGTGGTGCTCGACATCGGCGCCACCCACCACATGACCGGGCGGCGAGTATTTCTCCGAGCTCGACTCAAACGCTCGAGGTCTCAAGTTTGGGACGCCTCGGCGGAAAATCAAGGCGGCGCTGCTCCGGTCATTCACCGCTTTGTTCCGCGAAAGCACAAAGTCGCCACGGCGTCTACTACATCCCCGACCGCAGAATTCCATCATCACTTTGGGATACTGATGAGAACGGCTCGCGTGTCGAGATCGAGCACGGTGTCGCGGATTTGGGATCTTCGCCACGCTTTCTTGCCAAGGTAACCAGAGGCGCAAATAGACTCTACATCCTTCACGCAGCGGCACAACCCCTCTTTCGCCGCCGTCGGACGACGAGGCGGGCAAGGCATCGAGCGCTTTAGGCACCTTTCACTTCGAGGCCTCGGGCGGCTGCCACGGAGATGGTGCGAGGCCCGCCGCCCCTTGACCATGTGGAAGCAGCTTCAGCGACGCTCACGTGTTGACGGCAGAGGCGACTTCTTTCCCCAAAGAAGTAGTTTAGAGCCAAGGAGAGGCTCGAGTTCGTGCAGACGGGACTTGTGTGGTTCGCGGACACCGCCACACCGGAGACGACGCCATTTCGCCGCCGTCGTCGACGACCTCTCCCGCTACATGCGGGTGATGGTCCTCGACAAGAAGTGAGAGGTCATGACGCCATCAAGCGACGCAGTCGCCGCGAGGCGAGCGCGGCCAGAAAGTCATACAGGTTGCAGACAGATTAATCGGCGCATGACCCACGCTATTGACTCACACTTTCAGGCCGATGAGAGATTCACCATTACTCCATACCAGACAAATTTCAGCAGAACGGCGTTGTCGCCGGCCGAACCAGACGGCGATGGGATGGTTCTGCTCTCCTCCAGCAGAGGGATGCTTACTGTCTTCTGGGAAAGAGGTGGTGGACAAACTGTCTACATCTCAACCGTCATTACAAGGCACTCGGACACAGGACGCCAGACGAGGTTTGCATGGCGCGCAGCCGGCGGCTTTCACTTGCGGGTCTTGCCTCTCTCGCTCGCCAAGGAGCTTGGCCACTTCGCAAGCTCGACGACAGAGCACTCGGAGTGTTCATCTACCACGGAGGGCTCAAGGCCTACCGATCCTCGACCCTCGACATTACACCAAGGTCCAAGATCTCGCGTGACGCCAGGTTCGACGGCGCGGCCGATATGGGACAAGGCGGTGGGATCGGCGATTCGACTTCGATTCCTGTGGACTCTCAAGTCGACCACGCCCATTTCGAGAGAGCGGGAGCTAGCATTGCGTCTTCACCGAAGCTCGACATCTCGCCACCGCAGCCTCCCATGAGTGCTCCACCACCTTCTGCACACCACCACGCCCACTCTTTCACCACCGGCCACTTCCTGATCGGGCTCACCACTTCCGCGACCGGCAAGCAGCCACACCACCGGATCGCCCAACAAATTTTCGGTCCACGACGAGCAACAAGACGTGAGTTCGCTATTCATTGCCCCACGACGAGGATCGCCGACGCTTACCACGACGGCGAAGCCTTCGCTACTCGCATTATGGATAATATCCTCGTGAATCGCCTCGCCCTCGATCGGCGCGGACGACTTCGGCATGAGTCGCGACTTGGCGTGGCGACGACGGCGAGCCCCGCCTTTGCTGAGAGTGGAGGAGACGCGGCGTGGCGTGTCGCGATGAAGCAAGAGATGGACGCCGTCGAGCGAACCGGACGCTGAGTCTGGCGGATCTTCCCGCCGGCCACCACGCCGATCACCCTTGCTGGTGTTCAAACCGGCGGATGAAGCCGGCCGCCATCGCAAGCACAAGGCTCGCTTGGCGGCACGAGGCTTCATGCGCAGAGAGGGATCGACTTCGACGACGCTTTCAGACCTGGCGCGCGCGCATGGAGTCCGTTCGTCTTCTCCTCGCGACTTGCGCCCAGAGGGTTGGCACGCCCATCACATGGACGCTAAGTCCGCCTTCCTCAACGGCGACTTGAGCTGAGGAGGTCTACGTCTGTCACCGCCGGATTCGCTATCCCCAAGAAGCGAGGCAAGGTCCTCCGCCACGCAAGGCCTCTTCACGGTTGCGGCAGCACCACGAGCCCGAACGCTAAGTCGGACTCCACCCTTATGTAAATGGGGTTCCAGCAGAAGCGCACACGAGGTCAAGGGTCTACCGGCTGGGCAAGCGGCGCAACGCCTCGGCGGGCGCTCACGCCGACGACTTGGTGATCACCGGCCCAAGCGAGGCCGAGGTCGGCTGCTCAAGGCGAGATGAAGACCGCCTTCCAGATGAAGCGATTTGGGCTCTCCTTCTACACGGATCGAGGTCCACCAGATGCAGCCCAGATCTCCTTCGCCCGATCCCACGCCTAAGCGATCGTTGAGTGGGCGGGCTCGCCGATCGCAACCCAAATTTCACACCCTATGGAGTGAGAGGTTGCCGAGCCGCGACAAAGACGGCGGAGGAGGCGGATTTAACGCGAAGACGGACTGAGCCCTTAGCATATGGCCATAATTTGCCAGATTTTGCATTGGGAAAAAAACAAAGAATTGCCCCATCTCCAAGTGTTATCCTCTCGCTAGATTTGGCCCGACCACATACTCTTTGAGCCTAGAGAGAGGATTTGGAGGTCACGAGAGGGTGCCACGAGAGGGCGGCGAGTGAGAGAGACGAAGAGGGGGATGTGGCGCTGGGTTTGGTATGGAACAGGCTCGACCCAGCCACTTAGCGGTCCCGGACCTGACCGAGAGGAGCAAAACGGTCCATTCGCGTGTGGGCCAGGGCGATTTAATAGAAAATATTATTATTATAGTCCAAAGTGGCAAAATAACGAGAGGCCAAAATAACGTGTGGCAAATAATCTATTGCGTTTAACTTAATGACATTTTGCAGAAGCCAACACAGGTGTGGAACAATGGCAAATTTCCCTTTACTTTACCACTATAAAATTTCAAGCTAAGCTTCAATCAGTGACAGAGAAACAAAAAAAAAGAAGATAAATATTTAACAAATCATAAATTAAAAAGAAATATAGAGAAAAAAAACCATTTAGTTTTCACATAAAACCCCTCTCTCTCTCTCTCTGAAATACCAATCAAGTCTCAACTTGAAATCGTAAAGGTAGGTACCGTAGGACACACCATTGACTATCTTAAATGTTTTGGGAATTGTTTGTGTTCACATGATGCCTGAACCGAAGTACTATAAAGGCAAAGATGTCAGCGTTGTTTCACAAACTAGTTTAGGAAAGTAAGGTGTGATATTATAGTATGGGTTTTACATTTTTTGCTTTAATTTGGCAGAGTGGTACCCAGTGTTCTAAAAGGTGTTGGTCTGGCGGCAGACCCTGACCTAGCGCCTAGCTTCCCTAGGCACTGGCTAGGCAGCCGACTAGAAGAACTGACACAATAGGCTACATAGTAGAAGAAAATGAGGAACAAGCAAAAGAAAAAGAGGAATTAGGGGAAGAAAAACAGCAGCAACAGCGAAGTACGACTGTAGGAGTGGGAGACTAGATATTTGATGGTGGGGGAGGCGGACTCGATGGCGTCCACCACCACCTCCTCCTCTGCCTTCGCCTTCTTCACCATCACTGTCGCAGCTGGTTGTTACCGTCGTCAACCTCGCCGCAGTTGCGCCTCTCTTTCTCGCTCGGGCCTCAGCCCTTCTCTTGCGGCAGGAGTGGGAGGATGTCAAAACCACTAGCATCCCCACATATATGAGTACTTAGTATGTGGGCAGGCCAGATGGGCCCAAGCAAGTCTGGCCCAATTGCTATGCAATGAATTGCCCAAGCCTCCCGACTTGCCTAACCCTGCCTCCTCAGACTATGGACGCCGCTACCACTGCTTCCTCGGAATCATGGCCGTCGCCGCCGCCGCCAAGGGCCTCCTTGCCCATATTGCCTCCCTGCGTGCCCGCCCAACCCTTCTAGTCGGTTGCCGTGTGTAGGGCTGCCGAGGCCGCCTAGGACTGCTTTTGCCCGCTTGACCTCACGCCAGAGGGCCGATTTCAAGGAAATCGTGGCGGTCGGCCGCCGAAAGTGCCGAACCTTTACTTAGGGCCGAGTTTTGGAACACTGGTGGTACCAAGGATCAAAGAACTGTTAACGGGCAAAATCCCGTTCGGAGCCCGGTAACGGTTCCCGGTAGGTAACCGGAAATACCGGTGGAAAACCGGATGAAATTCATAAACCAAAATTCGAAATCAATTTTCCGGAGATCGGTAACCGGAAAAACCGGTTGGAAAAACAGGTAAAACCGGAAAACAGAGAAAATGGATTATTAGCAATTGTAGAGTGTTTAATGAAGTAGTAATCCTCCAAGAGTTTAATGAAGTAGCAATTGCAAAAGACAGAGAAGGTAATAGGTTGGCATCTCGACGTCAATAAGTCCTTGAGCTAGCATGGGATTCATAGGAAGAAGAGTCATGTGGCCGAGAACGATCTTCTACAGTATGACGAGATGCACTAATGTAAGCCTTATTTGAAGCAAATAGGCCTCGTCGATTATGATAGAATTCTAGCTCGCCTAGAGCCTGCATTGCCTCCTCGGGAAAGCAAAAGGGGGAAGAGAGCATCCAATGCAAAAGCAAGAGCATCGTTCTATATTAATTTAAGCATATTTAGCTCATGCAATACATATTCTAGCACAAAAAAAAGGCCTAAACCAACCTAGGAATGTCATTATGCAGTAAAAAATTCAAATTCAAATTCAAATTTCGAAGTTTTCGGCCGTTTTTTTCTCCCGGGACCGGCCGGTAAATCTGGTAACTGGACAGTTTTTTTCCCCTGCCTACAGTATGACGAGATGCACTAATGTAAGTCGCATTTGAAGCAAATAGGCCTCGTCGATTATGATAGAATTCTAGCTCGCCTAGAGCCTGCATTGCCGCCTCGAGAAAGCAAAATGGGGAAGAGAGCATCCAATGCAAAAGCAAGAGCATCGTTCTATATTAATTCAAGCATATTTAGCTCATGCAATACGTATTCTAGCACAAAAAAGGTCTAAACCAACCTAGGGATGTCATTATGCACTATGCAGTCAAAAAATTCAAATTCAAATTTCGAAGTTTTCGGCCGGTTTTTTTCTCCCGGGACCGGCCGGTAAATCCGGTAACCGACACCTTTTTCCCCTAGGTGGTACCATATTTTTTCCATTCAACCAACTTTGGTAGCTTCAATACACCCGTGATGTTTATTGAAATAATTTCATTGTACAAATTTGTTGTTTTACTTTCTTGTTTTGTTTAGTTGCAGCCATCAATGCTGCTTTTTTAATGCAACTTGAGCTTACCAAAGAAACTTAATTGCTGGATCATTTGTGAACAATAAGCTGACAGCTTGCTGGTGCTTGGATTTCCATGTTTTCAAACGGTACATTTGACCTTTTGTCCTTTGCAGCCTTTGATGCTTAATGTTCCTGATGTCGAAGATGTGTACATTCCACTTCAGGCAGACCTTATTCTCCCAATTTCTGAGGTTTGTATTGACACAAATGGTAGATCGATTCTGGTTATTAGTTTACCAGTTCTTTAAATTTCTAATAGAAGCTTCAACAGAAACAAGAAATCTCTCTATACATGACAAATCTCTTAATACCTTCTTTTTTGAGGCTTTAGTGCCGTGAGAATTTGGAGCAACTACTGGAGAGCATCCCAAACATGTTCGAGAGCAATAGGGTTGCTGATTCGGCATTTGGGGCAGCTATAAAGGTTTTAGTTTTCATAATATTTTTTCCGTTTTGTTTTATTTCCTTTTGGTACAACATATAAATTAGCTGCTTCTTTAATGGTTGCTTTATATCAATTTCAACAGTTAATGTGCAAATTTCTAATATATAATAATCTGTTTGATTGGGATTGAACTATTGCACAAATATTTACATAATTCCATCTTTTTTGTTTACGTTCTTTGTAGGACAAGTTGATTCTTATTATTATGTTGTATGCAGGCAGGTTTCCTAGCTATGAAGTCCACTGGTGGAAAGTTACTAGTGTTTCAGTCAGGTATTTTTGACAAAATAAGCTTGTTTGTTCACGAGTGGAATGGACCAAGTCTGTTTATCCCTTCTCTACTATATTGTTGCATACTTGCATATATAACTTGCTGGGTTGGTTGTCAATTCTCTGTTGTATAGCTGCTGCAAGTAGATTTCCTTAATCTGGAAAACTACTTGTAGGTGATCATAGAAATGAAACTAACTATAAGCATGCCACAATAAAATAGAGTAAACTTATTTTAGTGCTGTAGATCATAATTCATTTTTTTTACCAGAAAAGAAAAGGTGTCATTAACACTGCATTCTTGGCGATGGCAGTGCTACCATCAGTTGGGGTTGGCTCCTTATCTGCAAGGGAAGCTGAAGGTAGATCAAATATTTCCACTGGAGATAAGGTATGATTCATTTCCTAAGAGTTATTTTGCATATCTATATGTAATACAAATTTATAATTGCCAGGTCATTTCCATTTCTTCATCAGTACTGCACCTTGTTCTTATTATTTTATATATTTCAATTGATGCACTGCAATATCTGTGTGTGTTTTACAGGAAGCACATAAGCTCCTGCAGCCTGTTGATAAGACTCTCAAGACAATGGCACTAGAATTTGCTGAGTATCAAGTGAGAAACATTAGTTTCTGCTTGTTTGCGAATTTCACTATTTTTATTATTTAAATAAAATGAACAACGTTCCTTTTTTCTGTTGATTTTGTCAGGTTTGTGTAGATGTGTTCCTTACCACACAGTCGTACGTAGATATTGCTTCGATATCAGTTGTTCCCAGTACCACTGGTGGCCGGGTATTCCTCTCTCTTCAATAATTTGGTTAGATGGCTGAAAGAATATTGAACGTTTGAATCTTGTAACTCTGTAGGATTTTAACATGCTAGGAGCTAAAAATTGTTTCATGTTAGATTATTGCTAGACAGAAAAGGTTAAATGTGTGAAAAGCCTTTCTGTTGCCTAGGGACAAGGTATAACTAATCATTTATTGAAATATCGTTGATCAGTTTTTTCATTTTGTCTTGTGAAGGCATTGTTAATAAATCATAACTGATCTCTATCTATTATCGGCCTTAGGGCCTTCAATGCGACCATGGTACAAAAGATTTGTCTTTGTTTCAAGTTGCAGTATCAGTTTCACACTTTCACTCTTCACTTCTGATTTTTTTTCTTTGCAAACATTAGCTGTAATACGCTGATAGAATGGAAACTCATACCATTGATCTGCAATAATTTCAGCTACCATATGACATACACAATAATACAATATGTGCCATTTATGAGTTTGGTTTACTGTATTACACACTGAATGCATAGGTTTCTAAACTTTGAGATAAGCTTGGGCGTTATTTATTGTATTTGCTAAACACCATAATCTTTTGTATCACAGCCAGGGAAGAAAAAACCGGCCAGTTACCGGATTTACCGGTGGTAACCGGGAATGGAAAAACCGGCCGGTTTTTCCGGGTTTTGTCAATTCAAATTCCAATTTTCGAATTTCAGCTGGTTTTTTAGCAAATTCAAGCAAAATTCGTCCAGATTTTTTCCGGGAAATCCGGTAACTGGCCAGTTTTTTTACTGGCTGGCGACCGTGATTTGGTCTGGTACCAGCTTTTGGATCCTTGATCACAGCTGTTTGTGGCTTTAGTTGTCTCTTGAGCTTCTCATCTCTATATCAGACTTTTAAAAACAACATTTCTGCCTTTTCTTGTGCTGTTTGATCTGAGCATCTTGAGTTCTTGACTTCATTTTGCAGGTGTACTACTATTATCCGTTTTCTTCTCTTTCTGATCCAGCAAAACTCTTCAATGATCTCAAATGGAATATCAGTAGACCCCAGGGATTTGAGGCTGTCATGCGTGTCAGGTGCAGTCAGGTGAGCATATGTCCAACCCTTTCCCCCCCTCATACCATAGTCTGATAGTTACTTAAATTTTTTGTTCTTTTCTCAATATGCATTAGGGGCTTCAAGTTCAAGACTATTCTGGCAACTTCTGCAAGCGTGTTCCTACTGATATTGACCTTCCTGCGGTCAGTAATTAAGATTCATGCCCAATCTATTTTGGTTTCAGACTTCCTATGTTGCTTGCATATTTCTAATTGTGAACACATGTGATGCATGTGTACAAGAACAATAGATAACTTTGTTATGTTGCATTCAATGTTGCTCTCCTGCTCTGTTAGTGGTAGAATATGCGCCTTGGCCTCTAAAACAATCGGCTGTTGATATTATAGAGTAATGCTGAATCCGCCCATATCATGGTACCATCTTGTCACATCCAAGATAACAATGCTTGTGTTTACAGGAATCACATCTAGAGTTGGTTAAACACTTAAACCTTACACAATCCAATGCTTTTTTCCTTTTTGTTTTGCTTTTTTTTTTTTTTTTGGGGCGATGCTAGCATTGGATTATGTATATATCCGATGCTTGTGGACAGAAGGGTTCCATTTCCAGGTGGTATGTAGCCAACCGGTTGTTGGAATGGAACACAGTTCTATTCCATGGGCTAAGTAGCCAATATATAGTTATGTACAGGTATGGCAAATAAGCAGAAAACAACCCTATACAAGGAGCTAATACAAGACAAGTACATATACTCCTAACACCGTTTACTAGAAATCCTGGACCCCACCGATATCTACAATAAATGAGAATTGCTGCCATTTGAGAAGAATAGAAGATGTAGAAATCTAGAAGTGAAACAGTATAACTTGAAAAAAAACAGTCATGCCCGGGAATAATACTTTTCAGGTTTGTTACTGCATTATTTAGCTGTTTCACTTTCTTGCTGTTCTGCGTCAGATGTGGCAGAATCTAAGCTCTGTTAAATTTATTCTTCTTGTGCTGCAGATTGACTCTGACAAAACCATAATGGTTACCTTTAAGCATGATGACAAATTGCAGGAGAATTCAGAATGTGCTTTCCAGGTAATGTAACTTTGTGAAATCAGTTATCATTATCCTCTTGGTATCATCCTAAGGCTACAACATTAAGTTTGTTATAACACCAGTTTTAGGAACAATTTCAACAAAAGTGTGGATCAGAATCTACTTCGTTGTCTGATTTTATTTAGAACTGCAGCAAGCTATACATGTTGAAACTCCTGCATGTATCATCCAGAACAAAGCTCAATGTACAGTACATATCTGGTTGCCTGCTGCAGCCAGCGATTTCGAAACCTTATTTGCACAATTTTTTTGGAGTGGTTCTCCCTTGGATTCTTTATGACTGGCATGAATGCTTTCTTTGTATTATAGAGTATTTACCCATTTATAGGATGTCTGCAAAGTCAAACTGATTACTTCTCCCTCATTCTTAAACTCAAGAGAGACTAATTTTCTCTATCTGAGCCCAAACAATCGACTTTCATTATCCGTCAATCAATCAGTGATACTAATTTATTGCAAACATTGTTGACATGCAATTTGTGTTGCATCTTCAGTGTGCACTTCTTTACACCACGGTATATGGGCAAAGAAGGATACGAGTCATAAACCTCTCGCTTCCCTGCACAAATATGCTCAGCAACCTATTCCGATATGCTGATCTGGAAACACAGTTCACATATGTTGTGAAGCAAGGTAAACTAGCTATTAACTTTCATTTATTTACGTCTACTTTTGTTATTAACACAATTATTCAGCTCAATAAACTGATCTATAGAGCAAAAATATCTTGAATGAAGCAGTTGTTTTAAATTGTATGTATCATACAAAATGTTTTGGTAGACTGACTTTTTTTTCACAATGTATAGCTGCAAACAGCATTCCATCAACTCCTCTAACCCAAGTTAGGGACCAAGTAACAAGTACATGTATCAATATCCTCCAGTCCTACCGAAAGTATTGTGCATCTGTAAGTTCTTCTGGGCAATTGATTCTTCCGGAGGCTCTGAAACTCCTTCCTTTGTATACTCTAGGTATGTTTTCTTCTATCCAGCATGCTTGTTTAGTTTCTGTAATACACTGATGAGCATATCTTTAACCTCACTAACTGTTTTTATTTGTTTCTCAGCATTAATTAAAAGCGTAGGACTGCGGAATGATGGGCGATTGGATGACCGGTCCTATTGGGCCTCCATTGTCTCTTCAATTTCTGTGTTATTAGCTGTTCCATTGGTGTTTCCTAGGATGATTGCCCTCCATGATCTTACATCAAGGGTATAAGCAGTCTATTATTTCTGCTGTTTCACGTCAAGTGATAGGAATCACTACTGATTTTTGAGCTATTTACAACTTCTGTGCAGGATGATGATGATTCCCTTATACCAAATCCCCTTACACTCAATAGTGATAATATACATGATGATGGAATTTATTTATTGGAAAATGGCGAGGATGGTTTTATTTATGTTGGAAATGGGGTAAACCCTGCCACCCTCGAGCAAATATTTGGTGTCTCCTCTTTGGCTGGAGTACCAAGTCAGGTTAATCTTGTACCCCTAATCTGTGTTCTATTTATCTGATGTATTTTTAAACTTATACCTCATTTGGGCCATAGTCCAGAGGATTATTCATAACACAGAATTTAATATATGCAGTTCAAGTTAAAATTTCTCCTTTTTCGAAAATGAGGTTGACAAATATTAACTTCTTTCAGTTGGTGTTGGAGCAATTTGATAATGAACTCTCTAGGAAAGTAAATGAAGTGGTGAATGAAATAAGGCGCCAGAGATGCTCTTACTTGAGGTGCTATCTGCAATTTCTCAACTATGCTAATAGCATTCACTACTGGACTCCATCATTTTACATTTTGAATTTTTTTTTGCAGATTGAGACTATGCAAAAAGGGTGACCCATCTGGTTAGTCTTCTGATTGATTTTCCTTAACTTCTGTTACCTAATATCTTACTATTAATCTTAATGCTCATTTTTCTGCATCTGCAGGAGATTTCTTCTCTTCACTAGTGGTCGAGGACAAGGCACCCGGTGGCCTTTCCTACGTAGAGTTCCTCGTACATGTTCACAGGCAAATCCAAAGCAAGATGACCTGAGGTGACCGGCCTCATTGTTGTAATATTTTGGTTAGTAGGAAACCCAGAAGAAATTGATTCTGCACGAGGATACAGCAAAAACAATGAACCAGTGACTTTCCCAAGCGCAACCTAATTGGCACATGGAGAGTTGCAGATTTGCCAGGATTTGCTATCTTTTACAGCATCGGTTTTGGTGTAGGCGATATATGTTCGTGTACACTAGAAATTTGCAGCAATTGTTCCAGTTTAAGACCGATTTGGATGTTATGGATTTTAGGCTAAACCGATGAACCATATATACCTGATTACTATAGCATCATTTTTTTATGAATATTGTTCAAGAACTAGTTTTAAGGACCATGTATTCATACTGGCACCAATTGTGATTTTATCAAATAATTTACTTTCTAAGCAACAACCTTTTTGAACTGTAAAAATTGGTACCATACTATCTTTAACTAGAGATTACTTCTTTCTTTACAGGTTCATAGTAGCTAGACACTGAAATATGAATTGGGGAAATGCAGAAAAGGGTACTAAGATTGAGAGCAGAGCCTTTGAGAATGGTACATCTGGAGGCTTTGGTTTTAGTTTCTTTCTTACTTTCGAGTTATTTGAACTGTAAAATTGGTACCATACTATCTTTAACTAGAGATTACTTCTTTCTTTACAGGTTCCTTTTCTAACTAAAGTTAAGTCCTTTTTACATGTTCCCATATCTTTTTTGTATTTTTTTAAAAACAAGATTTCAGGTTTCTTTGTCAGAAGGGAATATAAGTGCTAGTTTCCTTGTCCTGTTTTGCTCTTGAGAAACAGAAAATTGTCCTGTTTTGGTCAAAGCCCTTTTCGGTTTTTTTCTCCCCAAGTTTGCTGGTCCAACAAATCAAACTGCCCTTCTGAGTCTTGACTGCTGGGATTCGTACGCTCCATACTGTAATGGCTTGCAGGTGTTGTTGAGGTCAGGCAGTTTTGATTGTCGCCCAGGCCCAGGCGTAGGCGTGCCCGGAACCGGAAGACATGCATATTTGAGATGGGTCGGGTGAGGGAAATCTTCGTGTGTCTAGATTGTGAAAGTCTATTTATTTTCTCTTTGTGAACAGCGGCTGTATTGTGTTGAAAAGGAAGCTTAGAGAGAAGTTGAGCAATAATGTTGGCAATGCGAGTTATATGATTGTAGTCAATGCATACACGTTTTCACAATTTATAAGGGAAAAAGGGTGGTCTGTTACCTTGTTTGGCACATTGGTACAATTTCGGTATGGTGTTTATGAACAAGCTTGAAATTATCGAAAGTTCAAAACTTGTGCACTGTTCTTACATGGCAAGAAAATTTACTATTGAGTAGTGAAACGGGGTAGGATGTGTGGTTAGAGTGGGGTTGGTAGACTAATTATGGGACTCTTTGGAATGCAGAAAGTAGATCAACTACTCAAGATTGCCTGCATAAAAACGAGAGGCCTATGAAAGAAAACTATGGTGCTCGTTTTAGTCAAGACATTACAAGGCTCCCGTTTCACAAGAGTGTTTCTTGCTTCGTTTTGGATATGGACGTGGTCTCTACAACACAAAACCCAATAAAATTATAATATTATGCAAGTATTCTTTATATATATATATATATATATATATATATATATATATATTTTTTATGTATTCAATCTAAATATTTAGAAAGATATAAAAAGTTAAAGTTTCGAACTACACATATCTTAAAATGACATGTATTTGTGATAGCAGGGAGTATATAGCAACCAGGGAACTCTAGAATCTAAATCATTTCAAGGAAAGATGAACATAGCATAGCAACGATTATATTGCATGACTTAAGTCAGATTATAATGAAGTTCAATAGCGAAGTGATGCGGAGCACAAATGTGAGACCCAAACCCAAAATGAGGATGAATTGAGCTTGTTTGAGGCCCATATAGGGGCATGAGCACAAGAGTTGGGAATTTAGTCCCATAGTTGAGTAAGAGTTGCATTGACATATAAACCCTAGTGCCAAATGCATTTCAACCCCTTAGGTTAACCCTTTTACACAAAGCGAGAATGAAATAGAAAGCAGAGTTGGTGTGAGTGCTTGGTTTATTTGGCATACGGTTAGACGTAAGTCTATTTAGAGCTGGGGTGTTACAAATGGTATCAAAACCGACCCTTATGGTTACACGTGTGTGCGGGTTAGGGACGTGAGCATATACCACATGACACGTGTGGGTCCAGATAAGTGGATACACAATATGACATATGTGCCGGATTAGACGCATGAACTTGTGCCAAGAGGGAGATTCTGATTATTTGCTTGAGTGTGGGTATGTTGCTAACAAGGATGTTAGGTCCTTTCAGGGTAGGTGTATGTGAGACTCAGCCCAAAATAAGAATAAATTGAGCCCGTTTGAGACCCATAGAGGAGCATGAACATGAGAGTTGGGAATTTAGTCCCAACTTGCTAGTTGAGCAAGACACACAACATATGTGCCTAATTGGACGCATGAACTTGTGCCAAGAGAGGAGATTCTGATAATTTACTTGAGTGTGGGAATGTTGCTAACAAGGATGTTAGATCCTTTTAGGGTAGGTGTATGTGAGACTCAACCCAAAATAAGAATAAATTGAGCCCGTTTGAGACCCATAGAGGAGTATAAACACGAGAGTTGGGAATTTAGTCCCAACTTGCTAGTTAAACAAAAGTTGCACCAAGCGTATAGACCCTAGTGCTCAATGCATTTCAACCCTTGAGTTCACCATTTTACACGAAACAAGGACGAAACATAAGCAGGATTGGCGCGAGTACATGGTTTATCCGGCATGTGGTTAGAGCTAAGCTTATTTGGAGCCGGGGCGTTAAAACAAACTCATCCAGTAATGAATTAATGAAACGACGATTCGCTTGACGAGATGGGAAGGGTTATCTGAAAAAAGATACATTGCATTGCACATGCATTTAATTTAAAACTTACAAGGACTAACAAAATGGCTACTAAACAATGCTTCAAGTTTATACTTAAGAGGAAGCTCAATAAAATAAAATAAAATCAGAAATCTTCTGAAGAGTGTCAAATTCCGCTGTATCAGATGATTGGTCCTTTCTCTCGTCGCCGCTGTCGGCTAGAAGATTCATTTGACTGTTTAGCTGGCCCTGCAGTGGGGATAGTCCGCACGTTTGCTCGCTCTTCTATCATTGCTGCGCATATGCATCACACGTCAACAAATGTGATATAAGGATGAATACCAGTGTGTACATAGGGCACGTCTCGATAACCTACATGTTGTTTGCTGTCGAGCTATATTCCGCATTTGTTCGATGCCATCTTCCACTGCTTCAACAATTTTGGTTGACTTGTTCACACCATCTGCTATCTCTTGGCTGCAAATGGATGTTTCAGCAGTCAGCACCAGTTATCCACAGTTCTTCGCATGCTTATGGGAATGTGCAGAATCATGCCTCTTCGTACTCTGACTTAGGACTTGTTTGGTTGAAGGGCGGGAAGAAAATTGCCTGGCAGAAGGGACCCTGGGAGCTGCCTGTAGCTTATTTGGTTCGCTACTTGTACTCATCCTGGCACAGGCAGCACCTGTAACAGCCCAACTTTAATAAATAGTAATTATATGCATTTTATATTATTTCTGGAGCATGTGCATAAATTATGCATTTGAAAAATTTTAAACCAAATGTAAACCTCTAACTCAAACTAAAGCCACAAAAGAATTTTTTTTTAAAAAGCTCATGAAAATCCCTGGAAAACAATTTATTTAAATACTAGAATAATTACCTTAAATAAAAATGAATTTTATCAAATTTAGGAACTCAATTTAACATTGAAAAAAATTCAAACTTAATTAATAAACATCTTCTCTAAGTGAATTTTAAACAAATGAATAAATCATGAACATAATTTTTAGAAAAATATACATAGAACATAAAATCCTAAAACATTTGCATAAAAATTTACAATATATCAAAAACCTTCTCTAAAAATTTTATAATTTTTGGAGCCCGATAACTTTATTTAACAATTCACTTAGCCATCAATCATTTGTCCGAAAATCTGAAACTCTACTTCTTTTTCCTCTCACCGGCGATGGAGTCCGGCGGCAGTTTCTCCGCCACGACTCTTCGCCATTGTAGCGCATGGGACACGCGCGCGTCATTGTCGAAGCAAGCCCAAGACGCACGCCACGCCCCATCTCTCGCAGACTTCTTGCGCCTCGCCTTTTCCTTCCTCCCCATTCATCAACACCACCAGCGCCTCCTCCTTCCATTTCTTCCCCCAAAAATCTCCTTCTCCCCTTCCCCTATTCCATGGCGCCACCACTATGCGGCTCCTCCTCAGATCTGCGCCTGGCTCCTCCCCTCCGGTCACCTTGGCGTCTCCCCACGCCACCGTTTGAGCCTCCCCAACCGCCGACCGCCTCCTCCGGCTCCCGCTCATGGCGCCGCCTCACTGTCCTGACCTCCTCACGCGTCGCCGCCGAGCCACCGGCCCCCTCACTCACGAGCCGCCGCCACATGGAGCTCCACACCCCAGCAGTCGCCGACGCCCTGCCTCGTCGTCCGTAGCCTCCCAACTTTCCCCACTCTCCTCGTGGCGTCGTCTCTCCGCCCGTTTCTCCGATCTTGCCGTCGACTACCTCACTCCCGCGCCGCAGTGGGCCTCCGCCGTCGACCCATCCTCCGGCCTCCTTCCCGACCATGCCGTCGGTGTGCCGCCGCTCCCCTCTGCTGCCGATGCCGCCTCAGCTCCTTCCCCGGTCGCCACCTCCGGCCGTCTTGACGCCTCCCCGACCGTCGGCTCCCTGCGCCTCCTCCGGCCCCTGTGGTGCTCGCATGCCTAGAGGGTGTTTGCCAAAATGCCCATGCCGCCCTGATGCTCCTCTGTTCCCCACGGTTTAGCTCCAGCTCCCTCTATGTGTATGTGTTAACATGTAAGTAATTGACAATAGAGGCTACCCTTTAATAGTCAATTAGGTTATGTCAAAGGTTAGATAAACTGTAGAAATATAATTAATCACATTGCTGGTTAACATACAAATTGATGTTGTGTTTGTGTTTTCTGTGGATGATGCAAATGACAACAGACTAGTGACAATCTGAAACTAATAGTTAGAAAGTTTATTGATTCACTAGCTAAGAGTACTGTGATTGAATTAGGACCTTGGGTTAGCAAGAAATAGATAGTTGGATGTGAAATTTTCAGAAAACCACGGAACTCATGTTGGTGAAGTTTTGGACAGAGAAGAGATGGTGTTTTGGGTGAAATCTGAATTGTCTGGGGAACCGAATTGCTAAACCCATTATCCTATTCTATCAAGTATTGTGAATGTCAGCTAGGCCATTCAAGTGTACTAGCAAAGTTGATAGTTGAGTTTAAAGGAGTTTAGTTAATACAACTTTAGTTCTTAAAAGCTTCTTGTTGTAGGTGTATGAACAACAATCTATAGAATTTTTGAATTTGGCGGTGAAATTGTTGTCAATTCAAATCGATCCTTAAGTTTATTGTTTTGTTTAGCTTTTTAGCTAACAGAGCATCTCAAGTTGATACATCGACAAAATGCACTTTCGAAATTAAATGACAAAGGTTTTAATGAAAATCAATTGTCAATTATAACCTTTTTTCAAAACCTTTGGTTTAATGCTACTAAAATTTTGTAAATGTCAACTAGATCTCTTAAGTGAAATAACTAATCTAAAAAGTTGAAATCTGAATGAAGTTGAGCTAGTAATTTTTCAGTCATTTGAGTTATTCTTTAGTTGGTTGTTTTAACAAGCAAGGGGAACTAAATGCTTCTGGAAATAGCAGTCAGTAGGTAAAGTAATCAAGAAGATAACATTTTACTTAAGATAATTGGTGAATAGTCTAATAAGATTAACTAGAATTATCGGTAGGATTAGATAGAACTTTTGTTGATTCAATAGCCATTTGGGCACTTATCTAACACTAGCAATTCAATTCAGAAAAACTTTCTATTAAATGTTGTATGAACAGAGAAAGAAATTGC
The DNA here is from genome assembly GCA_036346405.1 of Phyllostachys edulis. Taxonomy (NCBI): domain Eukaryota; kingdom Viridiplantae; phylum Streptophyta; class Magnoliopsida; order Poales; family Poaceae; genus Phyllostachys; species Phyllostachys edulis. Next base: position 24,933,666 of record CM070568.1, on the reverse strand, counting down.
AAGCTTGAAATGTCAGTAGAAAACCCACACCATTTTAGCCAAATCGAAAATTTGGTAAGCAAGAAGTTTGGTTAAGATAGTACTTGAAATAAGCTAATCTTTTCTCTATATTCAGAATGTTTGAACAGTAGGGAAGACATACGATTAGGATAGTTTTTAGATAAACAATTGACAAATTGCATTCTCATACAGTGGCTGTCAGTGACCCTCTGTTCTTCTGTAGCTCTCAATGTATTTTTGAGTGTGTATACATTTTAATCAGGATAATTAGTTAAGTAATTAGCTAATTGATGACTCAAAAATCTGTTTAAATAGGTAATTGAACTAGTAAAAAGATTAGTCAACTGTACCTCCATGCAATACAACAAAGAAGATAACTTGGAAAATAAGTAGAGATGACAGCAGGAATTCTAATGCAAGTGATTAAAGGATCTTCTATCCAGTTAAAGACTCATGACCATCGGTGACCAAGGTGAAGTAAATTAGGATCCAGTAATCAAAATAGTCAAGATTGTAATTGAACAAATAGCTTAGTTAAATGTTATAGTGTATGTATCCTTGTATGTGCTGATCTCCGTGATATGGAACCTCACTCTATCCCTCTCTGTTGGTATACATGATAGTGTGGTCCACTTATGGTGTTTAGGGTTATTAGTAGTCTAATGACAGTGAACCCCCACATCTGTGTGTGTTTAATTAAAAGTTGATTAGTAGATTACCTAGAAAGTAACTTGAAAACACTTAGGGATTAATTCCAAATGCTTGGTGAAATGTTACCAAATAAACTGCCAAGACGAACTTAATTAGAAACTACACTAACGCAGTTTTCCAGATCAATCTAAATTGAGTAACTAGTAGTTAAGATAACCAAATTTAATCACTAAGATGATAAAGATGATAATTAATTATTGTTAGTAGGCAATTAGCAGTTAAGTTTAAAAAGCAAATTAGGTAACCATTAGCAACTAACTGTCGATAGGACACCAAGTCTGCAGATAATAGATATGCACACAATCACCATCAAAGTCTGCCGAAAGAGGAGAACATATAAAATGATTAATTTTGACTGTATGATCATCGTGGATATATACATAGAATGCCTAGAGAGAGTGTTTGTGAGTACTAGGTGTCATGTTAAGGAAAGCAATACCACCTAAACTCTAAGTATCGTCAGTTGTTATGGTTACACTAGAAATTGCTTTAACTTCAACAAGTCCATAAGAAATTGAACTCTAATTAAACTAAAATCTATATAAATGCATCCAGAATCATAACCTCATTAATATGTAAATGTCATGCATTTTTGAGCATTTTGGATTTCTCGATTTTATCGGTGTTTATTCGCTATCGTATTTCTTTCTCTAGATTATAAATTACGCGAAGTGAACATTTACGCCTGTGAGAGTGAACAAGTGAACTTCCAACAAGGCAAGCATCTTCTTTGCACCATGTTGATCCCAGAATTTTTGAACTGTAGATTTCCAAAATACAGAGATACTGTTGTATGCAAATTTTCTAAAAATTATTTATGGCCTGTCACTAGATAGTTACAACCTAAAACTTGAGGCTTACCTTTAATCTGATCATACACTCAAACTTAAGGTAATGCTTCTATAATTAAATACTTGTTTTCAGTTAATGCTTAGCCATGCAGTCTGTAGAACGTTAGTATTTGACAAGCTTATCTTGTCAAACTTGGGAACACTAAATGAACTTCATTTATTTTATTCTTTGTTCAGTCTATTTAAATCTGATTTTGAAATCAAATTTTGTTTGTTTTCACTAATTCTAAATCCGGACAAGTGGATGCTAGTGATGGTGCCTCAGTGCACGAGATTGGGAAATGTGGTTGTCTTGTCTGGATTGATTAAGGACTGAACATTGACTGGACGATTCAAGCCTAACGTACTTCCACACGCAGTGTATGGGCATTGTTTGGTTAAGTAAAAGGTTAATACTATTGAGTTGGAAAACAAGAAAGTAAGGACATATGTGTTTGATTTCATATCTATATCATATGTTCTTAAGAGGGTGAGGACGTACATGCGTTCCATCACATGTACGTACCTTAAGGGCTCCGATTGCGAATTAATATGTGCAGCTAGCATGACTCTACTTTCATCATTTAATTTACGCTTTTGAATCGGCATTCGGCACAACATGTGGGCCCCGGTTGGCGAGTTCTATTAATAACTTGAACGGCGGGATCGATCGCACATGGGTATTCGGCTCAATAGTGTTAACTTGTTGAAAAACACCAAATCTTAGTTTACCCGGCCGGCATACCAAAGACAATGTGCTATTATTCCGGAGGCTTACAGGCTAGCTAAGTCGTGTGGGTAAAGATGTACACCCCTGCAGGGTTTAAAACTATTCGAATAGCCGTGTCCACGGTTACGGACAACGCTTGAGTTGAATAGATCTTTATATAGATTTTGAATTACAAACCTTTGTATAGATTTTTGAATTACTAATCTTTGTATTGATTTTTTTATTACAACTTTGGTCTGGAGACTATTTTGGCATAAATGTGTTCATGCAACACTTGGTGTGGCCGGCAACCACTTAAATTTTGCTATTAACCCTGATTACATTTCCTTTTATGCAAAGCTTTAGTCCAAATTGATTTATAAAATTGCTTTGTCAAAACTTAGTTATGAGTACTATTTCGGTATGAGAGACATTCTTGCAAGGTTTTTGATAATTTTGGACAGCCACTTTATTGCTGTCATTAATTATGATTATGCTCTCTTTTACTTACTGTTTTAGTCCAAATTGATTTATAAAACTGCTTTACTAAAACTTAGCAAGTGTAGGTTTAAGATGTATTGCTTTACGCAAAAATTAAAACCATTATAACCTTCCTGTTGTTAACCTTAAGTATGTACAATTTCTACTCCTTTGAATAGGATCTATTAAACACTTTCTTTTCATAGTTTGTGTAAGTCTTGCAGTACCTTACGTACTCGGGTTTTATAACCTCTTGTTGCGGTAAAATTTGTTTGTTTATATGAGATGCCCGTTAGCCGATCGGGGTGGCGCTAACGAGTGAAGCTAATTCTAATCTCCACTCAATAGCTTTGAGGGTAATGGGGCCATTGGTGGCTTTTGCTGTTTACTTCAAGTTTTCGCTGCTAAATTTTGTTGTGACCAAAGTCACATAATATTGTAAGTCCAACCAAAGTGTAATCCCTATGTATAATTATGTAAATGTTTACCTTGTCTGTATGATGCAATGTTGTATAAGGATATATGTGCAATATTCACTGATCCTGGGAAATATTGCATGACATATACCCGGGAACCTGAATGTTGGATTTGTACCTAATTAAGAATTATGCTTCTAGTATAATTTTTAATTAAGGACCGGTTGTCCTTGGTTAAGAATTATGCTTTTGGTATGATTTTTAATTCGGTATAAACCTCCAATATTCTGGGTCTTTACAGCACCACCAGGCTTAGGCGTACAAAAACCAACGCCTTGGAACCAGGCTGCTAAGACCATCTCCAATATTGTGTTTTAGCCGGTTCAAATGAGGAGAGAGAAGGCATTGAATCGATTCAATACATTAGAGGGATCGATTCTAACAAAAAAAATGCATGGAACCGAACTCTACTTAGGAATCGATTCAAAACATTAAACAACTCATATGAGCATTAAACAACTATATAGAAGAGAGTGCGTTTGAGAGAGGATATTATTATTTTGTGGTTTTTTTTAATGTAACGTCGGTCCCAGTTATTAGTAGGAATCGGTTCAATACATTAGAGAAAAACAAGCTCGGTTCCTAGAATGCTTACGTAGCATGACTTTGAATCGACGTCGGTTCAATACGCTAAAGATGCTTAGCCGTCTCTTTCTTTAGTTCTTTCTCCTTTTTACTTAGATATGCTACGATAAACTAGAAATTATATAAACAAACATTTAGGTAATCGATGAAATCAAGTGTTCCAAATTTAAATTTTATTTGAAAATAAGAATTTTAAAATCTGAAATTGCACAAAGATTATGTGTTTTACTATACTACACTAGGGCTAATCGGCTAGCTACTAAAAAACAACAGAACATATTCTACCTCATCCTGTTTTCTGTACTCATGAAGCATATTACTGTTGTACATTTTCTCTTATTAGCTTTCTCAGGCACAGACTTGCAACAAACAACCCATCTCAGGTTTGCTTGGCCTGACAAAAATCATCAAATTCCAGGCAGCACTTTTTGCCAAGCAGGTTGTCCAGACCTCCAAGCAAACATGCCCTTAATAACTCTACCTAAGTAAAAGGAAGCAACTGCACATCAATATCACACTCAGTATGCAGACTTAAAAAGAGTGCCATGCAAAGATGTGAAATGGAGTGCAGGTCCGTTGGCATCTATGAATGTCTGAAATAATAAACCTACAGCAATGAGCTAACGCACTGAGCTAATGGAATGAAGTATTCCATCTCAAAAACAAAAGAAATAATAAACCTACAGCAATTTACAATGATTGTGTTATAGCATATGTAAATGGGTAAATCTCTTTTCCCCTAAACTAAGAAAATAGATGAACTGCCATATGGAAGTCAGACATCAAGCTATTTTATGTAATTATTCGGATTTTTTTTATGTTCTTACCTCAAGTCACTAAGTTCAAGGGTGAGATCACTTATTTCCATGTCAGAGAGTCTTACAGCTGCCATCGTACTCGGTAACTCCTCGAGCACTGCATCAGCCAGCATAGTAAATGAATTCGCGGCTCTCCTCATAGCCTGTTGAATAAATGAGTCACAAAATTCCATCAGACCAATTTATACTGCGTGGCTATGAGATATCGGTTTCAGACCTTTAAAATAAACAATTAAGCAGGGTTTGGGTAACCGGTTCGAACCCACAACCTTCCTTCTCCAAAGCTAGGAGCGTTTTTTTCGGTTCATTATCGGCCGATAATCCAAACCCTGCAATTAACTATTACAAAAGTGCAGAACCAACTGCATCAGTTGAGTGGTGTTTTCACAGCACTTGCCCCTCCTTTTCTCAATTCTCATACCACTTCCTCTTATTTCAATCTTCAGCAATCAACTCAACTTTCATAACATTTTTTACTTTTCTTTTCCTAATGCCATCATCGTTACATGCCACATAAACTAGTGCATGTATACATAGCTTGTCACAAAGTATAGACATTTGTCCAAGCTAATGAAAGAAGTCATACAGATTATAAACATTGATCTTCATAACCAATGTTAGTAGGTCCGAAAGGAAGATACAATGGTGACCCTGGCATTTTTTTTAAAGAAGCCTTACAGATCAATCAATTGCTTCAGCAATCACTGAAAAATTTGGGAAAATACCTCAAGACACTACTAGGCTTTAATCAGAGATCAATTCCTGAGCAAGTTTCGTTAGGGGGCATAGTGGCATTTCAGGTTTTGAATTTATCATTCTAAAGCTTAAGGTTCACTCACTCTCAAGTAGAGATGTCAATCTCAATATACACTACCGCCAGTTACTAAACAAACAATAGATGAATCTAACATAGTAAACTAGACACATGAATCCATTACCCAAGAACCCAATTTGGTAGGGATTGGGAATAGAAGCAAGACTTATGGGGGCAATGTTGCTTTACCACACCGAAACTCAAGGTCCAGTGCAATATAACATGATAAAAGAACCTTCTAAGAAGCAAGACTAAAACTGCATTGTGAAGTAAGACTTACGAGCATCGTAGGAATCGCCACGGCCACCATGCTGGTGAATGCCACGGACGTCTGCGCGACACAAAAACACAAGGTGACAAAGAGGATTAATCTTTCAAGAACTCGAATGGAAGCTGACACTTGATGACAAGGGTATCAGTTCCTCACCGTGACGGCGACGAAGGTCAGGAGGAAGAACACCGGGTCGCCCAGCCCCGCGCGGACTGCCCGGAGATGGGCCGGGAGACGGGCGGAGTGCCCGGCGCCAACGCTCACCACGTATCCGTAATCCTCTTGCTCCTCCTGCGACTCCTCCCTAGCTTCATTCCCCTCCTCCTCCTGCTCCAACACCGCCGCCGCCACCGCCTTGCGGTTGGCCTCGGTGGTGCCGGATAAGCGTTTCTTGGGGAGAGAAGGAGGTGGTTCTGGAGTACGCAGGGAGGCGAGAGGAGGGCGCGCGCGGCAGGGAGGCGGTGGCGCGGAGATGGGGCGGGGAGGCGGAGGAGGGCGGAGGCGGTGGAGCTGGTGGGCTGCCATTGGGGGAAACGGCTCTGCTGCTGTATCCCCAGCAAAACCGTTTAGTGAGGGGCTGAGTGCTATCTCATCCGTCGAATAACAAAACAGCGTCTAGGATTTGGCCTTACCACGTGTAACGTCTTGAGTAAGAAAGGGGACCTTTTTTTATTTAATTTTTTTAAAATTTTATTTTAAAGTTAATCTCCCGCGCACTTTATTTCCAATTCTTACTCTTTTGGTCACGCCACCACTCGTGGCGTGACAAAACAATACTGTCACGCGCCAAGATAAGTCTCAAAATATCACTTTTTGTCACCCACTGGTTGTAACGTGACCAAACAATACTGTTACGCTACGGGTGGTAATGTGACAAGAGATTGCCTAGATACGGGCTGGCGTGACAGTGTTGTTTGATCACGCCACGGGTGGTGGCGTAACTAAAGGGGTCAGAATTGGAAATAAAGTGCGCGGAAGGTTAACTTTAAAATAAAATTTAAAAAATGGTTAAATAATAATAAAAAAATTCAAGAAAGGGTGATGAGTGACAATTGCTATAGTTTCTGTTACGAAACCAACACGTGAGGTTTCTTGCTGTCACGGTCCGAGTCCAACTCTGTTGATACTTAAGATAATCGGCTCGAAGACGTCGAACCCGAGAGAGGATTTCAGGATTTCAGGAAGAACACACACACACACACACACACAGAGAGAGAGAGTTTAGTGATTTGGAGACATTGTATTTATATTGATGTCTCAACAGTGAGATTGATCCAAAGCTTATACACCGCTCGTTCCAGAGCTAAGTTCACATCCCACTATCTATTACAAAGCCCATTCGGCCCAGAGGCTTTTCACTTAAGCCAGCTATCTAGTTAAGCAACCCACTACTCATGTCGTCAGGTCTCCAGGCGTGACATCCCCCTCCCGATGAGCACCAGCTTGTCCCAAAGCTGGAAAACGATCAATGAGAGTAGTGACCTTCTCCCAAGTTGTCCAATTTGATACCAATGCCCATAATGACGCAGTGTTTCCCACTTTACGCAAGCAAGTTCTCAACAATGTGCGAGGAGAAACAGTAGGATTAGACTCAATGGAATGTAAGGACAGGTCAGGACTAACAGGGGTGCCTGGTTTGAGGGCTTGCTTCAATTGTGAAACATGAATAACAGGATGGATCTTGCTGGAAATTGGAAGATTCAACTTATAAGCAACCTGGCCAAACCTCTCCAGAATCTGATATGGCCCAAAGTACTTGAAACTAAGCTTTTGGTTAGAGCATCTGGCCACTGACATCTGAATATAGGGCTGGAGTTTTAGATAAACCCAGTCCCCGACACTAAATACTCTCTCCACTCTTTTCTTGTCAGCTTGATGCTTCGTGCGTTGTTGTGCTCGAATCAAATGTTGCCGCAGCAACTGAGTCATAAGGGATCGGTCTTGTAGCCATTTGCCTAACTTGGGCACAGAGCATTGGTTGCTATTAATGATCCCAAAATGTCGAGGTGCATGACCATACATGACTTCAAAAGGAGTTTTGCCTAATGCTGAGTGATAAGCTGTATTGAACCAAAATTCAGCCTGAGATAACCACCTAGACCACTTGGTTGGACAAGCATGCACCATGCATCTCAAATATGTTTCTAAGCATTGATTCAACCGCTCCATTTGACCATCGGTTTGAGGGTGGTAAGAAGAGCTCATATTGAGTTTAGTGTCTGTTAAGGAGAATAATTCTTTCCACAAAGTACTTGTGAACACTCTATCTCTATCAAAAATAATGACTTGGGGCAATCCATGTAGCTTATAGATGTGAGTGATAAATGCCTGAGCTATTGTGAGGGCAGTATAAGGATGGGACAAGGGAATGAAATGACCATACTTACAAAACTTATCAATAACTACTAAAGTAGTATCCCACTGTTGAGACTTAGGTAATCCTTCGATAAAATCTAAGTTGATGACATTCCAAGCAACTTCAGGTACATGCAGTGGTTGGAGCAACACAGGTAACTTAGTGTGTTTAGGTATAGACATGAGACATACCTCGCAAGCAGAGACATACTTTTGAACATCTTGTTTAAGGCCAGGCCAAGCAAAAAGAGCCTTGACTTTGTGATAAGTAGCTGTAACACCACTATGACCTCCCACACCACTGTTGTGCAATGCTAATAATACTGCATTATGAGCTTCTTTATGATTGCCCAACCAAATTCGCCCTTTGAATCTAATAATGCCATCTTGTAATGAAAAACCCTAATCATTTTGCCTAGTGAGACTTAATTCAATTAATAGTTGCTTGGAGTCAGGATCCTGTTGATAGCCCTCAACAATGATTTCAAGTCATCTAGGTTTACTAACTGAGATAGAATACAAAGTATCTTCAGAAGGTTTTCTGAATAAAGCATCAGCTGCTTTATTATTTGGTCCCTTCTTGTACACTAACTTATATTGCAATCCCAGCAGTTTGACAAAGGCTTTATGCTACATGGAATTGGTAATTTTTTGCTCACCCAAGTGGACTAGACTTCTATGATTAGTGCATATGGTAAATTCCCTATGCTGGAGGTAGGGCTTCCATTTCTCTACAGACAAGAGAATAGCCAAACATTCCTTTTCATATGTTGACAAGGCTTTCATTTTTGGTCCTAGTGCTTTACTCAGATAGGCAATTGGATGTTTCTATTGCATAAGTATTGCACCAACTCCTTTATCACTAGCATCAGTCTCAATCACAAACTCCTTAGAAAAGTCAGGTAGAGCCAGAACAGGAGATGTGGTCAAGGCTTCTTTGATTGCTTGAAATGCAGCCTGTTCTGTGTCAGTCCATATGTAGAGAGTATTCTTTTTCAGCAATTCAGTTAATGGTTTGCTCATAATAGAATAATGTCTAATGAACTTTCTATAGTAGCCTAACAACCCCAAGAACCCTCTGAGTTGTTTTGCACTGTGTGGAACATGCCAATTCTTGATTGTCATCATCTTGGACTGATCTGTAGCAACACCCTCTACACTGATAATGTGCCCCAGATACTCCAGCTGAGATTGTGCAAAAGAACACTTGGACCTTTTAACCAATAAGTGATTCTCCTTCAAGATATCAAATACTGCTTACAAATGGTGTTGATGCTCTTCTAAGCTTTTGCTATAGATTAAAATATCATCCATAAAGATAATGACACATTTCTTGATCAGATCAGCAAAGAGAGTATTCATGGCTGCTTGAAATGTGGCTGGAACATTTGTGAGCTCAAAGGGCATAACTCTGAACTCCCAATGACCATCATGGGTTATAAATGCTATTTTGTGCTCATCTTGTGGTAGGAATCTGATTTGATGGTAACCAGACCAAAGATCTAGCTTAGTAAACCATTGGGCTCCATGTAGTTCATCCAACAGCTCATCAACAATTGGTAGGGGATATTTGTTCTTCACTGTCATGGCATTTAAATGTTTGTAATCAACATAGAACCTCCATGTGCCATCTTTCTTTTTAACCAATAGAATAGGAGAAGCAAAGGAGCTTGTACTAGCTTTGACAACACCATTTTGTAACATTTCCGTAACTTGTCTTTCTATCTTATCCTTCTGAGTAGGAGCATATCTATAGGGTCTAATACAGACTGGTTTTGCCCTAGGCAAAAGAGGGATACTGTGATCAAAATATTTTCGTGGAGGTAGTCCTTTTGGTTCTTGAAAGACTTCCATATTCTGCTCCAATATATGCTTGATCTTAGCAGGTACTGTTTCAGCATCTTGTTCTGAAGAAATTGGACATAATTGTATGAGGTGTGCCATGCCCCCATTGCTGATCAAACCTTGGAGCTTCGTAGCTGAAATTTCTGCACAAGCTTTAGTTTGATCTATGATGCCTCTCAAAGCAATATTTTTGCCTTCATGTGTGAAACTCAATGTCTTTCTCTTCCAATGAATCCACATAGGACTATGCTTCTCCAGCTATTCCATACCAAGTATCATATCATAGCAGGCTAGTTGGAGTACCCTAACATTAGTTGTGAAAGTATGGCCCTGAACCTACCATTCCAGATTAGAGATCATTTGGTCACTTTGCAACTTGCCTCCATTGGCAATGGTGACTTGTACTGCAGGAATTTGTTGTGTACTACATTGTAGCCTGTCCACCAACTTGTTACTGATAAACTTACTTGAACTACCAAAGTCAACCAAAATCAAAATCTCTTGGTTCTTGATCAACCCTTGTAGTCTGATAGTCTTCCTGACTTATGTGCCTACTGCAGCACAGTATGAAAGACTCATCAATAACTCCTCTTCTCCATCTTTGCTATCACCTTCACTTCCTTCTTCATCAGTGTGTTCCAACTGCAGTATTTCTAGCAATTCTTCAAGTACTTGCAAGGGAATATTCTTGGGACATTTGTAGTTTGGACCAAACTTTTCTCCACATTTGAAGCATTCTCCTCTAGCTTTTCTGAGGGCTTTTAGACTATTGTATTTGTCTTCCCACTTGGGTTTGTTGGTTTGCTTGCTATCTCTAGGTGCAGTACCCAAGATACCTTTGCCTGAATGATTCATTGGTCTACCATTGTACTTGTTGAAGTCTCTGCTGTCAATCCTCTTATGAGGCTTTTTAATAGTCGTTTCCCACTCCTCCTCCTGTAACAATACCAAGGATAACACAGCATCAACCGTTCTAGGTTTGTGGAGCACTATGGCTACTCTAATCTCATTTTTCAACCCATCTAGAAATTTGTTGATAAAAAACACATCATCATAATTTCTATTGTGCACTAGAACCTTATGCATAACTGTTTGAAATTTTTCATGATATTCCAGGACACTAGCATGATGTTTTAAGTTCAATACTGTTCTCATGTAATTGTGATACAAATCTCTCCCAAACTTGTTGTCTACAGTTACGCATAACTCTACCCAATTATCTACAGTATGCTGGGCCTCGAATGTTTGCAACCATAAAGCAGCATTCCCTTGGAAGTGCAAAGTAGCATAAGGCACCCACAAATGGATTGGCACATTGAACATGTTAAAGTATTTCTCACATTTCTCCTTTCAGACTCTAGGATGCTCCCCTTTGAATCTAGGGAACTTAGCCTTAGGTATATGGAATGCTCTTTGTGGATGGGTATTATAGTACCGATGTCCCTCTGTTTCTCTACTCCCACTAGCATTCAAGTCCAACAACACAGGAGGATTTGGATTCAATGAGTCACCCTTGACCAGGGCTTGTCCAGGAATGTTGAATCCCCTTGAGACATCACACTGGTGTTGCTTCTTATAGCGATGCCCGTCGGGCTGAGGCATCACTGGACAAGATGGATTTGGTGGCGCCTTCTCCAGATGGTTGACGCGCACACCAAGTTCCTCCACCTTCTGCTATAGCCCCATCAGTGTGTGGTCGGCAGTTGGCCTCTATGCTTCGGCGTGCTTCATCCGCCCGTCCACCCCGGTGACCAACGTCAAGATCGCCTTAACATCGGTTTCCAGAGTGGACATCTTGTCTTTCATCGCCACCATCCTCACAGTGAGCGTCGGTTGCCCCTTCTTCTTCACCACAACTGTCGGAATCGGCGGATCTGATACCACGATGTCACGGTCCGAGTCCAACTCTGATGATACTTAAGAGAATCGGCTCGAAGATGTCGAACCCGAGAGTGGATTTTGGGATTTTGGGAAGAACATATATATATATATATATATATATATAGAGAGAGAGTTTAGGGATTTGGAGACATTGTATTTCTATTGATGTCTCAACAATGAGATCGATCCAGAGCTTATACACCACTCGTTACACGCTCGTTCCAGAGCTAAGTTCACAGCCCACTATCTATTACAAAGCCCATTCGGACCAGAGGCTTTTCACTTAAGCCAGCTATCCAGTTAAGCAACCCACTACTCATGTTGTTAGGTCTCCAGGTGTGACACTTGCCCAATAAAGATGTGGGTGTATCAAATCAGAAGAAAGAAAGAACAATAATGGTCGTTGGAATAACTCATCTGACTCGTCATGACTAACTACGCACCTCCTATCCACGTCCACACAAATCATATCCCTCCATCTTCACAACAAACACATTTACACGCACTCCTCTCTTTGTCTGCCACTTTCCCTCCATTCTTCTTATCTAGTCCCGAAGGTGGCTGTAGCGAGCGCGAGTGGGGGAAGCGGCATGAGAGAGTGAGGTGTGACGGTGCAACCTTGGGCGAGCCAGGGAGAGGCCTACGGTGATCGAGGGTGGGCCATTGGCTAGAGTGTGGGCACGCAGGCTGGTTTGCGGCAAGTGGCGGCGGATGAGCACGGCGACGAGTGGTCCTGGGCTCACCTGATCACAGAAGTCGGGGGCAACCAGAAACCTAGTGAGCAAGACTGTTGGAAATAATTTTGACCTAGAGTTTAAATCGAGTCCGAGATGCAGTAGAGTCTGTCTCCGTGTGTCACTTAAGTTGAAGTCGTGACCAACTTGAAGTCTGAGTACGTATGTTAGTAGAAGGGTATTAGCCTATATAATGAGGAGGCTTGTAAGCAAGTAAGATAAGCAAGAAAGAGAATAGAGAAATTCAGAAAACTTGGCTATGCAGTTACGGCCGGGGCAAATTCTCCTATGTTCTCTCTGTTTATTTGCAATGTGTGAGTTTTCTCCTAGAGCTGTTCCAACAATTGGTATCAGAGCCTAGGCGATTATCAGAGTGCAGGCGTGTGGATATCATGGGGATATGCTCACGATCTTAGGATGATGATACAATTAGCAATGGCATTGAAGGTTTGTTGATTCATGTGTTTTCAGCGAAGTTCAAATTGCTGTCAGGTCTCAGGCGGTCAGACCAACCAGCTGGGTGGTCAAACCAGCCTATGTGGCGGTCAGGCTGGCCACATTGGTGGTCAGACCGGCCAAGCCTCAAGTCAGGCTCAGGCTAAGTGGCTGGCGGTCAGACCGGCAAATGGGTGGCGGTCTGACCGGCCAAAATAGATTTTTGATTTTGAAGCCGATCCAAAAATAGACGGTGTAGGCAAGAGAGGGGATTCTCCTACACTAGGTCTCATAATTTTTGGAGCTTCGAGTCAAAAGTTCTATTCGTTTGAAATTTCCAGAAGGTTTCAGATTTTTAAGGAGGAAATTTGGCTAAGTCCCAGCTGGGCGATCAGATCGGTCAACAGGGAGCGGTCAGACCGGCTAGGGGGCGGTCAGACCGGCCAAAGTGGCGGTCTAACTGGTTTTCACTTGTTCATCGGCCAACTTGGTGGCGATGATTGCTTGGTTAGGTCATATTCATGGGTTTTAGTGCATATGTGTTGTATGATGCATGTTTTGACTAATGTGGGTCAAGTTGTGAAGAACTTGTTCCCAATCGATTTCTTGGTCTATTATTGTGCATGCGAGTCTTCCTTCAGAGCGAAGGACAAGTTATATGGGAGGTTGTTCGAGCTCCGCTCGTTTTGCCCGAGGTTGCTTCGCGGGCTTCAGTAGCCCTTTTGGCAAACAACCATAAGGCAAAGAATCTCCTATATGCTGGGCTTGGTAGACAGGAGTATGATAGGATATGCAATCTTGAGAGCGCACACGAGACTTGGCACACCCTCGAAACCTACCATGAGGGATCGTCCCAAATTAAGCAAGTACGCCAGACGGTCTTCAAGCGAGAGTATAACAAGTTCGAGATGCGTCCTGGCGAGAGCATCGATGACGTATTCACTCGCTTTAACAAGGTGATTAATCAGATGAGAGCTGTAGACATTGAGCACTCTTAATATGAGAATGCCACCCACCTCTTGACTGCAATCAACACCAAGGAGTAGGAGATGAAGGCTACTACCATTGAGGAGAACGTCGATCTCTCTAGTCTCACTTTGGAGCTACTCTATAGCAAGCTTAAGAGAGGTAGTCTTCCTAAGAAGGATAACATGGCTTTGGTGGCTGATCCTCTTAAAAGAACTTCTAATGGTTCTTCTGAGTCTTCTTCTCGTTTTTCTCTTGCTTGTTTATCTGCAATCCATGAAGAAGAGTTTGAGAGTCTTTCTAAGACTGATTTAGCTCTTTTAGCCAAGAAAGTCACACGGGCCTACAATAATGTTAGAAACAAGAAGAGAGGTGGCCCTGTAACGTGCTATGAGTGTGGAGAGCTTTATCATATCCGGGCGAACTGCCCCAAGCTGAAAGGGAAGGGCAACCACAAGGATGAGAAGCCTGCCTGGAACAAGCCTTAGGGGAACAAGCCTAAGTATGATGCTGCCAAGCTCATGAAGGTCGCTCACCGGGTCCTTGCTGCTTTTGGAGAGCAATCTATGAGCGATGTGGACTCCGGGAGCAAGGAGGATAAGGACGAGGAGCTCCCTCAAGACAAGAAGAAAGGGAAGGCCAAGGACTTCACCGGCATGTGCTTCATGGCCGACTCTGTCGACGCCGATGACAACGATGAGGTACCTCCATCTTATGATGTCCTTTCTGTTAGATGCGACACTATTTTTGAGCAACTCATGAATCAGGATAAAGCCTTAGAGTTTACCATGGCTAGGAATAAAGACTTAGAGTCACAAGTCGATAATCTCACATTAGAACTTGTGAATGCTAAGAGTCTTGATGCTGATGAATGTTCATCCTACCATGCTTTACATTCTGAACTTGCTAAACTACAAACTGCTCATGATGTTGCCTTGCACCAACTAGAGAATGCTAGGACTGAGCTAATTGAAGTTAAATCTGCTCCTTGTGAAAAATGCTTAGAGTCTAGCAAGTTGGTTGTTTCTGATAAGGCTGAGTCTAGCTTTTGCTCTTTCTGCTTAGAACGAGAATATGAAGTTAACGACATAATAGAAGCAGTTAGAACTAAGTTTGCCAAGCTTAAAGACCAAATTGATTCTACTCCCTGTGCTTCATGTGAAGCCTTTAAGCTTGAAGTTGCTTTTCTTAAGGAGAAACATGCCAGAGCTATTAAGGCCAAAACTTGTGAGTCATGTATTAATCTTGGAAAAGATAATGCTTATCTTAAGAATACTTTAGAAAGAATCTGTAACGGTGAAAAACAGTTAAACATGATTCTTGACAAGTCTAAAACTCCTTATAAGAAGCAATGGTTAGGATACAACTATGCCCAAGACAATTCCAAGCCAAATGTCATTCAGGTCATGGAAAAAGGCTTAGTTGAATTCAAAACACAACCTACAAAAACTATTTTTAAATCTGCAGGTTTTGTCCAACCTTCTTTTGAGCCAAAAGGTGCGTTTCCCAGTGTTACCAAATACCATTGCACCTATTGCAAGAAGGATGGACATTTGGTTGAGTTTTATTGGCGTAGGTTGAAAAATGCTAAGAAAAAATTTGCTAGAATTTCATGTCATCAACCTAGAGCTTTTATGAGACATGGTCATTTAGAAAAGAAGAGACCTGGGATAGGATTTGTTTCACATGCTCATCATCGTCATGTTCCTAGACAAGATGCTTCTCATGTTCATGTAACCATTGCTCATAATAGAACTCCAAATAGGATCAAGGATAACAAATCTGCTTTGCATACTACTCGTAGACGTGTGTCTCAGTACTGGGTTCCTAAGTCATGTTTAACTAACCCCAGTATTAAGACATATCGATCTTTTGTGCCTTGATTTTCAGGATCGCCGCGGAAGGGGGAAGAACACATGGTTCGTTGACTCCGGCTGTTCACGCCACATGACTGGAGATTCAAAATGGTTCACCTCCTTCACGCGGTCGATGGGTGATGACTTCATCACCTTTGGAGATGATACACAAGGGCGGATTGAAGGAACGGGATCAATCAGGGTGAACGATAAATTCATCCTGAAGGACGTCGCTCTTGTGGACAAGCTAAGGTATAACTTGCTTTCTGTCTCATAGCTTCTGGATGATGGCTATGAGACTAGATTTAAGAAAAATGCCTGTCGTGTGCTTGATTCAGTTGGTGAGCTCGTTTTTGGGATTTTTAGAGTTGGTAGGATCTTTGGAGCTGATTTTTTTGAATCTCTTGCTGGATCTCTCAAGTGTTTAATGGCATCTTCTTCTGAGTTCTGGCTTTGGCACCGATGTTTGGGGCACATTGGTTTTGATCATCTGATGCGAGTTAGCAACCTTGATCTCATGAGAGGTTTGCCCAAACTCAAAGCGATCCAAGGATGTTTATATAAAGCGCCAGAGGCATGGCAAGCAAGTTGCCGCCTCACACCTTCATTGACTATGGTCATGGTGATGCACTGTGACGCTTGCTTCATATGGATATTGTTGGTCCTGCTAGGGTTCGGTCTGTCGGTGGCAAATGGTATATTCTTGTCATAGTCGATGATTTTTTGAGATACTCTAGGATGTTCTTTCTTGCTTCGAAGGATGAAGCTTTTGATCATTTTCATGATCTTGTTCTTCGCTTGGCTTCTGAACTCCCTATTGCTTTGAGAGCGATTCGCAGTGACAATGACACGGAGTTCAAAAATGCCTCATTTGCCTCTTTTTGTGCTGAGCGCGGTATTGAGCATCAGTTCTCTTCTCCACACGTCCCTTAACAAAATAGCGTTGTGGAAAGGAAGAACAAAACCTTAGTCGAGATGGTTAGGACAATGCTAGATGAGTATAGCACACTGAGGAGGTTTTGGGGTGAAGCTATTGCTACAGCTTGCCATATTTCAAATCGTGTCTTCTTGAGACCTTCTTTGGGTAAGACATCTTATGAGCTTCGATTTGGTAGAAAATCCTCTGTTTCTCATTTTCAAGTTTTTGGAGCCAAGTGTTTCATTCTTAAGACAGGAAACCTAGACAAATTTGAATCGAGGACTTGTGATGGTTTATTTTTGGGTTATCCTGCTCATTTGAGGGGTTTTCGGGTCTTTAATGTTGAAACTAACATTGTCTAGGAGACCTGCAATGTCACTTTTGATGAGACTAGCCCTGGAGCTAGATCAGACATTTCAGGTGATACACAGGAGACGGGGAGCATTTTTGTAGAAGAAGATGATGATGAAGTCGATATTGCTCTTCCACCTGTTGCTGATGCTCCTGTCCAAGCTTCAGAATCTGCTTCGACTACTTCACCTCTAATTGAGGCTCTTGTTGCATCTTCTTCATCAGCAGTACCTACGGGGTTCGAAGAGATGCCATCTCCCCTAGGCGCTCCATTGCACATTCAGAAGCAGCACCCTCCAGATCAGATGATTGGGAATTTTCATGAGTGAGTCACTCGCTCTAGGTATCACGATCCGCGAGTCTCTACTCCCATTCTGCATTTGTTGCTTCTTTCGAACCCTGCGATATATCACATGCTTTATCTGACTCTAGTTGGGTCAATGTCATGCATGAGGAGTTAGAGAATTTTGAGAGGAATAAGATCTGGAACCTAGTAGAACCTCCTAGTGGTCATAATATTATAGGAACCTGTTGGGTGTTAAAAAAATAAACAAAATGAGAATGGTTCTGTGGTTAGAAACAAGGCTAGATTGGTAGCTCAGGGTTTTAGCTAAGTTGAGGGGTTAGATTTTGATGAGACCTTCGTTCATGTTGCCAGATTAGAAGCCATTCGCATTCTGCTTGCATTTGCTGCTTCTAAGGGCTTTAGACTATATCAGATGGATGTCAAGAGTGCTTTTTAAAATGGTTTTATAGAGGAGGAAGTGTATGTTAGGCAACCCCCAGGCTTTGAGAATCCCAAACACTCACATCATGTATTCAAGCTATCCAAAGCGTTGTATGGTCTTAAGCAAGCCTCTAGAACCTGGTATGATAGACTTAAGACCTTCCTGCTTAAGAACAATTTTGAGATGGGTAAGGTAGACAAGACTCTTTTTGTTCTTAAGCATGGCAATGACTTCTTGCTTGCTTAGATTTACGTGGATGATATTATCTTTGTTGGTTCTTCTCATGCTCTTGTTTCCAGTTTTTCTGAGACTATGTCCAGGGAATTTGAGATGAGTATGATGGAAGAGCTCAATTATTTTCTGGGGCTTCAAATCAAGCAAAGCAAGGAAGGGATCTTCATCCATCAAACAAAGTACACCAAGGATTTCCTCAAGCATTTTGAGATGGGTGACCGCAAGCCGATCGCCACTCCCATGGCAACTTCGACTGTTCTGGATCCAGACAAGGATGAAGAACCCATGGATCAACGCGAGTACCGCAGCATGATTGGCTCCCTCCTTTACTTGACGGCCTCAAGACCGGACATCCACTTCGTAGTCTGCCTCTGTGCGAGGTTTCAGGCGTCTCTGAGGACTTCACATCGCCATGCCGTTAAGCGTATTTTCAGGTACCTTCACTCTACCCTCCAGTATGGCATTTGGTATTCCTGCTCTTCTTCCTTGTCCATTCGGGGGTTTTCTGATTCTGATTTTGAGGGCTGTCGGCTAGATAGGAAGAGTACCTCAGGCACTTGTCACTTCTTAGGCACTTCTCTTGTCTCTTGGTCTTCTAGGAAGCAGTCCTCTATTGCACAATCCACTGCTGAACCTGAATATGTAGCTACTGCTAGTTACTGTAGTCAGATTTTGTGGATGGTGTCCGCTCTTAAGAACTTTGGGTTAAATTGTGGCAACCCAACCCTAGGGCACCCGAGAGGACCTCCCAGGATCTCCTAGGACGTCCCTTAGGACCTCCCAGGAGGTCCGGTGGCACCTCCCGAGGCTCGGGTAGGATCTGCTCGCAGCAGCACCAATTGAGGCCTTGGTAGGACCTCTCATGATTACCACCGAGGGAAGTGGGAGTCACGGAGAGATCCCTCACCGCCATGGCCAACTCAGGGGAGGTCGAAAGACCTGACCTGGGGAGGTCGTGAGACTTGAGAGATCACTCTGTGATTCCCAGCGTGATCTGAGCTAGTCCCAAGGATCTCAAGCTAGCTCTTCACAGCATACAAGAATGGTAACATCTATGACATAAACTTTATTTACAACATAACAAAGGAGTTGTTTACAAAAGGTGGTCTTGGGCCAAAAGCAAGCTTACAAAAGAGCGAAAACAGACGTCCATCCACTATACCACAGGCAAAATGGCTGGAGGGCACAACCTACTCATCCTGGTCCTCCTCTTCTCCGCTGTTGTCTTCTCCTGATAAGATTTTGCATTGAGCAAGAGTGAGCACTACCACTGTGCTCGCAAGTCACACCCGTGGGGTAACAAAATGACATGCATACATGGATATACAACAGAAGGCATACTATGGTTGCTTTGCATAAAGCCAAGTTTCTTTCAATTACAATTACTAAGTTCCAAGGCAGGTTTTTAGTAGATAAAATTTATTTACAAAACTTGATTTTTCAGTTGGATAGCATTCATCAACAAGTTGGTGAAGGATACCCTCCTGTCACAAGGCTCCCTGCCCAAACCCATGGGATAGCAATCCCAAAACAGATGCTAAACACTTTTAGAAACCCAAAACCAACATCTAACTCTGAGTGGCCGCTGCCAGCATGTCCATGACCGTGGACACGGCTATTCGAATAGATTTACACTCGATCGAGGATGTGCACTTTACCCACACGACATGAATTCCTCTAGTTTATCCGGCATCCGTCGATGCCACCTCTCACTACCAAAGGTAAGAGGTCTAGAGTTCATGACAAAGCCTTTAAAATGCATTGTCCCACCACAGCCTCTCCTTGCTAAGGTTTCGCCTCCTTTGGATTCACTCATGAGATCTGGGCCCCTCTTGCACCAAGGGGAACATAGGTCATAAAAGACCACTGGCCATAGAAGACCTCCCACTCCTCCAACTGGATCAATCATGTGGAAGTTCGCAAATTACTTAGCTAGGTCCCACACCCCATCTTCGAGACATATGGTTGCACGGTTTTGGCATAGCCCATCATAGGCCTAGCATTGGCGGCTCAAAGACCGGTCCTCAACTGACTTGGGCGACAATCACAAACCCCTGGACCTCCACCTTATCCAGGATAGAGTCCGTGCATAAACCTTGCACCAACCAAGCAAACCAATTCGCCCAAGTCTAAATCAATTTTCATTTTCTTTGCTTCCCCAGCAATATTTTCACACTCCCATGACATCCCAATGCCATGGTCAAAACATTTTAAACAATAGTTGGTCATGAAGGTAAAGATTTTCCCAAATCAAGTACTTTTGGACTAAGCAAGACTAAGCATATGGTTTCACAATTGCTCCTGGTTCACACTAATGTATTAACCAGGTTTTGTCTAAGGTGACAACAGATTTGGTTCAATGTCAAGTTGGCCATATGAAGGAATTAGGCATAACTATGTGTTTAAAGACATGTATTAAAATATCTTGGTAGAAATAGGCATGCATTATCCTTTGGAATGTAACATAAGTAAATTGAAATATTGGGTGCAATATGATCAAGAGCATGACTTGCCTTGCTCACTTTGCCTTGAGAGTCTTCTTCTTGATGCTCTCAAGCTCCTCGGTGCCTTCACGATCTATATGTGAGAAAGGAGACAACTCAAACCAAATTCCAAATAAAGAGCCAAAAGAACTTCAAAAGAAACTCCAAACTTAATTGATAGAAGCATCACATATTCAAAATGGGTTCTTTGGGAGAGGTCCCAACTTCGGGAGAAGCTCAATGAGGAAGGTCTTCACGGAAGACCAAAGGCGGCTTTAGCAATGCATCAAGAGGATGATACTTGCGCAGAGTCCAAGGAGGTGATCTTTAGACAAAAATCATAGAGTTCCAAGGAGAAGCCGTAAGAAGAGGTCCCGAAGAGGTATAATCTCTTATTGTGGTAATAAGAACAAGAATAGATCGATGCACAAGGAGGCTTACCAAAAATAGGGAGGAGGTGACGAGTTGAAGGGGAGGTCGAAGGCAATATAGGCGGTTGAGGACAACGCCCAAGCTCCTAACAAGCCTCCAATGGTGATAATACGATGAAGAGATGCTCCTGGCGATGTTCTTGGCAGCAAGGACTCTCCAGGAAGCCACTGGGTGTGAACAATAATGTTGAGTGTGTGAAAAAGATGGCAATGGAGGGCTCCCGGGACTAGTTATAGTCAAAGGAAGTGAAAAGACCACTCAATGCGTACATGATTTGGTGAGCATGTGAGATGGGCAAAAGGTACGGGGGTGTCAAAGAAAATATAAAGGACGTAGTGTCTTTATTACGGGAGGAGACTAGAAAAGACACCAATAGTGCCCCAGAATGACCCCATACAATGGAAACAGCCACTTGCTTGGCTGCATTTAATGCGACAATACATGCATTAAATGCCCATGGTACTAGTGTGGCAGGGAAACATAAAATAGGTAAGCCTGGTAGGTGGGACCAGTCAAATCTAGAAACAGTTGGGTCAAAGGGGGAGGTCCTGACAGTTGGATCTCCAAAGAGGAGGTCCAACGGCCAAGATTGAATGCTAACGGGGAGGTCCGCGTGGTAAGAAGAGAACCTCACCCGCAAGGGAGGTCTAGAGCCGTAGGATCAACTCCAGACAGGAGGTCTGAACGGTTAGGATTTCCAAGGGGAGGTCCTAACGATCGAATCGCTAACTAGGAGAATGCGACGGTTAAGATCTCGTGGGGAGGTCTTAACGGTCCAGATGTTCAAAGAGGAGGTCAGGGTCATTAAGATCTCAAGGGAGGTCTTAACGGTCCAGATTCTGAGAGGAGGTCTGGACATGGGGAGGTCCAGACATACATGGAGGAGGTCTACGCGACAAGAGGTTCTAACAACCAA
Source organism: Phyllostachys edulis (assembly GCA_036346405.1). Lineage (NCBI taxonomy): Eukaryota > Viridiplantae > Streptophyta > Magnoliopsida > Poales > Poaceae > Phyllostachys > Phyllostachys edulis. The sequence goes on along the minus strand of CM070568.1, from coordinate 24,911,837 downwards.
GATCCCATCAAGGGAGGTCCTGGCTGAGGGGATCCTTGTAAAAAGGAGGTCCTGATTGGTAGGATCTCACCAAGGGGGAGGTCCTATCAGTTAGGCTCTCATGAAGGGAGGTTCCACGGCTCAAGGAGGTCTTGAAGGGAGGTCTAAAGGTCTGAGCCCCCAGCGGAGGTCCAACTTCAAGGACCACTGGGAAGGTCCAGGCCACAGAGAAGGTCTAACCCGAACATAACACAAAAGAGAGACAGAGGGGAGAACTGGCCACATACAGAAGGGGCGACAACATAAAACTTAAACCTCTCCAACGAACCAACTATGAATTCTCATCAAAACAAAATTGTTTTATTTTATTTTACAAATTTAAAAAGGACTTGGAAAATCAGGATGTTACATAAATTTTGCTAGTGTTCCTCTTTTCTGTGATAACACTTCTGCTATTAATATTGCTAAGAACCCTGTGCAGCATTCTAGGACCAAGCACATAGACATTCGCTATCACTTCCTTAGAGACCATGTGGAGAAGGGTGATATTGTGCTATATTTTGTGGAGTCCGAGGCTCAGTTTGCTGATATCCTCACCAAGGCTTTAGACCCAACAAGGTTTGCCACCTTGAGAAGTGAGTTAGGGGTAATTTATCACTATGGGTTGGTTTGAGGGGGAGTTGGTTCTTTTCTAACCTTTCCTTGTTCATTTGATCTTTTTGATCTTCTTTTGAACTTTTTGATCTTTTTGATCTTTTTAGGCTTTTTGAGCTTTTCTTGGATCTCACTGTATCATATTGCATTCATATGAAAATCACAAAAAGATGCATTGTAATATAAGCTTTACTGCTTGTCTTTTAATTGATGAAGCTTTGCTTATTACCCTCGTGAGCTTTAGTATTTCAATTCTTGCTCAATGTCATATCTAGTTCTTTGACTTGCTAGAATTATCATACTTTCACATGTGTAGCTAAGTCTTTGTTAAATGAGCTAGAACTTTAAAACAACTTGAACTAAAAGAAATTTATAATTTGTGGATCTTTTAGGTAGTTGTGCAATTAATGCTCCTTTTGTGACATTGGCCCTATCAAAATTGCTTTGTTAGCTCTTGAATCTAGAATTGATCATTACTTGAGCTTCTTGTTCTTCTGAGAATCTAAAACTGCTCTTGTGTAAAATGAAAAATCAAATTTCAAGATTGTCTTGTGGTTAAATTGTGCCAAACTACTCTCACGAGACTACATATCAAAGACATGAACTTGGAGATAGTTTGATGATCCAGACGATCTCATGGGGACTGCTTGTCAAAATTGACATAAACCTCAAGATTTGTCACTCTAGTTGAAGCTTAGGAAGAGTTTGTGGATGGCTCCTAGTCCAGGATCTTCTTCACTAAGATAGACCTCTAATCAACCTCTAGCTGAAGCTTAGGAAGAGTTTGTAGATGACTCCTAGTCTAGGATCTTCTTCACTAAGATAGGCCTTTTATCAACTTCAATATTCATTGCAAATGAAAACTGTTGAAAAATGGGCGTTTGAGGTAATTTGAGAAAAATGATTCAATTCAGGACATGTTTGTCTCTTAAGTGGTCATTGTTAGCTTTTTGATCTCACATTGATATTCTAACATGACCATTATCACTTTAGGATCCCTGTTGATGAACTTGCTAGATTTGAAGCTTTGCTTAAATTGTTAAAAATTCATTGCTTTATATTGAGCCTTCTAGCTTAGCTTTGGTATATATGTCTTAACATGATCTTGCTAGCGCTTTCAGGCTTGATATGTATTGAGTAATATTAGAAATGCTAGCTTGTTCTTTTGGGTAATCTCCAAAGCTTCTTGTACTAATTTTTTTTTGAAAAATACAAAAAAATTGAAGCCACTCCATTGCATTTCATGCATGCTCCTTCTTGTGCTTTTTCCTCATTTCTGCATTTGTCATTTCTGGATGAGAGGAAGGCGTGATTCCTTATGACTTCATTGTCAAAGGGGGAGAAGAAGTAACAAAAATGTTAAAAGGAGAGCTATTTGAAAGAAAATGGAGAAAATGAATTTTTTTTGAAAAATGATGATTATAGTGAGGGGGAGTATTTCATTTGCATTCTTATGATCTTATTGCCATTTCTAAACTTGAATTGCAATTCTTGGAACCTCACAATGATCAAAGGTCAATTTGAACAATTGTTCTTTCATATGGACCTTGAGTAAGAATTTTGAGTCCTTTCTGGAATTTGAAGCTTTCTTGCTTTCTTTGACTCGATCTCACTTGCCTATGCTATTCTGAAGCCAACTTGGTCATTTCCATTGCTTTCTCTTGCATTTGGACCAAGTTGTCCCTTTGCGCGAAAACGAGAGTAATTACAATTTCAAACATCCAATTTGCATTTTTGAGGAGATTGCCAACGTGTTCATCAAGGGGGGAGATTGTGGATATCATGGGGATATGCTCACGATCTTAGGATGATGATACAATTAGCAATGGCGTTGAAGGTTTGTCGATTCATGCGTTTTCGGCGAAGTTCAAATTGCGGTCAGGTCTCAGGCGGTCAGACCGGCCAGCTGGGCAGTCAGACCGGTATGTGTGGTGGTCAGACCAGCCAGGCCTCAAGTTAGGCTCAGATTAAGTGGCTAGCGGTCAGACCGGCAAATGGGCGACGGTCTGACCGGCCAAAATAGAATTTTGATTTTGAAGCTAGGCCAAAAATAGATAGTTTAGGCAAGAGAGTGGATTCTTCTACACTTGGTCTTATAATTTTTGGAGCTTCGAGTCAAAAGTTCTATTCGTTCGAAATTTTCAAAAGGTTTCGGATTTTCAAGGAGGAAAATTAGCTAAGTCCCAGCTGGGCAGTCAGACCGACCAGGGGGCGGTCAGACCAGCCAAAGTGGCGGTCTAACCAGTTTTCACTTGTTCATCGGCCAACTCGGTGGTGATGATTGCTTGGTTAGGTCATATTCATGGGTTTCAGTGCATATGTGTTGCATGATGCATGTTTTGACTAATGTGGGTCAAGTTGCGAAGAACTTGTTTCCGGAATCGATTTCTTGGTCTATTATTGTGAAGGTTGCTTGGAGGTCAACGACGGTCAACGGTGAGGATGATCAGGACTAGGCTTGGAGAGGTGAGGTCTAGAACGATCGAGGATGCCGGGTAAGGTCAATGGATTCAAGCATGGCGTAGAATGGACAAGGATGACCGAACAGGCAGTTCGGTGCGACGGGTTGGATCAAGTGGCGTGGGGGTCGGTGCAAGTGCCATGGTGGTTTCGGTGGGAGCCGAATGAGAGAGACTTGCCGACATGAAGAGAGCTGTTGATCAACCTACACGTGGCGAAGCATGCGGAGTGCTTCATGAAGATTAGACTCCATCTTTGGAAAAGGATCGAGAAGGGGTATTTTGGTAATTTCACCTAAATACCGCCTTGGTGACCTTTTGCTAACCCACAACGCAAGACGGCACAAGGAGAAGCGGATTAGGTCAAGAGGAGATGAAGACGACACTTTAAAATACATACGTGAGTTAAACCCGTTTGTGTGTGGGCTTAACGGGTGCCCATTAAGGAAACTCTTCTAGAAGGTTAGCCTCCACTATAAATAGAGAAGGGAGGTGGCTGCACCCCCTTAACCCTTTTGCTTATTGTAAACCCTAGTTTGTGTTTAGGGCTTAGGGAGAAAGGTGGAGAGGTTAGAGTTCTAGAGAGTTGGATTGATTGTGTGCTCATGAGTTAAGTTTTTATCCTCCAAGATGGAGTGGTTGTAAACCATCAACAATCACAAATCAATCTATGCATGATTCTTCAAAAATGAGTCTCTTTATGTTCTTACTCTCTATTTTGTGATTTTGAGGCTTTCTTTGATCCTTCGGTTTTTCTTTGATTTCTGCCCCTAATCTAGTTTGCTATGACATGTGAGAATACATCTAGGATCATCTTGATCATCAATCACCCACGAGCAAGTTTCTAGATCATCTTTTGGTTTTGACTCGGTTTTGGAGCATCCTTCACTCAAACGGAAAAAGGTCAAAACTTTGGCATGGATCTACACGATCCTTGATTGGAATAGGTTCCTGACATCCTTAAGAAGGTGTGTCTCAAGTTTGGTCAAGTTTAGAGTCGTAGATTAAAAGTTAGACCAATTTGTGTTTCGGGCTGTTTTTACTGTTCTGGACTCTAGCGGTCAGACCGCCCAAATCGCTGGTCAGACCGGTCAAGACACCGGTCAGACCGCCAGTGTGTCGCCGATCAGACCGCTCAACTCTTTGTGGTGTGAGCTCTTGGTTGTTTTGCTTTGGGGTGTTGATCGAATTCAGCACAAGTCATCCGCTGTGCTTGTACTTTGATTTTCATAGCTTTCATAGCTATTGGAGTGAAAACATGTTGAATCTAATTTAGGAGAAAAAGTGATCGTGCTCCTATTCACCCCCCCTCTAGTCGCCTTTTCGGTCCAACAAGGCGAGAACTAGGGATGGAAACGGATCGAATACCAATCGAGTAGTCCCGAATATGAATACGAATCCGTATTTTTTAAAACGAATACGAATCGAATGTCGTAACGAATACAAATTCAAATCGAATATGTACTCAATTCGGTCGAATGCGAATATCTTATAACTTTTACGACAAATCTCGATAAAACAAATTTATGTAACATGACTACACGTCTATAGTCTACACGAGTCGTAGCAACACCGAATAGCCACAGATTCGACATCGAATCAAGGCCCCGTCGAAACATAAACATTCCGGAAAAAATTAGGATAGTATTCGTATTCGGAAAAAAACGGATAGTATTCGTATCCGGAAAAAAAACAGATAGTATTCGTATTCGTATCCGGGAAAAAACGAATAATATTCGTATTCGTTTTTCCCGGATAGTATTTGTTTTTTCGGATACTATCTGATTTTTTTTCCAAATACGAATAACACCAAATATAGATACGAACTATCCATTTTTTCGGATACGAATAACACCGAATTCAGATACGAATACTATCCATTTTCCCCGAATAGTATTTGTTTTTCATTTGAATGTGAATTTTACTTACCACATTTATATTTCCTCAGATACAAATATCGGATAAAATGGATTATTCTTAATCATTTCAACCGAGTCCGTTTCACGCTCATCTTGCGCAGCGCTCCCGAGGTTTCTGCGTAGCGCGTACTCATGTTTCAGCACCGTCTAGAGGCAGAGAGCAGAAGCGACGCTGTTGCATCGGGAGGACAGGGAGCGGCGAGTCTCACGGAGGGAGCAGGTGCTCCAGGCAAAGTCACGTCAAGGAGTTCAAGCCCAATGTGAGCTTTCCTCTCGTGAAGCCTTTATTGGATAGGACAAGCGGGTCCTACTAAAGGGTCAAGACGGGGCAAGGATCAGTGGACCTCGCGAAGAAACAAGAGCGCAATCTCCCTCATTTTAGTTTTGTCTCCGTATTAGAGTCTTTGCATTCAGATGGACCGTACCAGTTGAGTTGAGTTTCTACATACAACTACATACAACTATATGTTTTGTTTGCATATAGAACGCTTCATGTGGAGATGTGGCCGATAGTTCATAATGCATTGAGACTAAATTAGGAGTATGTTGAGTCAATATTAGGGGGAGAATGTTAGAAATAATCTTGATTTAGAGTTTAAATCGAGTCTGAGATGCAGTAGAGTCCGTCTCTATGTGTTACTCAAGTTGAAGTCATGACCAACTTGAAGTCCGAGTACATATGTTAGTAGGAGGGTATTAGCCTATATAATGAGGAGGCTTGTAAGCAATTAAGATAAGTAAGAAAGAGAATAGAGAAATTTAGAAAACTAGGCTACGCAGTTGCGGTCAGGGCAAATTCTCCTGTGTTCTCTCTGTTTATTTGCAATGTGTGAGTTTTCTCCTGGAGCTATTCCAACAAAGACGAGCGGGTGCGGGGCCTGAGAGTGGGGTGACTTTGCATGTTAGGTGTGGCACGGAGGCAATAGAGCAGAGCCTAGTTGTGATTTGAAACACGTGTGAAACTCCGTAAGACCTTTTTTTTAATAAACTTTCCATGGAACTAACTTGATAACTTGATTTTTCAGATATGTGTGTTGTTTTTTTTCATGATACTTGCTAAAACTCACTTAAAACTCTCTTGAAACGGATATGGGGTGCCCGATCTTCAAGACGTAGGATCAAGGGTAAATTTAGAACTGTGCAATAGACGAACGATGGCGCCAACTACTGTCTCGATTACAACAACCTGCCGCAATAAAATTCGTCCAATCACACGCTTTGATCATTGTCTACTCGACCATACAAAAGTAGACATGTTCTTCCTGCAAAAACACGAGGCGTGGATGTCATGGGGATATCCTTCTAATCTCAGTGTGATGAAAAATTGGCAATAACGTTGAGGTGTTTGGCGAAACCCCTTGTTTTCGGGAAAATCAACTTACTGTTAGACCTCAGGAGGTCAGATCGGCCATGGTGGCGGTCAGACCGGCATGACCGGTGGTCAGACCGGCCATGGCTCTGGCCAAGGAGCCGATGGTCAGATTGGCCATAGGAGGTGGTCTAACCAGTCAAAAGGCAAAAATAGGAATTTTTGTAATCTGCCAAAAATAGAGGTTGTAGGCAAGTGAGAGGATTTTGTTTGCATTCGGTGCCATAATTTTTGGAGCATCGAGTCAAAAACTTATCTATCCTCCTTGTTGGACACACACAATGGCATGCATGCCGAAGCAGACAGACTGCTAGCTCTTGTGGCTTTTCTTCTACTTCAAGCCTCAGCGTTTCTTCTTTCTTGGGCAGAAAGCAGGGATGACTTGTAGCTCAGGGATGTGACTTAGGTGTGCTGTGCAAATTAAACCAACGACTCCCAAGAATCTTCACAAATTTCCAGGGCAAAAATTTGGCTAAGGACTTGAGCAGCCTGACTTACCAGGTAGTGATCATGTGCTGGCAAGGTGGCAATGATCATGTGTTAGGTCAAATTCATGGGTTTCAGCGCATATGTGTTGCATGATGCGTGTTTTGACTAACATGGGTCAAGTTGCGAAGAACTTATGCCCGGAATCGATTTCTTGGTCTATAGTTGGGTAGGAGGTGTAACGTCCCAAACTCGGGTTTGTATTTCAAATGTATAAAAATAAGGAGAAGTTAAAACTTTTGGTGTATCATGTTGTTATTTGAATTTTCTGGAATTTCTTCCAAAGGTTTTGTTGTTTGTGAAAAACCTAATGCTTTAATTGACTAGAAGCATAACCTTTTGAAACTTTTAAAACAAATCTTGGGATCAGCCTCTGGAAATATTTTTCCCAGGTTCTAGATCATCCTAGTGACTCCTCTGAAATGTTTTACAATTTTTAGATTTTATTTGCTATTTTTCAGAGGCCAGTCAAACCAATTAGATCCTTAGTCAAACCCTAGGGCAGAACCTTGAGAAATTTCTAGAGAAAAATGCAATGCATGAAAATCTCTAAAAAAAATTTATACAAGGTTAATCTTGGAGTCAGGAACCTCCAGTAAAAATTTTGGAATTTTTGAAGTTATGAAACTCTATATAAAAATTCCTCAAAGATTTAGCATGTTTTTTTTTTCTAACCTAGTCATTGCTGCTGTTTGGGTTTAGGTCGGACCCAAGCCACTTGGTTGAACCCAACCATCTTCGCGCTCGGGCTAGTCCGAACGAACGCGAAGTCAATTGGGCCGTCCGATTTCAATCGAACCGTCCACATCGCTTGTGAGGGTTCAGACCGTCCAAACGATCAATTCAATCAGGACCATCCAATCTCAATCGAACCGTCCACATCGGTTGTGCCGTTCGGACCGTCCAAACAACACTCTCGATCAGGACCGTCCATTTCAGATTGGACCATCGAAGTTTTCTGACTCGATCTTTTGACTCAACCCAACCCATTCATCTAAACACCGACCGAGCCACTTTGTTTTGTTTCGCTGACTGGTGGGCCCCGCTGCGTAGTTCTTCTTCTCCACGTGGCCTCCACGTTCTTACCAGCGCCATGGGAGAGAGTCGTGGTTCAGCTCCGCCCATGCGTCATCTTCAACGGCTCCGCCACTGGTTTTTGATGAGCGCCCATGGTTTGGCCACATTGACCACACTCGCCCATGCCCTGGTCACCTCGCCATCGCATCACTGTCACTCGTGGCTATCCATGGACCAAGTTCATCTTTGTCAGTTTCTCCTCGCTCTCTCCATCACCTCTGGCTATAAAAGCCCCTAGAGCTTCTCCATTTTCCTTTTCGCAACTCTGAAACACTTCCTAGCTCTCTCCCACCTTTCTTCCTCCTTCATTGAGTGAGAGCGCAATTGGAGTTCAAGCTCTAGAGCTCGGCCGAGATGCTCCTCATCGTCGCCGCGTCTTGAAGGTTTTTTCTCCATTTTGTTCGTGTCACTTTGCATCCCTAATCACCATCATCATTTCCCCTAATCCAATTTTGATTTGCATTCACAAGAATCATCAAATTTTGGATTTAATCTTCTTCGGCCAAAAATTGTCCCCTTCGTTCCCAACTCCGGTAAGGCGCTCCATTCTTCAATTACTTACTCTTGTACCATCTCTGAGCCTTACTGAAGCTTCCCGTACCTTTCGGTCCTTCTCTTTTTCTTTAGGCCATCATCTCCTTGTTGGAGCGCCGCCGTCGGCACGACTTCGACTAGCTTATCCTCCCAAGCGACTCCAGTATACTTCTAGCCCTCCTTTGGTACTAGTGTGCGCCTTGGATAGCTCAATGCATTGCCATATCGGCTTTGCCGTATTTGCCATACCTTCACCTCTGCTCCACCTCATCGCGCCGCCGTTTCAGCTCGTCTCCGGCGATACTCCGGCCACCGGTGGGTGTGCAATAGTGTAGGAATTCCATTTTGGCCCTTGGCCGGCACTGCCATGACCTCCTTCACCGGTGATTAGCCAGAGAAGCTCGCAGCTGAATGCGCTCTGTATTGTCAGTTTCAGACAAGTACTGTAGCATGGTTAATTAGTGAAATCTTTGTCTTTAGGGCATAATTAATGCTTAGCTTTGATTAAATGACCGGTTAGATTTGCGTAATAAGTCATTGACATGTGGGTCCAGCCGTTAAGTGCATAATAACCTCTCACTATGAACCGTCCATTTTGAGATCAACGATCTGGATTGGTTGGGCCGTTCGGACTATCCGAACATCCCTTTCGTTTGGACCGTCCGACTTCAATTCAACCGCCTGAATCATTTGGGCCGTTCGGACTGTCCGAACGTAATCCTTCATTTAAACCGTTCGATTAGATCTCAACGGTCCAAACGTTTCAGCTCAGGGTTTATAAGAAAATCCGTATATAAATTATTTGTGAACTATAAATTGTTTTAAACTTCAAAATGGCGTAAGTAATTCATTTTAACTCCTTTATGCATGAAACAAATTTTTTTGGATTCCTTTTTAAATGTACTTTAATCTAAAATGGATTTGAATCTTGTTTCTGTTCCAAAAATTTTTGTTAGTAGAATTATCTTCGGTTTAGCATTATTTCTTGCTCTAAAAATTGTTTTAACTTCAAAAATGCATAAGTACTTCTCTGTAACTAAAAATGGAGTAAACTCAAACTTGTTGGTTTCCTATATTACTATAATTTAATGTAGAATAGGTTTTGAGTATGATACTACCTCTGAAATCTTATGTTACATATGGTTTGTGCACTACTTCTGTGACTTTGAAAAATCATAAGAGATTTATTTTAGCTCGAAATGAGGTGAATCAAATTCCATTGTTCATCTCATGTGGTGCTCTGTCTACCATAAAATTTTTATGTTCACCACCTCTCTGGAAATTTTTGCCAAAAATCTAATTTCGGATGAACAATATCCGAGAGGGATTTTTCAGCATTTTATCAAAAGTTGATCTTGTCTTGACTATAGATTTTTCTTGCAACATCCAAATCATTTGATTTTTATTGCTAAATTCATTTAAAATCATGCACTATCTTCTGTGTAAATTTCATGATTTTTGGTTGATTTTGAATTTTTGAGCTTATTCGATGTTTTTCGTTCTTATTGGTTCTTTTCGCTCTTTCGATAGGTTTCGACGATTCGGTTGAGCACGAGAGTGATACTTAGCAACAAGTGGACTATCTCCAACAAGGCAAGTAGATTTTCCTTTGATCATGTTGATTCCATTACTGTCAAATTCTATTATCTTGTTTGCAAAGTGTATGTATGCATGCTCTATTTTGATGTTTAAATTATCGTTCGAATAGTTGATCCTAAATAGCTGCATAAACTGTAGGTAAATTTTCATCCTCTACCACTAAGCCTATGTTTATATTCGCTGTGATGTAGAGCTCGATGGATGGGCTCTAGTCACTTTATCTGTAGTACATGAGTTGTTGTCGCTTAGCAATGCTTAGAACATTAGCCTGGGGATCATCACTTCGGCAATGGTCATTACAACCTCACTTTAAATATTTGAGTCATAATACTCACTAGGCAATAAAAGCGCGCGATGCCGCACCGCTGATTACAGTCATTGACTATAGATTGTGACGAAAAGAGACCCTTTTTTTTTATCTCATTGGTTTATTTTCTGCTTTGCACAAAGCAGTTGTGTGTGTTCGTAGGATTAGTTTGGGTATAGTACTGTAAAAAGCAGGTAACTTGATATCAGAATGGCATAGTAGAACGGAAAGCAGTAAAAGGCAATGCGGAGAACACTCTATAGTTGGGTCACAAGTAATCTCAGCGTAGATGTGTTTAGTTACAGGTTGATTAGATAATTCAGACTATACATTGCAGTATTGAGCATAAAGATCAAACATGAACTATATAGGGACTGATGCTGTGGTTGAGCACGGGTGTAATACCAGTCCTAGTACGATATGAACGTACCTGTAATTACAATTTTAATGTGATATTCGCTATTGAAGCAGGCTTGCCTTAGCGAGTAACACATAACTATGTATAGAGAGCAAAAGCGTTTGGAAACAGGCAATCTAGTTCAAATGCCAATTGCATGGTGGCGAGTATATTGCCTTAGCAAAAGCTGCCTTAGCAAAAGCTGCACAGTACGTAGTCTGCGGCCTGTTGGTAGATATGTTGGGTGTTTCCTGCAAGATACAGAATCACATAAATGTTTATGCAGTCTAGCTGTAAAATGGATGTAAGTCTGAGTATAACTTTGCACAATTCATAAAATGGTTTGTGTTCTGAATGGGAAATGGATGTAAGGCTGAGTATAACTTTGCGCAGTTTAGAAAATGGTTTTTGTTTTGAAAGAGTCTAGTAAACTGAAGAGTTGGATACTGTTGTTTTGCAGAGACGCTTGTAATAATGAGTTCAAACAGAGAGCTAAAAGGAAACTGATTTAATAGAACTGCTTTATGAGTACAACATGAGTAGGTGTGAATTATGAAGATAATGTGACAACTGGTAGGGGTTGTAACAGCTAATACAATTTGTAGGAGCTAAGGTAGTTATAGTGGTTTTATGAAAATATGTAATTATTCTTGCATTTCTTTGAGTCGGAACATTTTTTTTCTCGCATATAGGAAGTGGCAAGTTTTTTTATTCAAAAGAACGTGACGTATAGTCAGAACTGGGAGACCATCTTGTTGCTTTGTAAGAACGTAACATAACAAGGTAAAACCTGTATGGTATTAAAGCGCTAGTCTAGCATAAATGGATATCATTTGAGATGGATTGAACTGACCTATGGCTTCCCTACGATTTCCTGTCATTATCTCTGAACAATTTCTTAGTAGCTTTTGAGACACTTCGAGAGGTTGTACGCCTGTAACATGAAAAGTATTCCTAGAAGTACGTATGATGTGTTCCGGATCGATATTCGTATAATCCAAACAACAAAAACACATTGAATGCGACAAAAATAGAATATTAGCCGGATTAGCAGTAGTTGTTTATTTCAAATAGATAGCTACTTACTTTGTATGTAATCATCTGTGAATTCCTTGTCAATCTTTCCATGGGCCTTGGTACCAACCTGGAAAAATGTGCAGACAATATAGGATTAGGCACCAGGAAGTAACAGGGGATTAAAAATAAATTAGCTCAACATCACAGCTTTTATAGTTTTACTTACCACAAACACAAGGGTTTCATGAGCACTGGATTTGGCAACATAGTCAAACAAATTAATTGACTTTTCCGCACTATATGAAAGGCCTAAGTATAAAAAACACATCAGTTAGCACCTCTACCTGATTTGGAAAAATGTTTTACTAAAACAATAGAAATTCTCACCAATCTTCCGTGCACCAACAGGTAGATAGCGTGTAACAGGATTTTTAATAACATTAAGGAGCTTCTCATGCTTCCCAACTGCCGTAATGCTCAACTTTTGTAATAACTGTCTTTGCAATGTTGTATAATCACATGCACTTCAAAGATAGTTCAGAAATAAAAGACACACAAAAGATGAAAAATATATACTACTTTTATTATTAATAACTTACACATCAAACCACAGAAACATTTGAATGTGCGTGGCATGCGAACATGAAGCTTGATTTCAAACAACACTCCCTTTTTAGTAGCAAATGTAGAGAACAGGGACACTTTTCACATTGATATGATATATATGTTAAGAACTTCCGTATAGATACAAAACATCTTTGTCACTGACCTGTACATATGCATATTTGTTGAAGAATCGAACAAGCGTCTCCATAGTATGAAACAAAAAATCAACAAAGACAAAGAAACATTCGTTCTCACCGATTTTAGAACGAATTATTAATCCAAATTTAATATAAAATGGAAAGGGCAAGGGCAAATATATATATAAAATAATGAGCCAATGGTAATATAATGAAATTGATGATTGAAAATTTAGTAGTGGGCAACTCTAGAAGGTGAAGGCACAAACCTCCCAACGTGAAGTCCTAATGGCAGCTGTAAAAAGTGATCCATAGCAAATGCTTCCAAATGAAGTTGTTACAAAGATACTAAAGCGATTTTAGAAGTGGTTTTGGGGCATCGATGCAAAGCAGACTTGGCCACCATGAATGAGAACAAGGAAAACCATCCTCGATACTATGACATGGATCAGACATTATGGACAAATTGTAGTCCAAAATAAACCGATCGAGAAAACCTACAAATTACAGGATAAATTATTAGAAAACATCTCAAAAAACAACAAAAACATTGTAATTTTATATAGAATAATGACAAAAACTTGCCCGCTCACCAAAAGAAGCCACCATTGCCCGCCATTAGGTACGTGAAAAAAAACGATACCGGAAAGTCCAAAGGACCATAATGCCATCCAAAAAAGCATGACCATTACAAATGTATATAACGGTCACCTTTGATTGACTCGGAGCCCAAAATATGAATCGCTATGTTGTTTTCTCCTTATGATAAGATTCTTTGTGTTGCACTTCTGAATATTTTGATAAGTGGATTGCATTGACAAGCATCTGTATCAACGCGTTCACAATTGATGGATCAGGCAAATCACCTTGTTCTGAATTCATACCAAATACATTAAGACGGTTTTGAAGTTAATGATCTGTGTCATATATGTACAGCTGTGCATATCGTGGAGGTTCACCCAAAGAAGGTAACATAGAACCAATTCGATGGTGAACCACACCGCTTATTCTAAAAACATAAGGTCCACGGCCAATATTACGCTTTTATCAACCTCCACACCAAGAGAGGTAAAAGCGAAGAGGGAATTATATGATCTTATAAGACGCATGAATTCCTGTGATCTAGCGTTACCGTCAAAACGTATTAGCTCCCGTAACGGGTGTGGCCACGGTTTAAATGGAGGTAAAACCAGTTTGCCTCCTCGACAACAGGCATTGTAAGTGATACGATGATCGGTGAATACGCTTTGTTGTTTTATTCTTTCACCATACCAGCAGACAGCATCGCAGTGTACACAAGAATAATCAGGGCCACCGTAGTAGGAACGGCCAGTAAAAGATGTTGTAAAAAATTTGGGGGAAAGCAATCAAAGAATAGAGGTAATAGATGATAATCCAGAGTAATAGAGTGAGGATAAAACGAATGTATGATCAAAGGAAAGGGATGTTAATAAACCTTTTAAAGCTTCGATATATTCTTTGGTAAGCTGGTTAGCACCATCTGTAATGGACACAGAGAGTGGAAGCCCTAAAGAGGGAATATAGGAACAAGAAAATTGATAGTAAGAAAAGTATAACAACAGAAGCCACCGCGGAGGTGATCTTGATGATAAAATGTAAACCTCTTTTTCAGGTAAAAAAAACACCTTGCTGTACCAAACGCCTTTGTTGTCTTGCCAAGCACCTCCTAGATCGATTTAGGAGCGACGTTTCTCGCGAAACAGACGGATAAAAAGAATTGTCTAACAATAATAAGACGTTAATAGCCGAGTAAGCACGGGAAAAAAATGGTACTCTTGAAAAATCCAATAGATTATGTAATGTTTTTAAAACAAGATAGAATGTTTGTTATAGTATTATGAATCAACCCTAAAACCTGCAAAAGATCTGCAGTGACATATTTCACCTTGATCATGTGTAGGGCCAACAAACATAGAGCGTGGTCTATCACGTTTCCGTGACATCGGGTGACATGGTGGCCACGAATGGAACTGGAAAACGATCGAAAACTCGACGTCTGTGTAATGGCGGCCAAAAAAACAGACCCTAACACATCAAAATCCATGAAACACGACGAAATTATAGAGAATCAAGCAACAATGCGCAAAACCACTCCTATCAAATGCTGAAAAAACATAATACCTGAAACCTGTGATGTCCCAAAAAAGGAAGAAATCGACAACAGTCAGTATAGAGGAAAACAAACTCAGACGATAAAAGTGGGGAATCTAAAAAAGTTCGTAACAAAAGGGTTCAGCCGCACAGACATACTGAGATAAGGGAACACCTTTGGATGAAACCGGTATTAAATTTTATAGCAAAAAGGGATGATTGTAGCACTGATGATAACACTTTTGAAATTAGTGTATATGAGCATACATGGAAAAATAGTGTTCAACCTACAGCAACTAAAACTATCATAAAGCTAAAATTACTGATAACCCAGTGCATAGAATGGAAGAGATGACCACCTTTAATTTTTCAACACTTCTTATCTCTCCAGTAGGAAACTATTATATTGTCACCTCTTCTCAGGAAGCACCAACCTGCATTTCAAATGTGTGTATATGAGCATACATGGACAAAGAGTGTTTAACCTACAACATCTAAAACCATCATAAAGCCAAAATGCATTACCGCTAAGCCAACCGAGCAAAAACACAATTCTTAAAATTACAGGCAAATATAGGCTTGCACCAGATATCTTGCCCAATATAGAACTTGCTTGTAATAATCATTAAATCAAGAATGACAACTTCCCTGTTGTTGCTGCTATTTTTACAGCCATCAACATAAGGATTTTCTCTGTAATGTTTCATGTTTTCTTCTGTTTTTGTAGATGTTTTTTTTAGCTGTTAAGCATCAAAGAAGGCCATGATATGCTGCAAAAAGGTATGATTGTAGCACTGATGATAACACTTTTGAAATTAGTGTATATACTATTTGGTCATATGTTGTGAATATAGTAATGTCATGGCAACAATATATCTCGCTTAAGTTTGCGTGATATTGTCGGGTCGATTAGTTGACAACTACCAAGGCAAAAAGATTGGCAATGTCAAGACACTTATCGCTTGCCCACTTCCTGCCTTATGGTTGGATGATACCCTTGTCAGACGTGTTCAAGGTGTGATATAAGAAACCACTATGGCTGACAATAGCTATCTCCTTCTCTTCTCTTGTTCATAACCCCTGCAAGTATATTAGAGGAATAGTTCAATTGAATCTGGGTAGAAAAATAAAGTTACTAGTTGGCTCAATAGGTCATTCAATCGTAAGGTTTTTCCTTTTCAACATATGACGCACCTCAATCGTAAGGTTTTTCCTTTTCAGCATATGCCGCACCTAAAAGCCTGCATCTAGGACCTTTCTAATATCAAGTAAGTCACTCCACTCTGTGACAATTCACTGGTACCTGAGAAACAAGCATTCAAAGCAATCATATGAGGTGTAGGGAAAGTAGAGGATATATCCAATGAAGAAACTTCCATTTTGTCCACAATCCATCACGATTAGTTCTAGTTTTTTCTCTAGATTTTCACAAAAATGTCAAACAAATGCTGATGTAAATAAAGTAATACACACGGTTAGTTTTAGGTCCTTGTGTATCACGGTCACATTGCCAAATTATTAGGCATCACCAGCTTCAAGACATTAATTAAAAGGAACTAATCGATCTTAGAAAAGAAAATTACCAATCAATGAACTTCATGCCCCTAGCTGCAACAGACTCATTTGCTTCTCTGACATGAGGTTCCCAAAGAACATCTTCACTATTGCAGTTGCAGGCCCTGGATGTGGCTGTATCTAAACTGACAATGGTAGATAAATCAAAACAGAGTATACTCTAGATATTAGGTAAGGAACTATTGCTATCATATGCTTTGGTTGCAACAACATAAACTGGATCACTACTATGAAATCTGTAGATTGAACCATAGATTACCTCTGAACAAAGCTAATGATTTCATCAACACATAGCAAGAACATAATTGAAGAGGAAGAGGAAGGAGACCTGGTGAAGTGCTACGGAGCTACGGGCCCTGGATGCGGCTGTATCTGGCCACGGCGGCATGGCAGAGATGATGTCGGCGGCGGAGGAGGGCGCACGCGAGAAAGCAGAGGGAGCGAAGAAGAGACGGCGACAGTGCAA
Source organism: Phyllostachys edulis (assembly GCA_036346405.1). NCBI lineage: Eukaryota > Viridiplantae > Streptophyta > Magnoliopsida > Poales > Poaceae > Phyllostachys > Phyllostachys edulis. The sequence goes on along the minus strand of CM070568.1, from coordinate 24,895,144 downwards.
AAGGAGATAAGACCGAAGAAGAGCCGCACGAGCGAAAGGCAAGCCTCGCGCAGGCACTACGGGCCCTGGATCGGGCTGGATCTGGCCACGGCGGTGTGAGAGCAGCAGCTGTTGGGGTGATTGGCCTCGCACAGGCACTATGGGCCCTAGATCCAGCCGGATCTGGCCACGGTGGCGTGGCAGAGAGGGAGAGCAACAGGCGCCCGGGTCACTGGGTGAGGGGAGTCGCGTGAGGAGGATGCGGTGGCGCGGGCGCGGGAGGAGAAGGGAGGAGATGGGCGCTGGGGGAGGGAGGAGATGACGTCGGCGGTGGAGGAGGAGAAGGTGACGTGCGGCAGCGGGGATTCTGGCAGTCAGGCGCACGCGAGAAAGCAGGGAAGACGAATCACGCGGCGGGAGAGGGGGGTGTCGGGACCCAAAAATGCATCTCAGGAACCCTCTGTGTATTCCGAACTAGTCCCAGATCAGTAGCTAGCTCACACAGGAAACAGTGATGAAATACCATCCATTTATTCGATTTAACTAAAAAGATCTCAAAGTAACAAATAATAATAATAACTGGACCTTATGGTCAACGCTATTTAACTTGATACGCAGGCTAAAGAAACAAATAAAACTCTTACAAATGAACAAAACTCTTCAAATGGCTAATCAACATGCCCACAGTAATCGAGTGGAGAACGCATCCTAATCCGCAAAACCTTCATAGTCCTCCTTCTGAAAGAACTCTTGGGCAGCTCGATACTCTTCAACTGTGGATCAATCCGAGGGCAAAGCCATGAGTACTTTTGAATGTACTCAGCAAACCGTATGGAAATGTATGCAAATAGTATTTATGCACGGCCTGACAAAGGTTAGCTGTATGGTTCTTTTGCAGAAAACAACATTTACGATAATACAATAAATAGATTGAAATATGTGGTTGAAAATAATAATAAATAATTAAACAATTTCTTTGAAACGACTAGTGAACTTCCCAACCCAAACCAAAGATAAGTGAATTCCCAATTCACCAATCGACACAAACCACCAAGTGAATGACCTATTCACCAAACAAACATTATATTCATCAAGTGAACTTCCCATCCACACTCCGACTCAATTTAAAGAAACTCTATCTCCCGTGTGAAATCCCCGAGAACGTCCATAACCGCGGACACGGCTATTCGAATAGTTTTACACTCTGCAGAGGTTGTACAACTTTCCCATATGACACGACTTCTCTAGTTTGTTCGGATATATCTATGCCACCGCCACTACCTTAGGTAAGCGCCTAGAGCACGTGACAAGGCTTTTATAAAGCTCCTTCTTAACCCGCCGCGCCTGCTAAGGATTCAACATCAATGTCTTTCCGACTGCACATGGCCCCCTCTTGCGCCTCGGAAGAAACGCTTCCCATAACTCACGCTTTCCACGACGTAACTGAAATTAAGACATTGCTAATTAGTTATTAGCCAGGTCCGTCCCATACCAGACATGTGGTTGTACGGTTAAGGTCCAGTTCAATGGCACACAGGATTAAGTCCTTGACAAATTACATAGGCGAGACTACCACAAACCCAATCCGTGCTAAACCCGCACCCCCACTATCCACCAACCACTTGCCCAAGTGAAAACCATTTTGTTTAACCAAGACCCATGACTCACCCCGTCATGGTACCCACAAATTTTAACAAGAGTGGCTCACCACCATGATTCCATATATCATTAAGTCAAGATTAAACATTATGACACATGTGATGATAAACCCATCGTATCTAAGCTGAACTAAGCATTAATACGCTACCCATGTTGGCAATATAAATATGTCCAACTAAAATTATCCCCACTAGGGTGACAAAGGATTCATGGCATTCAAATAATCAAAGGAGGCATAATGACAATAGGTAATAACTAAACTGTGACGACCCACCCTGTCATGTACCATAAGAGGTCCGGGAGGACCCCTTTTTTTTTGAGCTGCGGTGCCACCCCAGAGAGGAGTGGTAGCATCGCACGGTGCATTCCCGAGGAGGTCTGCCAGGACCTCCTAGAAGTCTTGGCCCGCCACGGACCTCTCAGGAGGTCTTGGCCCGTAAGCCTCGGTAGCACCTCCAGGTACATCACTAGAGAGGTCCGACAGACCTCCTGTGCTAAGTCCCGTAGGATCTCCTGGAGGTCCCGTCCCTGCATCCAAGCTAGTCCCAGACAATGAAGCTAGCTCGCACAAGAACACAAGCTAAGATCACAACCACGAGGTCAAACAAAGATGAAGCAGAAAAATTAAACTTAATATAACAGGACCTTATGGTCAAGCTTGTTAACAAGAGGTCTGCCACTGAGGGCTTACAAAACCAACAAGAACTTACAACTGGGAACAAGGAGCTCTAAGGCTCCAACACCAAAAGCATGCAAAAGCCATCCAACAAGCACCACAGGCTGTCGGGTGAAGGACATCCTAGGCAACTGGATCATCGAAGAACTCCTCCTCAAAGAGGTCCGCACTGCCCTGTACTTGGTCATCTTCGTAATCTGCTTTGACACAGGGCTTAAGCCATGAGTACTTTGAATGTACTCAGCAAGTCACAGGGAGCAATTATGCAATAATATTCATGCAAGGGCTTACCAATTGAGAGCTGTAAGGTTAGTTTGTGCAAAGCCAAGTTTTGACAATAGTAACAATAATAGATTGAAAAGCAGCAAGGTAAAACAATAATACATAATACATTTGATGTTGAAAGAGTGGAGTGAGCACCAACTCACATCCACAACAAGAATGGGAGGTCTGGTCACACCAAAGGCTGTGTCCTCACCCAAAAACCACTCTAGAGTACCCACTCCAGAGGTCCGAACCACCTGGACCACCACCCGAGCCAACCCTGACCCCTCTAGAGCCGGCCAAGGTCTCTTCGAGGCAAAGCCAAGGCATCTCATTGAAGTGTCCAAAGGGCACAAATTTTTGAAACAACTACCCTTGCACCATTTTCACCGAGCATGTCCATGACCAAGGACTTGGCTATTCAATAGATCTTACACTCTGCAGAGGTGTACAACTTACCCACAATCCACGATCTCTAGCGGGGCGGGTTCGGCCACCCTTGCTCACTTCCTAAGGTGAGCAGTCTAGAGAGCGTGGCAAGGCCTTTACAAAGCTTTGAACTGACTTGGGCTACCCGCTAAGGTTTCGCAATCCCCTCCTGTGGTCTAGAAATCCGCAGGGTTATGGGGTGCCCCCTCTTGCGCCAACGAATCACACGCTCAACCACAACAGCCCCAAGCCACCTCATTGCTAATTATTCAGCCAGGACCATTCCCATAAAATGATCTTGTGGTTGCACTGTTTGGCCCAGATCAACAGACACAAAGTAAAGTCCTTAATTGTGCTAAGGCAAGACTTCCACAAACCCAGATGTGCATAGCACCCACTACTCACTCCCTGCCTTCTTGCCTTAGCAAAACCTTTTGTAATTACCCATGCCAAAAGACCACCTAGTCTTGGCACAACAGTTTTAACAAAGTGGCATCTCACCACAATCAACACAACTTAGGCATCCTGCCATAGCTGCTTAAAAGTGGCACCGACCACAAGTTCCATAGTTCATTAATCAAGATTATTAGGGGATGAAACATGATTCACAGTCTCACGATTTCTAGAGTAGAGCAATACATAACCTACGGTCCCATGTTGGCACATAGCAAGAAATACCAACTAAATAACCGTCCTAGGGCTCACAAGGTGAACATAGCAACATGTTAGAGGCAAAGAACAAAGGAGGCATAACAGCAAGTAGGAAAGTAACTACAGCCCAAACATTTTCTTATAAACATAGCCATGCATGATAAAGTAAAACCGAAATACATTTACAAGACTAGGTTCAAAATGATCAAAAGGAGGTCTGTGGCTTGCCTTGGTCAAGCAGTGGAGAGCCTTCAGGAGAGAGAGCGGGTCCAAGATCTCCTCAAACTCGTGATCTACACGTCGCAAGAAAACCAAATGAGCAAAACCGCACTAGGCCAAAGAACTTCAAAAGAAAACTAAAAGAACTTAAACAAAACCTAACTAAAACCAGATAAACAAAGTGCCCAGGGGCAACAAGGAGGTCCACTAAGAAGGAAGGGTGGTCTTTAAGCAAAAGACCACCAAGAATCATGAGGAGGTCTTCCGGAGAAGATGCCAACTCCTGCGGCTCACTCTTGGAGAAGCTCCAAGCGCAAGCCAAGAATGAACAAGGCAGGAGCAAGGTGGGCAAATGAGCAAAAGGTTACAAGGGTTTGCCCACCCAGGCTATATATAGCCGGAGTTGGTGGAGTGCACCAGGAAAGAAGTTTGGAGACGTGTTGGCAATCGGGGCAGCTTGGGCAGGGCTTGCCCTAAAAGAATTAAAATAAGGTACCTCAGATGTGACTGCATTTAATGTGACCCGACACCTATTAAATGCACACAGAGTTCTGAGGCAAGAGCAATAATTGCAAGGTTGAGAGAGGCTGGCGAGTGGGGTTAGTCAAAAGGGTGCACCACTTGGTCAAAGAGGTGGCCCCACCGCATGGGTCATCTCCGCAAAAGACTACAGAGAGGTCCTAGATGGGAGGTCCAAAGCACTCAAGGGGGAGGTCCTGGACAGGAGGTCCAAAACACTCAGGGGAGGTCCTGGACAGGAGGTCCAAAACGCTCAAGGGGGAGGTCCTGGACAGGAGGTCCAAAACACTCAACCCAAGGAGGTCCTAAGGACAAGAGGTCCAAAAGACTCACGACGAGGAGGTTCTGACACTCAGATCCTCACGAGGGAGGTTTAACGGGCAGGATCTCAAAGAGGAGGACCTTAACGGTCCAGATCAAAGGGCGCAGGGAGGTCCTGACGAGTAGATCTCCAAAAGGGAGGTCTAACGGTCAAGATCTCAAAGAGGAGGACCTTAACGGTCCAGATCAAAGGGTGCAGGGAGGTCCTGACCAACAGGGATACTCTGGGTTAGGAGGGTGGTCTTTGCAAAAGACCAAAGAAGGATCGGGAGGTGGTCCTTGCAAAACAACCAGAAGAGGTCCCGAGAACAAAGGAAAACGCGAAAGAAAGCAGAGCCGCTCGATTGGAATCAAAGGTCCAGAAGGAAAGGAACGTTCGACCATCCAAACGTTACCTCCAAAGTTGAGCCGTCGATCAAGATCGAATGGTGCAAAACCAAGGGGCCGTTCGACCAAGCGAATGCACCAAGGAGACTAGGCCGTCTCGATTTAAATCGGACGGTTAGGAAGAAAGGGGACGTTCGACCAAGCTTAACGTGTTCTTAGAATCGGGCCATCCAACAACATCGGACGGTCCTTAGCGAGGAAGGCAAAGCCTTGCGATATGACCATGGGGGCCAACGGTGGGGTCCAAGTGCTAAGAGGTCTTGGACCTAAGGAGGTCGGAACCTTCAGATCCAATGAAGGGAGGACCTAGACGGCTAAGATCTCCAAAAAGGGAGGTCCTAGTGGCCATATCTAACCAAGGGGAGGTCTGAGCGGTTAGGATCTCAAAGAGGAGGTCCTAACGGCCAAATCTCATCAAGGGGGAGGTCTGGGCGGTTAAGATCTCCAGAGAGGAGGTCCTAACGGCCAGATCTCACCAAGGGGGAGGTCTGAGCGGTTAATATCTCCAGAGGGGAGGTCCTAACGGCCAGATCTCAACAAGGGGGAGGTCTGGGCGGTTAAGAGAGGTCCTAAAGGACACTGAGGAGGTCCGTGGGACAAAGGGAGGTCTATTTGAACACAGGGGAGGTCCAAATAGACAAGGAGAGGTCTAGAAAGGTCCCAAAAGGGCACTGGGAGGTCCAAAGGAACTCTGGAGCGCCCAAGTGAACTCAAGAGGGGTTCTGTAACAGCCCAAAGTTCAGTTACCAATTTAAAATTAATTAAAGTTATTATATTGTTGGACTTTCTGAAATCTGAAAGAGTTTGTTTGATTTATTTAAATTTCTAAAGATTTAAAAGCCAAAAATAAAATTTATTAAAGTTTTTAAAGTTTTATTTGAGTTAAAGTTGAAAACTAAAAATTAAATTAATTTTGAGAATTTTCTGAAATTATAAAAGCTTTTCTTAAATGTTTTAAAGCCAAAATAATTTATTTGCAAAAATTAAAAGCCAACTTAAAGTTTGGAATAATTTTATTAAGTCCGCAATAATTCTAGGAATTTTTATAAATTTTTCTAGAATTTTTGGAGCTTAATTACTATTTTCTAACATCATTTTGAAATAATGGAATTATTTAAAATCGCAAAACAATTTAAACTCTCCATTTGTTTTTGGGCCGAAGCTCGCCTACCAACTCCTTTTCCCATCTTGCGCCTTGACCAATGCGCCCACCGCACTCTCTCTCCCTCAACCGCCCACCTTTGTGACCGTCTGATTACATCGGACGCCAACAAGCCCACACGCCTGCTGGTTGTCGCGTTGTTGATCAAAATCCAACGGACCAAAGACTCTTTCTTCTCCCCATGGCTGTCTTCCCCACGCAGCAAAACAGCCCGAGCCGGCGCCATTTTTGGCCACGCCGAGCTCCACAACGGCAGCCTTAATCGCTTCGCCCTTCAAGTGGCGCATTTACCCGCACCCTTAACCGCCTCCACTCCCCCTCGCTCTCCCCTCTTTCACGCCCGTTTCCGCCGTGCGCCGCAACGGCCACGACCGCCTTGACCGCGCCACGATCTCCCTCCTCGTCCGCTCCCGTGCCCTATAAAATGGAGCACGGTGAGCCCCTTCTTCACCGCATCAAGACGCCCCAACTCTTCCCTCTCCTCTCCCTCTCAATCACCGCAATTTTGAGCTTTTCTTCAAGTCGCCGAACTCCAAGTGTTCGTCTTCTCCGGCCCAAGCTGCCCCGCCACCACGACCCTCATGCCGCATCGCCGTCCTCGAACCACCGTCTTGCGCGCCCGCCGCCGAGCACCTCCCGAGCCGCCGCGCCACCACGACCCCGTTCGCGCCGTCGCCATTTTTCTCGCCGCCGGCAAATCTTTCGCGTCCCCGCACAACCGCGGTAAGCCCCGAACTCCCCATCGCCTCCTTTCGCGTTTGGCGCCATCCACTCCCCTCGCCGGAGTCCCTAGCGCCGGCGAGCCCGTAGCTGAGCCGCCACCGGTCCCGAGATGACGTGGCCGCGCCACGTATGCGCCATGTCATCGCCACGTGGGCGCCACGTCCTCAATTCCGCACGCGTGGATCCGACGTGGCACCAAGCCGCACCACCTCACACCCCCTCCTGCGCCAAAGCCACGTGGGCTTAGTCCACATGCGCCGTGTCTATGACACGTGGGGCCCACACATCAGAAAATATTTTAAATCCTTAATTCCCGAAAATATCAGGGCTGACGTCATGCTTGCACAATAAATGGAATTCCCTTTAGGAAAATAATTCAGTAAATTCCAATAAATCCAATTTAGGGTTTAATTTAGAATTAAATTTGTATAATTCATAACTTTTACATCTTAGCTCCAAATTAGATGATTCAAATTGCTAAAATCTTAGAAAATTATTGTCTAACTAAATAAAATATAAGTATTCAATTTGGAGTTCAGTTTAGTCTTGTTTTAGAATTTAAAATTCATTTAAATTCCAAATTTAGATCAAAATTTGTAAAATTCATATCTTTTGATTCCCAACTCCAATTTGAGAGATTCAAATTTCTAAAATTTTATAAAATTATTATCTAGCTAAATAAAATATATTTGTTTAGTTTTGAGTTAATTTGAATTGCCTTTTTGATTTGTTACTTGAATTTCGTTTGAATTTGGATCGTTTCGCGTATAGATTTCGACGATTCCGCAGAGTTAAATCCTTCGGAGAATTTAGAGAGTCAAGACTTCAACGAAGGCAAGTTACATTCTTGACCATATTTGCACCCATTATTTTACATTATTTAATGTTTGTTTTAAATTATTATTGCATGCGATTTATATTCAAGTAATTTAAATCCTTGTTTTAAGCTTTATAGTTATTCCTATTCCATTGTATAGCCATTATTGTTCAGTATAGACCGTATGGAGAACCATTCTAATGTGTTATACATATTGGAAGTAGAAAGTGAAAATATTGGATTATAAGATAACATGATCGTTGGATATGAGATTAAAGAAATTGATTTGTTGTTGAGATTAAATTATAGAAATATATTATTGGGCATCGGCATATGGGAGATGGAAGTATAGGATTACACAATTGATGGACATGGGATTGTAGATATGCATCATGGATGGATATTGAATTATAGAATCACGTGTTTATTGGATATTAGATTATATGAATACATGATGCTTGGTTATTGATTATACAATTATACAATTGTTGATCGATAGATTATAGGAAAAATAACGGTTGGAGATTGGATCATATGAATGCATTAATGATGATGTAGAAATAAGTGATTAATGGATATTGAATGGTAGAGATAGCTAATTATTGTTATTGGACTATTAAGATTGAATTATAGAAGTAGTCTTTATGGAATATTGATTTGCTTGGATGTTGGATTATAGGATTAAATCTTGGTGGGATTTTAGAAATAAAACTTGATTAGATCTTAGAAGTAGATAATTGTTGATAATGGATTATCGAAGAATAGATTATAGAAATAGATAATCATTGGATATCGGATTATCAAAAATTGGATTATAGGATTACATAATCATCGGATTGATGGGTGTTGAATTATTAGAACTATTTCATTAAGGATTAATGGATTGATGGATATCAGATTATAAAATTAGAGTATTACTGAATGTTGGATCGATGGAGGTCAGATCATAAGAATAGACTGATATGGTGGATATCGGACTAATCAATATTGGAGTATGGGATTTTACAATTGCTGGAGATTGGATGAACACAGTACGGATGGTTCACCTACCGGTCTCGTACCTGACAATACCTTGACATTGAATCCCTCACCCCTTGTCACCCTAGATAAAACCTAGTTGATACAATAGTATGAACTAGGATCATTCGAAAATGTTGCATAGACATGCTTAGACCAAAAATGTTGATTTGGGGAATTTCAGCCAAAAAAATCAAATACCGTTTAAATTGTATCCATGGCATTGGTGTGTTATGGAAGTTTATAAATGATCTTTGCAAAAATTAAATAAAATAATGGTTTGTACTTGGGCGAAATGGTTGTTTGGATGGTGCATGTTTATGCACGGCCCAATCTGTTAGGGTTGAGGCCCGTGGTTTTGTGGAAAGTCGCCAAGTCAATTGAGGACCGGCCTCTGAGCGTTCCTTTGCTATGCCTATAATGGGCTATGCCACATCGTGCAACCACATGTCTTGTATGGGCAGGATCTGGCTGACTAATTTGCAAAGTGCCATCGCGGTCGATCCCGCGGATTGTGTGGGTCCATCTCGGATGGCTGGTCATATTATGACCTCATTAGTCCCACTGGCGTAAGAGGGGGCCCCTACAAACTCTGCGGTTTCTATCCAGGAGGGATGCTGAAACCTTAAGGGTGGATCTGCGGTGGGATGGCGCATTGTAAAGGCTTTGTCATGTGCTCTAGATCGCTACCTAAGGTAGTGGCGGTGGCATTGACGGATGCCGAACAAACTAGAGAAGTCATGTCATGTGGGTAAAGTGTACAACCTCTGCGAGTGTAAAACTATTGAATAGCAGCGTCATGATCATGGACATGCTAGCAAAGCCACTCAAAGTTAGAATTGATTTTGATTTAAAAAGACTTTATCAACTGGTTTATCCAAATGGGAATTGGGCGGTTAGCCATTGTGATAGGAGGGTATCCTTCACCATTCATGTGTGAATGTTATCGACTATAAAATTGATTTAGAAAATGAATTTTAGTTATTGTGTAAACCGCTTTGGAACTTAGTACAAGTATTTAAAGAAAATGCTGATTTATGCAAATTCAACCATATTAAGCTTTCCTTTGAGATATCCATATTTGCATGTCATTACATTATTTGACTGTGTAACTTGCGAGCACGGTAGTTGTGCTCAATCTTGCTTTATTGCAAACAAATTTGAGAGGAGAAGAACTTTGGAACCGTGTGGATCTCGACGACTAGGCCGCTTCCCAGCTTGATTGCTGTGGCGGTTAACAGACCCTACTACTTCTTCGTCTTCCATTGTGTTTATTTTATTGTTGGCCTGTAAGCCTCCTTTGTAATCAACTCTGTTGTTATTTATTAATAAAGTTGTGATATGATTTTGTTACCACATTTGTTTCTTTGTGTGAACTAGCTCTTGATCATGGGACTAGTTCGAAATGCACAGAGGATTCGGGAGTGTCAATCCCGGGTCTTACAAAGTGGTATCAGAGCCATATCGACTGTAGGTCGTGACCTAGTTAGAATGGCCGTTAGTTAAAAAAAAATTCAAAACTTATTTTATAACAAGAAAAATAATAAATTGTTCTCTCCTCATCTGAGTCATCTATCTATAGTTTCTTTATAGCAATTCTTTCTTACCTAATGCTCTCTTCACCGTTTTATAATGTTAAATGGGATCCTCTTCTCCTTGCAACTTTCTATAGTTGGTCAGCATGTTTTAACCCTTACGTTGAAGACCACAAGACTTGAAGCCATCAAGGAAGTATCGTCGTCTCCATCACCCAAGGACAATGGACAAGATATACTGAAGATCATTTTGTCAGCCAAACCATATAGTTTAAGTTTGCCAAGACTCATTCTGTGTATTGAGTCATTTCACCAGTTTATGTTTATCCATCGTGTAGAACGTTGTATTGTTCTTTAATTTGTATGATGTATTTTCCTTTGGTACGTCGTACATAGATCTTTTTGATCTTATGTGCAGCGTTTGCTTTTAAGGGGGGTAGACTTCTCTCCTCATAGCCCTCTTTCTCATCCTTTGCTATTATCTCTTCTCTAATAATCCATTGGACTCTTGACCTATCAATGCACAATGGACTTGAAGGACGAGTCAACACTTCAAAACTTGAACAACTCAAGACCACGGTTATGAAGCCAACTTAAAGATAAACTCTCATTATCTCTTTCCAGCCTCCTAATACCCTCATCCTATATCTGTCTTTCTTTCTAGCCTCTCCGAATCTCGGGGCGAGATTCCTTTAAGGGGAGTTTGTAATGTGACCCAAAGTTACATTACCAATTTAAAATTAATTAAAGCTATTATATTGTTGGACTTTTACGAAATCAAAGAGTTTGTTTGATTTATTTAAATTTCTAAAGATTTAAAAGCCAAAAATAAAATATATTAAAGTTTTTAAAGTTTTATTTGAGTTAAAGTTGAAAACTAAAAATTAAATTAATTTTGAGAATTTTCTGAAATTATAAAAGCTTTTCTTAAATGTTTTAAAGCCAAAATAATTTATTTGCAAAAATTAAAAGCCAACTTAAAGTTTGGAATAATTTTATTAAGTCCAGAATAATTCTAGGAATTTTTATAAATTTTTCTAGAATTTTTGGAGCTTAATTACTATTTTCTAACATCATTTTGAAATAATGGAATTATTTAAAATCGCAAAACAATTTAAACTCTCCATTTGTTTTTGGGCCGAAAGCTCGCCCGGCCCAACTCCCTTTCCCATCTTGTGATTTCAATGCGCCCACCTTTCCCTCTCTCTCCCCTCAACCACCACCCTCTTGTGACCGTCAGATTACATCGGACTACCAACAAGCCCACACGCTGCCATTGCCGTCTTGGCCGTTGGATCAAAATCAACGGACCAAGACCTTCTTCTCCCATGGTGTCTTCCCCACAAAGAAAAAAAAAGTCAGCGCCATTTTTGGCCACGAGCTCCACAACGGCCGCATAATCGCCTCGCTCCTTCGCGTGGCGTGCATGACCCGCACTTTAACCGCCTCCTCGCCTCTTTCTCCCTCTTTCCGCCCGTTTCGCCGTCGAACGCCACGACCGCCTTGACCGCGCCACGATCTCCCTCCTCGTCCGCTCCCGTGCCCTATAAAATGGAGCACGGTGAGCCCCTTCTTCACCGCATCAAGACCCCAACTCTTCCTCTCCTCTCCTCTCAATCACCGCATTTTGAGCTTTTCTTCAAGTCGCCAACTCAAGTGTTACGCGTCTTCTCTCGGCCGTCAAGCCGTCCCCGACCATCATGACCCCTCCGCCAAGATCGCCGTCCTCGACCACCACCCTGCGCGCCCCGCCTCGCCGGAGCACCTCCCGAGCCGCCGCCACCACCACCCGTTCGCTCGCCTGTCGCCATTTTTCTCGCCACCGGCAAATCTTTTCGGCCTCGCGACAACCGCAGTAAGCCCTCCCATCGCCTCCTTCGCGTTTGGCGCCATCCACTCCACGGGTCCTAAGCGCCGCGCGAGCCCGAGTGAGCCGCCATCGGTCCCGAGATGGCGTGGCGCGCCACCACGATGCCATGTCATCGCCATGCGTGGCGCCCGTCCTCAATTCATAGCGTGGATCCGGCGTGGCACCAAGCCGCACCACCTCACACCTCTCTGCGCCAAAGCCACGTGGGCTTAGTCCACATGCGCCGTGTCTATGACACGTGGGGCCCACACATCAGAAAATATTTTAAATCCTTAATTCCCGAAAATATCAGGGCTGACGTCATGCTTGCACAATAAATGGAATTCCCTTTAGGAAAATAATTCAGTAAATTCCAATAAATCCAATTTAGGGTTTAATTTAGAATTAAATTTGTATAATTCATAACTTTTACATCTTAGCTCCAAATTAGATGATTCAAATTGCTAAAATCTTAGAAAATTATTGTCTAACTAAATAAAATATAAGTATTCAATTTGGAGTTCAGTTTAGTCTTGTTTTAGAATTTAAAATTCATTTAAATTCCAAATTTAGATCAAAATTTGTAAAATTCATATCTTTTGATTCCCAACTCCAATTTGAGAGATTCAAATTTCTAAAATTTTATAAAATTATTATCTAGCTAAATAAAATATATTTGTTTAGTTTTGAGTTAATTTGAATTGCCTTTTGATTTGTTACTTGAATTTCGTTTGAATTTGGATCGTTTAGCGATAGATTTTAATTTATTCATGAGTTAAATCCTTCGGAGAATTTAGAGAGTCAAGACTTCAACGAAGGCAAGTTACATTCTTGACCATATTTGCACCCATTATTTTACATTATTTAATGTTTGTTTTAAATTATTATTGCATGCGTATTTATATTCAAGTAATTTAAATCCTTGTTTTAAGCTTTATAGTTATTCCCTATTCCATTGTATAGCCATTATTGTCAGATAGACCGTATGGAGAACCATTCTGAATGTGTTATACATATTGGAAGTAGAAAGTGAAAATATTGGATTATAAGATAACATGATCGTTGGATATGAGATTAAAGAAATTGATTTGTTGTTGAGATTAAATTATAGAAATATATTATTGGGCATCAGCATATGGGAGATGGAAGTATAGGATTACACAATTGATGGACATGGGATTGTAGATATGCATCATGGATGGATATTGAATTATAGAATCACGTGTTTACTGGATATTAGATTATATGAATACATGATGCTTGGTTATTGATTATACAATTATACAATTGTTGATCGATAGATTATAGGAAAAATAACGGTTGGAGATTGGATCATATGAATGCATTAATGACAGATGTAGAAATAAGTGATTAATGGATATTGAATGGTAGAGATAGCTAATTATTGTTATTGGACTATTAAGATTGAATTATAGAAGTAGTCTTTATGGAATATTGATTTGCTTGGATGTTGGATTATAGGATTAAATCTTGGTGGATTTTAGAAATAAAACTTGATTAGATCTTAGAAGTAGATAATTGTTGATAATGGATTATCGAAGAATAGATTATAGAAATAGATAATCATTGGATATCGGATTATCAAAATTGGATTATAGGATTACATAATCATCGGATTGATGGGTGTTGAATTATTAGAACTATTTCATTAAGGATTAATGGATTGATGGATATCGATTATAAAATTAGAGTATTCTTGAATGTTGGATCGATGGAGGTCGATCATAAGAATAGACGATATGGTGGATATCGGACTAATCAATATTGGAGTATGGGATTTTACAATTCTTTGGAGATTGGATGAACACAATGCGGATGGTTCACCTCTAGGTCTCGACCGACAATACCTTGACATTGAATCCTCACCCCTTGTCACCTAGATAAAACCTAGTTGATACAATAGTATGAACTAGGATCATTCAAAATGTTGCATAGACATGCTTAGACCAAAAATGTTGATTTGGGGAATTTCACCAAAAAATCAAATACCGCTTAAATTGTATCCATGGCATTGGTGTGTTATGGAAGTTTATAAATGATCTTTGCAAAAATTAAATAAAATAATGGTTTGTACTTGGGCTGAAATGGTTGTTTGGATGGTGCATGTTTATGCACGGCCCAATCTGTTAGGGTTGAGGCCTGGGTTTTGTGGAAAGTCGCCCAAGTCAATTGAGGACCGCCTCTGGCGTTCCTTTGCTATGCCTATAATGGGCTATGCCACATCGTGCAACCACATGTCTTGTATGGGCGGGATCTGGTGACTAATTTGCAAAGTGCCATCGCAGTCGATCCATGGTTGTGTGGGTCCATCTCGGATGGTGGTCATATTATGACCTCATTAGTCCCATCGGGCGTAAGAGGGGCCCCTACAAACTCTGCGGTTTCTATCCAAGGAGGATCTGAAACCTTAACGGGTGGATCGGTGGGATGGCGCATTGTAAAGGCTTTGTCATGTGCTCTAGATCGCTACCTAAGGTAGTGAGCGGTGGCATTGACGGATGCCGAACAAACTAGAGAAGTCATGTCATGTGGGTAAAGTGTACAACCTCTGCAGAGTGTAAAACTATTCAATAGCGCGTCATGATCATGGACATGCTAGCAAAGCCACTCAAAGTTAGAATTGGATTTTGATTTTAAAAAGACTTTATCAACTGGTTTATCCAAATGGGAATTGGGCGGTTAGCCATTGTGATAGGAGGGTATCCTTCACCATTCATGTGTGAATGTTATCGACTATAAAATTGATTTAGAAAATGAATTTTAGTTATTGTGTAAACCGCTGGAACTTAGTACAAGTATTTAAAGAAAATGCTGATTTATGCAAATTCAACCATATTAAGCTTTCCTTTGAGATATCCATATTTGCATGTCATTACATTATTTGATCGGTAACTTGCGAGCACTAGAGTTGTGCTCAATCTTGCTTTATTGCAAACAAATTTGAGAGGAGAAGAACTTTGGAACCGTGTGGATCTCGACGACTAGGCCGCTTCCCAGCTTGATTGCCTGTGGCAGATTAACAGGACCCTACTACTTCTTCGTCTTCCGCTGTGTTTATTTTATTGTTGGCCTGTAAGCCTCCTTTGTAATCAACTCTGTTGTTATTTATTAATAAAGTTGTGATATGATTTTGTTACCACATTTGTTTACTGTGTGAACTAGCTACTGATCATGGGACTAGTTCAGAAATGCACAGAGGATTCGGGAGTGTCAATCCCGGGTCTTACAGGTTCAAGGAGAGGTGGGAGGTCCACGGGGAAGTCCAAAGGGAACAAAGCCAAGCTTGGCTTTGAGAGATCAAAGGGGTTTGAAAATACAAACCTGAGCTGGGTCCTCTATAGGAAAACCACAGCAAGGGGAGGTCTGAGCCTCCAAGAGATTCAAACCAACAAAGGAAATTAGAAGAGAAGAGATAAACCAGGGGCACACAGAGGGGCTTTGAGGACTAATGTACCCAAGAGCAAAGAAAGACACAACAGAGAGCCACAACCGGCAAAGAGCACCAACAAGGAGCTTAGTTAAGGTTTGATTAGTTCAAGTTAAACTCTCCCAATTTTTCAAAATATCAGGTTAAGCTTTGGATTCTCAATAAAGCCAAATGGTTACTTTTGTTTTGAAAACTTGGCAAGAACTTATGAGAAACGGGACGTTACATAAACCCAAAACAATTTGTATAAAAATAGCATGCAATTGTATAAAACAATATACTTTTGAAATCATAGGTTCAATATGATCAAAGGACTATGGCTTGCCTTGAAATAAATCCTGGGATTGATCTTGATCTTGGTAGACTCCTCCTTGCTCAAAGCTTCCCGAAGTATCAACGTCTAATTGTAAACAATGCAAATAAACCAAATAAATAGATAATAGAGGCAAAACAAACTCCAAAAATTAAATAAAAATCTCAGATAAATAGATCTAGAATTTAGATTAATTTAGGAATTTGAATGGACTCAATCGGAGTTTGGATGCAAAAGATATGAGCTTTGGAAGATTCACATGAAATGATGAAATTAAGAGACAAGAATATTCCTTCGGGTTAATTAAAATAAAAGGAATTAGAGACTTACAAGTGGGGTCCACTGGTAAGTGAAACAAAGATGAAAACAATGGATGACATGTGGGCCAAGTTGCTGGAGAGAGAAAGGGAGATTAACAATTGGGTCCCACTAGACATTGAGGGATGCACCATGGACCGGGTCTGTGGACTTAGGTCTCAGGTGGGACTTTGGATACGCCACATGGCTTAACACTTGGGACAGAGGGGTGATAAGGCGCTGATGTGGAGCTACGGTGGCATGCTGAGTCGGCACAGCATGGAACAAAGATAACATGGGCTAGCCATGGCCAGCGACTCGGTTGAACGGCAGCGAAGGCAAGCGGCGATGAGGACACTTCGGTGAATCAGCAACATGAGTTCCCGAGGACATGGCGAGGCTCCTGGGTGCAGTGGCTCGATGGCGACAAGAACAAAGATGGCCAGAGGAGACGAAATCGACCAGCGGTGACGCCTTGGTGGCAAAAGAGCAGGAAGGACAAGATGGATTGGATGGGGAAGACCAAGAACGCGTCATGACACAAATAGATAGGCAAAGGCTCATCAAGATAGAAGATTAACGAGGACAGTGGCGACCGGCGGTGACGACGAAACCAAAAACGGCGATGCGAAGATCCTCGGGTGATGACGACCGCGTCACAGTGTAGACCACACTATTGCGGACCCAATGGCGGTGGAGTCTTGAGCGGAGACGGACCAACGACGACGAATTTCGCCGGAGAAGAAGCTTCAAAGACGTTCAGATCTTCGGCGATTGTGGTGCAACCAAGGCGAAATAAGGGAGGGGACTTTAGGGTTTTGGTGGAGAAGCACAAGGCGCAGGGATTGACGCAGTCGGGCTCCTTTTAAAGGCACCGGATGGAGGAGTCCAAGAGGAAGCCGACGGCACAACGCGTTCGGTTGAAACACGGACACAATCTCCTGGAGGAAGACGATGGCCATGCTGCTCACATGGGGCCACAAGGCAGAGAAATAATAGAAAGGAAAGAGCTGCTGCTACTCGGTTCGGCCAACGCAAAAAGGAGCGTGTGAGTTGAAATTTGGGCTTCAGCCACAAGAGAAACGGCAAGCTGCCACCGGCTTCATCTTGGCTCGTCCGGTCGCTGTGTACGCTACAGAGGAAGCAAGGAGCGGTGCTCAAAAAAGCGAAATGGCCGAGAAAATAGAAAGCGGTCAAGAGGAGATTGAGCCTGAGAGACTTTTCTAAGATTTCTATTAGTTTTCTTTTTTATAAAATAGCAGAAAATCCCAAAAGCAGATAGAAAATAGAAAATACACTCAGAAAAATTCTAGAAAAATCTAGAAAATATATCCAAGCTCATAAAATCCAAATAAAATAATTTTGATAATAGTTGATGTTGACATTAATCACATTAAATTGTTTTTGAACTCTAAAAATTCCAATTAAGCTTTTAACTTTACTAGGAAAATCCAAATGGTTATTTTTCTTTTAAAACTTTAAAATAGACCAAATTTTTGGGATGTTACAGGGAGGCGGTGGCGTGGCTAAGGCGTAGGTGGCGATGGGGAGAGAGGAGCAGACAATGGCGGTGTAGGGGAAGGGGAAGAGGCGGTGCGGAGGGAGCGGAGGGTCGGGAGGAGGGGAGAGGGTGGCGCGGCGCGGCTAACACAGATGAAGCGCGATGGTGACGATGCGAGGAGTCTGGAGGCTTCTACATAGCGACGGCTGCACTGCCGAGCGCGATCGAACGACGAGCAAGCCGCGTGCACGCGATCTGACGGCCAGGAACAAAACGAATGACGTGGATAGCCTGGGAGGCCGACTAGCAACTCCCCTATAATAAGAGTAGATATGTATGTATTGTATTTGGAAAAATTAAAACTAGAAACAGAAATTTTTGGACTTAGGCATATGGTTGATAGTGTAGTTATCGGGTGTGTGGTTGTATGCCTAAGTCAATAAGGACCGAACATCTTGGACACTAACCCAAGCACTTTTGCGTGCTAACCACATGAGAGGGATATGGGACCTCTCTTGACTTAGTACTTTGGCGTGTGTTAGCTCCGAGTCGCAGGCGGTGGGTTGTGTGTTGTGTGTAAAAAGAAATGTGTTGTTGTTGTTGGGTGTGCAGGGTGGGTTCATGTCTAGGTTCTCCACACCAAGGAGCATCGGTACTTTTCTAAGGCCAATGACTTTGACACAACGTATGGGTTTCCATCCATACAGACGACTCGTAGTTAATACATAATATTGGAAATGTCTCGTAGGACTTAGCCTTGCCAGCATACCTAAGGTAGTGTGCTCTATTGCATGGCGAAAAGGCGGTCTGGCATGTGGGTATATTGGTACACCCCTGCAGGGTTTGATCTATTTGAATAGCCTCATCCTAGGTTATGGACACGCTTGGTTAGGTCTCTACAAGAGTTAGACTCAACATTTTCGATAAAACTTGAATTCGGGTGGTACGAATGGGTAATTCGTGCTATGTCGTGGTGGCTGTTGGGAAGTAACCTCTATGATGTTATTTATGTTTATAATTGTCTCGCTATTATTTAAACAAATAAAAATAGATTTGTTAAATTGCCTTCAATCTATTACATTATTGCAAATGAAATATTGCTTTGCGCTTAAAATGAACCCTATGGCTTCTCTTTTGATTTAGCTTGCATGTAGCTATGTATAGGTTTGTTATTCGTAAGTCTTGAGAGTACGTTTTTGTACTCAACTGCATTGTCTAATTGTTGCAGAGGAGGTTGGGATCAACCATTGTGAGACCGACTTCATGCAGGGCGACTAGCTTGGTGGCCCGGTCAGTTGCCTTGTGGGTAAGGGCAAACCGGTTGGCTTTTATTTATCGTCATCTTATGGCTTTTGCTTCCACTGCTACTTTAGTTATTTACTTGTCATTTTGGCCGGTCGCCCCCCTTTTGTAATAACTCTATATTGTGTATGTCTTTCGTGTTGTAAAATTGGAGACTTGGTATTGTAATCTTGTATGGAATTGATGCATGGTTTTGTGAGGTGTATGTGTACCGCTCCTGAGAGGTACATGTTAGACCAAGAGTCGGGATATTTGGTTTGTAATGCTACGACCAATGGGATGGTTAAGTATTATGAGTTAAATACCCTGGGTTCTCACAGGAGGCTTGGTGGTCAACGACAGTCAATGGCGAGGATGATTGGGACTAGGCTAGGAGAGATGAGGTCCATAACGATCGAGGATGCTGGGTGAAGTCATTGGACTCAAGCATCGCGCAAGATGGATAAGGATGACCGAACATGAAGTTTGATGCGACGGGTTGGATAAAGCGGCGCGGGGGTTGGTGCAAGTGCCATGGTGGTTCTAGTGGGAGCCAGATAGGAGTGACTTGCCAATATGAAGAGAGTCGTTGATCAACCTACACGTGGTGAAGCAATGCTTTACGATGATTGGACTCGGTCTTTAGAGAAGGATCAAGAAAAGGGTATTTTGGTATCTTCACCAAAATACCGTCTTGGTGACCAATGAAGAAACTGCGGTGCAAGACGGTGCAAGGAGAGGAAGTTTAGGTTAAGTGAAGATGAAGATCACGAAGAGACGGATTTGGGATGCCCGATTCGTCATCCACTTTGAGAAGCGTGCGTGAGTGTAGACCTATTTGTGCGTGGGCTTAATGAATGCCTGATAAGTTTTTCTCTCTTGACCTACCCTCCACTATAAAAGTGAGAGGTGTAGGATTTGTGCCTCCCAAGCCTTGTATTGTAAAAACCGTAATTTGTGATTTGGAAAAAGTGCAGTAGATGAGGCTAAGGATTGAGGGAGATGGATTGATTGAGTGCTCAAGTGTTGACCTTTTGTCCTCCGTGGTGGAGTCGTTGTAAACCAACAATCTCTTAAATCAATCCAAGTAAGATTTTCTTCCAAATGAATTTTCTCTTATTCTTGTTCTCTCTTTGATGCCTTTTGGGGTTTTTCCTTTTTCTTTGGTTTCTTGGTGTTCATGCTGTGATCTAGCTTGGTAGAACATGTGGAAAATCATCTAGGATCATCATTCACCAACGAGCAAGTTTTTGGATCAATGTTTGAATTTTCTCGGTTCTTGTGCCCCTTGACCCCATCAAAGAAATTCGTGGAACCTTGGCTTCGATCTTCTCCATTGTCGATTGGAATATGTTCCTGACCTCCTTGATGATCTATGGTCGAAGTTTGAGAGCATTTGGATCACCGAGTAGGAAGTTAGATCTTTTTGTAATCTTTATGGGTATTGTCGAGGCACCACGGTCGGACCTCCACCACAGGCGCTTTGACCGCCAGGAACTCGCTAGATCGGCCAACAATGGCGATCAGACCGACCTCAGTGAGGTTTCGGTGATTTTGGTTTTTGTGTCTCGGGGTTTATCGGGTTCAACGCAAGACTTTCGCTGTGCTTGTATCTCTGATCTTCATAGCTTCCATAGCTACCAAAGTGAGGAAGATGTTGAATACCGTCAGGGTCGAAAAAGAGTAGTGCTCCTATTCACCCTCCTCTAGTCATCGTTTTGGTCCAACAAATGGTATCAGAGCCCGGTTAGTTCAATCTTGATCATAACCGGTCATTAAACATGCCAATGGAGAAGTACTCCACTGAGCTGCATGTCTTCGATGGGCTTGACTATGCCTATTGGAAGACTCGCATGTATGTGTACCTTCAGAGTGTAGGTCAAGCCATATGGGAGGTTGTTCGAGCTCCGGTCAATTTGCTCGAGGTTGTTACGTCGGCTTCAGCAACCTTATTGGCTAACAACCACAAGGCGAAGAACCTCCTATATGTTGGGCTTAGTAGACAGGAGTACGACATGATTTGTTACCTTGAAACCGCGTACAAGATTTGGTACACTCTCGAGACTTACTATGAGGGTTTGTTCCAAATCAAGAAAGTGCACCAAACAGTCTACAAGTGAAAACACAACAAGTTCAAGATGCGTCCTAGAGAGAGCATCGACGATGTATTCACTCACTTCGACTTGGCGCTCAATCAGTTCAGGGTGGTTGACACTGAGTATTCTCAACCCGAGAATGCTACCCATCTCTTGGCTGCTATCAACACCAAGGGGTGGGAGATGAAGGCTACCGCCATTGAGGAGAATGTCAACCTATGTAGTCTCACCTTGGAGTTGCTTTATAGCAAACTTAAGACACAAGAAATCAAGAGGGTTGATCATCCTAAGAAGGAGAATATGGCCTTGGTAGTTGATCCTCTCAAGGGGGTTCTTGATGGTTCTTTTCACTCTGCGAACTTTTCACTTGCGTGTCTTTCTGCCATAAATGACGAGGAACTTGAGTCCATCCCTGAGCCCGAGTTAGCCCTCCTAGCTAGAAAATTCATGAGGGCCCACCACTATGTGAGTAACAAGAAGAGAGGTGGTCCGCTGACAAGCTATGAGTGTGGTGAGCTCTACCACATTCGGGCCTACTACCCCAAGCTGAAGGGGAAGGACAACCACAAGGAGGAGAAGCCCGCTTGTAGGAATCCGCAAGGGAACAAGGCAAAGTTCGATGCCACCAAGATCGTGAAGGCTACTCACCGAGTTCTTACTGCCTTTGGAGATCACTCCATGAGTGATATGGACTTTGGGAGCGAGGAGGTGAAGGATCTAGACCTGCCATTATGTGTTAATGGAGTTTTGGTGATTAATGACAAATCTAATTGTGAGACTAACACTTTTATTGATATACATATTGTGTGGTCTTATTTGGATACAAAGGTGAAAATCATGAAGGCATGCAAGTGATTAATGACAAATCCAATTCATTGGATAAACAAAAGGAAAATTCCAAACAGGTATGCATTCATAATGATGAATCTATTTGTGAGACTAACATGTCTATTTGCCTTATCTTATGATTAGTCTCGTTTGGATATAAAGAACAAAAGAGGTATGTGTCGACGATCGAATCGCCGATCTTATGAAAATAAAAAAGAGGAAAATGACGTAGAGTCTCCTGGGAGAGAATAGGGGCTGCTCTTTATTAATATGAACTGGGATTACAAGACTTGACTAGAGACTATCTCCAATTACACTGAATGAATTGAATACTACTGCTTCGGCTTCTGTGTTGCCTTCTATTGTTCGATGTTGTGTGTCTGTGTCTGTCTCCTCGTCTTCTATGTTCTATCATTAAATAACTCCTAAAGAGGTGGCAGTTACTCCTGGAGAAGACGTCCCTGATGAAACGCTACAACTGGTCGGAGGTTTAAGGTAGTTAACAATGTGCTAACTGCCTTGCGGTTAAGTATTTGTGAGACACTTAACCGTAAGGTGGTTTATCGTCAGAGTCTTGTATATCATCGTAAGGTATGGAATGTTTCGCACGTGTTCCATTCATCATACGGTTAATGGTGTCTGTTCATAGCATTTCCGAGCAGCTACCTGGTCGGAACCCAGTCCGACCAGGGTATCCATCGTGTAACCTCTGGAATCCTTACGACCAGTGAGGTCGTTAGCCTTAGGGGTTACGACCATGAAGACGTATGGTCTTTTATGTATTTAAATTAATACATAGAGGTTTTAATCTCGTCACTAGCCCCTAACTTTAAATGAACAGGTCGTGTGAACGCCTTTCTCCCGATGAATTCAGATTTGTCGGCGGACCACCATTTAATGTCGTGACATCCGAGGTGGTTTGTGTTCATTTTAAAGTTGAGAACTTGCCTTGGGAACTGAATAGTTTCTCTGTCCGTTGGGCGAAAAAGAAGCTTTTTGCCGTTCAGACTTTTATGGATAACCTCTGATCGTAATTTGAAAGACCCGAGGCTATAAAATCCCCATCGCTAGACTTTTTGGATTCTTTATGCTTCCAGATCCCCCTTTCTGATCTCTTTTACCCAAATAAAAAATCTTCGTCCTTCTTTTCTTGTTCTTCCGACCACAAAAATCTCCTGCGAGTTCTACTCATCCTCAAGGATTTTCATCATGTCGGAGCAAATCACAAAGTGGTTGCCGTCGGATTTGAGCAAGAAAAAGCTTGAAGCTTTGGAGAAGATTGGGATGCTTCCGGACAAGAATTTGATCAGATGGAGATCGGCATTTGGAGAGCATTTCCCAAGTCGCGAAGATGAGGAAATTCCTGTTTTCCTCTCCTACATCGAATGTGGGCTGAGATTACCGGTACACAAATTCCTTCTCCGTGTTCTTGAATTTTACGGGGTGGAATTGGTGAATTTGGCTCCAAATTCCATCGCCAACATCAGCATCTTCACATATTTGTGTGAAGCATACCTGGGATTGCCTCCGAGTTTGAGACTCTTCAGGTATTTCTACCGAATGGTAATGGAGAAAACCACGGATACTCCCGGGGAATGTACATTGCGTCTTCACGACGGGAAGGCCAATGAGTACATTCATATGTATTCGAAATCCTCGTGGTCGTCATGGAAAAGAATTGTTCTATATGACGGTTACGAGGGATGATGGCCTTTACTTCGCCGGGATGAGAGCAATTGAAAATCCCAAATGGAGAAAGACTGTGGAGAAGACAGGAGTGGTCGGACGATGGGTGGATGCCATCTACGACCTGCGAGTCAAGGGCTTGACCTCTTGGCACGTGGTGAGGGATTTCACTAAGCGCCAAATTAGCCCACTAAAGCTTCGGACTCACTCCTTGATTTGGTCTATTGGTCATGATGGAGCTATCTCAGGAGGTGGTAAGTCTTTGAGATAACTCCGACCAGTATTTTCATTTGATTAATGTACTACCTTAAAACATGTTCATGTCTTATTTTTCTCTCTTCTCTTGAAGCTCTTTCCCCTGAGGAAATTAGAGAAAGGATCAGGCTGATCTGTGCAGGGGAGCCTGGAGAAAAGGCTGGATTTCATGAGATCTTGGCCATAGCCCCTGAAGAGAGAGCAACAAGGCTTAAGGTAAAAAAAAAACTCTTTTGTCATGCATATATATATTCTCCGATCAGATTTTTGATTATGCCCTGTTTTTTGTAGCTGGTCGGGTTGCGAATCACACAAATTGGTGAGGCTAAACATCACACCGTTGTTCCAACCGATTCGTGCCTGATGCATTTGGAAGAGGATAAATCTCCGAGGTAATGTAACATTTTATAAGAATATATATATATATATATATATATATATATATATATATATATATATATATATAGTTTAGATAAAGATTTTATCACCTAACCAAATTCATTTGTTGGTTTAGGTGGAGAAGGTGAAGGCCACCAGGTCTTGTGACTCTGAAGTTGTTGATTCCCAAACCTGTCGTTGATTTAACGGACGATTGTTACCGGAACAAGCGGTATGGAGGTCGGTGAAAGCACTCGCCCAGCAGATGATCAAGGATGTGACTCTTGACGAGCTAATCGAGGATATCGCTTGAGCATTACTCGTTGGATAATGCAGAGACTTGGCCAATCCTGCTTGGTTCGGGCCCAAGGTCAAGAAAAGAAAAGGAAAGGCGACGGTACAGATTTTACTCTTCCGCGTTTCAAAGTCAAATCCCGGAAATTAACTAGGTACGCTCAAATGAAAGTGGTCGTATAAGCGCATACCTTTAACAATTTCTTGATGATTTGATGCCCCCTCTTTTTTTAAACTTCCCTTCTTTG
This sequence comes from Phyllostachys edulis, assembly GCA_036346405.1. Classification (NCBI taxonomy): domain Eukaryota; kingdom Viridiplantae; phylum Streptophyta; class Magnoliopsida; order Poales; family Poaceae; genus Phyllostachys; species Phyllostachys edulis. Next base: position 24,870,312 of record CM070568.1, on the reverse strand, counting down.
TTTGGTATAGGTCCTCTCCGCATTAGGTCGTTCCCACTGCGATTCCTTCTAAGGACCAGATACTTGAAGAGGTCCATGAGCAGACCACTTCCCAGGAAAGGGTGGTCGGAGAAGCCCCCAGCAGGCGTCAAGGCCAACAGTTGAGTTGGAACCATTGGTGGTTCTAACTCCTTCCGCGGAGGTAGATGCCCCTAAAGGCCCTCAACAGGTTCCGACCATTGTTGGTAATTCTCCTCAACCTAACAAGTTCCCTTTTCGCCCCCGATTCATCGAGGATAAGGAGCTTGACGAGGCATGGGGAAAGATATCGGATCATCAAATCAAAATGCATCCTGATTCTATATTTGGTGGATATAACGATTTAGCGATCCGGGTAAGTATCTACGACCAGTTTCATAATCTCTCCAAAAAAAGTCTTTTAAAGAGAATTTTTAAAGAGGAAAATACCATTCAACAAAGATATGGTCGAGAATTTTGTCTTTGTGATCGAGAGGACTAACCCAATGGATTAAAGACTTGGAGCGAAACACTCCGAATTAGAAAGTAAAACTTCCCCTTAGCCTTTTTCTTTCTTCAATGCATCGCCCTTTACTAATTATTCTCCCTTATCGTATTTGATAGATTTGGAGAAAATAAAAGAAGAGATCCCGGCCGAGAAAGCCAAGACACTCTACTTGAAGAAGAAATCAAAGTTAAGGACCTGTCGATCGTGAGGCTACGACCAAAGAAGGAAGACCTTAACAAGAAAATTGAAGGTAATAGGTCGTAAACTTGACTTATTATCTTCCTCCAATTATTTTTGTGCTTATTACCTGTTTTACTCTTGCAGAGCAAAAACAAGTTTTAGACAGAGTAGAAAAGACTCTAAAATTTGAGCAAGACAAGGAGGCGGCCTCGTTCAAAGTCTAGATGAAAAGATCAGATTTTTGAACAAGATGATCTTTGATATGGGATCGTGATCAAGCCCGCCTACCCTAAGAGATCCAAGAGAGAAAATGAACTACTTGGGTCAACTTCTAGAGGATCTTAATACTCGCTCAAGACTACTCGAAGAACTATGCCCGAGCCATGAAAACAAGCGTTGCTAGTGGAGTTAGTTTTGCTTTGGCAAACCGAAAGCTCCGACCCTCCATTGATTTCCAAGTTGTTGAAGATGACTTCAATCGCCCACTGAGGAGGCAACCAAGTTCATGGAAGAACTCAAGCCACTCGGAGATAAAGTAGTAGAGGAGATGGAGGTCGGATCCCCATCAAGCAATAATTAGTCAGGAATATTTCGAGTAGACTCCTGCAAAAAGTGTAAAAATATTGAATATGTGTAAAACTTACCTTTTATGTCATTAACAATGCCTTTGTTTTATCCTGTTTGACTCTCTTTTTTTTTTTGAATTCTCACACACCTCCTAGCCCCCGACTGTTTTATAGTAGGAGAACTTTACTATACAAGCAGGTAGCTAAGAAAGAGAATGAAAGTCGAAACCATCATTTTGAAGGTATGTGCCGATATGAAGTCAAAACTGATCGTAGTAATACTAGGAAATCATTGTGGTCGGAACCAGCTTATGACTTCGCTTAGTTATAGATCTTTGTTTGTCATGATCGAAATACCAATCAAAAGTTATATATGGTTGGATAAGAGACTTTGTTATTTGACATAAGGAGAAATGCAAAAAAAATGAATGCAACAAATTATAAGTGAACTTTGTTTATATCTATTATCCTAAAGTCTGGTCGGAAGGAATGCTTTAGATCTGAAATCATATATCATATGTCGCGAAACGTGTTCAAAACTCTCTATCCGACTGGTAGCGAGGATCGTAAGAAAAGAACCGTCGCTAGGAAGCTCCTTCCAGTGGGCAGGACCACGTGCGAAAAAGGAGAGACTTCAACTAGGAGGCTTTCCGTGTCCCGACCAGTAGCCAGACAAGAGCAGAGCAGAATCTTGAAATAATAAAATATAACTTTCATAATCTTGGGCATATCATTCAGTATGGAAAGTTATTTGTACAATGCTCTGATTACTCAGGTATTCCCTTAAGAAAAGAATTTTTGTCACATGTGGAAAAAATGCTCACGACTAGGACAAATACGGCGTATGACTTAGAAGTCGTTGCCATGGAGTAATAGAGATCCTTGGAAAGAATATCGGAGAGAAAATTGTCTTCTCCGACCAGTTGAAATTAACAATCACGAACGATCAGACTATAGGTATGTATATATAAGCAAGGTTACTTTTTTTTTTGGAGAATAAATGAATTTATTGAAATTGAAAGAAATGAAAGAAAGTAAATAATAATTAAACATAGAACTTACGCAATTGATCAATATTCCAAGAATTTGACAAATTTGCCCGTCAGACATAGCCAGTCGTACGGAACCTGGTCGGGTAACTTCGACCACAGTATAAGGACCTTCCCACTTGGGGGAAAGTTTATTGCGATTTGCCTGGCTCTGAATTTTTCTGAGAACCAGATCACCTACAGCAAGGCTGCAAGGTTGCACCTTACGACTATGGTACCTTCGCATGGCTTGTTGGTAGACTGCTGATCGTACAAGGGCTTGGTTTCATCGTTCTTCAAGGAAATCGATGTCATCGAGCCTTCGTTCATTCTGATCGTTGTCGTTAAAGCGATCAATTCGAGCAGAGCCGATTTTGAGTTCTAGAGGAAGCATGGCTTCAGCCCCGTAAACCAAAAAGAATGGTGTTTCACGGTCGCACGATCGGGTCGTGGTTGAACGCCCCATAATCTGAGCGGAGTTCTTGAACCCAAGCTCTGACCGTTTGATTAACTGGTCGAATACTCGACGTTTGATCCCTTGCATAATGATACCATTGGCTCGCTCAACTGCTCCGTTGCTCTGTGGATGAGCAACAGAAGCAAAATGAACTTTTACACCAAGTTCATCGCAGAATTCTTGAAATTGACTGCTAGAGAACTGGGCGCCATTATCTGTTATTATACGACTAGGTACACCAAATCGTGTGATCACATTTTTCATGAGGAATCTCTTAGCGGCATCAGTTGTTATTTTAACGACCGGCTCGGCCTCGATCCATTTTGTAAACGTGTCAATCATGACGAAAAGGAATTCGAAGCCCCCGGGTGCTCTTGGGAAAGGTCCCAGAATGTCCAGTCCCTAGGTTGCAAAAGGCCAAGAAAGAGGAATTGTTTGTAAGGCTTGTGCCGGCTGATGTACTTGTCTGCTATGAAACTGATATTGTATGCACTTCGTCACAAGTTCTTTTGCATCATGAAGGGCAGTTGGCCAGTAGTATCCTTGCTTGAAGGCTTTACCGACTAGTGTTCTGTAGGAATGATGTGCTCCACAGACTCCTTCATAGATTTCGGTCAGCAACTTAATGCCATCCGTTTGAGATATACATCTCATCAACACTCCATGAGATCCTCGTTTGTACAAGGTACGTTCGATTAGAGTGTATGATTTGGCTTTTCGTGCTATACGATCAGCCTCTACATCATCTTCCTAATTATGTCATCTTTGAAGATAATTGTAGATCGATGTCATCCAATCTCTACCTTGATCGTATAAATACCAACCGTCAACGACACAGTAGAGCATCCATGTTCCTTTGATTGGTTTGTTCGACCAGAAGAATCATGTATGTTCTCGGAAAGCTCGACCACTGAGGGTGAATCGAGTTGCTCGAGAAAAACTCCTGGTGGGATGGTTGACCTCGTGGAGGCCATCCGTGCCAACTGGTCTACCAGAAAGTTTTCTTTTCTAGGAATATGTTGGATCTGAAAACCGAAGAAGTGCTTTTCGAATTTCCGTACTTCCGCCAGATAAGATGACATCTTGGTACTTGAGCATTGATACTCTTTCCCTACTTGATTCGCTACTAGTTGAGAATCGCCTTTCACTAGTAATCTGCGAATCCCGAGCGAACGAGCTGCTCGGAGTCCTGCTAGTAAACCTTCATATTCTACCATATTATTTGTGGCAGGAAAATTTAACTGGATGGCGTACTTGATGTGTTCGCCAGTAGGGGATATCAGGATCACTCCAGCCCCCGACCCTTTTAACATCAAAGAACCGTCAAAGTACATTGTCCACTCCTTGTGGTGTTCGTACGAGGGCCCTTGGGTGGGTTCAGGGTTTGTCCATTCGGCAATGAATTCTGCTACTGCCTGGGACTTTATCGCTGTTCGTGAAATGAAATGGAGGTCGAACGCCCCTAGCTCAACCGCCCATTTTGCTATTCGTCTTGACGATTCCCTGTTTCCAAGGACTTGACCAAGGGGATATCCAGACGGTACGACCACTTTGTGGGCCTGAAAGTAGTGCCTTAGCTTCCTTGAAGACATAAGGAGACCATAGAGCAACTTTTGTTCCTATGGGTATCTTTCCTTTGGTCCATGTAAGACCTCGCTTACGTAATAAACTGGTCGTTGGATGTTACCCCTTTCTACGACCAGTACACCGCTCACTGTTTGTGGTGTTGCTGCCACGTACATTAGCAGTGTTTCTCCCGGTCTCGGAGAGACTAAAACCGAGGCACTTGTAAGGTACTTTTTAAGTTCTTCAAAGGCATCGTTTGCCTCTCTAGTCCATTCAAAACTCCCATGTTTCCGAAGAAGTTTAAAGAAAGGTAACCCTTTTTCTCCTAACCTTGCTATGAAACGACTTAGCGCTGCCATACAGCCGGTTAGTTTTTGGACTTCCTTCTTCGTGGTCGGAGGTCACATCCGTCGATGGTCGCTATTTTCTTTGGATTTGCTTCAATACCTCTAGCCGAGACTAGAAACTAAGCAATTTTCCAAACAGAAACTCCGAACACACACTTTTAGGATTCAACTTGAGGTTATGCCTTCTCAAGTTCTTTGAAAGTTTCTTGTAAGTCGAGATGTGACTGCTAGCGTTGGGGGTCTTTACGACCAGATCATCAACGTAAGCTTCTAGATTCTGACCTATTTGTGGACTAAAGGTTTTTTGCATCAACCTTTGAAAAGTTGCACCAGCGTTTTTGAGACCAAATGGCATCTTAACATAACAATAAGTGCCATATGGAGTGATTAAGGAAGTTTTCTCCTCATCCTCTTTACACATACTAATCTGGTGGTACCCTGAATACACATATAAAAAACTTAGTAATTCGCACCCCGAGGTAGAATCTACCAGTTGATCAATGCGTGGAAGGGGAAAATCGTCCTTCGGATAAGCTTTATTAAGATCTGTAAAGTCGATACACATTCGCCATTTCCCATTATTCTTCCTAACCATTACAGGTTTGCGAGCCATCGAGGGTGGTTGACTTCACGGATGAATCCAAATTTGAGAAGCTTGTCAATCTCTCGATCGATTGCCTCCTTCCGATCAGCGCAAAACGCCGCAGCTTTACTTGATCGGTTTCTTATCGCCGAGAGCTAGCACGTGCTCGATCACCTCCGGGGACTCCGGCATATCGGACACCTGCCAGGTGAATACATCCTGATTTGCTCGGAGGAAGGAGACGAGCAACTCCTCCTATTTAGGATCGAATCTTGCTCCGACCAGAACCTTGCAAGCAGGTAGACCAGCGTCTTCTGGCCCAGGTAGTGACTTGGCGCTGTCCGGAGAAGTGCCTTTGTCGAGGGATACCTCTTTTGACTGGTCGAAGGGTTTTGGGTGTCATCTTCGGTCTTGAGTGCTTGGCCTGCATGGCAGATGGATTAGCCTCTCTGGTCAGGAGTTCATCGACCAGTTCAAAGGATTTTCGGTCACATGCATAGGCCATTTTACGATCGCCCCAAATAGTAATGACTCCCTTCGGCCCCGGCATTTTCAAACTTTGATAACCGTAATGCGTGGCTATCAAGAACTTTGCTAATGCCGGTCGACCAAGAATCCCGTTGTATGCGGACTCAAAGTTTACCACATCAAACGAAATTTTTCCGTTCGAAAGTTATCGGCCTTCCTAACGTGAATCGTAAGGAAACTTGCCCTATCGGCTTAGCGGTGGAGCCAGGAACTATGCCATGAAAAGCATATTTCACTGGTTTCACCTTTGACATGGGGACCTGCATTTCTTCTAAAGCTCCCGCAAATAATATATTCAAAGAACTACCTCCATCTACCAGGACTCGATTAACCCTACAATTATTAATGGTTGGTTCAACAACAATAGGGAACCTACCTGGTCGAGTCGAAGGAATGGGGCAGTCATCCTTGCTGAAGGAAATTGCGATGTCCGACCACTTCGATTGCTTGATAGTGTTAAGAGATTCGACGAGGTTGACCTTCCGCTCCATGGCCTTCAGATGACGTTTGGATTCGTATGAAGAAGATCCTCCAAAAATCATGTTGACTGTATGTTGGGGATCCTGGTATTCCATCTCTTCGTCGCCATCCTTGTCCTTTTTGGAGCTCGTTTCTCCGGGTTCTTGTATTGCGGGAAATGGTCCTTCACCTGCATAATAATCCTCCGCTTTTTTGCGGACTCGACAGCGTAGATCATGCCCTCTCACTTTGGTGAAGTGGACACCACTTCTTCTTTTTCTGGAATCCTTCGCTCGGAGCTTTCGTCTTACCCCGACCGGTGTAGTCCTTCTTACCTTCCATGAATTTATCAGGAATGGCTAGGACCTCCTTGTCGCTTCGAACTGCAGCTTCTTCTTCTTCTTGAGAGACTTCTTGTTCTTTTCTCTGGTTTGTCCAGGCCTGGCTGAGGAATCTTGTCTTTCTGATCAATGGCTTCGCACCACTCGATTGCTTCGCTAGCGGTAGCATACTTGTCGGCCATGTCAAAAAGCTCAACGGTTGTTCTTGGATCTTGGAGGGCTCATTGCTATGTCCTCCGTAAACCGTCGATTTCTCAGACCTGTTTTCAAAGCCTGAATAACAGATGACTCTGCGACCTTGGGTATAGAGTTACGAACCTGGCTGAACCTCTTGATGTATTGACGTAGAGTTTCATCAGAGCCCTGCCGGATTCGGTGGAGATCATCCTCCTTTCCAGGGCGGTCGTACGTACCCTGGAAATTTGCAATTAGAAGGTCACAGAGTTGCTCCCAAGTATAGATCGTTCCGACCGGTTGGTTCAACAACCACGGCCAAGGCGGACCCTTCGAGCACGGTGGGTAGATAGTTGGCCATCATATTTTCATCGCCTCCAGCAGACTCGATGGCGGTGGTATAGATTTGGAGAAATTCCAATGGATTTTGAGTTCCATTAAACTTGTCCAAATTGGCGGTCCGGGCAAGGTTAGGCTAACGCACGACTTGGAGCCCCGCAGAGAAGGCTCGACAACCTGTGATTGATTGATGACGCCTTCTCTGGGAAGGTGCCGGATTGTAATCGGTCGGAGACCGGTTCCTATGTAACAGCCCAAAAATTCAAATTCTGAGAAAATTTAAAAACTTATTTATTTTGGTGGATTTTCTGAAATTTTCTAAAGCTCTTATTATTAACCTTAAAGCTAAAACAAAGTTAAATACAAAAACTATTAACAAGTTTAAGTTGAAATTATTTTATTTAAGTCCAAAATCCTTCTAGGAATTTCTGTGAATTTTTCTAGAATTTTTGGAACTTATTTGCTAATTTCTAAAGCCTCTTTTAATTATCTGAATTAAAACAATTAGAAAATCAAAAGAAATCCTCAAGAAAGAAATGGGCGATTTTGACCGCCCATTCTTTACACGCACGCCACAACCCATTTCCGCCACACCCCCCTTTATCCTCTCACACGTCAGATCACGATCGGGTGGTTGAGGTGCACCTCTCCTTTCCTTTCTCCGCCGACATCGACGAGTGGGGCCCTTCATGATGCATCGTCCCGAGCCTTCTTTCTTCCCCGCGTTCCTTCCCTTTCTCACCGCGTCCGCCATTGACGTGATTTAAAAGCTTCCATATGCGTTCAAATCGCGCATTCCCCAATTGACGCCAGCATTTAAACCTGGACCTCCCCCGCCTCCGACACGGCCTTTTCTTTCCATTCCTGTGCCCCGAATCCCTTAATCCTCGCCACAGGTCAAGACAGCCTTCTTCTTACGCCCTCTGACTCCGCCTCCCGGCCGTATAAAGGGAGCCCCAGGGCGCCTTCCTCTCCACACCACAACACCACCACCCATTGCTCTCCTCCTCCCAGTAGTGCCCCGATTTCAAGGTTCTTCACCGCGGTGAACCTTGGTTTCGCCAAATCGGCGCCCTCGTCTCCGCCAGCCTCGACGTCCACATCTCGGCATCACCATCTCGTCGTGAAGCCATTGCGCGCTCTCACGGTGCGGAGAGAATCCCGAGCACCTCCTCGTCAACGACCCAGCGCGCCGCCGCTTAACCTCGCCGCCGACGACCAAAACGTCCTGTTCCACCACCCCAAGGTAACACACCGAATCCCCATCTCATCCTCTCTCTGTTGGTATCATCCACGCGACTTCGCCATGGCGTGGAACGCCGGCGAGCTTCGTCGCCGATCTCGCGCTTGTCGGGCCGGTGGCGTGGCCACCACACCAGCGCCAAATCATACGCCACGCCAAAGAAGAGACCCACGGGCCGCCTACCCGCGCCACATCACCTCACCCCACCACCTCTGCACAAACCCTTGAGCCGAAGTCCGTGGACTCGGTTCACATGGATCGTGTCTATGACACGTGGGGCCCGCATGTCGAGGAATTATTTTAATTCCTTAAAATCCTGAAATTCCCAGTCGACGCCACTGATTGCAATAAATGGATTTTCCTTTAGGAAAATAAACCGAATTTCATTTAAATTTGATTTAGGTTTAAACTTCTAAAATTCATAACTTTTGCATCCAATCTCCAAATTGGGTGTTTCAAATTTCTAAATTCATATAAAATCATTATCTAGCCAACTAAACCAAAATTATTTAATTTGAAGTTATTTTGAATCTGTATTTAAATTTAGAAATTCTTTTAATATCAAATTTAGACTAAAACTTGTAAAATTCATATCTTTTGAACCACAACTTCAAATTGAGTGATTCAAATTGCTAAAATCTTAGAAAATTATTATCTAGCTAAATAAAATAAAATTATTTCATTTGGAGTTAATTTGATTTGTCTTTTTGGATTTATTTGAATTTCATTTGAATTTGTCGTATCTCGCGTATAGAGTTTGACGATTAGGAGAGGTAGATCTTTCAGAGGGTTTAGAATCTCAAGACTTCAACGAAGGCAAGTTACATTCTTGACCATCTTGATCCCAGTATTTCAAAGTTAATTAATTCTGTTTTTAAAGTTATTATTGCATGCATATTTGTATCCAAGTATTTTAAATTCCTGTTTTAATTCTTAGTTATGCCAATTCCTTTGTATAGCCAATCTTGATGCTTGGAATGCCATGCCCTTGTCACCTTAGTAAAATAATTAAGATATTTATGCTTAGTCATTGCTTAGACCAAAAGATGATTTGGGAATTTTGCCAAAATATAAAGTTGTTTTGAAAATGAATCTATGGTATTGTTTTTACCATAGATGATTGGAAAATATCTTGATAAAAGAAAAATAAATGAAATTGGTTTAGACTTGGGTGAATTGGATTGTTGGTGGGTGCAAGTTCATGCACGGCTCAATACAAATAATGTTTGAGACCTGTGGTTTGTTTTGGAAGTCACCCACCATGTAAGGACCGGTCTGCATGCATGGATGTTAAGCCAAACTCGTACCACCACAAGTCTGGAATGGGACAGACTTGGCCAAATAAGCTATATTATCTCACCATGTTTATGTCTTGGAAAGACGTGGGAGTCGTGAAGACTTATTAATGATACCCACATGGCGCAAGAGGGGGTAGTCGTTGGTGCGAAGCCTTCGATTACGAAACCTTAGCGGGCATAATTATGTTGAAATAGTGTAGGGTAAAGGCCTCGTGATAGCTGCTTAGTCGCACGCCTACTGAAGCGTGTATTGGCCGACATAATAAGCAAACTATCTCTTGTGGGTAAAGCTGTACCAACTCTGCAGAGTATTAATCTATTCAATAGCCGTGTCCACGGTCATGGACATGCTTAATGAAGCCACTCAAAGTTAGTCTCGGTTTTGTTTGAAAAGACTTTGTCACCGGTTTATGAAAATGGGATTGGGCGGCTTTGGTGTAAGGGGGGTAGTCCTTCACCATTTGTGTATGGAGGTTCATCCTACACTTGACATTGAGAAATTGAAATATGATTTTGATCTTATTCTAAAATGGCCTTGGAAATTACTAAGAGTATTTAAACTAAAAATGTTTGTTTTATGCAAATAAACCCCGCCATTACCCTTTGCTCACTTTATGCATGCATTCAATCACATTTTACGGGTGTAGCTTGCAAGCACAAAGTGGTAGTGCTTACTCTTCTGAATAATCTTTATTCAGAGAAGACTTCTATCAAGACGGTGAGGACATCGATGCTTAGGCCACGCTCCCCGCATTTATTGCTGTGGTGAATCGTTGGGTCTACTACTACTATTTTATTTCATTTGTTTTTACTTTATTTGGCCTCGAGCCCGCTTTGTAATAAACTCAATAATTATTAATAAAATGCGTGATATGTTTTGATTATCACTTTTGTTTAACTGTGTACACTAGAAATCCTGGACTAGTGTATGAACACAGAGAATTCGGGATCCTTCGCTCCTGGGTTCGACATCCTAAGATTGGAACACTGGAACTCCGGTGTGCCGATCCAATCGTGGACATTGGTATGATGTCTTCGACCGCCTACTTGATTCAGACGATGCCGAAGATTGTCAGGTCCAAGCGATGGTTCTTCTCGACGTGATGGGGGAGTAGCTTCATGAAATAACCTTCTCCCCTCGTGACTCCTTGGGCAGAATCGTCGAGGAGGCCTTGGTATCGACTGTTCCTGAGCATGACCATGCTGTCCCCTGCTGAGAGAGGAACGTTGGGATGAAGTCATAGTTTGACTCCCTGAAACCCTTTGTTCCCGATACGCTTCTGTGCGCTGCATGGTCTGTTGGAGAATTTCGGATACTTGACCTACAAGCTGTACAAAACCTGGAGTTCCCGCTAAAGCAGGATCAGAATTATTTAACATATCTTGAACACGCCGCAAGTTTTGTATGCGCCATCTGAAGGTCTCGGAGGTTTAGACCGGTCGTAGGTGTACGCAGACTGAACCTCCCCGACCTCGGATTTGATCTCGCCTATCAACTACTCTAGGTGGGCAACAAGCTTAATTAGTTGATGGACATCGATCGGTTCCGTGGCCTCCGAAGTTGGTGCTCGACGGCGGATCATCTCTAACAACACGTGATGGCGTGGTAGAGAATGTAGGACCGTGCATGGCATCTTGATTTTCATCTCCGATCGCGTTGACTTCGTGCCTCTAGCATCGATCTTCTGATGAGCTTCCATCGTAACTAATGGAGAGCTTATCAGTGCTTCTGCCAGAAGTTTCCACGATGGAGAGCGGTCGGAAATGAGCACCTCCTGAGGTCTCCTCACCGATTCGCGATCACGATCAGATCTTCGAAGCGTGATCATCCCCACACGGCCTGTGACCAGTGGAGGCTTCATCGACACCGTTACTAGATGTCGGTTGACTCCTGGAATTGCCAGAAGCCATAGGAGAATATCTTTCAGCCATGATTTCATCGAGGGTATAGAGATCTTCGAGTGGTGGTGCTGAAATTTCTTCACTGCTTTGCTTGGCCGGAAGGCGGGCTAGAAGAGATCCCCGACATTCCGAACTGATCGAAATGGCTGGTTCCTCTGATTGCGCCACCGGTAATGGTGGCGCATCCTCGTCCATCCGGTCGATCTCGCTATCGTCGGCGACGTGCGAGCCGGCGGAGGATGAAGAGGAGGATGATCTGCCATTTTTCTCCATGGCACGGATGCATCCTTCCATATCGAGGTTGGCGTAGTCCGCCAAGTCGAACCAATTCTCCTCATTCCAAACCCCGGGCATATTCGCATCAGCGATTGCAGGAACTTGGGTGAGGATTTGTATGAGCGAAGAGTTTCTTCAGGAAACTTACGTCTTCTTCCCCACGGACGGCGCCAGCTGTCGACGATCAAATCGCCGAACTTATGAAAATAAAAAAGAGGAAAATGACGTAGAGTCTCCTGGGAGAGAATGGGGGCTGCTCTTTATTAATATGAACTGGGATTACAAGACTTGACTAGAGACTATCTCCAATTACACTGAATGAATTGAATACTACTGCTTCGGCTTCTGTGTTGCCTTCTGTTGTTCGATGTTGTGTGTCTGTGTCTGTCTCCTCGTCTTCTACGTTCCATCATTAAATAACTCCTAAAGAGGTGGCAGTTACTCCTGGAGAAGTCGTCCCTGATGAAACGCTACAACTAGTCGGAGGTTTAAGGTAGTTAACAACGTGCTAACTGCCTTGCGGTTAAGTATTTGTGAGACACTTAACCATAAGGTGGTTTATCGTCAGAGTCTTGTATATCATCGTAAGGTACAGAACGTTTCGCACGTGTTCCATTCATCATGCGGTTAATGGTGTCTGTTCATAGCATTTCCGAGCAGCTACCTGGTCGGAACCCAGTCCGACCAGGGTACCCATCGTGTAACCTCTGGAATCCTTACAACCAGTGAGGTCGTTAGCCATAGGGGTTACGACCATGAAGACGTATGGTCTTTTATGTATTTAAATTAATACATAGAGGTTTTAATCCTCGTCAGTATGCATTCTACTTTGTATTCTTATACTTTGTTGCATTCCTCGAATCCAAAATATAGGTTGAACTCCACCAAAAGGTTATCTGGAATATGTGCATATGTTTCCATTACACATTCGTGTATGCACACATATAGGGGGAGTTCATTCTATACTTTGAGGTTTCATTAACATTGATCCATATTCCTGTTTCCACATATATTTGGGATCTTTACTTTGAAACATATCCTTTGAATATATTTAACTTGCGCAGTTAATATATTCATATGAGTATATGAGACTTTGTAGTTCATATATCCTTGAATATATTTAACTTGTGTAGTTAATATATTCATGTGAGTATATAAGACTTGTGTAGTCTAAATATACTTATATGTGAGTATAACATAACTTATGTAGTTCATGTGTACTCACATATCGTTGAATATATATAACTTGTGTAGTTAATATATTCATGTGTGTATATGAGACATGTGTGCTCATATATCCTTTGAGTATATATAACTTGTGTAGTTATATATATTCATATGAGTATATACAACTTGTGTAGTGCTTATATACTCATACCAATCTATATTCAATTATTTGTTATTGAAGTGATTATCATCAATTACCAAAGAGGGAAAGATTGTGATATCTTGTCCCACCATTATGAGTTAATGGTATGATGTGGTAATTAATTATAATCATATTGTGGAACTAACTTTTTCCATAAGTTGGATAAGCAGGTTAGGTTCCATGGTAATGAAGACTTGGGATGACATCATGTGTTGATGGTCATCAAGTCAAGAGGAGTTCCATCATGTGTTGGTGGAAGTTAAGTGAAGGAAATCATCGTGTGCCGATGATGTTCAAGAAGAGCAGATGATCATGAGTTGATCATCAAGTCAAGTGAAGGTCCATCATATGTTGATGGAGGCCAAGTGAAGAGTACATCATGTGTTGATGCATATCACGACTCGGGATGGAGGATGTCATCATGTGTTGATGAGCATCGAGTCAAGATCCCGAAGTGAAGCTTCATCATGTGTTGATGAAGGTCAAGTGAAGAACTCATCATGTGTTGATGAGCATTCAAGTCAAGAACCCGGACTTGAAGTGAGGATATGCGTCACCAAGCTTCAAGTGGTTGCGCAAGGCAAAGGTATGACTAGCCTGGGCTAAGGATGTGTTCCTAGTCTTTTACCGGTCTCAGTGTTTGGTTGGGGGACCGGATTGCTAGTATAGGTTGCCGTACTATTAAGAGGGGTCTTTGACGAGTAGTTTGAGTTAGTCATGTGTTGATAGCTCATTATGTTTGCTCTAGCTCGTGTTAACATGTTGTCAATATTTGCGAATGTGTTTTGCAAATAGTTGTGGCTCATGGATAACCCTTGTAGCATGTGGCTATAGTTTGCAAATGTGTTTTGCAAATGGTCTAGGTCCATGCACCTTATCTTTGTGGCATGATGCTATTGTTTGCAAATGAGTTTTGCAAATAGTTGAGGCTCATGCATGTTCCTTGTAGCATGTGACTTTAGTTTGCAAATATGTTTTGCAAATGGTTTAAGTCCATGTACCTTTTCTTTGTGGCATTGATTCTAAAAGTGTGCAAATGTGTTTTGTAACTTGTTGAGAATTTTGCCTTTGAACCCTTGTTTGCATCACTCGTCAATTGTCAAATGTGTTTAGCAATTGAATTTGTTTTGAATGCAAACTACTGTTCTTCTCAGAAAAATCGGTTGTACCGACGTGTTTTGGGCGGTACGACCACGCTGCGGTTCGACCGATTTTGGTGCGGTATGACCACACATCGGTTGTTCCGATTTCCAGTTGGCGGTTCGATTAAAGCAGTACTGATGTTTTTGGGATCGTGTCTCCCCTTAACAATCGGTAGTACCGTGCTCCTTGAGCGGTACGACCGGCCTGAGCGGTTGAACCATGTGTTGGTTGGCGGTCGTACCGCACTGGTGTCCAACGACTAGTTTTATAACCATTGGAGGAAGTGCGGTCGTACCGCACCCTAGTTGGCGGTAGTACCGCATGTGCTGATTTTTTAGCAGACTTTTCCACAGCAGCTAGTTTTTGTGTGTGGGCTATAAATACCCACCGTGACCGTGTGTGGGCAAGTTGCTGGTGCCATTATACACTCCCTTGAGCAAAGAGCAAGCCCTCTACTTTTATTTGTGCATGTGTTGCACTTAGTGAGCTTGAGAAGCAAACCCTAATTGCATGTGTTGCCTTAAGTAGTGGATTGTGTATCCACTTGAGCTTAGACACTTGATTAGGTCAAGTAAGGGTCTAAGATTTGTTACTCCTGGTGTTTACCGACACCTAGATGGTGTGGAGGCGTCGTGCGCCGGTGAGCTTCTCAAAGGACATTGTGAGAAGACCCGGTGGTTTGTGAGTGGTATGGTGCTCGCCATCTCCGGAGTAGAGGAAGGAGCAACCGTAGTGGAGCGAGGTGTTGGCTCGGTTTGTAGCCGGTCCAATTGGTTTGGACTTACCTCGGAGGAAGGCTTAATTTGTGGAGCCAGCCCAATTGGTTTGGGTTTACCTCAACGTGGATCAGGGGAGACCGGCAAGTCTCCGAACACCATGGTAAAACATCGACGTATCAATTATGGCTTGCATTCTTGTACCTTACTATTGCATTTACATTCATTGTGTATGAATGCTTGCTTTACCTTGTGCAATTTACATTGCTTGAATTGAATTGCTTATAAGTCTTGCTTAATTACTATATTCATCAATAGACTTGTATAGTTGGCACACTTAGTTGAATCTAGTTGTTTTATGCTTTAATTGTGCAAAACCGTATTTATATTAGCTTCCGCATTAGAAATAGGTTTTAGCAAAGAAGTTTTTAAAACGTCTATTCACCCCCTCTAGTCGGCCTCCTCGATCTTACAAGTGGTATCAGAGATTGGTCTCTCATTTTATTAGGCTTCACCGCCTAGAGAGTAAAGGATGGCGACTAGAGATTTAGTGCACCCAGGTGAAGCACCTCAATTTGATGGCACAAATTATGCACATTGGAAAATCCGCACGTCATGTTATTTTAAGGCCATGGGCCAAAATATATGGCGGATTGTTGATGTAGGCTTTTCTCCTCCATTGGATCATTTTGCTCCAACAATTGAGGAAGAGAAATGCTTACATCTCGACGCTCAAGCAATTAACGCTTTGTTTAGTGCTTTGAGTGTAGAAGTGTTTGATGCCATATGCGATCTCAAGAACGCTCATGAGATGTGGACACAACTTCAAGAATATTATGAAAGGTCCATTTCTACAAATGATGATTGCATAGAAGAAAGGATGTCGGGAGAAGAATGCTCAATCTCAAACTCCGACAATGAAGAGTCCACAAGCCCCTCCACATCAACTTCTAGCTCCGACGATGATGACACATCAACTCCATCAAAATCAACTCATTGCTTTATGGCAAAAGGTAAAAAGAACGTGTATAATGATGATGATAATAATGAACCTTCATATGATGAGTTGTTAGATGTGCTAGAAGAGCTAAATGATTTTATAGGAAAGGAGGTGTCAAAATTTATAGTTTTGAAGAAAGATTATGATCTACTTCAAAATAATTATGATATTCTAAAAGATGAACATGAAACCCTTCTTTTTAAAAGTTATACTAGCTCTAAAGTGGATATAGGAATAACATGTGATTTATTAGATGATATGCAATGCATAGCTCCTATCTCTTGCAATTCATCTAAAATTAGTATATCCACTTCGTGTGAGGATTTAATTGATATGCCTTGTTGCTCTAAATTAGATGATTATATTTCCTCTATGTCTTATGAGACTAACCTTGTAGAGAAAAATAATGAGCTCAAAGCCCAAGTCACAAATTGAAGATTAACTTGGAAAGAAGCTTCAAAGGGAAGGTCACTCTCGATGATATATTGAGCAAGCAAAGACGCTTGCATGATAAGAGTGGAATTGGCTTCACTCCTAAGAAAAAGGAGAATAGCAAGACAAGGCATAATGCAAGACACACGAAAAATGTTAAGTGCTTTGATTGCCATAAAAAGGGTCACCTCGCCTCTGTATGCCCAAACAAGATAAATGACAAGAGAGGACTTGGTTTCACCGCCAAGAAAGAGGAGAAGAGCATCCCAAAGCAAAATGGAAAACAATTCAAGAATATCAAGTGCTTTGAATGCAAGAAGAATGGTCACATTACCTCGGTGTGCTCAAATCAAAAGGATGTCAAGCCAAGACATTCAAAGAAGAGGCAAGCCGGCGATGAGCAAGAAAAGAAGACATCAAGGGAAAGCAAAAGCCCTACTTGCTACAATTGCTGGGAAAAAGGACATTTTAGTAAGAAATGTCCTAAAGGTATCACTCCTAAGCTCATTGTTTATAATGACCAATATTTGCTTAGGAAGGATATGAATGACAATGTGTTTGCTAGGAATGTTAGCTCTCATAAAACTATTGCTAGGGCTATTTGGGTGCCCAAATCTATTGTGACTAACATCCATGGACCCAACCAAGTATTGGGTACCAAATGCGCTTAAATGCTTAATAGGTATTTGGAGAAGGCATTGGAGGTTTGGCTTATTCATGAAGAGGTGGATTCCACCATATGTCAAAATGAAGCCAAGCTTGAGGATGATCACTCCATATCATAAGCCAATGCCATTTCGGTAACAAGTACTTACATTGAAGTATCTAGCCCTTTTATCTTGTGTAGGTTGCATTACATGAAAATCTTATAAAAGGGTTGTTCTTGCTCTTGTGCTAAATGTTCTTTATTAAAATCTTGAGCAAGTTGGTTGTGGCACATTAAGGGGGAGCGCTAAATCATGATCATGTATATCACATCCCTAAGTGTGCCCAAATAAATTAAGTGCTAGTAAGGTTTTTCAAAATTGAGCCTTTTAGCCAAAAGTCAAAATTTCATAATTATTAGTAATCCTTTGAAAAATTAGTTGCAAAATGTATACAAATGCATTTCAAAGGTTTACCAAAGGTTTTAGTTCAAGAAAAACCTATCTTAAGTGAAAATGAGCTTCTAGCCAAAACTCTAGATCATAGTATCTTGTTTTCGACCTAAACTAGATTTTTATGTAAAATCTATTCTAAAAGGAATTTGAAAATGATTCCAAAAGGAAAAACCTAGAGTTGGCCATTCTAAACATTTTTAGTATTGACAAGATTTTCAACAGGTCAACCTAGAAAAGGTTATTTGATTTTGAAACTCGTCCAAAATCCGTGTTTGACCTAGACGGTCACTTTCTAGCACTTAAGTGAGTTTTTGCCATTTGAGCCTAAATTATTCACATGAATAGGTCCATAATGGTATTAATGACTCATTCATAAAATTTGATGCTCTAAAATTCTTCATTTGCTCATTTTGGCTCTTTTGGAGAAGTTTCATCAAAATAAGTTTCATTTGCAAAAACAAAAGACTTCATAAAAACTATATTTATTGATGTTTCTATCTCCAATCTCATGCATAATGATCCTAAGTAACTTTTATTTGAGTATAAAACAAAGGATCATTTGCAAAATTCTCAATTCCTTGATCCATCTCCGGAGCTTGAATTTTCGAACTCATCGGCGTTATCCCAATACTACCGTCTTCCCAGACTACCGCATTTGAGCTGCAGGTATTCGATCATCGGTACTACTGGCCTTTGACTTGCGGTACTACCGATATTTCTGTCAATGCAGCCATTTGAATTCATTTCAATTCAATTCAATTCTAAATCTATTTTGGCTGCTTCCTTTTAGTTAAGTTAATCCTTGGTATACTCTCAAGCTACCCTCATATACTTTGTTGACTCCAAATACCATTTTGATCACTTTGTGATATGTTTATCATTCAAGTGGTATTTATTCAAGTAGTAGCACCTTTTGATCACCTTGACCTCGGCATGGAATTCTTATTACTTGTTTTTACAAGTGGTATTCTTCAAGTGATATCATCTTGTCTCTACAAGTAGTATTCTTTTAATTGATATCATCTTGATCCCTTCTTGTGATATCCTTCAAGTGGTATCTTTCATATACCTACCTACAAGTAATATCTATTTCATTCCTTGCCGATCAAACCTTTTCCAACCAAACTCTCTCCGATACCTCCGATTCATGATATTTTTTTAAGTGGTATGTCTCTTCAAGTGATATCTCTCCAAGTGGTACCAAGTGTCTACAAATGGAATTAGTTATTCTTAGTATCATCTCTTCTCGTAAGTGAATTCTTTTTTCTCTTCTCTTTGGATACTTTCTTTGAAGATCTTTACAAGAGAAGTTCAAGCACATTGAGATTTCAAGTCTTGTCGACGCATGTTCTCTACAAGTGGTATCAACATGTGGATTTACAAGTGGTATCTACAAGTATTATTTACGTGTGGTATCTACATGTATTACCGACAAGTTGTATCGTCGACTCGTGGTATCTACAAGTGATGTTCAAGGACTATTTTACAAGTGGATACACATAAAGACATTGGGGGAGAATGTCATTGGTACTTTTGTCAAAAAGGGAGATTTTGGATGCAAACTCAAGATCAAATGGAAGAGAAGCTTGAAGTCATCATGAGTTTTGGATGGATATATATTTCAAAGGGATGACAAAGAGGGAGATGTTGAATGGATGGAAAAACTTTTGTGTGTCAAAAGCAAAGAAATATGGATTGGTTAAAGAAAGCTTTTGTGTGTCAAAAGCAAAGAGAAAGGATTGGGATGAAGAAACCTTTGTGATTCAAAGGAGTATCTTTAAGAAGAACCTTTGTGTAAGGGGGAGTTTTCCTAAAAAGTTTTTGAAAAACTATAATAATGAAAAACATTTTAAGCTTTGTTTAAAATGGGTAATCTATTATATGGGAAAACTAATTTGAAAAGACTCCCTTATGGTTTCGTTTTAATTTGGATTTTTGGTGTTTAATGCCAACAAGGGGGAAATTTTTTATTTGATCAAATAAAATGAGTTCTATTGCCTAGCTCATAAGTTTTGCAAAGACTCTCCTTCGGCTTAAGATTTATTTCGGTTTTTGGTGATTAATGCCAAAAGGGGGTGAATTTTTATGAACTACATTTGGATGTTTGATTTATTTGATATTCTTTCTTGTGTTGCCAAAAGGGGGAGAATCTTGTGATGCCAAAAGGGGGAGTTTACCAAAAGGGAGATTCTCTTGTTATTTCAATACATGCAAATAGTCAAATAAGCTTCATTTCTTATCCTATGTTGATTTATACCCAAATGCTGTCATTTATTAAGGATTTGTCATTAATCACCAAAAAGGGGGAGATTGAAGGATCTAGACCTGCCATTATGTGTTAATGGAGTTTTGGTGATTAATGACAAATCTAATTGTGAGACTAACACTTTTATTGATATACATATTGTGTAGTATTATTTGGATATAAAGGTGAAAATCATGAAGGCTTGCAAGTGATTAATGACAAATCCAATTCATTGGATAAACAAAAGAAAAAAAATCCAAACAGGTATGCATTCATAATGATGAATCTATTTGTGAGACTAACATTTCTATTTGCCTTATCTTATGATTAGTCGCGTTTGGATATAAAGAACAAAAGAGGTATGCATTCTACTTTGTATTCTTATACTTTGTTGCATTCCTCGGATCCAAAATATAGGTTGAACTCCACCAAAAGGTTATCTTGAATATGTGCATATGTTTCCATTACACATTCGTGTATGCACACATATAGGGGGAGTTCATTCTATATTTTGAGGTTTCATTAACATTGATCCATATTCCTGTTTCCACATATATTTGGGATCTTTACTTTGAAACATATCCTTTGAATATATTTAACTTATGCAGCTTAATATATTCATATGAGTATATGAGACTTGTGTAGTTCATATATCCTTGAATATATTAATCTTGTGTAGTTAATATATTCATGTGAGT
This sequence comes from Phyllostachys edulis, assembly GCA_036346405.1. Lineage (NCBI taxonomy): Eukaryota > Viridiplantae > Streptophyta > Magnoliopsida > Poales > Poaceae > Phyllostachys > Phyllostachys edulis. Next base: position 24,849,817 of record CM070568.1, on the reverse strand, counting down.
ATATAAGACTTGTGTAGTCTAAATATACTTATATGTGAGTATAACATAACTTGTGTAGTTCATGTGTACTCACATATCCTTGAATATATATAACTTGTGTAGTTAATATATTCATGTGTGTATATGAGACATGTGTGCTCATATATCCTTTGAGTATATATAACTTGTGTAGTTATATATATTCATATGAGTATATACAACTTGTGTAGTGCTTATATACTCATACCAATCTATATTCAATTATTTGTTATTGAAGTGATTATCATCAATTATCAAAGAGGGAAAGATTGTGATATCTTGTCCCACCATTATGAGTTAATGGTATGATGTGGTAATTAATGATAATCATATTGTGGAACTAACTTTTTTCATAAGTTGGATAAGCATGTTAGGTTCCATGGTAATGAAGACTTGGGATGACATCATGTGTTGATGGTCATCAAGTCAAGAGGAGTTCCATCATGTGTTGGTGGAAGTCAAGTGAAGGGAATCATCGTGTGCTGATGATGTTCAAGAAGAGGAGATGATCATGAGTTGATCATCAAGTCAAGTGAAGGTCCATCATATGTTGATGGAGGCCAAGTGAAAAGTGCATTATGTATTGATGCATATCAAGAATCGGGATGGAGGATGTCATCATGTGTTGATGAGCATCAAGTCAAGATCCCGAAGTGAAGCTTCATCATGTGTTGATGAAGGTCAAGTGAAGAACTCATCATGTGTTGATGAGCATTCAAGTCAAGAACCCGGACTTGAAGTGAGAATGTGCGTCATCAAGCTTCAAGTGGTTGCACAAGGCAAATGTATGACTAGCCTGGGCTAAGGATGCGTTCCTAGTCTTTTACCGGTCTCGGTGTTTGGTTGGGAGACCGGATTGCTAGTATAGGTTGCCGTACTATTAAGAGGGGTCTTTGACAAGTAGTTTGAGTTAGTCATGTGTTGATAGCTCATTGTGTTTGCTCTAGCTCGTGTTAACATGTTGTCAATATTTGCAAATGTGTTTTGCAAATAGTTGTGGCTCATGGATAACCCTTGTAGCATGTGACTATAGTTTGCAAATGTGTTTTGCAAATGGTCTACGTCCATGCACCTTATCCTTGTGGCATGACGCTATTGTTTGCAAATGAGTTTTGCAAATAGTTGAGGCTCATGCATGTTCCTTGTAGCATGTGACTTTAGTTTGCAAATGGTTTAAGTCCATGTACCTTTTCTTTGTGGCATTGATTCTAAAAGTGTGCAAATGTTTTTGTAACTTGTTGAGAATCTTGCCTTTGAACCCTTGTTTGCATCACTTGTCAATTGTCAAATGTGTTTACAATTGAATTTATTTTGAATGCAAACTGATGTTCTTTTCAGGAAAATCGGTTGTACCGACGTGTTATGGGTGGTATGACCACGCTGCGGTTCGACCGGATTTTGGTGCGGTATGACCGCACATCGGTTGTTCCGATTTCCAGTTGGCGGTTCGATTGAAACATCACCGATGTTTTTGGGACCGTGTCTCCCCTTAACAATCGGTAGTACCGCGCTCCTTGAGCGGTACGACCGACCTCAGCGGTTGAACTGCGTGTTGGTTGGCGGTCGTACCGCACTAGTGCCCAATGGCTAGTTTTATAACCGTTAGAGGAAGTGCGGTCGTACCGCACCCTAGTTGGCGTAGTACCGCATGTGCTGATTTTTCAGCAGACTTTTCCACGACGGCTAGTTTTTGTGTGTAGACTATAAATACCCACCTTGGCCGTGTGTGGGCAAGTTGCTGGTGCCATTATACACTCCCTTGAGCAAAGAGCAAGCCCTCTACTCTCATTTGTACATGTGTTGCACTTAGTGAGCTTGAGAGGCAAACCCTAATTGCATGTGTTGCCTTAGGTAGTGGATTGTGTATCCACTTGAGCTTAGACACTTGATTAGGTCAAGTAAGGGTCTAAGATTTGTTACTCTTGATGTTTGCCGACACCTAGAAGGCGTGGAGGCGTCGTGCGCCGGTGAGCTTCTCAAAGGAGATTGTGAGAAGACCCGGGCGGTTTGTGAGTGGTGTGGTGCTCGCCATCTTCGGAGTGGAGGAAGGAGCAACCGTAGTGGAGCGAGGTGTTGGCTCGGTTTGTAGCCGGTCCAATTGGTTTGGACTTACCTCGGAGGAAGGCTTAATTTATGGAGCCGGCCTAATTGGTTTGGGTTTACCTCAACATGGATTAGGGGAGACCGACAAGTCTCCGAACACCACGGTAAAACATCGACGTGTCAATTATGGCTTGCATTCTTGTGCCTTGCTATTGCATTTACATTCATTGTGTATGAATGCTTGCTTTACCTTGTGCAATTTACATTGCTTGAATTGAATTGCTTATAAGTCTTGCTTAATTGCTATATTCATCAATAGACTTGTATAGTTGGTACACTTAGTTGAATCTAGTTGTTTTATGCTTTAATTGTGCAAAACCGTATTTGTATTAGCTTCCGTATTAGAAATCGGTTTTAGCCAAAGAAGTTTTTAAAACGCCTATTCACCCCCCTCTAGTCGGCCTCCTCGATCTTACAGGAGGACAAATTGTTGGAGATCCCTCAAGAGAAGAACAAGGGCAAGGCCAAGAACTTCACTGACATGTGCTTCATGGCCGACTTCGTCGACGAAGACGACACGTCCGATGAGGTACCTCCCTCCTACGAAGTCCTCTCAATGTGATGTGATGGAATGTATGATCAATTGATCAGTCAGGATAAGGCATTGAAGAAATTCGTGCTAGGGTTAAGGACTTAGAGTCTCAAGTAGATAGTCTTACTATTGAGCTGTAGATAGTCTTACTATTGAGCTTGTGAATGCTAAGGACCTTTAGAGTGATGAATGTGCCTCTTGTCATGCTTTACATTCTGAACTAGCAAAATTGCAAAATGCTCATGACATTGCATTGCATCAATTGGAAAATGCTAGAAATGAATTAATTGAGTTCAAATCAACTCTTTATGAGAGATGTCTAGAATCTAGCAAGTTGATATCCTCCAAGAAGATTGACTCTAGTGCTTGTTATTTTTACTTAGCACGTGAGCGAGAAATGAATGACATGCTAGAAGCAAGTCAAGTACGACAAGCTTAAGGGCAAAATTGATTCTGCATCTTCCACTTCATGTGAAGCCCTTAAGCTTCAAGTTGCTATCCGTAAGGAGAAACATGCTAGATCCATTAAGGCTAAATCTTGTGATTCATGTTCTAAGCTTGCTACTGAAAATGCTTACCTTAAGGACACCTTAGAAAAATTCTGTAAAGGTAAGAAGCAATTGAACATGATCCTAGATAAGTCTACGAACTTTATGGGAAGCAAGGGTTAGGATACAACTTTGCCAAGGATATGTCCAAGCCAAATGTCATTTAAGTCTTGGAAGATGGCTTAGTTGAATTCAAAACCCAACTTGCAAAAATCCTCTTCAAATCTGCAAGTATTTCTCAAATGACCTTTGAGTTAACAAGTACATCTCCTAGTGGTTCCAAGTACCATTGCACTTATTGCAAGAGGGATTCGAGTTTGCTTGAGTTCTGTTAGCATAGGTTGAAGAATGCTAGGAAGAATTGTTTCACATCAACCTAGAGCCTTTGTGATAAACAGTCACGTAGAGAAGAAGAAACATATACTAGGATTTAACACACATGCTCATCATCATCATGTTCCTCGACAGAATGTATCTCATATTCTTATGACTATCTATCATGATAGAACTTCAATCAGATTCAAGGCTTGCAATTATGTTTCATATGCTTCTCGTAGACGTGTGTCTCAGTACTGGGTTCCCAAGTCTTGCTTAGCTAACCCCAGTATTGATACACATCGATCTTTTGTGCCTTGATTTCTAGGTTCGCCGTAGAAGGGGGGAGAACACGTGGCTCGTCGACTCCGGGTGTTCACGCCACATGACCAGAAACTCAAGATGGCTCACCTCCTTCACGCGAGTGAAGGGTGACTTCATCACCTTTGGAGATGATACACAAGGGTGGATTGAAGGAACGAGATCAATCAGAGTGAACGACAAGTTCATCTTGAAGGATGTCGCCCTTTGGACAAGCTAAGGTATAACTTGGTCTCTATCTCGCAACTTCTTGATGATGTCTACGAGACTCGTTTTAAAAAAATGCCTATCGTGTGCTTGATTCTTGTGGCGAGCTCATCCTTGGGATTTCTAGAGTTGGTAGGATCTTTGGAGCTGACTTTTCTGAATCTCTTGCTGGTTCTCTCAAGTGTCTATTTATTTCTTCTTTTGAGTTCTGGCTTTGGCATCGATGATTGAGGCACATTTATTTTGATCATCTGACATGAGTTAGTAGCCTTGATCTCATGAGAGGTTTGCCTAAACTCAAAGCCGTCAAGGATATTATATGTGCACCCTGTAGGCATGGTAAGCAAGTTGTCGTCTCACACCCTCTATTGACTATGTTCATGACTAATGGACTAGGACAGTTGTTGCATATGGACACTGTTAGTCCTGCTAGGGTTTGGTCGGTCGGTGAAATATGGTATATTATTTCTATAGTCGATGATTTCTTGAGATATTCTTAGGTATTTTTCTTAGCTTCTAAGGATGAAGCTTTTGATAATTTTTATGATCTTGTTCTTTGTTTGGCTTCTGAACTCCCGGGTGCCTTGAGAGAGATCCGCAGTGACAATGTCACGGAGTTCAAGAATTCTTCATTTGCATCTTTTTGTGTTGAACGTGATATTGAGCATCAGTTCTCCTCCTCTCACGTCCCTTGACAAAAATGGTGTCATGGAAAGAAAGAACATGACCTTGGTCGAGGTGGCCAGGATGATGCTAGATGAGTACAACACTGTAGGAAATATTGGGCCGAAGCTATTGCTACAACTTGTCATATTGTCAATCGTGTCTTCTTGAGACTAACATAACCATGGATACATGCAATGTCAAATTTGATGAGACTAGCCCTAGAGCCAGATAAGACATTTCAGGTGACTCACAGGCGACCGAGGGCATCTTCGTGGAGGAAGATGAAGACATGGCTGATGATGGTCTCCCGCCTATTGTCGTGACTCCAGTTCAAGTTGAAAAATTGCTCCCACTACTTCACCTTTAATTAAGGCTCCTACTACTTCTTCATCATCATCAGCACCTACGGAGGTTGAAGATCTGATGTCTCCTCCTGACGCTCTACTTCACATTTAGAGGACTCATTCACCGGATCAGATGATTGGGCATCTTCATGAGCGAGTTACTCACCCCAAATATCGTGATGTCTCTACTCCAATTCTGTATTTGTTGCTTCTTTTGAATTCCATGATATATCACATGCATTATCTAATGCAAGAGGAGTTAGAGAACTTTGAGAGGACAAGATCTGGAACCTAGTAGAGCCTCCTAGTGATCATAATATGATAGGAACCCGTTGGGTGTTCAAAAACAAACAAAGTGAGGATGGCTCTGTGGTTAGGAACCAGGCTAGGTTGGTAGTTCAAGGTTTTAGCCAAGTTGAGGGGTCAGATTTCGATGAGACCTTCGCCCTGTAGCTAGGTTAGAATCAATCCGCATCTTGTTCGCATTTGCTATATCTAAAGGTTTTTGGTTGTATCAAATGGATGTTAGGAGTGCGTTCCTCATAGAGAAGGAAGTGTATGTTAGACACCCCTGGGTTTTGAGGACCTTAGACTCCTAAGCTAGAAGGTCTTCATGCTACATATATTATTAAGCAAGAAGGTCTTTAAGCTATCCAAATCCTTTTATGGTCTTAAGCAAGCACCTAGAGCAAGATATGATAAGCTTAAGACCTTCTTGCTTAAGAATGACTTTAAGATGGGAAAGGTAGATAAGACCTTGTTAGTAATTAGGCATAGCAATGACTTCCTTCTTGGTCAGATATATGTAGATGCTATTATCTTCGGTGGTTCTTCTCATGCTCTTGTTTCCAATTTTTCTGAGACCATGTCTAGAGAATTTGAGATGATTATGATAGGGGAACTCAACTACTTTCTAGGGCTTCAAATCACGCAATGCAAGGAAGGGACCTTCATCCATCAGACGACATACACTCAGGATCTCTTGAAGCATTTCGATATGAGTGACTTTGACTACTTTGGATCCAGATAAGGAAGGAGAAACTGTGGATCAATGCGAGTATTGCAGCCTATCATCTCCCTCCTTTACCTGACGGTGTAATATCCCATTCAAATATAAAACATATAAGTGACTAGTTCTAAAATTAAAAGTAATTAGAAAAGGAAAATTCAGAATTTTGGAGGAGTTTTAGAACTCGGGCCTTTGGGCCATAGCTCTTTGGGCCCATGTGGGGGGAACTAAACCCTAGCACCCTAATTACTGTAGCATGGTACTGTAGCACCACCGTCACTGTAGCACGGCGCTACTGTAGCGCTCCCCTCTCCTCCGGTGCTTCCCCTGCAGATTGGCCAGCCATAAGGAAGAAGAACGAGAGGGAAGAAGAGAGGAGGAGGGAGAGGAAAAAGAAGAAGGTGGGGTGATCTTGTTAGACCAAGAGGTTTTTGGTCATGATATTTGATGATGAACACATTGACAATAAGTTAGACTTAGTCTCAATACTTAATGTTGAATACCTTGTCCTAAAGACTTGCTGTGGTGTCTTGGTTCAGAGCTCTGTTAAGTTCTGTTGAAAATCAGCTTATGTCAGGATTATCGGTAGTACCGGCTTTGTTTGTGCGGAACTACCGGAGTGCGGTATGACCGCGGGTGTGCAGCGGTAGTACCGCAAGTCACTGAGTCTGAACGGTGTTTTGCTCGAACCATTAGATCCTGATCTAACGGCTCATATTGAGAGGAACGTTCGGACCGTCCGAACTCTTCAAGGATTGTGAGCCTTTGGATTGAAATCTAACGGATGAAATCAAGTGGGCCGCTTCGGACTTGCGGCGTTGCTTTCTAAATCAATGAGCCGAGACCCATGGTCCGACGCCCATGGATCTCGAGCGCCCACGTGGCAAAGGACGTTGTTATGAGGACTTTGCGGTTTTTGTGGAGCGGTACTACTGGGTATGCAAATGTAGTACCGCGATTGCTTTCTTTCAGAGAGAGAGCTTCTGATAGCTACAGAAAATGAAAATCGGATGATCTGGAGTCTTGGAGCGGAACGACCGGTGAGCGGTATGACCGCACTTTGAACGTCGATAGTACCGCACAAAGGTATGACCGTAGGGTTGCGGTATGGAAATTCCAAAGAGCATGTTTTTGGAAGATCTTGAGATTTCCCGATGAGCGGTAGTTCCGCAGTGTATTGAGTGGTACGACCGCGTTTGCGGTAGTACCGGACGTACAATGGCGGTAGTACCGATTATACTCTGGAAAGTTGCCGCTTTGGGGTTTTGACTTAGGGTTTGTTGTTTTCGTAAGCCTTATCTTGTTGCATGATGCATGATAGTGTTTATTGGTGTGTGTGTGTGCTAATGGATGGTCAAGTTGGAGAACTTGTGCCAAGAATTGGTTTCTCTGATCTTTGCATGTGCAAGATGAGCATGGAGACAATCATGGTCGTGACAATGAGGACTCGGACTAGGATGGGGAGATCTGAGGTCTAGGAGGTCATGGATGTCATGAGATGGTTGGGATTGCGCTGGAGCACATGGAGATTGAAGGTGATTGTTGAAATCGTAAAGGAGCTCCAGGAGGGGAGTCCTAGAGGCTTCCCTCATGAGAAACAGATATGGAAGTTTTGGTTTTGGAAAGTCATAGAGATTTGGAAAAAAACCCGTGTTGGTAAGGGTTTCGGGTCCCTTGATTTTCGTAGAGATAGAGTCGGTACTCGTATTCGTTTTGGATACGGTCAGACTCAAGGAGATAAATAGAGCAGAGCACGTTGGAGAGCTGGATGAGCCGATAATAGGGTTTTTAGACCGTAGCCTTCTTGCTGTGTTGCTGCGGTTTAGAGGTCCTTCAATTGGGGCTTTGAGGGTGCTTACGAGCACTTTGTAGACACAAATCAAGTTTGATATATAAAGTTCAGATTCGTTCTACTTTGTTTCTTGATTTGGTGTTCTTCCCGCGCTGAGGTGGTCTCTTGCCAGAAGCTCTTCAAGTGTCAACAGAGAAGTTGCTGAAATTCTTGCACACAAGAAGAAGTTGAAATTAGGGGGTCAATTCGCTGCAATCATTCAACCCCCCCCCCTTCTGATTGCCATTACGATCCTACAGATCTTCACGAGGACTACAACGTGGTCCAGCGGGGGATTTCGTGGGTAAGATCGTGATTGTCAATAGCTAGTTCGGTTCTATAGATGTGTTTTCCTACCGATTAATCATTGTAGTATCCTGCTGTCGTAGATTGGTAGTACTGCAGTTCTGTTGATTCGTGAGTTTGGGTTAGTTCCAGGCAGATTAAGTGTTTAGGGTCTCCTAGAGATAGATGGGGAATTTCGTTAGCTTTCTAGAAAGTATTAAATCATAATTATTGGATAAATGATGAATTAGTTACGAATTTTGCAAGACTGGGTGCTAATTCAGTCTCAGGATTTGTACAGCGGTCGTAGTTCTGTACATTAGAGTTTGGAGATGGCCGAATTTGGTCCGATGATCTCCATGAGATATTTAGATAACTTTATGCTGATTCCATAAAGGTAAAGTTCATAAATTTTTGACAGATAGATCAAAATTTATGAATTTTTAAAGTTATTACTGTAATCTGTCCTTCTATTGTGGACAGATGTGAAAGGCTTGGCGGCTTGAAACCATTGTTGCACAGTGGGAATATTTTTTTTTATAATTTTATTGAGATATCTGGTTTTCTGTAGTTTCCAGGGAGTCTTAGAACAATGAGTTTGGTTGTGCAAAACAAACGTTATGATTTTCCCAAGTCAGAGATACCGAGGATGACAAAACGGTCTTCGGGATTAAAAACAAAGCATTAGATATGGTATTTTGACCTTTTGGTCACCTGAGAAGTTGTAGCTAAGATTATTTAGATTCCACGAAAATTGGATTCATGACTTTTGGAGTTTTGACTCAAAAGTTATGGATTTTTATTTAATAGCTGTCTGTTTGGACAGATTTGGATTTTGGGAGTATATCGGTTAATGTTCGGGTTTCGTTTAGGAACGATTGCTCTCGTTTTGTTCCAATGCAATGTTGTGCAAGTTTGGTTGATTTTTAGTATAATTCACGGTTGCCAGGTGGTGTTGACCCCCGGGGCTAGAGGTTTCCGTCGTTGTCTTCCGTCTCACGGTTGAGGCAAGTACTTTAATGTTCCTATGATTATAAAATGTTGAATGCCTGTTGTTGGTATTGTGTTTCTAAGATCCATGTTAACATTTAAATGTTCGTATTCAATCCATATGTGTTACCTCCATGATTAGAGAGCATGCCTTTTTAATATTCATATGTCATACCATGCATCCACAATTCATGTTTCGTCCACAGGAGTGGATCAATATATAAGACCCATCAATTCCAGTATGGGCACGTAAGACCCACCATTCCAATGTGGGCAGTTTGAGACACCCGTATGAAACGTTCTTCATACGGGGCTTGGATCCCCGTATTTTGTTAAATGCGGGCTTAGGTGAACACCGACGGGTGTGTCACCATATACTGCCGTATATGCATGTGTGTAGTCCCTTCATTTCATCCAAATTATTCATTCCATTCATTCAAATGTTCGCTCAGGCTTATTTCATATTCTTCAATGGTGTTATCATGATCATGGTTGTTATGTATTAATTATTTATCGTACTTGCTTTGAGTCTCGGACTCACTCTTGCGTTGTTTGTTTCTTTTAGGTGATCTTTGAGGTTGGTTCCATTGGGAGGGAGTAGACACGCACCACTCATTCACTTCACCTTAATCAAGTCCAGGATTACATTTTAGTTCGATTTAATCATTCATTAATGATGAACTGTAATAAATAATGTTAGCTGTGGTTGATAACCCTTCTCTGTTAAGATTGATTAAGTACTGCGTGTGAACTTAGTTCATCCTTCTGATATAATTGCTTGAGTTCAAGATATACTCCTGTGATGGTTCTGATAATTGTTGATTCTTATTTTGTCTTGACATTTATGAATGTTGGAACCTCCGGTATAGTTAACTATACAGGGGAGGTTCTGCCGAAATTTAGAATTTTGTCTTCTGTTTTAATTTTGTTAACATGTTAGTTTAGTAGCATTCCAGGCCCTTGTCGGACTAGGGTGTTACAGTTGGTATCAGAGCGGGCTGTAGGTCCATGGTGATTAGATTAATTAAAATTTTCTAATGGCTAATCAACTTAAAAGTTTGACACACTAGTGCACAGTAGGATGGGGATGGACTAATCATTGCATTTACGTTTCCGTTACATCGTTTTGATGATCGCTGATATGAATTGAGTATGATTGCTTATTAACAGATTATATGATTGTTATGAGATGATCTTTCATACTTATAATTGATTATATTGGTTATGTGTGTTGCTAGTTGTTGTTGATAGGTTGAGGTGGTGGTTGTGGCCCTGGGTTTTACCAGGTTACACCACCATTCGTGGTATGGAAATAGAGGAGTAGATACCCCGACTACCCTAGCTATAGGTGTTGAGGGTGAATTCCTCTAGAAATGTGGATATCATGGGGATATGCCCATGATCTTAGGATGATGAAACAATTGGCAATGTGGCTTTTGGTTTGAAGTTTCACGCATTTTCGACAAAGTTTCAGATCTGTCAGGTCAGCGGCGGTCTGACCGACTTTTGTGCTGAATGTTGATCTAAGTGGTGAATTGAGTTTGGGATAGGTCATATCCATATTTGTTAATGCATATGTGTTGCATGATGCATGTTTTCACTAACGTGGGTCAAGTTGTGAAGAACTTGTTCCCGGATTCGTGTTTGCTTGTCTATTGCTGTGCAGGTGGCTTGCAGGTCAATGACGGTCAATGGCGAGGAGGATAGGGACTAAGCTTAGAGAGCTGAGGTCCAGAACGATCATGGATGCCGGGTGAGGTCAGGTGACTCAAGCATGGCGCAGAATGGACGAGGATGACCGAACGGGCGGTTCGGTGCGACTGGTTGGATCAAGCGGTGCGGGAGTCGTTGCAAGTGCTCAGTGGTGCCGGTGGGATCCGGACGGGAGAGACTTGACGACATGGAGCCGTTGATCAACCTACACGCGGCGGCGGCGATTGCTTCAACAGATGGACTCGGTCTTTTGAAAAGGATCGAGAAGGGTATTTTGGTAATTTTACCAAATACCATCTTAGTGACCTTTGACTAAGCATGGCGCGGGTCGGCGCATGGTGAAGCGGTTTAGATCAATCGACCATGAAGACGGCGCTTTGAGATGCGTGCGTATGTGTTCCGTTGTTGTTGGGCCTGAACGGAAGCCCATTAAGGTTTTTAGGGTTTGGGGTGCCCTATAAAAGAAATAGGAGTTGGAATATTGTGGCGGCCGCTGGGAGTTGGCTCTGCCCTGCCAAGAAATGCAGAGGCTTTAGGTTTGGGGCTGCTTAGAAGAAAATGAGTGGGGGCGTTTTTGGGGTGATGAGGGCGGCGCCCCCTCCGGGAAATTAGTAGAGCTCCCTGAAAATCTTAAGCGGCGCCTGTAGGAGCACCTGAATGCCTGGAGAAGTCCTGCAGTCTCTGTAATTGATGCGTCCCTCCTTTTAGTTTATCTCTTGGCTGCTCTCAGCACCGATTAAGATTTCAATTTTTTCTTCGTTTTGCTGCCTTGAAGAATCTTTGCCGGCGGCATGTTTGCCCGTGAGGAGCACTTGGCGGCTTGATATTTTTGGGATCGGATTTGTGCTCCTGAGAAAAACCGTGCGCTGCTATCAAATCGATCCGACTAGATTTCTGTGTTGAGTATCAGCTCTTTGTAGTTTAGATTTTTTTTCTTGTGCGTGTGGATCGCCTAGCTACCGATATTTCTGCTTGGCCGTAATCAATGTGCGCGCGCTTTTCCCTCTTCTGTTGCCATCGATTGCTGTTTAGATGCCTTTGAATCCGTGTTTTAATTAACTGTGGCGGCCGGTCTTGGCTGAAAAAATCGAAGCTCGGCGGCGCTGTGTTCAGAAAATCTTGTTCTCGTGAGCGAAATTCAAACTCATGGCGATGATCTTATGCGCCTTTTTTGTGAATTGTTGCTTTGTGCGGTTTTGATGTTTAAACCGCTTTGATGCGTGTGAACGGATCTTGGCGGCAGAGATCTCGCCGTTTTTCCTATCGTGTCATCGATTTGTCTTTGCATAGCACTTGTTGAGCCACCGATTTTTAGCGAAAAAACTTGTGCTAGCGGCGTGAGAGCCCCAGAAAAAGTAGTAGGCGGCGGCTGTTTTTCTCGTGTCCGTCACTACCTCCTTGATCTATTTTGTTTTTGTTGATTTGTTTATTTAGCTCCTGAAAAATCAGATCAGTGCAGCGGCTTGTTCGTGCTGCAGTCTTTCCTTGAGTGCTTGTTGGATAGGATCCAGGGAATAGGAGCTATCGGCGATCGCTTCGCTTGACGATCTGCGGCTTCGCCGCCGGTCTCCTCTGGCTGGATCTTCATTTGCCGTTCTTTGTTTGAGTTTATTTTCTTGCCGACTCCTGTTGTCTTCTCCCTGTTGAGTTGCTGTAAAATCTGGATCAAAAGCGCCCGCAGAAGCTCCCAAGAAGAAACTCAGAAGCATACTGTTGTGTAGCTCCTAGGAAAGTAGAAGCTCCAGTTGTAGGCTGTTGTGCGAGACATGAGCAGATTTTTGCTATAGTGTTATCAAGAGAGTTTTGTAGATGATAAACTCTTTTTATTTTTGAGTGATTCCAAAAAATCTGCCTTAATTGTGCCATTGCTTCGCTAGCTTTCAACTTACTGAGTACTAGTGCACACACCTTATATACGCTGTTTCTTGTTGATTATTGTGGATTTCAAAGAGTTTCTATTTGCTACCGGGTTTGATCGGATTCAACACAGGTTATCCGCTGTGCCTGTATACAGATCTTCATAGCTTTTATAGCTATTGGAGTGTAAGTAGTGTTGAGTTCGATCGGGGTGAAAAATAGAGAAAGCGTCTATTCACCAACCCCCCTCTAGTCGCCTTTCCGGTCCTACAAGAAAAGTTGTTCTCTTCTTGAGCTTGAATTAGGCCACTTCTAGTTACAGTTGCTGTTGATGATTTTTCTTGAGTTAGAACTTACAATTCAGCTGGTGAAGTTTTCATTGGTCTTCCTTGGTCTGTAAAGTGATTACTTAATCTCCTGAATGTTGATCTATTGTTGCTTGTGTGAGCATCGGTTAATAGCATGATTGATCTTTTCATGGGAGGTCTGCCCTTCTTATTGGAAAATATGAATAATTTATTACTTTGGTATTACGATATTGAAAGTTTCCTGTTGCAAGTTCTTTAACATGTGAAAACTTTGACTTTTGTGTTTCTTTTGGGATTATTTCAAGTGTTGAAATTTAGTGCCCTTTGTTCTAAAAAGAATTAAAAACCTTCTATGTTGTCTTGTTATGTTTAAGCTAGAGATGGTAAACATAGAAGTTCGTTGTTAAGGTATGAGTTATCAAGTCGGATCTGTGGCGTGTGCATGATTGGTCTTAACCGAGAACATTGGAATTGAAGTTTATTAATTTGATGTTGTCATAGAGTAATTACCTGATGGGTAGTAACTAAGAGTATGTCCATACTTAAATAGAGTCAGAAGGGTTATTAAAAGTATGGAACATTGATGAACTAGTTTGATCACTATGGGTGATAAATTTGGTAAGTTTTTTGGGTAAAATGGATTTGCGGGTCTCAATGTGTTAGTCTAACCCTTTGTGATGGTTAAGTCCAGAAGGTGTTAGATTATTGTCATAATGGCTGTTAATCTTGGAGTTATCTTTTATGAATATGTACTGATCATATGTAATTGCTAGGTGCAATTATTATGTATCGAAGTATGGTGTTGAGCATCCCTAAGAAGTGAACTGATGGGATGTAATTGGGATCTATGTTTACGTGATGGTGGAGTGGTAGGATAATAGTATGTTTTGATGAGAGGGTTGATTATTGCAATTGTTTAGTTTGCTAAATCTGTTGGATTACTGGATCTCAGTAGATTAATTTAACTATGTAGGAAGGGAGAGATAAGGATGTATTTAACTGTTGTCTTAGTGGATAATAATCTGGAGGTTTCTTTGTAGGGCTACTTGATGATCCTATATTTGATAGTGGGAATGCAAAGAGAGAGAGGGCCACAAATTCTTCCATAACTAAATAACCGTTAAATGTCTATGGTGACTGCTAGATTAGATTGGTGTGCACTAAATTGATGTTGAGCATTGTTAATAGGTTAATGATTGGAATTTAATAGCAACCTATTTATGTGTGTTTTACAAGGATAACCTGGGCAGCATGCCCTTGCTAAAAGATGGTTTATGTCGATAGTGTGGATTGTGCTTTAGATACTCTCTTGACTAAGTTGAGTATTGCAACCTATTAGAAAAGTATATACATATACATGAAATAGGTTATTGTGTTTCTTTTGGAAAGGTTGATGATGGGATAGTAAGGTGTGTTGGTTCATGCCAGGAGTGCATTATGATGTTAGAAAGATTAACAGTATATGGTTGTGAGAGTGAGGTTGACTCCTTTAAGAGGAGAATAATTTCATTGCCCTTCTTGATATCCCGTAAATGAAAATGTTTCGAGTTTTACGGTTGTGATCATTTGGGTCTCATGATTTATGTGGTAGTTGAAACTGTTCCGAGCAAAATGACGTGTTGAAAGATTTTATTGGTTCTTAAGTGGTTCTTCTCGTTTGATCTTAAGAACCTATCTTGTTCGAAATGGCAAAGTGTTGTTATATTCAAAGGATTATTTTCAGTGTTAAGGACATAGTGTAGTAGGAGTATTTGAGAATTGGAGTCAAGTTTTGTAACTTGCGGTTTAATTGAAAACGTGCTTAAACTTTCTATTTTTCCGCTCAAGAGTTGTTGAGTTTCAACAGAAATATTTTATTCATTGGTTGATATGTGCTATTCTCTTTTTGAGGGGTACGCTATTGGAATATTTCTTTTGGTCCCGTGCTCACTGCGAGGAGTAACGTTTTTCTGTGTGCCGAAACTTGTCCTTGTTTGTCTCTTCCTTTTGAGGAAGGATCAATA
This sequence comes from Phyllostachys edulis, assembly GCA_036346405.1. NCBI lineage: Eukaryota > Viridiplantae > Streptophyta > Magnoliopsida > Poales > Poaceae > Phyllostachys > Phyllostachys edulis. The sequence continues at coordinate 24,834,767 of CM070568.1, read as the reverse complement.
TATTTGTGTTACAAAGAATTAAAGCATAATCCGCAATTGTTCGGTGGTGGTCAAATAATTGTAGTGGTGAGATTTTGGTACCAAGCTATTGGAGGAGTAGTAGAAGGTGAATCGGTTTTGATCTATAACTCTTGGAGAGGATTTGATTCAAATGGAATGTTTGTCGTTGAAGTAAAACTGATTGGTGTTACGACCAAGTCGAACCTATGGTAAAGTGTAATCCCAGAACTTTGGTTCATGTTAAAATATTGGGATTATCGAAGGTATGAAAATCTTGATCAAGTTATAGAGTGTTGCGATTGGGTTGTATTGCCAGGTTGTGTAGGTGATTCATGATGATGTGATTTAATGAGACTGGGATTATAAAGTAATTTAATCGTTGTTGCAATCAATGGGATAGTGTGAAATATTGAGTTAATGTCAAGAATGACTTGGTCTGATTGAGTAACCCTCTGAGAGTTAAAATCCTTGTAAAGGTAATTTCGTTAGGAAAATATTTCCATGATGATGTTAATGAGCGAGTATGTTGGAATTGTGGGAACTTTAGGGAATCAATATGAGGATTTCCCTATCTTTCATATCAGAAGTTCGTTGTAAGAGTTTAGAAGTTAAATTTGGACTTTGCATTTTTCTATGCTAGGTCTTTAGTCGCCCAATGATTTTGTTGAGGAAATAGAATAAAGGGCAGATTTCGAACAATAAGATGATCATTGATAGAACACTTTTGATGTAGTACATTAGTGGTGTACTGAGAATTCTAAGTTATTTATTCTTAAAGTTTGAGGTGAAGTGATTGCGTGAGATCTATTGTGAGGCGCATTGGGTGCCCTCTGTCAAAAAAATTAATTTTGTCAGTAGAAGGAGTTGTCTAGAGTGTTTCGGTGGGGTTCAATAGAGCCTCTATACAAAGGTGCGGATGATGTATTTCGGCTTGAGCATAGTTTTGAGTATGCCAATTTAAGAGATTTGAGCTCGTGTGGTATGTGATGGCATGTGTAGTCCTTATCGATTCGTAAAGAATAAAGGAAGTATTTGGTTTGGGCATTTGAGCGGTTGCTCTTTCAGTTTATGTGGTGTTTATTTGTAAACTGTCTCCTTGGAAAGCGGAAGGGATTTCATGATGAATCTTTGCTTCCGAATTTGACCCCTTTTGTGTGAAGTTGCCATTTCGTGGTTGCAATGAGAATCCATTATTCTCAGTGGGGTTCTGGTTATAAAATAGTTGTTTAAAGCGAATTTTGCTATATGTTCCTAGTTAAAGGAGGTGCTCCTTGTTAGATGAAGAAATCGATTGAGAAGTGGGACAGGAATTCCATGTGGGTTGTGCATGTTATGTGCTTTAGTTACAAAAGGGAAGTTGGCCCAGGGTACATTGACTTGTTTTCGACTGTTGCGGGGATTAGGAAATGAGCGTATCACTTTGACCGTCTTGGGCCCATACGTGATGTATGCATCGTCTGGTATGTTCTGGTGCTGAGTGAGTACCTGAGCAGTCCGAAGCTTGGGATTTCGATTAAAGCCGTTGACCAACGAGTGGGACCTTATTTTTGAGTCTTGTGTGTTGAGAGAACCTGTAAAGGTCGAGACGAGTATTGAGGTGTAAGATGTTGATATCCTTCGAGGTGAGGTGGTCGCATATGTCCTAGAGGGAAGCAATTTAGGAGTTAAAATCTCGCATGCGTGACCAAAATCCAAGGTTGTTCACATTGCATACATATTGAATGTGATTAATTTCAGTTGTAGTGTTCTTGCGATTAGAATGACAAGTAGAATTCGGGGTCGAATTCTATTTAAGGGGGGTATGTAATATCCCGTTCAAATATAAAACATATAAGTGACTAGTTCTAAAATTAAAAGTAATTAGAAAAGGAAAATTCAGAATTTTGGAGGAGTTTTAGAACTCGGGCCTTTGGGCCATAGCTCTTTGGGCCCATGTGGGGGGAACTAAACCCTAGCACCCTAATTACTGTAGCACGGTACTGCAGTGCAGCCACACAGATCACGGCGCTATCAGAAGCGCCCCTCTCCTCCGGTGCTTCCCTGCAGATTGGCGGCCATAAGGAAGAGGAACGAGAGGGAAGAAGAGAGGAGGAGGGAGAGGAAGAAGAAGAAGGTGGGGGTGATCTTCACGAGGACTACAACGTGGTCCAGCAGGGGATTTCATGGGTAAGATCGTGATTCTCAATAGCTAGTTCGGTTCAATAGATGTATTTTGCTACCGATTAATCATTGTAGTATCCTGCTGTCGTAGATCGGTAGTACTGCAGTTCTGTTGATTCGCGAGTTTGGGTTAGTTCCAGGCAGATCAAGTGTTTAGGGTCTCCTGGAGATAGATGGGGAATTTCGTTAGCTTTCTATAAAGTATTAAATCATAATTATTGGATAAATGATGAATTAGTTACGAATTTTGCAAGACTGGGTGCTAATTCAGTCTCAGGATTTGTGCAGCGGTCGTAGTTCTGTACATTAGAGTTTGGAGATGGCCGAATTTGGTGCGATGATGTCCATAATATATTTAGATAACTTTATGCTGATTCCAGGAAGGTAAAGTTCATAAATTTTGGACGAATAGATCAAAAGTTATGAATTTTTAAAGTTATTACTGTAATCTGTTCTTCTATTGTGGACAGAGGTGAAAGGCTTGGCTGTTTGAAACCATTGTTGCACAGTGGGAATATTTTTTTATAATTTTATTGAGATAGCTGGTTTTCTGTAGTTTCCAGGGAGTCTTAGAACAATGAGTTTGGCTGTGCAAAACAAAAGTTATGATTTTCCCAAGTCAGAGATACCGAGGATGACAAAACGGTCTTCGGGATTAAAAACAAAGCATTAGATGTGGTATTTTGACCTTTTGGTAACCTGAGAAGTTGTAGCTAAGATTATGTAGATTCTATGAAAATTGGATGCATGACTTTTGGATGTCGTGACCGGTTCTTGGCAATGTTAATCGCAGAAGTGTTATCACAAAAGAGTGGAACAACGCCGATAACTAACCCAAAGTCCCGCAGGTCGGTCATCCAGCACTTGGCTACAAAGAATCGTCAGCAAAGAATATACTCGACCTCTGTGGATCAGGTAACACCGGATTTGCTTCCTCAAGACCAGAAACAAGAGAAGTGCCAAGAAATTGGCAAAGTCGGGAAGTGCTCTTCCTATCTATCCTCTACCAAGTGAGTGCGTGATCCGAGAAGGCTCTCAAGGAAAGACAGATGAGGAAGAGTACCAGATACCATAGTCAATGGTAGCTCGCAGTACCGAAGATGCGCTTCACCGCTTTGGTGAGAAACACGAGGAGAAGCTCGAAACGAAAGACAAACACACAGAGAAATGTATGTCCGGTCTCGAGGCAAGAGGTACAAGAGGAGCCAATCATGTTTGCGAAACTCCTTTTGATCAACTGCTCGCCATCCTCATCTGGGTCAGTTTTGACTCAAAAGTTATGGATTTTTATTTAATAGCTGTCTGTTTAGACAGATTTGGATTTTAAGGAGTATATCGGTTAATGTTAGGGTTTCGTTTAGGAGCGATTGCTCTCGTTTTGTTCCAATGCAATGTTGTACAAGTTTGGTTGATTTTTAGTATAATTCACGGTTGCCAGGTGGTGTTGACCCCGGGGCTAGAGGTTTCGTCGTTGTCTTCCGTCTCACGGTTGAGGCAAGTACTTTAATGTTCCTATGATTATAAAATGTTGAATGCTGTTGTTGGTATTGTGTTTCTAAGATCCATGTTAACATTTAAATGTTAAATTACCTTCGTATTCAATCCATATCGTTACCTCCATGATTAGAGAGCATGCCTTTTAATATTCATATGTCATACCATGCATCCACAATTCATGTTTAGGTCACACTGAGTGAATCAATATATAAGACCCATCAATTCCAAGTATGGGCACCTTAACACTATCAAGTTTGGAGGACACACTATCATGTGAGGTCCTTAACTTCTCCATATCAACCAAAAAAAGTGAGACGTAAGACCCACCATTCCAATGTGGGCGATTTGGGACACTCGTATGAAACGCTTCTTCATACGGGGCTTGGATCCCGTCTCAATTTGATTTTGTTAAATGCGGGCTTAGGTGAACACCGACGGTGTGTCACCAAAGAATACCGCTATATATGCATGTGTGTAGTCCCTTCATTTCATTCAAATCATTCATTCCATTCATTCAAATGTTAGATTACGTGCTTATTTCATATTCTTCAATGGTGTTATCATGATCATGGTTGTTATGTATTAATTATTTATCGTACTTCTTTGAGTCTCGGACTCACTCTTGCGTTGTTTGTTTCTTTTAGGTGATCTTTGAGGTTGGTTCCATTGGGAGGAGTAGACACGCACCACTCATTCACTTCACCTTAATCAAGTCTAGGATTTCACTTTTGTTCGATTTAATCATTCATTAATGATGAACTATAATAAATAATGTCTCGGACTCACTCTTGCGTTGTTTGTTTCTTTTAGGTGATCTTTGAGGTTGGTTCCATTGGGAGGAGTAGACACGCACCACTCATTCACTTCACCTTAATCAAGTCTAGGATTTCACTTTTGTTCGATTTAATCATTCATTAATGATGAACTATAATAAATAATGTTGGTGTGGTTGATAACCCTTCTCCATTAAGATTGATTAAGTACTGCGTGTGAACTTAGTTCATCCTTCTGATATAATTGCTTGAGTTCAAGATATACTCCTGTGATGGTTTTGATAATTGTTGATTCTTATTTTGTCTTGACATTTATGAATGTTGGAACCTTCGGTATAGTTAACTATACAGGGGAGGTTCTGCCGAAACTTAGAATTTTGTCTTCTGTTTTAATTTTGTTAACATGTTAGTTTAGTAGCATTCCAGGCTCTTGTCGGACTGGGGTGTTACAGACGACCTCAAGACCGAACATCCACTTCGTTGTCTGCCTCTGTGCGAGGTTTTAGGCATCTCCGAAGTCTTCTTATTGCCAAGCCGTCAAGCGTATCTTCAAGTACCTCCAGTCTACCCTCCAGTATGGCATTTGGTATTCTTGTTCTTCTTCGTTGTCCATTCAGGGGTTTTTGGATTCTGATTTTACGGGTTGTACAATAGATAGGAAGAGCACCTCAGACACTTGTCAGTTCTCAGGCACTTCTCTTGTCTCTTGGTCATCTAGGAAGCAGTCTTTTCTTGCATAGTCTACTGCTGAGGCTGAGTACGTAGCTATCACTAGCTGATGTAGTCAGATTTTGTGGATGGTGTCCACCCTCAAAGACTACAAGTTATTGTAATATCATGTTTAATTAAATAAATAATTGAGGGATTAGAAGAGGTATTTAAGAGTGAAATTTCATAATTTAGTGAGTTGAGGAGAGTAGTGGACCGCCGGCCCATAGCCCAAATGGGGGAGCCCAACTTAAGAGGGAGGGGGTGTAACATCCCAAATCTTGGGTTGTATTTCAAATGTATTAAAAATAAGGATAATTTAAAACTTTTGAAACATGCATTGGTTTTTATGGAACTTTGCATAATTTGTTGCATTGAAGTTGTTGAAATCAAAGAAAACATACAACTCAAATTGAAGTTCCAAAAGAAAGAAGGAACAAAAACTTGTGATAATCCTCTGAAAATATTTTTCCTAAGTTCTAGATCATCCTAGTAACCTCTCTGAGAAATTTCATAATTTTTAGATTTTATTTGCTATTTCTAAAGAGCTAGTCAAACCAGTTAGAACTCTGGTCAAACCCCTAGGGCAGCCACTTGTGAATTTTCTAGAGAGAAATTGAGTGCATAAAAATTTCTAGAAAAATAACACAAGGTTGTTCTCAGATCCAGTAAGCTTCCACAAAAATTTCAGAATTTTTGGAGTTCAGGAGCTACCTCTAAAAATTCTCTATCTTCTCAGCCTTCTAGATCAAAATTAGAAATCACTATTCCTCGAACTCAGACCTGAGTTAGAGTCCGACCCGAGCCGACTTGGCTCGACTGAGTCACCTAACCCGCACCTCCGACCGCACCACACCTCGTCTCTTTGAGCCGTCCGATTGAGGATCAACGGTTCAGATTTACCTTTCTCCGCGCCATTCTTCTCTCGCTGACAGCGCGGGCCCACGCCACAGCGTCGTTGTCTAGCTCATGCTGGCGCTCGCGCAAAGCTCGCTCGCCACGCGCCCGCCATGCTCTGCCGCGCTCCGTCGACTCCGTTGCCGCACCGCCCCGTCTGACCACTCCTGGAGCGTCGCCTCTTCACGCCGCTTCTCTCCCGACCGTTGCCCAGCTATAACCCGCCCTCGTTCTCTCTTGGTTCCTCACTTTCCCTCTCGGTGGCCGAGGGAGAGGAGGCAAGCTCTTCACCTCCTCTTAGGTAAGCTCCGCGCCACTATGTCTCGTGACTTCTCCCTACCTCGCCGCATCCATTTTCACTGATGTGATCTCCTTCCTTGGTGTGTAAAGCCCGTGGCGAGGTGGTTGTTTCCGAAGCCGGTGGCCGCGCACAGAGCATCGCCGCCTTGCCATCTTCGCTCCTGGTGAGCCTTTCTCCCTTCTAAGTGTGTCACGACGTGTGCCAAAGCACGATTAAGTTTTCCCCTTGCGTGATTTTGACTTTCGATCACAAGAATCGTCGGAATCGAGCTTTTCCCCATTTCCAGCCGCAAGGCCATTTTCTTCCCCGTCGACGGCATGGTGAGTCCCGGTTCAATTCCTCGCTTGTACCCTATCTGTGGACCCTACTTATACTCTCCCTACCTTCCTTTCTCTTCCTCGGTCCTCAGGTTGAGCTCTCCTCGGTAACACCATCGCCGCCGCCGCCGCCGCTGTTCTTCGTCGCCGGCCCAACTCCGATAACCTCCCCACCTCTGGGTCATCGCAGTGAGTTTCTGGAGCCCCTCTAATGCTCGTGCGTGCTCTAGTTCGCGTGAAGCGTTGTCGTAGCACGGTTGTTGGTTTTCCCATAGCTCCCACTCCGCCTCATGATCCGCCCACGTCATCACCTCCGACCTCACCGGTGCCCTCCGGTCTTGCGATAGTGTGTTTCCATTTTCGTCCTTGGCCGTCGCCGACGAGCTCTCCTTCGCCGGCGAGGCGCCCGGCGAACTCACGCCCGGGAACGGCTCCATTGTCAGGCAGTCGACAGAACTGTAGCAAATCATTAGGAGTTAATTGTTGTCTTAAGCATGGATTTCTATGTAGATCTAGTGTAATGTTCCGCTAGCAAGTGGGCCCTTGTATCTAGTTAAGGGGATTGAGTTAGTTGTGAAGTACGCTTTCTTTTAAGCAAAACATATTTTATATGCGCTTAAAACCGAAACTTGTTTTTAGACTTGGAAGGCGTAGTTCGCAAAATGCGCCTTCGGTGTCACCTTCGCTCAGGGCTGAGTCGAATTTGACCAGGTCAAACTTGACCGCGGCCCCACTAGTTAGTGACCGTGGCTGGGTGTGACACCCTGATTTTCAGAGCCTTTTTGAAAAAAATTCAAAATAAAAAGAACCATTTTGTTTTGATGAGAATTCAAAGCTTAACTTGAGATTTTCAGAATTTGGGTGTTTAAAATGATTAAACCGAACTTCAACCAACCCTTTAGTTTGGTTCTTTTGGTGTTACTTGAGCTCTCTAGAGCTATCCCTTCCTTTCTTTGTTAGTTCTGCCCTCCTCTTAAGCTCAGCCCTTTTCTTTCCCGACCTCCCTCTTGTTTAACCTTGTCAGATCTTCCCTCGCATTGTGCTTGGATTCCTTTATTTCAGACCATATCTTTGTTGGCTCGAATCTCCTTGGTTTAGACCCCCTTAGGTCTAGACCTCCTCTCTAGTTCCTCTTCGGTGTTTGACCCCTCCTTCGGGTCACAAGTACCCCGGAGAAATCCTAAGCTCAGGTTTGTGTTTCAAATACCTTTGATCTCTGAAATCTAAAGTTTGGATTGAGCTCCCCTTCTGGACCTCTCTCTGGATTGGGCATTCCATTATGCCCAGATCCTCTTATGTCTGGAACCCTCTTGCGAATCCAGACCTCTTGTGTGTTTAGACTAACCGTGTATCTAGACCACCTTTTGTTGGTTTGAATCTCTTCAAGGTTTAGACCTTCTGATTGCCTGGGCATTTCTTTTATGACCAGACTCCCTCCCTTGCTGGAAAGCTCCTTTTAGACCAGACCTCTCTCTCGCGTTCATTTGGACCTCCCTGTGTCCACTTGAGCTTCCCTCTTGTTCACATAGACCTCCTGTGTTCACCTAAACTTTTCGTGTGTTCCTAAGGACCTTCTTGGTCCTTCACTCTGGCAGTCAGGACCTCCCCGGGTTCATCCTGACCACCAAGACCTCCCTTTGGATTTATCTTGACCATTGAGACCTCCCCTGTGTTGGTCTTGACCGTCGAGACCTCCCTGATCTCCTCTTGACCATCGAGATCGCCTCTGAGTTTATCCTGGTCGTTAAGACCTCCTTTGGACCACTTTCCGTGGATCTCCTCCGTTGGACCCCTCTCCCTTAGGAACCTCTCCGTCCAGACCTCCCTTCGTCTGGGATCTAATGGCCCAGACTTCCCCTTCGTTTGGATCCAAAGGTCCGGACCTCCTTTGTGTTGTCCTCCTCTGGTCCAGACCTCCTTGGGTCTAGACCTCCCAAATGCTTGGACCTCCCTGGGTCCAATTCTCCCTCTCGGGTCTTCTCGCTTCTGCCTCCCAGAGCCTCAAGCCACCCTTATGTGCATCTGAGCTCCTTTGGAATCCTGTTGAAGCTTTTCGGGTTTACTTGGACTGTCCCTCGCCGCTTGTATCCTTAAAACCTTCTCTGGAGGTTCCCTTCAGTACCAGCCCGATTGTACCACCCGCACCATGCGGTACTACCGCTTCTTCGGACCTCCCCTTACCTTTATTTGACCTCTCCGCGTCCTTCAGGACCTCTCCCTGTCCTCCAGGACCTCCTCCTTGCCTATTTGCATCTCTATTGATCGTGAGTCGTCCGATTTGCATTGGACGGTTTGATCCTAGTGAGATGTTTGGATGGTCCGAATGTCCCACCCTCCCTGAGCCTCAAATCATCCTGGGCGATTCGATCGAAATCCAACGGTCCCAACCTCCTCCTTGTAAATCTGGACCGTTAAGACCTCCCCTTTGGAGATCTTAACCGTCCAGACCTCCTCCTTGTAAATCTGGACCGTTAAGACCTCCCCCTTGGAGATCCTAACCGTCCAGACCTCCTCCTTGTAAATCTGGACCGTTAAGACCTCCCCCTTGGAGATCTTAACCGTCTGCACCTCCTCCTTATAAATCTGGACCATTAAAACCTCCCTTTGGAGATCTTAACCGTCTGCACCTCCTCCTGTAACTGGACCGTTAAGACCTCCCCTTGGAGATCCTAACCGTCGAGACCTCCTTCTTAAAATCTGGACCGTTAAGACCTCCCTTGGAGATCTTAACCGCCTGCATTCTCCTCCTGAACACTGGACCGTCAAGACCTCCCTTGAAGATCTTAACCGTCCCGACCTCCTCCCTTGAAGATCTGCCGTCAAGACCTCCTCCTTTGGAGATCTTGGCCGTCTGCACCTCCCCTTTGGCAGATCCGATCGTTAGGACCTCCCCTTGGAAATCCTAACCGTTCAGACCTCCCCTGGATTTGATCCTACGGCTCTAGACCTCCCTTGCGGGTGAGGATCTCCCCTTACCTTTGCAGACCTCCCCGTTTGTGATTGATCTTGACTGTTGGATCTCCTTTTGGAGATCCAACCGCCTAGACCTCCCCTGCGGGTGAGGACCTCCTCCTAGCTCTTGCGGACCTCCTTTGGTACACTTAATCTTGGCCGTTTGGACCTCCTCTTTGGAGATCCAACCATCAGGACCTCCCCAGTGGGTGAGGATCTCCCCTTGTTCATTGCAAGACCTCCTCAAGGTCATTGCAGGACCTCCTCCATGGTCTTGGCACCTCCGTTGGGCGACACCCACTTTCTTTACCTTTGATCGAGTCCTTGGGGAAGTCTCCACAACATTTAGGCCGCGCCCTCCAGCCAATCACCTGTGGTGTAATGGGTGGACAATGTCTTTGGTTTTCCGCTGTGTTTGTGTGCTCTCGGTTGCTGGATGTTTTGTTGTCACTTGCTTGCTGTGAGGACTGGTCGATGATCCTTGGGGACCAGTTTGGATCGCAGTGGACTTTAGGCTCATCCTCAAGCCCCATGACCTCCTCGGGTTGGCTCCTCTTGGACCTCCCTCGAGTAGCGCGTGGAGCTTGGGGAGGTCTGAGGTCCAACGACCTCCTCGAGTTGGGACCCCAGACCTCCGGGTGGTCTATCGGACCTCTCGGGAGGTCTGGAGGTCCTATCGGGACGTCCTGGGAAGTCCTTTACGGACCTCTCGGGACGTCCTAGGGGTTCCTTTTTGGACCTCCCAGAAGGTCCTGAGGGACCTCTCGGGACGTCCTGGGGGTTCCTTTTTGGACCTCCCAAAAGGTCCTGAGGGACCTCCCGGGTGTGCCCTGGGCCGGGTCGTGACACTGGGTTAGGCTGGGTATAAAAAGTATTTTATGTTTATATGAAATCCGAAATGCTTTATTTATGAACTGAAAATTTGTTAAACTTCAAAATTGCATAAGTAATTCATTTTGGCTCCAAAAGTGATGATTTGAATTTTGTTAGTTTCCTTTTTAAATGTACTTTAATATAAAAATGGGTTGAATCATGTTACTATTCTATAAATCACTTTTGGCAAAATTACTTTAGGTTTAGTATTATTGTTGCACTAAAAATTGTTTTAACTTCAAAAATGCATAAGTGTTTCTCTGTAACTCGAAATTGAGTAAACTCAATTTTGTTGGATTCCTCTATTACTGTACTTTAGTGTAAAATAGGTTTTGAACATGTTGCTATCTCTGAAAATCTGATTCTACTTATGTCATGTGCACTACTTTCATAACTTTGAAAAATCATAGAAAATTCATCTTAGCTCCAAATGAGGTGAATCACATTCCATTGTTCATCTCATGTGGTGCTCTGCCTACCATAAAAATTTCAAGTACACCACCTCTCTGGAAATTTTCACCAAAATTTTTAATTCGGATGAACAGTAACAGATAGCAATTTATTTGGATTTTCTGGAAAACTGACTTTCAAACTGCCATAACTTTTGCATAGAACATCCTAATTAATTGATTCTTATTGCTAAATTCACCTAAAATCATGTTCTACCTTATGTGAATTTTTCATGATTTTTGGATGAATTTAAAGTTTTTGGTTCTTTTCGGTATTATTCGTTCTTATTGTGCTTTCGATTCTTTCGATAGGTTCTGATGAAATTATTAATTACGCGAGTGATCCTCTGCAGCATATTGAGCAAATTCAGCAAGACAAGCAGTTTGGTCATAATAATCCCATTACTTTCAAAGTCTAATACTTTGTTTACAAATTGTATGTATGTATGCTTTTGTGTCAAAGTTTATTTTCCTGATTAGAGGTAGTTATTCCTATTGTATGGTTGTCCTTAAATTATTATCCCCTGCCACTAAACATAAGTTATTAATCTCGCCGGTGAATTAGAGCCTGGTGGTTGAATTATGCTCTTTTATTGTCTTTGCGGTGTTATGCTTAGAAATGCTTAGCTACTAGTAGAATTGGGCGGTTATCGACTTAGTCGATAACTTTGATCACACAAATCATTTTATTACTCTATGTCCAGCACCTTGTGCTATATTACTTTGAAAACTAAAAGTGTAAATGAAATGATTTAGACTTAGGCAAGTGGTTGGATGGTGTGATATCGGGTGTGTGAATGTCTTGCCTTGGTCAACAAGGACTGAACATCTTGTTTCACCAAAACCAAGCATAATTGCATGCTAACCACACAATGGGGATATGGGACCTCTCTTGGCTAAGTACTTTGGGGGTGTTAATTAATGAGTCGCATGGTGGGTTGTATATTTGACCATTGCAACATTGGGATAGGAGGGGAGCACCCGCACGGCTTGAGCTGACCAGTGTATCTTTCTCTTCATATGGGTCCTTGGTGAGAGCCGGGGAGGCGTTTCACTAAGGGTTAACCCCCATACGCACAGCTCTTAATTAGCTTTTTCCATTGGAAATGTCTCGTAGGACTTAGCCGTGCCGGCATACCAAAGGAAGTGTGCTTAATCATGTGGTGAAAAGGCGGTCTGGCGTGTGGGTACATTGGTACACCCCTGCAGGGTATAAACTATTCGAATAACCTCGTCCTAGGTTATGGACATGCTTGGGATTGGATTTGCAGGAGTTAGACTCAATATTTTGGAATTTTAATGTAAAAACTTGATGTGGGTGGTATGAATGGGGAATTCATGCTATTGTTGTGGTGGCTATTGGGTTAGCCACTTCCAGGATGTCTTATTATTATTGTTACTTGTATCTCGCTATTTTTGTCAAATAAAAATAGATTATAAAACTGCTTTAAATCTATTACATTATTGCAAATGAAAACTTGCTTTATGCTGAAAATGAGTCTAGAGCCTCCTCCACTTAAATAAGCTTGCATGTAGCTATGTATAGGCTGTTACACTACACGTAAGTCTTGCGAGTATATTTTTGTACTCATTTGCTTTGCTTAACTAAATGTTGCAGAGGAGGAAGCTGATCCCCAAGGGATCCACTTTTGTGAGCTGTGCGGTGGGTTTGACGACTAGGTTGGCGGCCCAGTTGGTTGCCTTGTGGGTTAAAGGCACACTAATTGGCTCTTGTTTATCGCCATCTTATGGCTTTTGCTTCCGCTGTTTATTTAACTCTTTAGATGTTATTTGGCCGGTCGGCCCCTTTTGTAATAACTCTATATTGTATGTCTTTTGAATTGCTTAGTTGTGTTTCGGCTCTATGTGTTGAATGGATTTGATGCATAATTTTTGTATGGGGTATGTGCACTGCAATTCTGGGAAGTACATATACGCCGAGAGTCGAGATATTTGATTTGTAATGCTAGAACCATCTTGATGGTTGAGTATTACAAGTTAAATACCCCGGGTTCTCACAAAAGTTGGTATCAGAGCCATACTGGCCGTAGAAACCCCTAGCTTAGTCGTCTTTAGGATATTTTGGAAAACTTAGTTTCAAAAATATCAAATGATTTATGAAAACTTAAGTAAGTTCTCAGATTTTATTCCTTACCTATCTTAGATTGCTCATCTTACCTCATCCTTGTTTGAGTTTTAAAAAGTTGTTTCCTCTCATCTTTATTTCAAAAGATAGTTGTTACCGTTTAAATTCAGTTTTGGGGAAACAATGAGTGTTGTAAATATGAAGTGTTGGCTGTCCTTTGATGAAGATTAGAAGCTTTTGAAGTGGGAGAACTCAGCTCGGAGCACGGTTACAAAATCTGGACAGCGAGCACAAGTTTTGGACAGCAAGCACTTAGTTCATCGTTGGGGTTGAAAATGAGAGGATAATTCAACTAAAACTCATGGGAATTAAAAGGGTAAGATGTGATATTAGATAGCTAGTGTCCAATACCCCCTAGATGGTTCTTACCATGATTTTTAGATGCATTAGAACTTGAGTTGTGCTCTGAAATTTTTCTTCTCAAAAGATTGCTCGTTCATTCAATACGGGTTAGTCGTACCGAGAAGTTGAATCTGGTGTCTTATGAGTTTTGCATTGGATCTTATGCCTTTTTACAAATGTTTGGAGTTCAATTCTTGCTGGTTCTATGTTTGTATTTGGGTTAGGGTGATATCTCATTTCCCTAGTCGATAGCTTTTCTACTGCTACCTTTCGCCTCTAGTTTCAGGCTTTTGTTGCTAACCCATTTCAATGAAACAGGATGGCTCAAAGAACTCGCAGCAGCCTAGGTCAACCAGCTGGTCCTCCGACCATGGCCTCGATTCTTGCTCAGATTGAGCGAAATCGATTGGATCAGACAAGGATCTTGGGGGGTATCGCTCGCATTACCTCCACTCTTTCTGGTGCCTCCAGATCAGGGGGAGGAGGTGGGCTAAGTCGGCAAGCTGGCTGGGATGGAAATCTCCCTGGCTCCCACTGTCCAGACAAGACCCATAAACGCCTCCGCTCTGGCAAGTGTTACAGATCTTGGTCCCGTTGCACTGCAAAGCGGCAAATACTTCCTATTTGCTATCGTTGTGGTGAAGAGGGGCACTTCGCCAAAGGTTGCAAACTAGGGAGGGTCAAGGTCTATCAGCACTATGGTGAGGAAGGACACTACTGCAACCAGTGTACCACAGCTTGTCCAAACTGCGACCGAGACCACCTACCCGGAAACTGTCCGACCGCCAAAGTCACTTGTTTCCTCTGCGAGGGGAACGATCACTATCCCAAGGAGTGTGGTCTAAACCGGGTGATCGCCAAGTCAGTAGAACTGCAACAGTGGATTCTTCGTGCATCTGTAAGCTTCGCAACCACCGATGCCACCAAACGTGAGAAGTTCCTGGAGGGTTTGTCTGAGGAGCTGCGGGACAATTTAGTAGTCTATGGCTTCCCCAACTTCAAACTTTGGTCGACGATACCATTGTTGCTGGGAGCGAGGAGAGAGCGCTAGAGGATTTTCGCAAGCGTCAGAAGAAGGCTTAGGGTGACTTCCACAATGTTGCCGATGTCACTTGTTTCTTCTGCAACCTCAAGGGCTATTATGCGAATAATTATCCTAAGAAGATTGTAGCAACCCCTCGCCCTCCGCAGTCGTGTTACAACCACGTGCTCCTGCGAGTCAACAGGGTGGCCTTCGCGATGTAGCCAAGGTCACATGCTTCTATTGCCGCAAGAAGGGGCACTACGCCAACAAATACCCTATGAAGCATCAAGATCAGAAGGTTGCTCATGATCAAGTCAACTCCATCTCAACCGAGGAAGCACAGGAGGCGCCTGACGTCGTGTTGGGTACGCTTCTTGTCAACTCTCGTCCGGCTACTGTTTTGTTTAATTCAGGAGCTTCTCATTCTTTTGTGTCTAAGTCTTTTTCTGCTTTTGGTGACCTTCTTTTTGCTCCTCTGTTGGTCCTGTTGCTCATTCACTCTCCCGGTTCGGAGTTGAGAGCTGAAACTGAGTGTCGGGATGTTCCTGTTGTGATCAAGGGAGTAGGATTTTTGGCAAATCTTATCCTCCTCAATCCAGCGATCTTCGTATAGAAGAAGGACAAGAAGTTCTTGTGGTCCGCTAATTGCGAGCAGAGTTTTCAAGAGCTCAAGAAGCGTTTTACCACAGCTCCCATTCTCGTTCTTCACGATGTCCATCAAGGCTTCGATATCTTCTGCGATGCTTCTCGTCGAGGACTCGGTTGTGTTCTTATGCAAGAGGGCAAGGTAGTGGCTTATGCATTAAGACAATTGAGACCTTATGAACTAAATTATCCAACCCATGACTTGGAATTAGCTGCAGTGGTTCATGCACTGAAGATTTGGCGACATTATCTCATCGGTAATCGTTGCGAAGTGTATTCGGATCATAAAAGTTTGAAGTATTTGTTCACCCAACCAGATCTGAATCTTAGGCAAAGGAGATGGTTGGAATTGATCAAAGATTATGATATGGGTCTCCAATACCATTCGGGCAAGGCTAATGTTGTTGCCGATGCACTTAGTCGGAAGGTTTATTGCAACACAGTGATGCTCAAGGAGCAACAGCCCGCCCTTCATGAAGAATTTTAGCGGCTCAACTTGGGAGTGGTTGAGCAAGGGTTCCTCGCTGCCTTGGTTGTGCAATCCACCTTAGAGGACCAGATCAAGGCTGCTCAACAATCAAATGAAGGTGTGAATCAGATCAAGCAGAATATCAAGAACAGAACAGCTAGGTGTTTCTCGGAAGATGACCATGGAGTCATATGGTTCGGATCACGTCTTGTTGTTCTGAAGGTTGTGGAATTGTGGGACTTAATCCTCCGCGAATAATCCTCCACGAAGCCCATGACTCTCCTTTGTCCATTCATCCCGGGGCCACAAAATGTATCAAGATCTCCGGCAGAGATTTTGGTGGACCCGAATGAAGAGAGAGATTGCAAAATTCGTTGCCGAGTGCGACGTATGTCGCCGAGTGAAGGCCGAACATCAGCAACCAGCGAACAGGTTGCAGCCTCTTCCCATTCCTGAGTGGAAGTGGGATTCCATCGGAATAGATTTCATCACCGGTCTACCCCGTACCTCCGCGGAAAAGATGCCATCTGGGTTATCATTGATCGGTTGACAAAAGTAGCACATTTTCTTCTGTGCGTCTTGATCTCGATCTTGAGTCGTTTATGGACCTCTACATATCCCGCATCGTATGCTTGCATGGGGTACCGAAGGCCATTATTTCAGATCGTGGTTCCCTCTTCACCGCCCGGTTTTGGAAAAAACTTGCATGAAGCTATGGGGACTTGCCTTTCTTTCGGCACTGCATACCACCCTCAAACTGATGGCCAAACTGAAAGAGTAAATCAAGCTTTGGAAGATATGCTCCACGCTTGTGTTCTCTCCTATGGGAAGAATTGGAAGAAATGTTTGTCTTTTACCAAGTTCTCCTACAACAATAGCTTTCAAGCTAGTCTCGGTATGGCACCATTCGAGGTTTTATACGGGAGAAGGTGTAGAACCCCGTTGAATTGGTCTGAGACTGGCGAAAGACCACTCTTTGGCCCGGACTCGATCCAAGAGGCTGAAGATCAAGTTCGGTTGATACAAGACCGATTGTGCACGGCTCAATCACGACAAAAGAGCTATGCAGATCGTCGTCATCGCGAGTTGAGCTTTGAACAAAATGATTTTGTATATCTCAAAGTCACTCCTTTGAAGGGCACTCGACGATTCGGCGTCAAAGGCAAATTAGCACCTCGATATGTCAGACCCTTCCGCATCATAGAAAAGAGAGGAGCTGTGGCCTACAAGTTGGACTTACCTGCTGCACTTTCCGGGGTACACAACATATTCCATGTGTCCCAGCTGAAGAAGTACCTTCGTGTCCCAACCAAACAAGCTCCTTTGGAAGGTCTTGATGTACAAGAGGATCTGACCTACAGTGAGTGTCCTTTTCGTATCCTTAAAGAAGCTGAGCGAAGGACAAGGAATCGTGCCATTAAGTTCCTTAAAATTCAGTGGACAAATCATTCCGAGGATGAAGCAACTTGGGAACGTGAAGACCATATGCGAAATGAATATCCAGATCTTTTTCCTTCTGCTTAAAGTGTCTTCAAATCAAGAAAGAAAAGGTTAAACAAAACAATGGAAAGGAAATGTATTAACCACTCCTTGTAACCTTGTTAAGGATATCCTAGCGCTATCTTTAAAGGAAATCAAGACAACAAATGTTGTGTAATCTTTTAGAACAGCGTCGTTCTCCTCTCGCTGACAGCGCGGGCCCACGCCACAGCGTCGTTGTCTAGTTCGCGCTGGCGCTCGCGCAGAGCTCGCTTGCCATGCACCCACCATGCTCTGCCGCGCTATCAACGCCGTTGTCGCACCGCCCCGTCTGACCACTCCTGGAGCGTCGCCTCTTCACGCCGCTTCTCTCCCGACCGTTGCCCAGCTATATCCCGCCCTCGTTATCTCTTGGTTCCTCACTTTCCCTCTCGGTGGCCGAGGGAGAGGAGGCAAGCTCTTCACCTCCTCTCAGGTAAGCTCTGCGCCACTATGTCTCGTGACTTCTCCCTGCCTCGCCGCATCCATTTTCACTGATGTGATCTCCTTCCTTGGTCTGTAAGGGAAGCTATGAGGTGCTTAGGGAGGGAGGAATTGGAGGGGGAATTGCCGAAGTAGGCGTGGCGGTGGAAACGGTGGTAGCGGCCGGAACTAGAGAAGAACCCGGGTACGCAGCTCCACAGTTGATGAATCCCAAAATTGGTGGAGGGGATTAGCTCCTAGTGATGGATGGCGCGCCGTGACACAGTTTTGGGTGGCCGAAACTCGCCAGAGCGGCCAGGACAGCAACAAGCGGCGTCGGCGGTTTTGGCGACCGGCTGTGGAGCTCGCTCTAGGTTCCTCTTTGCTCTCGGTGGAAGAGAGGAGATGGATAGGGAAGATCGGGCTTAGAGGGGGTAGTGGCAGTGCTGGATGGGGTGTCGTGGTGTCCATGCGAGCGCCTCGGCCGAGCACACTAGCGCGTGGGTGTCGATGCGGAGAAGGAAGCAGCTGTGTGGCTTGAGTGCCACTTGGAGAAGAAAGGGGGACTGACGAAGGGGGCCTGCAAGTCAGTGAGAGATGAGGAAGGCAGTCACGGTGTGGTCGGTTCCAAGTGGGTTTGGTTGAGTCGAGTCGCATTTGTTTGGTTTAGGTCGAAACAGTGCAAATGGGTTTGGGTTAGGTCTGAATAGTTGACTGAGTTGATTTCAAAACCTTCTATTTTGACCGGGTTAAATAAAGTAGCAAATAAATTTAGAAAAATCTGAATTTTTTTAGAGATATTACTGGGATAGCCTAGTACACATAAAATTTTCTAACATCACTATTCATGCTTCAATTACTTGTGTATAAATCATTTACTGCAGGGTTTTTAGAATTGGGATTTGAATTTTCTCAAGATTTATTTGAGTCCTAAAAATCTATGAAAATTCATATTTATTCATGATAAATGTTTTAAGATTCAAATAAATTATTTCCCAGAGAATGTCATACGTATTTATTGTTATTTTTATTTGGAGCTTCGATTGGAGTTATATGTTTAACTCTGATTTGAAAATTTACAATTACAAAAAATTGTGCGAATGCTCCAAAAATCAAATGTATACCCATTAAATGCATAATAATTTATTATATATATATATATATATATATATATATATATATATATATATATATATATATAAAAAAAACAAGACATTGGTTTCGATCTATATAAAAGATTCAAATCACTAGTTTCTATCTATACAAATATTACAAGAGATATTGTCGGTTTATGAATAGTAACAATTTGGCAATATCCAAATGTAGAAATAGGATTCGGTACATGTTAACATTTCCAACCCTACCACATCCAAGCCACGACCCTCCAGCCCCTTGACCTTTAAATAGGACCCTAGAGGTGCCCCCCTGTGCTCCCCTTCCTCTGGCCATCATCCCTCCCCTATCCGCCGCCCCCTGCTGCCCTGTGCACCGCCTCCCCTGCGCCTACCTCCCTCCAAACCACCGCCTCCCCTCCGGTGTCGCACCCTATTGCTGCTGTGCTTCCAACAGGAAAAGGAGGAGGTACCAAGGAGGTCCAGCAAGGAAGAAGAAGGAAGGAGAAGAAGAAGAGAAAGAAAGAGGGAGAAAAATCGAAGGCATTGCGATCGTCGATGAGTTCTTCATGGGTAATGAGCTGGTAGTCCTTAGATTAATCCTATCGTAGAGATTAATCATGTTGTAGATTGCTTTGATCATGGGAGGTATAGGTTTTGGGAAGCCCTAGTTCGTCGAACTGCGCAGCAAAACCTTGTGAGGGTTTAGGCTAGTTAGAAAAGTTGTGTGGAATTTCACTAGCTTTCTAGGAAGGTCTAGAATACTAAATTTAGAGTTGTGAGCGAAATGTTATAGCCTCGGGAAGGTCGCTATCCAGAAAACGGTTGTCAATGGCAGCTGTCACGTAGATGAGCTGATTACACATGATAGATGGAGTAATTTAATTATTGTCATAACTTGAATAAGCTAGGTAATTCTTAGTAGTTTCCAGAACTACCATTGTTTACTACTTTTCAAGTTATAGAAGAATAGATATGAAAATGTGAAGTAGATTGTTCTGGCAAATTCCGCTTTGATCTTCGGGGTTGTAAACGAGGAATTAAGTGGCAAATTAACAGGTTCTGCATAACTAAAAAGTTGTAGATAATTTTATGGGTTTTCCATAAAGTATATATTTCACTATGTTTAGAGTTAAGAGGTAAGAGTTAGAGTTGTTTTACTACTGGGACAGCGAGTAGTGCATCCGGTAAAGTTAAAGGTATTGATTTTGCGTATAGATTCGATGATGATTTGTTCAATATTTTGGTACTGTGATGGTATATTTTTTAGTGTGTGTTATTACTTGCTTGTTCAGAGACTGTGGCCTCATGCGCTGTGCCACAATTTTGTCACCTGACTTCTAAAGGCTAAGAGGCAAGTACATGATAGAGTGGTGAACAATGGGTTGTTCGTTATTGTTATTGATATTACTTATCATGTTATTTATTATGCTTTCGTTAAGCTTATTCATATACATGATATTGATGACATTGAGTTAATGAGATTATGGTATTGAGATAATGAGAATGGGATATTAAGTTAATGAGATGAGTTGTGTAAATGATTAATTATATTGTTGTATCATTTACATTCATCATGATGACAGTACACGAGCTAGGTTGGTGAGAAAGTCATGTAACTATTCGATGAGGTAGGTGAGAAAGATACATAACTAGTCCGGAGTGCTCTAGATAAAGTCTTATATTTTTAGAGATTAGTTAAAGTCCACAATGTAGGGATCCTATCCTAATGAAGATGGGGAAGAGTGTGTCCTCGACGGGTGAACACTCCGCTATATCAGTATCACATGATGATATGCATATGAGCATAAGCATAATGGTGCATTCACATATATGAGTAAATTATTAAATTGTGCAAAGTTACCTATATGGAATATGGCTTGTTTATTTGAGTATGAGATGGCATTAAATAGATAAATGATGATGATAACCTTGACTATGGTTGATAAACTAATGTTTATGGCTTTATTATGTATTTGCTAAGTCTTAGACTCACTCTTGCTTTGTTGCTAATATTAGATGGTCGTTGAAGACGACATATATGGGAGGAAATAGATCACAAGTGTCATATGCGAAACAAATACATATTCAATATTTATTTATAGTAATTCCATATAAATCTAGAGACATTAGTTATTTCCTTTGGATCATTGTTCATGGACTTATCTATTGCCTAGAATAAAGCTTGAGACTAGTTTGTAAATTCATTAGTTAATTAGTGTCACTTTAAACGTTCATCTTGTGACCCGTGGTTGGGTTTTAATCTTGATATGTTTGCTGGAATTTATTGTAAATCAATGTTTAAATTGGTAGTTAGCGTAGTTTGATAATATTCTTGGCTCAGTGCTGAGCTGGCATGTTACAAATGGGGTGCTTCAGGAAGTATTCACAAGCAGGGAATGAGAGGATATAATTTACAATTTATATAGAAGAAAGCCCGAGTTCTAGAGTTTGCTTGGTCTTCCACAAGAAGTGTGTTTTCCTTGAATCATCTTCTCGTTATTGGAAGATGTTCCGGTAAAGGCCAATCATCTTGAATTGTTTTGTTGGATCTTGAAGGCCTTCTCGTCCATAAAAATTAGCTTATGAGGTGAGAAACTCCCATATTTGTAAGTTAGATATTTTCCCTTCGACAACGTAAGCAAAATCTGTAGCTCAGTGATATACTTGTGGATAAAATGTTTCGTTCTATGAAATAGTTCCTTAAAATTTGTAGTTTCTTGATACTTTGGACAAAATGCCTATAGTTTTGTGCAATTTACTCTTAAATTAGAAAACCGATTAGTTCTGATGTTTCATTCGTACAGCACAGGTGTAACGCAATTGTTCTGCATTATCTCTAATTGCTCTTAAGTCTTCAGCATCTTTTGTATCGTAGCTTGGTTTATGTAGACTAATTATTTGATTCTAGTGTCTAGGAATCTGGACACGTACTTGGAACTAGAATTTCACCTTTGGAAATTCAAGAGGAACGTCATAGGATAAACAAGCTATCAACTATCAATAAGAACAGATAGCATTCGATCATACAAACAATTCACACCTTTATCAAAAAACAGAAACCATTCTACTACAGCCGGAGTGATATCGTAATCAGTATGCATTGAATATGCAGTAGCAGTGGAGACAAGGAAAACTTGCATTCGACTTAAATGTTGCATTCCACCAGTGTATGCCCCCAAAAACAAACTTGAGGAATAAAAAGGTAAAAAGAACCTTGCAGTTAAGTCCAATGTAAAAAGGTGAAAACTATTAACGGGGCAACGGCCAGAAATGACCAAAAAAGGAAAAATATTATGAACATCAAATAGTTGCTGTCTTTCCACACTCCCGCTCCTCCTTGCACATTCTTCGCAGTAACCAGTTTGCAATGTGAATCATCCTGGACAAATTCCATTCGCGGCCCTTTCTCAACAAATCTCAAGAGCCTCACAGGAACCAACACCGATGCCTGATGATGTTGGCAGCCAGCGGGAATCTAGTAGGTTATGGAACAGGTTAGCACACGTCCCGCTCGCCTATTGCAACTCTCATAGTATCTGTACAAGCTCCCCAACAGTGCACACTCAAGTGCAGGAATGACTGATTAACCGAATCCAAATCCTTCATTTGCCTCATGAATAGCCAATAGCAACCTCTCCTGGAGTTGATCTTTGGATGTGTACTCAGGCAAGTCTAGTTGGTTAAAGCTGCAGTGCGCAATGGCAGAAGAACAAATCAGAGCGGATGTCAGTAACCGAAACAATAATGGCCGGTGCTAAGTCTTTTCACGTCAAAAGTAAATACACACACGAGAAGATTACTTACCAGGTGTGAGCTGAAGGCAGATGGTTGGTGCTGCCGTAGGCCTTGTGTATCTGGAACCGCTGTGGCCCAGAGATTCCTTGGAGTGCACTAAAACCCTCAAGAGGTACCTACGGTTCACTGAAAGCGTAAGCGACAACATACATATATATATACATATATACACAAAGCATCAATTAACAAGACAATGGATGTCGCGGCAAAGATTCCAAACATGATGGTTACATCCTCGGTTTGCCAATTACAAGGATCAGGAATTAAACAGTGAACCACAAAGCCAAACATGTGGTGAAAACTGAAGTAGTCATCTAGAATCATGCCAGCACTCGGTAAAGAACTTCAAAAAGAGATAAAATGGCTTCAAATTTAAGAAGCTAGGGAAGCTGCTTTCGGCGATACCTTAGAAGTGCCAGTAACGAACTGAAGGAACCGAGCTTTGTCCTCCTTGCTGAACCCTTGGACAATTTCCCAGAACCACTGAATGACTGGAGAAGCTATGCTGTAGCCAGAATATTCTGTATTTGCTTTTAGATCGTCCACTGAAAGACACACAAAACAAGTAAATACCATGCAAGATCAAACCGGATTATTCAACAACACTGAATCAAATTTATAAACTCACAGTCAATATCTGGGAGTCCACTGATTAGCAGTTCAAGCTCTTTGTCATTAAAGATAGAAATCAGATCCCGAGGAATGAGCTCCTTAAAATCATCCATGAATGCATTAATCTGAGGCCTAATTGCAGTGGTTAAGCGATGCTCTGCTACCCGGTTCACATATTCGTGCTTGTTCTCCTCAGTGACCCTGATGTTACGCCCTCCAGGAATCAACTCACAATCAGTTACCTGCATAGATGAGTTGGGACTTAGTTTGAAGAAAGGAGTGGCCAAAAGAACCAGAGAGAGAGAGACAGGGAGGGAGGGGTCAATACCTCTGCCCTCTCATACAATATCAGCTTCTCTTCATCTGCATCCATGCTAAAGGTGAGGTCCAAAACATCGCTTATGTCATTCTGTACACAGAAAAGGGAATAGGTCACATCTGGACAGTCAACTGTCAACAAGATTACCAGAAAAGGGCAAGAAACTAAAAAACACGTGTACACACAGAAAAGCATACCTCAAGCATCCATTTCAGGTTCCTGTAGTACGCAGGATCAATGGCTTCAATATCATGGTAAGTAACCTTCGCACCAAGTATGTGCTTGTAGAAAGATCTAGTGAAATGGACATCCAAAAGTTGGCCATCGAAGAGAGCTTTACCAACCTGGGGGCGTGGGTAATTTTATAAATAACCACAATACTTGCATAAAGTAATAAATAACTAGGAGCATCATCACTCACCACTCGTCCGACAAATTTGAAATATGAGAGGTGTTCAGTCTGATACACAGAGTTGGGGTTTGGTTGAAATGTCAAGTCATTTCCAACAGTCGTAAATAGAAGGGCGCCCTTGTCGAAAATCACTCGTGATAGCAACTGATACCACTCTCTTGTGAGCCCACCGGCATCAATGCCTTCTTCTCCTTGGAAATGAACAGTGAGTCTACCCTTCAAATCCTGAGGTGAACGCATCCTAAGCTGATTATAGGAGTCCTCCAGGATGTATGCCCGGCGCACAGAAATTCTAACAGGACTATGATGATTATCATGTTGATGCTTGATTTTAGACCGGAAATATGCACGCTTGTTGTCAAAATCAATTAGGCGAGGGATTTTCAACATCAGAGAGAACGACTTTTCGAGCAACCCAGGATTTTGGCGGATAAACGCATTCAACAATCTTCTGTGTTTCTCTGAGAACTTCACAAAAGCATTGTGCTTCTCATCAAGACTGGCATGGCTTCCAGATGATTTCTGCACACCGCTAGATGTTGAAGCATCCTCCATATCAGATGTTGAAGCCTCTTGGACAGCATCAGGTTGTCCAGGACGTAGCTTCTCGCATGTAACAAAAAACGATTCTATGTATGGTAATATGTTCTGGGTTCCAGCTGGCAATGGAGGTGCTACACCGGTTGCTAATGTAGCTGGATTTGCAGAAGCAGGACTTAGATTTGATGCATATTCTGAAGAGCTCTCTATTTTGCTTATGCAGTTGCTCAGCTCCAACCACAGAGCATCCAATGCTGTGTTAATTTCGGAAATCTGGGACAGCGCATCTGAATGGTCCTTTTCAGCAAGAAGCTCCGGATCCTTTTTGTCTTGCAGAGTGGTGACAAGAGAACTCAAAGCCTGCACTACTCTAAGAATTGCAGTCCCATTGGCCGATGATGTGCTCAGAAGAGCCTTTTCAGAATCCTCATACAAGTGAAGCTCCTTCATCGCACAAAGTGTCAAATTTTGCATTGAACGTGCAAGCTCATTTATGAAATGGCAACAGAAGAAAGGAGCCAGAGCTACAATCTTTTTCAAAACTTCTGCTACAAGGATATATGCATTATCTGACAACCTGAAAAGGCAATAGGACCACCCTTTCTTATGTTAGTTAAAATAAAAATACACCAACATACCACAAAGTTAAAGAGTATGCCAACTAAACTCCTTATATCTCAAAGAAAAACAAGTCACAAACAAACGAAACTGAACAAAAGTAAATGCTTGTATAACAGGCAGCACAGTTTCAACTCATATTTTTCCTAAACAGCATAATTGAAGTAAAGCGATAAGATAGCAGCCAATAGGGAAAAAACGAATTGTATGAATTACTGAAGCAATTCACCAAAGGTGAAGTTCATACCCATCATGTGCAAGCAATGAACATAGCAGTCGAAGCTCTGCTTGGGGAAGACTATGTAAAACTGCTTGCAGGCTATTTTCGTTATCAACGGCATGAGTTTTGCCACTATCCTCAGCACTAGATTTTGCTCCAGATGATCCAGCAACATTTGCATCTTCTTGGGCATCTTGCATGGCATTATCGGGCCCAGATGGTTTCTCAGACGATGCTTCCAACTTAGCTTGATTAATTTCATTCTCAGCATTAAGCATGACAACTTCGAGAAGGTTCAGTAACTACACAGGTTCGAAAGGTTAAGAGAAACAGGACTAAGAAAATTAATTGAAAATCCACAACAAAAAATGAATGAAAAAATATGTACCTGTTCAAGATGAGCTACACTCCTCATATAAAGTGGCTGATTTAATAGAGTTAAAAGTAGAACAAGCGCGAAAGCTTTCTGTTCTATGCCACCTTCCATAAGGATAGCCTTGCCACGCCTCTGATCAAGTGTTTCAGTATGGCATGTTGGTGGGCAAGGGAACTCAAGAAAAAGCAAGAGTTTAGCCACATTTGGATGATTTCTCGCCAAGTATGTCAGAGTTTCGAGCACACGACGGGAAACCAACGGAGGCACACCTATTTACAACAACAAAGAAATAACTTAACACACAATTCTGATGCAATTCTCAGCAAGGATACCAAGAGCGCCGCCATTCAACTGCCTAGAAAAAACTGAAATATGGTAATAAAAATTAATTACCATCTGAGGATTGAGGGCGTGAATATGTGATATTTGCATGGCACCCATATAGCCTAAATGGTGGCTCAGTGGCATCAATTGATTTCTTAGAAGAGCCCTGCAGATCAAGCATAAGCATATCCACCAGAATTTGAACCAGGGACTTTCTGCTCTCCCGGTGAGCACAAAGGTTCAAGAGAAGCCTCTGCAATTGACCCTTGTATAGAGGCTGTAAATAAGTGGGGCAAAATTATTATTAAAAGTGCTTTCGACATCACCAAAACACAGCAGAGCCAAAAGAAGCAAAAGTGATATTACCTGAACAACTCGCAGTAACCGAATAAGAGCTTTGAGAGCATCCTTGTCGACAAGAGGGGTCCCTTCAGTTTCAATTAGCTTGCTAGTCGGTTGACGGGAGGAATCACTAGCATTCCTATCAAGGCCTGAACTGATGATGTCACCACGTCGGGAGGACTCACCTCTCCTGTTCCTGGAGTTCATGCCAAAAAGTGAACCGCTATGATACCGATGAGCAAATCTCTCCCGTAACAGGTTGGCTTCAGCAACTAATGCAGGTGTCAGTGTAGCAAGTAGGGTATCCGGTGATGTCAAAAGCACCTGGATTATCAATCAATGCATAAGACCATGAGAACAGGTTCTGGCAAAAAAAAATGAGACAGATAATAAACAAACTATACCTCCTCCCGAATTTCTGAAGGGAATGTTGCAATAATTGAAACAGCATCCATTTCAACTGGCTGTCCTTCCAGTTCTTGCGAATTTTGCAACCTTTGGGCGCGTTGTTGAGCTAGAACCTCTTCACGTATATCAGACGGAAGTGCAGCAAGGAATTCAGGATCAATATCCCCATCAGTCTGAGGCTGCTCAGTAGAAGTCTGAGTCACTTGATTTTGACGTGAAGAAAGAACTTCAGCTCGTAAATCCTCTGGAAGAGCCTCCAAAAATGTAGGGTCGATTGAGTCAGTGTCAGTAGCTGTGTTAGGCTGCTGATCCCCCTCACTGGCATTCTGGTCAGATTCTTGGTTTGGATTTTGAGGAACCTCACTAACACTCTCCAAAGATAAATCTCTGCTGCTAACTGGCACGGCAATTCCAGACGGCCGACGTAATCGAGAACCTGCCTGTACATCACCCAAAGGAAGCCTGTCTGAAGCCCCATGCCGGTCACCATCATCATGCCCTTCAACACTTCCTATCTCCACCTCTAGACTTCTGAGGCTTTCCCCTAAAGTAGCACCACTACCACTGCTTGCTTGGCTGACTGCTTCAACGTCACATACAACAGCATCACTACGTTCATATTGCATCTCTGTATTATGCTCACTTGCATTTGACACTTCTCTTTGAAGTGCATCGCTCTGAGGAGGTGCAGGACCAGCACTTTCAGAGCCATCTACCTCATACCTTGCTGCAGCTGTAACTTCGTTTTCACTATTTTCGTTTTGTCCTGCTGGTGCTTCTTCCCTAGCCTCAGTTTCTGATCCGTGCAAATCGTTGGGCCGATCATTTTCTTGAGCACCACCAGCAGGCGTACTCTGGCCATCAGGTTGTTCAGGAGTAGGACGCCTCAACTGGGAGACCAGCAGCTCTTCAATGCCTTCAGGTACTGCAGGGGCAGCAGATCCACTGCGTTGTGGACTGTCATCAAGCCACATATTAAATCGGTGCCCATTACGTCCACTTCGCAAGCTTCTGAATATTGCATCCAAACGGGAAGAACTATTTTCATGATTCCGATCAGAGAAAGCCATCTCAACTAAATTTTCTGAAAAGAAACAATAATTTGAATGAGCCATGTATGATATATGCCAGACTTGACACTTACATACACCAGAAACAGTTTGGAATAGGGTAGATATAATAACAAAAAAGATAAAGAGATACCTGGTTGTCTCTGTTGTGGAAGGTGTAGCATTGAAGAAGGCTCGTCCAAGAACGGGTGGTCAAGAACGCCATGATCGCTTGCTCTCCCAAGAAGGTTGTATATGGATGTACTGCGGCCTTGCCGTCTTGTGCCAAAAATGTCCAAAGGCATCACACGCAGTGTATCTCCAGACAAATTGTTGCTCCCCCCAAAAACCTCAATATGGTCAAATACATTAATTCCATTAATCCCCTCCTCTAGGCGAAGGATAACTCCTTCCTCATCCTCATCTTCATCATCTTCTTCTTCTAGGAGATCCTCATCAAATTCTTCTTCATCAATCTCACGGTCATCCTGATCTGTGTCAGGGTGAGACATTTGATGGGCATCATCTTCCTCTAGGTTGTTATTCTCCTCATCTTCATCCTCATCATCATCTTCGTCAACTTCCTCGGCATCATCTGCTGACATATCTTCATCACTGTCGTCATCGTCGTCAGCCATATCATCCTCTCTATTACGTGGAATGTCAAATCTAATATCCATTGTGGACTCATTTCCAGCTCCATCTTCAGCAATCTCATGCATAAAATCATCTTCACCATCACGGGCAAAGCCTCCATCTAGATCACGGTCATGATCCATCTCATCTGCCACTGAATCTGAACTTTGTGAAGTTTGAACAGCATTGAAGGTTTCCCTATGATCAGTAACCATTGCAGTAGGTTGAGAAGTTGTGTCAAGAACCTGCAACCTATTAGAAGATTCTACATTGTTCTGGTCAGAAGCAATATTTGATGAGTTCTCCCCTTTGGCACTAAAATCCGCTGAATGAACATGTTCCTTCGTAACCACTTCAAGGGCCTTAACAATAGCAGTTACAATCTTCGCTGAATCAGGGTGATCCAAATCTAGAACTTGAAGGGTTCTCGACAGAGATTGAACAAGACCAACTTCAACAAAGGTTACTGCAGATTCTGCAGAAAGCGAGGAACCAGTTGGCGAGCGGGCTGACAGAATATCATTGAGCAAATCAACATACGTATTCATCCTTAATATTGGGGGTTTGCAACCAGTAGAAGAGTCTGTGAAGCCAAAAAATATACTGCAGATTTCAGAAAAAATCCTTCTTCGACCCTCTGCAGAACGAATAGAAGAAGCCACCAAGAATTGATTTGCCCTTGTAGCAAATTTGTACCTCCAATCTCCATCGGTTTTCCTCTCTTTCTTTTGCTTAGTAGCATGCGGAAGGAAATGTTGCAATATATGATTAAATATCCCACCACTGCTTAGACCAGAAGTGGTCCGGCTAGGACCACATATGCTGCTCAACTCAGCATCATGGCGAAGAACAACTTGAACAGACGATGCATAAGTCAAAAGTACATCTGTCAACAGCTTCAGGACGAATGCGCTTTTAGCAAGAGATGCAGTAGCCTCTTGGATTGCATGCTTGGACTCTTCAGGTGTGACAGCAACAGCCTTCCCTTTCCCTTTTGCTGAACTAGAGTCAATATCCATGTCTGTAGATGAGGCAATACCAGAGACACCATCAGGTTGATCCTCAGCTTTGGGTGGTGGAACAAAGGACATAATCAGATCTAACAGATGCTCAATAACAGTGACAAAGCTTTGTGGAGGCTTGCGATGAGATTTCACATTCCTTGTATTTAAATCAGGTTGTTTCCCTTGAACACTTCCGGGAGATCCTGAAACCATGTCCCCTGATGTTATCTTCGTGACAACACCTGCTGCTTTATCCTTATCAGCTGACTTGTCCTTCTCTTTCTCCTTGCTCTTTTCTTTCTCTCTGTCCTTCAACATAACAACATATGGTCTATCTCCAACCATCTCAATCTGGCACACAGCTTGGGCAGCTTTCATAAATATCACCGGGTCCCTATATACAACAAACGCCAAATTCTGGACAAAATTGCGTGGTGTAACCCTGGGATTTGCATGCCGATTAGCAGCCGTGACAAGACTGTGGCGTATTTCTAATTCCATTGCTTGCTGAAGGGTGTGAGGATCCTCCAAAATATGACGAATAATAGTAGAAGCCACACTGTTGAATCCAGAAAACAGGCTACTTATCGGCAAACTTAGCAAAGCGTGCAGGCCACCAGATTCAAGAAAACTAATAGCAGCTGCATGAACTTTCGTCAGTGTAGCACACAACTGAAGAATGGCATGCATTGTAGTAGAAGGCAACTGCTTCTGAATGCATTTGCAGCAAATCTTCAAAAGTTGTCTCTGGTCCTCCAAGTCCAATAACCCTACACTTGACAAAGATTCTGAATCCCTTTTCTTGCTGTCATCAATCACAACCGATGTTTGTGTATTTGAATTATCCTTTTTCAGAACATCAAGTTCAGTAACATCTGGCAACTTTGGATCCAACTGGAGCATCCTATCAACAGAAAGAAAACAGGAAGTAACCCAATTTGGAACCTCGGTTATCTCACCTTCCCTTGGCTCCAACTCCCAGCTGCACAGAAGGTTCAAAGCAACCTTGACAAGACCAGCCTTTGAGGCAACTTCCCGGGCAGCAGTATCTCCATGGAGAATCAAAGCAAGAACATGAAAAAGTGCAGATAATGCAGTGCTCTTTGAAGGATCAGATGCCATCAGACACTGTTTCAGATGATCAATCAAATACGTAAGCACCTTTACTCGGTTTTGGCCATCGTTCTGTGAGCTGATAGTCACAAGCATATCCCGAACAGGGAAAGCTAATGTTTCCTTTGTCTGTAGCAGCCTAAGACATGAAGATAATACTTCATCTATGGGGGGCAGCTGAACAGTTTCTTCTTCGAGCTCAAGATCATTTGATTTGCCATCTTCTTGTGCAGACGTATCAGAATTCCCTAGAGACATTGCAAGAGCTCGAGCAAGTTCATCGTCCTCTTGTGGTTCCTCTGGGTGTGAGAATAACCAATCAGTTGCAATTTCAACACTGTTTGTTCCAACCTGTCTTAGTGCTTCTTCAGCTCTGGCACGAGAAAAGCCCATCTCTACAATCATTGAAATTGCATTCTCATCAGGGGGTGGGCCAGCTAAACGAGCACTGCTGTTGCTAACGATGTTTTTCACTTCAACCCCAGAGTAAACATGCCTCATGATGGATGTGACTGAACTGATTAACTCGATATTGCATTCTGGAAACTGAGGATGGGCCCAGATGGGAAGAATGGTCTTTAACACCTTAGACTGAAGCAACTTCATGAACCTTTCTGCATCTTGTGGAAACCTAACACTTCCGCTAAAAATAGGCTGCTCAAGTAATTGTCTTGTCGATGAAGAGAGAATAAATGATGACGTTACCAAATGGTCCATAATTGCCCCATAGCTGGAGAGGGGACCATAAATCCATGAAGAATCTGTCTCCTTCTCTTCCTTCCCAGTTTTACTATCTGTTTCCATAGGTGAGGACGGTGGCCTGTTCATCGCAAAGAGCAACTCACTGGTAGCTTCAAATGTGGTTAAAATAGCCTGAATGACACCACGGCAATAAAAAGAATTCACCATGATTGGATTACATGATTCAGGCCTATCCAACAATATCCCATCAATAAACTCAACCGCCTTCCCAAGGTATCGGCACTTTGTGGTAACAGTAATCTCTCTCTCAGAACTGATTTTGTGCCCCTCGAAATTGAGGTGCTCCAACACAATAGAAGCAATATTGCTAGCAACAGATACAACAGATGGGGATAAATTTACAGGACTGTTCTCTCGACGAGATGTAAGCAGCATTGCTTTGCCAAGCTCCATAAAAAGATGGTTGATATGGTAAGACAGTGACCTCATCATGTCACAGCACGACGAATGCTCAGACCTTTTCTTTTCCTCTTCTGACTTTGCGCTAACATTTGCATCAGATGAACTGGAAGGCTGGTCCTGGGAGCTTGAGGGCAACCCTGAACTAGGATATCTATCAGTACCAACTCTCTGAGAGTCAGTAGCTGCACGGCCAATATCACGATAGATATTAATGAAGTCAGAAACCTGAGACTCTATGTTCCACCCAGAGCCCCTTCGCCTTAAAATAGGATCAAGATATTGCCTAAAGGAAGTGTATCTGTTCTCATCAATGTCGCCCACAGCTGTGTCAAGTTGCTGGGCCTCATTTGCTGAAGGAGAAGAACTAGCTTCAGGCTCAACTTTCTTTTCTTCAAAAAGTGAAATTTGCCAAAGCACTTCTCGGTGAACTCGTCCAATATCTTCCAGGACATCCCTGCTGCCATCTCCAAATTCTGACAGTAGAGCATTCATCCAGCGATTATCTTTCGATGCCGCAAGGAAGAGCAGAAATTCAACAACAAAAAGAGATGGAATGGCTCCTTTTTCTAACTTGGTCACTTCACATGAGCTAGAAACTGTATCGAGTTCCTGCAAGGCATTCTTCAAATGGTCCCTTAAAGAGGAGCAAAATGCACGTGCAAGTGGAGTAGAGTGATGCTGAGTAAAGCCCTTGAATACCATGGTGCTATGCAAAGCAATAGGCATCCCTCCAGATGATTGGGTGATGCTAGGTCGCAACAAAAGTGTCAAAAGAGCCTGCAGACCTCCTTTTTCTACAAATAACCGGCAAGTTTCAGAGTTTTCCATTGTCCGATGCACCAATACCATCAGATGGAAAATGCTCAAATGCGAAAACTGCTCATCATTAGTGCCATCCACACTGGAATCCATAGCACTCACTAAATCACGCCCTTCAACATCTGTTTCCATATCTGTTCTTTCTTCAGAGCTGGTTGGCTCATTGCTTTTCTCTTCCCGATATGAAGAAAGTTTGTTGATTATTTCAATGATGATGTCAACACCAGTACTTCTCAGGGACTGCACATGACGAAGAAGTTCTTCCACCGCATTAGCTAAAAGGACAACACCTTCATTCATTGGTATCAAGTATTTCCTGCTAGTGAAGGTGTCTACAAGAAAACGCAGCGCTGAAGTTTCCCTCACAGCCTCAAGACCTTGGTTATTAAGGCAGATTGCACCCAGGCCATTAGGAACACATATAAGAGCTTTACAAGATGGTATAACCCCAGCAGACACTGATGACAGAAAAGCATCAGGAAGACCAAGTTCCTTCAAAGCAGGAAAGCATGTAGGATCCTTGTGAATTATCTCACTCATAACAGTAACTGCTGAAAAGTAAATGTCACCACCAAACTTGTCTACATTCTGAAATACAAGGGAAAGTGAAATGGGCAAAGAATTATCATTGGAGCTTTGAGAACGAGCGGGATTCGCAGGAGAATATGTAGCAGACCCCAATGCCTTGAGCAAAGCCTTGATTAATCGCTTCTGGGAGTACAGATGGTCCTCTTCTGATTTCACTGTATCACTAGTAACCATTGAATTATGACTGTCGGCAACACCAATAACACGCTGCACTTCCACATGTAACCTCTGAGACAAAAGTTCTACACCACCCAAATCTTTAAACAAAGAAACAGCAGGGCTGCTGTACTCCATCAGCTTCTGAAGAGTTTTCACTGCCAAACATACCAGATGCATGTGGGAAGGATCATTATCTTGCAAGAGGGGCAAGAGAGGGGGAACCATCCCTGAACCTCTAACAGTAGTCCCAGAACTTGAAGAAGATAGTACATGGAGCAGAAAAAACTGCAGAAGGGCATCAACAATTAAAGGAGATGAGGTATCATTAGGGCTGCTGAGTGATGATATCGCTTTCTGCAGAACACTGAGCAAGACCATACGATTTCCACCAGCAGAGATGATACTTGAGCCACTCAGTATCCTAGCTCGCTCATGAGATGATGCGTATGCTGCTAACTGTGCTCCCAGCGCAAGCATAGCCAATGCACGAATGGGCCCAGGAACAAAATCCTCTGACCGAACAAGCCTGATTAACTCATTTATGTACTCTGGCTCATTTGTAAAGAATGATGTGAGTTCATCATGGGCATCGCTGGATTGCACAAGAACAATGAAGGCGAGAAGACTCATGCGGCTATATAGCCTACATGTCCTTGGGGAGTTAAAAGCATGTGCATATCTTATCCTTGTAAACAAGGCAAACCTGAGCTCTGGAGGCACATTGAACTTGTCAATACATTGCTTCAATATACTCAAGTCATCCTCCTTCTGAAGGTGCAGGTCTGGAATATGTATCACACAAAGATTAGATGATTTGTTATTGTCACTAGTGTGGTCGGGTTCTTGGACGGGCCCCAGATTATACTCAAAATGAAGAGTCGAACCAAGACGATGTTGTGTGCCATCATATTTGTTCTCCATATCTGCTGGGAATAAGCACAAACCCTCCTGCTGGTTTCGCTCATTTGCCACAACACAAGAATACAAGCCTAGACCTTCCTCCTTGCTACCCCATCCTTGGGCCAATGATAGAAGATGGCTGTTTATAGCTCCACAGTTGATAAGCTTTCCATTCATATGCAACTTTGAAGGATTTATTTTCACCAATGCAGCAAGAGTTTCCAAAGCCGCCACAACTACCTCAGGGTCTGATGATGCCAACAGAAGGTTGAAATGCTGATAGAAGAGGACAATGAATAAACATAAGTCGAATAAGAAAAATGAGCTCCAAATTCCCAATATTTGGAACATCAGTAAAGAGTTTAAAAGCACAAAAATAAAAACCACCAGCTTACCTCAAGACCAGGAAAAGAAGTTTTGTTCTGGCAATTTTCCAAAACAATCTGCATAACTCTCAAAATTTGCAAGATAGCATTTTTTGGCAAAGGATCACCCTCGGCCATATCATCAGATAAAAGAAGATCCTTCCTAGAAGAAATGTATGTCTTCAAATATGTATCAAAATGCATAAATAGAGGCTTCCAATGGTGGAAATTTCCCTACAACCAAGTGCCAAAAGTAAGCAACTACATGAAATGAAGGAAGTGTAAACAAAATGGAAAACGAGTTTTTTAGAAACAAAAAAGTCACCTTATTGAACTCCCAACGGAAGCCTGACAGTGGTATGGCAACATCATGTAGTGGAATATTGATTACACGATCAATAAATGCTTTAACTTTTGCTGGCTGCAAACACAAACAAAATAATTTATCAGCAAAGGTGTCACCTCGACATGTGTGCCCACGATAAAAGCTATATGAAATTGTGTAAATAAGTACAGAGATACAAATAACACAACACATCACACATCACAGTAAAGACAAACATCACAAGAAATAGAACAGACATTGAAGAAATAACAAGCACACTGAAGTGACACATAACGAATGCCCTTATGTCATATGTAACCACCACAGTTGGCTATGCTAGCTCCTTAAAAGGTGAATAGATCATGGAAGTTTGTCAAAATAGTTATGAAACAATTGGCCCTTGAACATCAAGGTATCCAATTTACCTCGTATTCTACCTTGTGCAAGGTCCCTAATACTTCTCCATCTGCCTACACCTTAAAACCAACATTTTTAGCTTTCAAAGGCAATACTAATATGTTAAGAATTACAGGTCACTAATCAATCTGTGAAACCAACAATATATCAAACTAGAAAGAACCAAATCTCCTTACACTCAACAATATATTCTCCCACCAGATTGATGAAATATTAACACATATTTATCTTACAAAGCCAGTACTACTAGAATCGAAGTTATAAGTCATTAAAATACCTGTGAAACCAAAAATATAGCCTCCGTTGAAATGCTAATAATATGTAGAAAGAACCAATTCCACTAACACCCCCCCCCGGCGCGCGCTATAAAATCAAGTGAACTACTAGCAATCAATACATCAATCTGCAAGCTCCTATCCAATGTTATATGACCATAAAGTTAGTTTAACACAAATCAGGTGTCCAAATCACAAACATAAACAGCCATGTTGACTAAGAACAACTCATACAAAATTGATCGATCTCATTATAATAGCATAACGAGATGCAATAGTACTATACCACCAACCAAAATCACCAAAAACAGGATGAAAAATTATCAAAGTATCACATGACCAGTACAAAAACCACCACAAGTACTGGCCTATACTCGGCACATAAGCCTCAGCCATAACACAAAAACCAGATAGTTGCAGAATACGGCATTCACTTGTGACCTGTAAGTTTTGCAGCAGGAACAACTACACGAGTAAGAAAAGCCAGAACTAATTAAGTCCTCTAGGACACCAGCCCCAAACTGCAAAATCATAAGTAGGCAACAAGTGCATCCATAAAAACATTGGCCGCTGCTCCCTCAATAATCAACATGAGATGAACCTGTTAATCAGGGACCTTAAACTAGCAATGAGAAGAAAAAAAACTCCTTAATCCTACAGTACTGCAGTGGCCGCAGAAACCAAAGCGCCGAAGTACCAAAGCAGCAGACTAACACAGGAGCACGTAGCACTACAACAACAGCACCACAGCAGTGCAAGCATGAAAATCAAAAACTTCACAGCGCCGACGAACTATAGCTTCTACCAAGACCACCTAATTCAAAACATGAGATCGCCTAAAACAGTAGGAACTACCCAGTACCCACCGCACCACCACACCCCACGCTTAACAACGATCACAAGCAAGACTCCCTCAACCTGAGCACCAAAAACCACGACCGCTCACAACAGCAACACCAGCACCCGATCAAAACGCTAGCCCTTACCTAGTGAGGATTCAACCAGACCAGCAAGTTCGCATCTACCACCACCCCAATCAAAACCCTAGAAGAAAGGCACGCGGCCGGCATCAGGGGTAGTGAGGACTCACCGGCTCGGACTCGACCTTGATCGCCGGCGACATGGCGCGGCCCCCGGACAGGATCTGCTGCAGACGCAGCGGGAAGCTGGCCCTGTGCGCCGCCATCGCCGCCGCCGCCATCCCCGATCGGGACCCCTCACCTTTGCCTCACCTGCACCGCTAAAAAGAATCAGCAACAAGAGGAAAGAAAATCCCCCAAAAGTCTCTCGAAAACCCTAGGCCGACCAGCCTGATCGCGGCGGGAGGGGCCGAGGACGGGGTGGGTACCTTTAGGGTTTTGGGCCGGCGAGGCGAGCACATCGGCCGCGGATTCGGAGGCGGCGGAAGTTGGGGTAGGGCCACGGCGAGGTGGGATTCGGAGGCGGCGAAGGGAAGAGAGAGGAGGGGGGAGGGGCTGCGGTGTTTGGGTGTGAAGAGCGGGGATGCAACTTGGGGAGGGGTGGGATTGCTTTTGTGAAGGGGGCGAGGAGGCGGAGGAGGAAAAGGCGTATTGGAGCACGGTAGGTCACGGGCGCCGCGCGTGACGGGCTCCCCCAGGGCTGGGTTGGCTCTGGGTTTTCCTTCCAGCTTTCATCAGGAGTCTTCTTCTCAAGAGCAGACCTGGGCGAGCCTTCAAGACTCTTCTTTCAGTTCAGGGCCGGGCTGGCTGCTAAGAGCGTGTACGGGCGTGATCGGTAGGGTGCGTAAGCTTTCAGCTTTGGCCAGCCTCGTGCAGAATCTTTTTGTGCTTTTGGGCTAAGCTCGGCACAAACATCCTATTTCTCCGTTTATCTTAGATGTAGGTTCTGCTAATGATGTCATTAAGAGATGATCAGTGCATATTAGGTAGTATTAGAATGGGTTACGAGGATTAAAAATCTCTGCGTATTATCATAATACATAATAAAAGATCATATGTTTTTATGGTCGTAACCCCTAAGACTAACGATCCATGTGGTCGTAAGGATTTCAGATGTTACATAATAAGTATTCTGGTCAGATAAGGTTCTGTACTCAGTCCCCCACCAGATGACTATTTGTAGAAGCAATGAACTAGCATCTGGATCTAACTCCGAGTATATTCCTTACTGTGTGATGAATAAAACACATGTTATATTTGTTTCATACCACACGACGTTTCATGATTCTAAGACACTGACAACAACCATCATACGGTTGAAGTGTCTTATAGACATTCAACCGCCGAACGGTTGATATTTCATCAACCAACACCTCGCTCCAACCATTTGCGTCACTTCCAACAGGCGCCTTCTCCAAGAAAAACCGCCACCTCTTCGACGGTTATTTAAAGATGGAGCATGGAGGAACAAGGAGAAAAGACTATATCAGATTGAAGCACGGCAATTGGCATTAGATTCATGTTTCAAGTCTGATTTAGCAGTATAGCAAGCATTACGTTCAGCGTAATTAGGATTAGTCAACTGCATTGTCGAGAGCACCCCCTATAATAGCTAGTTCATAACAATAAAGAGCAGTCTCATTCTCACCCAAGAATTTTTTGCCATTTTTCTCTATTTATTTCGTAAGATCGGTGACTTGATTGTCGACAGCTGGCGCCGTCCGTGGGAAGAAAGCGTCGAGTTCTTGAAGATTACTTCGCTCAAGCATTTCTCATCCACTTCCTCTACCCCATCATCACTCATGCGAACATGGCAAGGACTTGGAATGAGAAAAACTTGTTCGACTTGGCGGACTACTCCAACTTCGACATGGACACATACATTTGCACCATAGAAGAAAACGGAATGTCATCATCCTCCTCCTCCGCCAGCTCGCCAATTGCAGAGATTAGCGAAATTGGCCGAACGGATGAGGATACACCGCCATCAACAATGGCACTCTTAGAGGTCATACAACACGATCACGATAGAGATTGGATGACATCGATCTATAATTATCTTCAGTATGGTATTATTCCTGAAGATGATGAAGAGGTTGATCGTATAGTTCGAAAAGCCAAATCATACACTCTGATCGAAAGTAT
Source organism: Phyllostachys edulis (assembly GCA_036346405.1). NCBI lineage: Eukaryota > Viridiplantae > Streptophyta > Magnoliopsida > Poales > Poaceae > Phyllostachys > Phyllostachys edulis. Next base: position 24,796,313 of record CM070568.1, on the reverse strand, counting down.
CTTGTACAAACGAGGATCTCACGGAGTGTTGATGAGATGCATATCTCAAACGGATGGCATTAAGTGGCTATCCGATATTCATGGAAGAGTCTGTGGAGTACATCCTTCCTACAGAACACTGGTTGGTAAAGCCTTCTAGCAATGATACTACTGGCCAACTACCCTTCATGATGCAAAAGAGCTCGTGGCGAAGTGCATACAGTGTCAATTTCATAGTCGACAAGTACACCAGCCGGCACAAGCTTTACAAACTATACCTCTTTCTTGGTCTTTTGCAACATAAAGACTAGACATTCTGTGACCTTTCCCAAGAGCACCTGGGAGCTTCAAATTCCTTTTCGTCATGATTGATACGTTTACAAAATAAATAGAAGCTGGGCTAATTGTTAAAACCATAACTGAAGCCGCTAACAAGTTCCTCACAAGAAATGTGATCACACGATTTGGTGTACCCAATCGTATAATCACAGATAACGGTGCCCAGTTCTCTAGCAGAAATTTTCAAGAACTCTGCGATGATCTAGGTATCAAGATACATTTCGCTTCTGTCACTCATCTGTAGAGCAATGAAGTAGTTGAGCGAGTCAATGGTATCATAATGCTAGGGGTGAAACACCGAGTGTTTGACTAGTTAACCAAACGGTCAGGGGCTTGGGTTCAAGAACTTCCTTCTGTATTACGGGCCGTTCGAACCACGACCAGTCATGCGATCGGTGAAACACTATTTTTTTTGTTTACGGTGCTAAAGTCATGCTTCGTTCAGAACTGAAAATAGGCTCTGCTCGAACTGATTGTTTCAATGAGAACGATCAGATACAACGAAGACTCGACGACATCAATTTCCTTGAGGAACGACGAAACCAAGCCCTCATTTGATCGGCGGTTTAACAACAAGCCATACGAAGGTACCACAGTCGTAAGGTGTAACCTTGCAGTTTAGCTGTAGGTGATCTGGTTCTACTAAAAATTCAGAACCAGGCTAATCGCAATAAACTTTCTCCCAAATGGGAAGGTTCATACACTGTGGTCGAAGTCACCAGACCTGATTCGGTACGACTAGCTATGTCCGACGGGCGTGTTTTGTTAAATTCTTGGAATATTGACCAACTGTGTAAGTTCTTTGTATAATCGTATTTTCAAAAAAAAATCAATTTTTTTAATAAAGATGTATTTCCTTTACTTTCCAATGAATGATATTGTTTATATGATTGCCTCATAATCTGGTTTGTATACTATTATTGTCTAATTGGTCGGAAAAGACCAAATTCTCTCTGATATCTTTTTAAAGGATCTCTATTACTCTATGACTACAACATATAAGTCAAACACCGTAAAGGTCCTAGTCGTAACCATTCAGTCAATGGTTCTCACGCGCGACCAACACTCTTTTCTTAAAGAAATATACGAGTAAAATGAGCATCACACAGACAACTACATATAGTACTTTACATGCTTAAGATTTTGGAGATTACATTTCTTACCTTCAACATTCTGTTCCACTCTCGTTTTTGCTACTGGTCGGAACACAAAAAACCTCCTAGTCGAAGTCTCTCCTTCTCCGCATGTGGTCCTGCCCACTGGAAGGAGCTTCCTAGTGATAGTCATTTTCTTACAATCCTCGCTGCCAGTTGGAACTTGAGCAAGAGCATGTTTCGCGAAGTGTTTCTCTTAGTCTCTGGTTCTTAGCAACCCTTACGACCAGTTTTGGATAATATATATAAACAAGTTCACTTGTCATTTTTGCATATATTTTTGCATGATTCCTTATCATCAATACAAGTCTTATATATCTTCCAACCACACAAGGTACTACACAATATTTCGATTATGGAAAAGATCTAAAACTAGTCGAAGTCATAAGCTGGTTCGGACCACATTGATTTCTCAGTGATACTTAGATCATTTTTTATAACATAATTAGCATATACTTTGCACCGTGGTCGTAACTATTGCCCATTTTTTTTGGTCTACTACTTCTTTAGTAAAGTTCTTCTACTAATACAAGCAGTCGGTGATGAGGCAAAGGTTGTCCCGATCTTCCGATAGGATGATAACTTCGAATTAGAGGAGAACGACTTTGACGATGCAGGCTTCTAACCGGTCATGACCAGAACACTAAGCAATCGCTAAACCATACTCCAAGTCGTTATCAACCGTGCCAAGAACACGGTTGACCTGACCACGAAGGTCTATTCCTGTATGCAATCGAAGAACACATAAGAACAAGATAATAAGCAATCTGAAATTGCAAATAGGATTGAAATGTTTGAATTGAGTTGGGATTCTGAATAAGGATCTTGATTGGATGGTCTAGTCGACACATGTAGGAGATACAAGTTGCAATGAAGACAAACTAAACATAAATGAAAATCCAAAGAAACTAGAGGGGGTACTGTCTCCTTAAATAGGAGGAAGGGAAGCCGCATATCCTTAAAAAGATGGTACTACTATTTACATGAACAGTGCGCGCCCCCTATGTCGGCTGGTCGACATATGGGACAAGTTGAACATTATTACAAGGCGACGTATGGGACATCTCCTTTTTGGCAATTCTGACGTATGGGCCGACATATAGGACATCTTCTTTTGGCGATTCCAACGTGCACAAAAGGAATTTGGAGGTGAAACTGGATCCATTGGAAAGATCTCGGAATAAGCTTTCCAACAAGACCAAGAACACCCGAATCGGACTTCGTTTGCAAACGTTATGCACATTTGAAGTTGGTGTTGTCAAGCTGACTCCGAATTGATTTGGAATTGGATTTTAGTCGATCTGGACTTGTTGTGGTAGTAATGGTCGTATCCATAGGGGTCATGTCCTCATCAGTCGGGGGCTAGGAAATATATGAGTGCTCAGCAAATTTAAGAAGACAAAATAAATACTTCATTGATGATAAAAGGTAAGTTTTATTTACAAAAGTCTAAATATTACAATCATCTACTTCTCAAAGCCACCAGATTGATCGCTGTGCATTGGAGACCCGACCTCCATTTCCTCCACAACCTTATTTCTGAGAGGTGTCATTTTCTCGAAAAGTTTAGTTACTTCATTTCCTAAGTAGTTGAAGTCTTCCTCAACAGCTTGGAAATTTATGGTGGAGTCGGAGGCCTTCAGTTTTGCCAAAGCAAAACTAACTCTATTTTTAACAACTTTAAACAAAGTCTGCGCATGGTTCTCCCGAGTAGCCTTAAGCACGCTTCTGAGGTCTTCGAGTTGTTGGCCAAGGTAGTTGATCTTCTCCATGGGATCTCCTAAGTTGGGCAGTTGCGTTCCCGATCCCATACCGAAGAGCATCTTGTTGAAAGCTTTGACCTTCTCTTCAAGATTTTATCCAAAAGCTGCATCCTTACCGTGCTCAAACTCAAAAGCTTTTTCTGTTCTCTTCAATGCTTGAGTTTCCTCTGCACGAGTAGACCAAAGAATAAGTACATATGACTAGAAAAAGGGTAGTGCACTGGTCAAGTCTACGACCGGTTACCTTCGCTCTTCTTTTTAATAGTCTCAAGGACTTCCTTGTGCCTGGTCGTCTGGTCGTCAGGTATTCGATCGACTAGTCCTTGTTTTGGCATTCTTCTTTGAGCTTGGCAATTATAGCTTCCTTAACCATAATTTCTTCTTTAAGTTTCTCCGAGTCTATCAAACATGATAAATGACGAAATTGGTTAACATAAAAAGAGCCAAATGGTAAAGAAGGAGAGAAGAAGACACTAAGATGGCACTTAGGGCCTGTTTGGTACAGCTCCAACTCCTAGCTTCGTAGTTGGAGTAGTTGGAGCTGTGTCAAACGGGGTTGCTCCATAAAGTTTTTGGAGTTGGAGCAACCGGGAGCAGAGCAGCCTGTAGTGCAAATTTTGGGAGCGGGTAGAACCTTGCTCCAAATGAGGAGCTGCGGACCAACAAAACAAAATACCCATTGAAGTTGGAGATATTTACCCACAATTTGCCATTGATATACCCCAAACCGCAGCCCCCAAATCCCTAACCCCTTCGCTTCGCCGCCCCAACCCCTTCGCTCCCTCTCCCGTTCGCCGCCCCCAGCCCATTCGCCTCCCTCTCCCATTCGCCGCCCCCAGCCCCTCCGCCTCCCTCTCCCATTCGCCTCCCTCTCCCGTTCGCCCCCTTCCCCTCGCCTTCACCCCGCCTCCATCTCCCATTCGCCTTGACCCCCCCTTCCTCCCCTCCCTTCTCCCCCCCGCCCCTTCCGCCCCTGACCCCTTCGCCTCCCTCGCCCTTCCCGCCCCCAACCCCTTTGCCTCCTCGCCTGTTCATAGCCCATGCTCATCCCCTTGCCCATTCGCAGCCGGCCAGGTAGGTGGGTGACTCGTCCCCGACGGCGGCACTTCCTCCGCGGCCCGGTCCTTCGGGATCTCCCCGACGACAGTTCTTCCTCCCCCGGCCCTCGGCGACTCTTCCCCTGGCCCTCGGCGGCTCTTCCTCCCCTGGCCCTCGGCATCTTCCTCCCCCAACCCTCCACATCTTCCTCCGCAACGGCGGTCCACCCTCGGCATCTTCAAGGTAATTTGATTGTTACTGAACATCCCCTCAGTAATTTTGTGATTATTACTGAACATCTCAATTCACATTCCAAAAATTCAGAACAAATCAATGCCAACAGCTCAGATTAATGTGATGTTCAGTATCAAAGTTTGATTGTTGTGATGTCCTGTGATGTTCAGTAATAATCACAAATATTACCAGCACTGATCATTGTGTTTGAGAATTCTGATTGTGTTGGAGCTGATCATTGTATTTCATCAATCCTAAGTGAAGGAAATGCATGCCAAAAATCATGTGAATCGAGCTGTTTGCTTGTACATTAGTGTTTGCTTGGTCCTGATTCTTTCCAAAAATCATGTCTTCTGATATTTGGTCCTGATGCTTTCCAAAACTAATGTTTGCTTGTAAATTAGTGGTTTTGATGCCACTGTGTTGTGGATTTGTATCATTTCATAAGACTGATAATTGGAAAAGAAAATTGCTTGGTTATGATGTCACTGTGTTATGTCTGTATAATTTCAGAAGACTGATAATTGGAAAAGAAAATTCCTTGGAATGTGAACTTGCTTGCCTGTATGATTTTTATCATTTCAGTAGCCTAATATTTGGAATGTGAACTTGCTTGGTTATATGATACTTGTTGTGATGTCACTGTGTTCATATGTTGTATGGTACTACATGTGGTGGGCTGGTGACCGAATTGCATGTCCTTCTAAGTGCGATGGTAAATTGAAACTAGTATGATTTATGCTGAAACTGGTATGATTTATGCTGAGACTGGTAGCTTTGGATAACAATTCGATGATAATTCTGTACAGTGAAGGATTTGCATTGACTTGTCCTCTGAGTGTGATGGTAAATTGATGCAATTATGAATGTTACAACATGCAGATGGCAAGTTCTGCTGAGTGGAATGATGAACACCTTAAGGTAGTGTGTGAGTTGTTTGCGGAACAAGTTAGGATTGGGAACCAACCAAACACCCACTTGAACACTGTAGGATATGCCGAGGTAGCTAAGGAGTTTAAGGATATAACAGGGCTCGAGTACACTAAGATACAATTCAAGAATAAATGGGATAAGTTGAAGTCCGAGTACACCATTTGGGGAAAAAAAACTCACCACAAGGGAGACCGGTACTGGTTGGACAGTGAGAAAGGCACAATTTCTCAACCCCTTCTATGGTGGAAGAAGGTTAACATAGTAAGTACGGTTTCATTCTTTTCACTTTGGGCAGCACATATTTTTTTTGTCCTAATCGGTGTCCTATTTTTCCACAGGAAATTCCAGGGGCAATAAAGTTTCGCAAAAAAGGGCTTCAAAATGAAGGCCTTCTAAGGCAGATATTTGAAGATATCACCAATGATAGTGCTGATCATTGGTCTTCGGCAATGGGTATATTGCCTCAAACACAAATTGAGAATACTGAAACTGTCAACCTTGAAGCTGAGAATGACATCGACGAGATGGATGAGACCGAGCTTGAGGAGGAGCCCCCCTCCAATGGGAAAAGCAAGAGTGTAGCTAATGCACCTATTTGGACGGGCAAAAAGCCTAAGTCAAGCTTAGCTCAAGTTATGCAAGACCAAATTATAAAGATAGCAAACATGGCTGAGAAATCTCAGTCAACATTGGATGGGACAGGCAAAAAGCCTAAGTCAAGCTTAGCTCAAGTTATGCAAGACCAAATCATAAAGATAGCAAACATGGCTGAGAAATCTCAGTCAACATTGGAGTCATTTGCAATGAAAGATGACCCTTGCTCCATAGATGTTGTGATGAACTGGGTGGAAGAATGTAGTGCCTCTCTAGGTAGTGATGAACACTTCATTACCACTTATTTGAAGAGGGAGCAAAGGCAGATGTTCAAAACCTTGGGCACCCCACAAGCTCGTTTTGAGTGGCTTAAGAGGAAGTACAAGGAGTATGGGAATTAATTATGACATGTTGCGATATTGTATGATCTTTATGTTTGTTTGCTCTTTATGTTAGCTCATTCGTGAACCATATTCTATCTATGTAAGACTGAGAACCCTATGTTGGGATATTGTAAAAACTTTATGTTAGTTTGCTTCTTATATTACCTTCCTTCTTATGTTGTCGTATTAGCTTTATTTTTTTGTCTTTTTATGTTGCTGTCCATATATTGTTTGTTGTCCATATATTGTTACTTTATGCTTGCTTGCTTCTCACGATTGTGATGAAATGTACAGATGTCGTCTTGCGAAAATGATACTGATGAAGAGACCAAAATTAGAGAGAAGATCATGCGAGCAAAGCATGCCATGGATGTCATTTCTCTAGCCGGTGCATCCATTGTTGCGGAGTACTATTCAACCTACATGGACAAGGCCGAAATGCAGACTTCACGCCTCAGTGGGATGGGTTGGTTGAAGGAGACATTGGCTACTCCGGGAGAGACTCATAGGATGCTTCGTATGAACCAAACAATCTTTTTTGACCTACATGACTTGTTGGTGAGTAGGTATAAACTCAAACCTACCAGGAATATGAGTACACTAGAGGCACTTGCAATCTTCTTATGGGTATACGGTGGAGGTGTATCGAATAGGAAAACACAAAACCGGTTCAAGCACTCGGGTGAGACCATTAGTAGGAAGTTTCAAGAAGTGCTACAATGTGTGGTTGCAATGTCTGTAGATTATGTGAAACCAAAGGATCCAAACTTCTCCACCATCCATAGTAGGATTAGAGATGATTGAAAGGCTTGGCCACATCTTAAGGATTGCATAGGTGCTCTTGATGGGACTCATATACGTGCAACTCTTCCACTAGAACAACAAGTGAGATACACTGGAAGGTCCGGAAATCCCTCTCAGAATGTGATGGCAATTGTGGACTTTGATATGCGTTTCACTTATGCATCCATGGGTCAACCAGGGGCTATGCATGGCACTAGTGTGCTATATCATGCATTGAGAGTAGACCGAGGTGTCTTCCCACATCCTCCATTGGGTAACTTTCTTTGCTCTTGGATAAATTATTTCTTCCTAAACCATGTATTGTCATTAAATTTATATTACTTTTGATTCAGGCAAGTATTACCTTGTTGATGTCTGATATCCTAATCGATCGGGGTACCTAGCCCCATACAAGGGCGAAAGGTATCATGTTCCTGAGTTCCACAGAGGTGTTGAACCAACTACTGCCAAGGAAAAGTTCAACATGGTACATTCCTGTGCGTAACATAGTTGAGCGAACATTTGGTGTATGGAAGATGAAGTGGCAAATTCTACTCAAGATGCCAAGCTATCCAATGACCAAGCAAAAAATGATTGTTGCGGCTACTATGGCGCTCCACAACTTCATATGTGAGCATGATAGCGGGGATTGGCATTTCCATAGGTGCGACCGAGATTCTAACTATGTGCCTACCATTCCTTCTAGATACCGAAAATATGCAATTTCTCAATATGCTTTGGATGGGTCAACATCACAATCGAATGATCGGACTATGGATACATTTTGGGATGAGCTTGCTACTGGCATAGCTACTTCTTGGTGACTTGGTGTGGTACGAAAGTGAGTTAGCAAAGATAATGTGACCTCTCATTTATTTTCTATCGAAGACATATGTTAGTCTTTGTTATGGACTTTTGTTATGATATTCATCGAATTAGAACCTATGTTATGAACTTCATATGTTTGATTTATGGATTTTTCTCTATGATACTCGTTTATATTTATGCAAAATTAACGACATTTTATCAATCTATAATGATGCTATCATTGTATTTGAAAAGCTACTAGTATTTGAGAGAGAAAGGAGAGCTCACTGTTTTAGCTCCAAGAGAATTGGTGGTCAATTACGACTATCCTTCTCATGTATAATTCTTTTTTTTTTGTTTTAACTTTATCTATTCTAGACATTTTCTTTCTTCTTGGTCTTAACTTTTTGTAACATGAAACCGATTTGGGTTGACCGATATGGCCGTCACTAAAAGCATGCAAGAACTAAGCGGCAAACAGGTCAGAAATGGACAACATATGGGATTGTAAAGTGCAAACAACAACATACTCACTTTGGTTTTCTCATATCAATCTATAACGTGTACGTGAACTATGTAACAGCCAATACAAAATCGTATTAAAAAATAAAAAGAGGGCTATGATCGGATGCTATAGTAAAAACCACGTGAACAGTAATCATTTCGAAAAAATAGTATCGCCAAACAGTGGAGCAGATCGGATGCTACAGTAAAAACCACGTGAACAGCAAACTTTCTAAAAAAAATACTTCAAGGGTACTCTCATCTTTTTACGTAGATCATTCTCATTCATGGAGTGTGAGTTACCTTTCTAACCAAACACCTCCTCAGACTACTCCAACTTCTCAGGGGAGTAGATCCAAGAGTGAACACTACTACAGAAAAGGCATTCACAGACGGTTCAAAAACATCATCACAGACGGTTTCTTGAGCCGTCTGAGTTTATGGGCCAGTGATGCATGAGGTCATCACAGACGGTTTTCAAACCGTCTGTGATGCATACTATCCTGCATTTCACTACAAACAATGCATGATGACTTAATATCACGCACGGTTTCAACCACAAACCGCCATGATGACTTATATATCATGATGGTTTGTGGCTAAAACCGCATGTGATGACTTATATATCATAGACAGTTTGTGCATCAAACCGCTCATGATTACTTTTCTCTATAAAGCCACCAGCGATGGCTTGCTTTGCCTTTAAATATATATATATATATATATATATATATATATATATATATATATATATATATATATATATATATATATATATATTTCTATTGTTCCTAGTCCCTCGGCCACTTTCAAGGGTCGTCCCACGACATGAGGAGGAAGAGCGGTAACCACGGGCAACCTCATTGAGCCCTGCAAATTTAAAATGCACGGCTGCTCAGAAAGTGTCGGGACATCATTACAGTTCTTGATACATGATGCCACTTCGATCGGAGTACTGGCGTCCCACGCCACTTTCTTAACGCTAGCTCCTCGATCGAAGTGGCATCACGATTAGCAACCAAGTAATTGATGTCCCGACGCCTCCAGCACCGTGTTTAAACTTACAGGCTCAATGAAGTTGCTCGTGGTTGCCGCTCTTCCTCCTCATGTCGTGAGACGACTTCTAAAGTGGCCGAGGACTCGTAATAATACATATAATATATATATATATATATAATACCGGTTTTAAAGGCACAAGCAGTCACTGCTTTGAGACTTTATAGAGAAGAGATTAGGAATAGAATGGTAGGACGTACCTAGAACGCAAGGTAGGAGAACTTGACCAGCATGAACATAGTTACACAGACAAATGTGAAATGAATGGCGAGAAGCAACAGATGGCATCTTGACAAAATGACAAATCAACAAATAAGTCATAACATATATATCACACATTTTATACATCTATTTTTGCAAATCATCAATCATACATATCAACAACCCATGGTTCACCAAGCAAGTTTCCACTATCAATAGCAGACAACACTTGACACTTCTGAATAAGTCATAACTCATAACAATATAACATATCAACAACTCATACATATCAACAACCCAAGAAGTCATAACATATCAAGCCCCATCCGAACCCACAAAGATGAACTAAGCAAGATGCATAGAATGCACATACACCAATAGTCCTCGCTTTACATCACGAGCAAGGGGACTATTAATATGAACTAATTATCAATTCAATTTCAGCATAAGACTATTAACATCATTGAAGCGGTTCAACAAAGAAGACAAAGAAGACTAAGGGTGTCCAAACCCACCACACCAAGAGTAGCCTCGGATCATCGCAGAGCACTATCCATTTTCATCACAGAGCAAGGAGGTAGAGACAGAGAGGGAGTAAGGTAGGGTGATACCTTAGTACAGCGCAACCACGGCGGCGACCCACCACCAAAGACAACCCACATCCATCTCCTTCACCTTACATAAATCACACAAACATCAGGACACAACTTAAGGCTCAAGCATAAAAATCAAACTCAACAAAAGACATTAAGCTAACAGATCTAGAGGAGAGTAGAGGGAGGATGGGGAAAGCAAAGCTCGGCCAGGGCCCTAGTGGGGCGAACGGGGTCGGGCGGCGACGACGACGGTCGGCGAGCGGCGTCGAGGTGGGGAGGAACGGAGTAAATGCGTTGGGAGTGGCGAAGTTAGGGTGGCGCAAACCCTAAGCGAGCCGGGAGTGACGAGAGTTAGGGTGTCACCATAGTTGTGGCATGCGATGACCTTGCAAAGACACTCTTATCGTCACGAGTGTCTTGTACAAAGGAACCGTGGTGTCTGGCAACCGGCAACGACGGAAGAATGGCGGCGTCGGACGGGTCACTTTCGGGTGGGGAGGAACGGACGAGAGTAAGGCACGAGTGACGAGTTAGAGCACAAACCCTAGCGGTACGGCTTCCTACTAATAAAGAGATTATCACAGACGGTTCTATTATGGAACCGTCGATGATATAGGGCATATCACGACGGTTCCATAATGGAACCGCTCGTGATATGCCCCATATCATCGATGGTTCCATAATAGAACCGTCTGTGAAATGGTTTTTTCTCAAGTATATTTATCTTGTATATATACACTTACATGACATGAAGAAATTACATGTTTATAAACGAAATTATTTCTGAAGGTAAAATTATCAATACCAAAGATAATATCAATATAAAGTGCAGACTAAACCCCTCTGAAGAGCATAGTTGGCATACTTCTAGTAGCCAATTAAACTTGCTTGTAGACTTAATTTATAATTTTTATATAACTTGGAATAAAAAACAAGAAGACTTAGAATCCAAACTAGAGAGGTTGCACAAAGAATATACTCAGCTAGCTGATCAATATATCCTCTTAAGCAAAAATATAAATTTAGTCTTACAATTACTAGAAGAAAACAAGGTTCAACAAAATAAAAGTACTCAAAACTGTGATTATATTAAAGAAGAAGTTGATTTAATATACAAGAAAATAGAGTCTAGCCCCACTAAGAAAGAAGTCTTAAGACCTTTAGACAACTTAAAAGAATTAGAAAATTTCAAAATTAAGAATTTACTAGAAGAAATTAAAACCCTAGTTCTCTCCTAAGTTATATGTCAAAATATAGTAAGGCATTAGAAGAAACAGAAAAATATCTTGAACGACCTATTGGGTTTTCAAGCTACGAATCACCTAAAGAAGACTCTAAGGTTATAATAAGGCAGAATAATACCATCCTACAATTATTAGTCCAGATCTTGAATAAAATTGATCATAAAGAAAGAAATCCAGAATTAGTGTTAGCCTCATCAGGAATAGTTACTCCTAATAAAGCCATAAATTGAATTATGGATATCTTAAGAAGCCTTGGTAGAAAGGAGAACATACTCTTTTTACTTAATAAAAATGTGAAACCACAAACTTTAATGAATAATATAAAAATTAAAAATATAGAAGATAATAAGCCTTATACTGCATTTGAATCCTTGGAAATATTAGACTTAGATAGTGAAATTAAATACTATGAAAATCAACTAGAATTTGTAAAACAAGAATATAATAATACCGGACAAGAGATAGGCCTAAATTAAGAGATAAAGAGCTTTATTTCATAAAGAATTAAATAGATTAAGAAAGATAAAAGGAGACAAGAAGTTAAACATAAATAATGCGAGAAAGACATTATAATAAGTTAAAAGCCCCTACTAATACGTAAAGGATAAAAAGCGACACCATTAAAAACAAGCAGGTTATAAGCGAAGAAGAACAATGGGAAATAAATGAAAAATTATTTCTAGAAAGTTTTGAAGAAAGAAAGGATGTAAAGAAAGAATTAGTCATTAAAAAAGAAAGTATAGACATGCCAAAACATTATAGCAAATTTATAAATTCCTTAAGCAAGGTAAGTTTAGATAATCCAGATAAAGCAATAGAAAATATAGAATCTAAATATTTAAATGAATGCATAAATACTAAAAATTTACAAGAAGATAAAATCAAAGAACAAACTGTAATAATAAGAGATAATAGCAATGGTAAGATTTTTCAGTTAAATGACGCCATAGCTTGTTTCGAAAATAAATATATAGTCAAATTACCTTTTAGAGATGTTCTAGGAATAAAAATCCCAGTGAAAGTAAAACTAAAACCCAATATAACGTACCAAATAATAGCTTTACTAGATACAGGTTGCACAAAAAACATCATCCATGATAGCTATTTCTTAAAGTGTCCTGATATAGTTCAGACGATAGATGATAAAAAAGCTATAATATCTACTGATATGTCTGGAAATAAAAAGCTACATAATCAAATAGCTTACAATATTGAAATATATATAAACGGTACAAAGTATATAATAGATGAAATTACGATAAGAGATTTATCAATGATAAGTATAGATATGATAATAGGTCTTAGATTTTTACAATACTCACTACAAACTATAATTATACATAAGCAAGGAGTCACATTTATTCCACATCAAGACAATATTCCTTATATTGCGTAGTAAGAAAGAATAATAAGGTACCTCAAATTAAACAACTTGCGAAGTTAATAATCTTGATCCTTAGAGCATTAATTTTTCCAACAAAAAGGATGAATTTAGTACATTTATAGATGAAAATTATATAATGAATTCATACTTAGAATGCATCGGATTACAATCATTTGCACCTAACTGGTATAGAGATATAAAATCTAAAAAAGACATAGAAAAGATTGTTCAAAGGCTAGAAGATATCCAAATAATTGGAGAAATACCTATGAAACATTGGGATAAAAATTCCATCTTATGTAAAATAAACATAATAAATCCAGAATATATAATTAAAACATGTCCCATAGAAGCTACTCCAAAAGATATAGAAGAATTTAAAATGCATATAGAAGAACTATTAAAGTTAAAAGCAATAAGAGAAAGTAGAAGCCCGCATAGATCCACTGCTTTTATAGTTAGAAATCATCCTGAAATAATCAGAGGTAAATCAAGAATGGTTATTAATTATAAAAGGCTAAATGATAACACCATAGAAGATGCATATAATATTCCAAATAAACAAGAACTAATTAATAGAATACAAGGAAGCAAATATTTTTCTAAGTTCGATTTAAAAGTTGGATTTTGGCAAGTAAAAATGGCACAAGAATCTACAGAATGGACCGCATTTACCTGTCCTCAAGGACATTTTGAATGGCTTATAATGCCACTTGGATTAAAAAACGCACCAGCATTATTCCAAAGAAAAATGCAAAATATTTTCAATGAAAACCAAGAATTCATATTAGTATATATAGATGATGTACTAATATTTTCAAAATCTTATAAAGAGCACATTGCTCATCTTGAAATATTTTTTAGAAATGTAGAGAATAATGGGTTAATATTATCTAAAAAGAAAATGGAAATTTGCAAAGAAAAAATTAATTTCCTTGGTCATGAAATAGGAGAAGGCAAAATATATCTGCAAGAACATATTGCTAAAAAGATTTTACAATTTCCTGATACTTTGAATGATAGAAAGGTTCTACAACAATTTCTTGGGATAATAAATTATGCTAGAAATTATATAGAAAATTTAGCAAAGTTAGCCGGCCCACTATATGAAAAATTAAGAAAGAATGGACAAAAATATTTTAACTCAGAAGATATTAATTTAGTTAGATCTATAAAAGATAAGGTAGCAAAACTAAAGCCTCTAGATTTACCTTTAGATAACAATTTTTCTATCATTGAAACTGATGCATCTCAACTAGGATGGGGTGCTATATTAAAGCAAAAGCCTAATAAATATTCGCCAAAAGCAGAAGAAAAGATTTGTAGATATGCCATTGGAAGTTATAAGCTAAAAATTGAAAATAATACTGATAGAGAAATCTTAGCAGTAATCAATGCAATAAATGCATTCAGGTTATATTTAGGCTTCAAAGAATTCATAATAAGGATAGATTGTGAAGCCATATGTAGATATCATAATCAAATCAAGAGTAAGAAAAGTTCTACTAGAAGATGGGTTCTATTTGAAGACATTATTACAGGAAATGGTTACAAAGCTATATTTGAGCATATAAAAGGAAAGAATAATACATTACCTGATCTGTTTTCTCGATCTATTATTTTGCAGAAATGAAGAGATCAGCGGACAAAAAGGGAATTGAATATTTCAACTTTGGAGCTGATAAGCTCAAAATATTCCCACCAAATTCATATAATTTCAAAATAAATAACCATATAATTATCAATGAATTTCAACAATGCATACTAGATAATTTCTGGTACCAATATAATTATAAAAGAGAAGACAAGAATTATATGCTTTCAATATTGAATAGCCTTGCTGAATGTTTTCATATATCTAATAAGGCTATACCAGAATATCTTGAATATCCTAACTTCTTAGAACCACAATCCTTATATGTGGTTTTTGAAGGAAAATTACCAGAATATATATATCATTTGAAGAAATAATAGCTCAAATGAATGATTCAAAATCAGAAGGAATGTCCTGGAAAAAATATAAAAATATTAACGAAGCAATAACACAAGCCAGATTAAAATTGGGAACCAATTATTACATAGAAGCAGCTGCCAAATATTACATTCAAAATTATAAAGAGGCAGAGAATTTAAAACCTCCAGTATCCTCATCCATGCCACACACAAATAAACCTTTCTGCAATGAAGACCATGAAATACTTATTTCCAAATTAAGCTTTAAAACTAGCCAAACACTGTCTTATTTAGGGCCAGATATCCAAGAATTAATTTGGGACAAATATCATGAGAGACAAATAAAGGTTTTTACAGACCTCCAAGAATATTTCCTTAATCTATATGAGGGGAGAGGATTCAACCCTTGCATTAACATAAACACCCTTACCTTTCCTCTTTTCCACTTTGTCGATCAAGCCTTTTTCCAGCAATACCACTGCTTCATAATATTGAGAGCTGAGATAGACCTCAAATATTTCACAAATTTACATTACCAAGCCCACAAATACATATCTCTTCAAGGCATTATAGACCAAGGTCTAGTTCATGTCATCTATGGCACACTAGATCAAGTTCTCCAATCTGATCTTGGAATTGCAATCAAAGAAGTGTGTAAAAGATTATCGCCCACTACTACAGGAAGCCACATCACAGACGGTTCGGAACCATCATCACGCGGTTTAGAACCGCCTATGTTTGTTGATGCTGTGATAACAGATATTATCACGCACGGTAAAAACCGCTTGTGAAGGCGAAGATCACGAGCGGTTTTACTAAAAACCGTCTATGAAGGCTAGTATTACGCATGTTTGGATAAAAACCGCTCGCGTGATCCGAGAATATCACGCAGCGGTTCTAAATAAAACCGCTCAGTGATCGAGAATATCACGAGCGGTTCTAAATAAAACCGCTCAGGATTTATTGAATATCACGACGGCTTTTTCTTAGAACCGTTTGTGATATTCTCCTATCACAGACGGTTTGTCTTTATAACCGTCTGTGATACTTGCCTTCACAGATGGTTTTAACAAAAAACCGTCTGTGATAGCTCATACCCCTGACCACAATTTTCTTTGTTTTCTGGCTAGCCTCGGAGTTGCTAGCCATGCCCTCTGAAAACAAGCATGCACAAAAACAGATTCAAGCATGCACAAAATAGATTCATTAGAGATAATCAATTGTTGACAACTCAAAGTGATCATTACTCAAAATAAATTACAAAAGATCGCATTTGTTCAAGTATTGTCGCTATAGTTACAACCGGATTACAATTGTTTACGTTGAGAGGTGTCGGCGGGTGATGCTCTCGGTTGGCGACAGTGAAACTCTCCATTGTCGTTAATGATTTACGTGTTGATAAAGGTGCGAGCTTCCTCGAATGTCATTGATCTCTTCCGCAACGAGTGAATCACATTGTAAATCAAGACACATATGCTACCAATTAAGAGTAAAGTGGTAAGCTATATATATTTAAATTTATAATTAGGAAATAATTATTTCGAGATTGACAAACCTCGGGATCCTTCTTCCTAGCTCTAAGGATTAGTCGCATATGATAGCAGCACGTAGATTGCACATAACTCATCATCTTTTTTTGGCAAAGACCGCAAAAATAGAATTACATATATAGGTATAGTCGATTCGAGACGCGTTATTATGAAGTATGATATAGGATTATCGTGTTGTAGCGCGTCTTCGAAAATCCATCCTGTGTTAGTTAGGCGCTCTTTCCATCGTATATTCCTTTGTTGGCAACATAATTGATGAACGACCTACATGATTCAAAAAGTTATCCTTGGCCATTTCAAGCGAATGAAGACTACAATAGAGTTATGTAAGGAGGAAATGAGCATACCTCTCGAGTATTCCTCTTAGAATCTTGAAGTCGTGCTTGTTGCGGTTTAGGGAATCAAGGTATATCACATGGTTCCTCTTGGGTATAATAACTAAAAGGATCGATGGTACCTACTCATGTATGTCGCTATAGTCATTAAACCTAAGTTCGTCTTTGCGTATAAAGTACAAATGAAATTTGTATAGCAAGTAGTGACACTTACCCCACGGTTGTAGGGCACCACTATGTACTTCATGTTCGTCGGCGAAGCAATGACCTCGTTATGTATTTCTCGACGAAGGGCGAGTCTTGTTGGATGGTTTGCAACGATACCACATGTGGGTCGAGAAACCCACCGGTTCTTTCCATTCCGGACATTTTTGACATGTATCTATACATAAGCAATGAGTTGTGATATTTATCGGTATTACATGAATGTAGAACTTGATTATGCGCGACTTACAATGTCCAACATCGTAGAAGCGAGACGTCGAGGCCAACGAGGTTGAATAGTTCATATAAGTCGTTGAAGCCCACGACGAAGTACCTCGTCCCGTTGAAGAAATGCTTGTCCTCGTATCTGACGGTGATTCCAGTATCGCAACCCTTCTTTTGGGTCTTGTCCAAGTACCAGGCATGCAAAGCCTGACAAGCAAATCCAGCGTGCATTAATACTGCGTCGGAGCACAACGGTTTTCCGATGATGTAGTTCCCGGGTATCGCGGACTTCCCGGACTTGGGAGGCGCCTTAATGTTCATTGATTTCGATTTGGCCTTAGCGATTGGTAGCGTCTTTTGTGAGACGACTTCGAACCGACACGTCGACGCGCTTTTGTTTGTTCCTTCTGCGTCTTCTCCACGGGAATCGAAGAGGTGGCCTTCGAGGCGAAACATGAGGTGGAGTCCTCGAGGTCCCGTTGGAGAGGAATGGTCGTGTCTAGATCGCAGACCTTTGGGTCGAGCGATGTCCTTCTTGGGCCATTTGGATAAAAGAGTGGATGGCATCCCTAGTGTTGTGATCTCTTCGTTCGGGCAAATCTTGACGGGATGGCTCAAAATTGACATGTACCATATCCACGGACCTGGCGTAACTGCGGCGCCACCGGGCACCGTCTTTGACCGCCCTTCCTCGTATGGATACGCCATCCCTGCAACCTCAATACAAAGGACCCATCCATCCTCACTTGGAGCTTACAGGCATCGGCTCCTACAAAGCGATCGCAATTAGCTAAGGCGTCCTATAGGTCTATCTTTGGTGCATTCCATAGATGTACGTTACCTTGATGTCGTCTATCGGTAATCGGACGTCGTCATGTTCACAATTATGTGCGGACGCGACGCTACTCCGACGTTGAGGAGGACTGCCTCCCGAATTAGCGGGGGCGGCTTGCGACCGCTGGCTCATGAGTATATCCATTTGACTCTGCAATCTTGCCATCTGTACTTGAAATTGGTTAGTAATCATCTGTACCAACCGGTTGTCGTGCTCGGCCTTGGATCTCTTCCTAGTCCTATACGTGCGATGAGTCGTCCGCGAATCCATGACTCCAAGGCACGTTAACCCCAAGGCCTCGCGTGCGACCGGGTGCTCCTTGTTTCCCAAGGCCGTAGATAGTATATCCTTCTCCTCGCGCATGGAAGGAGCCTTGGGAAACTTGGGTAGTCAAGTCACGCTGCAAGAGGTCATCACGTTATTATAGGCACTATGAAGTTATGGACTTATTAACAACTTAGTAGTTCGACATATTTACCACACGTTGGGACACTTCCTGGTCTGCCGGGTTTGTGAAGGAGATGTTGCCCGAAGACGAGACTTGTGCCCTCGCTTTTAACCAGCTTAGGGAACGCGGGTGCGTGACATCGAAACGGGTTCTCCTTCTCCGCCGCCCATTCCTCGATTTACCTGCGTACCAGCGGTGCCGAGTCTGTCTTGGTGAGTGTTTTGTGTCCGAGAGCTTTGTGCGCCGCACTATGCTCCTTAAATTCGGCCGTCGTTTTCATAGCCACAAAGGTGTCCCATGTTCCCGCGTCAAGAATCTATCTTTGCGCAAAGGGCGTCGACCCGTGTTCACGCATGCCGTGACAAGAATGCTCTTGAAGGTCCTCCACGATTTACCCATCGTGAGCATCGCCGTCCGTCGCCGCGCGTGCCACATGTGCTACGAATAGTGAACTTCTCTGAAAGTTACATCCACAAGACGCCTTTCGCTTCTTTCGTCAGGTCCTTCCACCTTGGTGTGGTGATGAGGACCCGTTCCCTTGCAAGTATCCCGCAGATGGTCCGGAATCTCGCCGCTGATCTCTTGGGACTCAGAGGGACCCCAAAGTCACCGACCTCGTGATGACCATCGGCCCTTAGGCATTTTCGATTGTCCTCTGCCATCTCGCTTGTGTCATTATAAATCCGACGGTGACGGCCTCGTCAGCGCCTCTTCCATCTGCGGGGGTCGGTGTTGGCGGCCTCGTCGGCGCCTCTTCCATCTGCTGGCGTCGGTGGGCAGGCGAAGACGGTGCCTCTGCCATCTCGCTTACTTGCTCTCAGGAAGAAGTACAGAGGTTGACTATAGAGATCAAGATGGCAAATGAAAAGTTGAATGAGCTCATACAGACTACTAACATTCCAACATAAATATGAAACAATTAATCTCGTGAAGAAATACAGAGGTTGACTATAGAGATCAAGATGGCAAATGAAAAGTTGAATGAGCTCATACAGGACTACTAACATTCCTTAATCCACGAGCTTCTATTCTAACACTCCTTAATCCACCACTTTCTTGTGATCTTTGTATAGATAGAAACTAGTGATATAAATCTTTTGCTCGAGCCTATCTTTGCAGAGCCTACTTCATCGAGCCCGACACCTTTGGTGTGTACCATCCGCTTCATGCCGTGGAGGATTGGCATGAAGCAAAGGTACACTCAAGTGTGTCGGATCGACGAAGAAAATGCTAAGCAAAGGTTTAATGCTTCATGTACAAAAGACTAGCCTTTAATGAAGACATAGAACTAGAATCAAGTAAAATGATCGATTTAAGGAAATGCTAAGCAAATGTTTAATCCCAACATAGAAACAAAATAGAATCAAGTAAAACTTTCTTTTGGATTGTTGTAAAAAATGCAATTTTAGCAAAATTTCAGAATTAATCCCAACAAAATTAATTAGCATTAAAGCATAATTCCTAAAGAATTTAACACTCCTTAATCCACCAGCTTCTCTAAGAAATGCGAAGGAATCACAGAGCGGTTCTTAATAAGAACCGCCTCGATTAAACTCTCACCAATAAAAGGTCTAGAGATTAATAGTGCATGCACACTATTCCAACATATTGATTGATGATATTATGTGCTCTCGTAAGGAGAGTAGCTAAAGAACAAGTCTTTGCCATCTCAATCCTATTGTCTATACTCTTCATTAAATGAGTATGATAATATAAATTCAAACTATGAGCTCTAAACAATACTTTGTAAGCTGTCAAATGATCTCAATTGTTAACAAAACAGATTAAACTTCGATCAAGCGAGAGGTTGACTACAGAGATCAAGATGGAAAATGAAAAGTTGAATGAGCTCATACAGACTACTAGAAGAATCACAAACTAGTCAATACAACTCGATCAATTTGCAATAGAACTATGAGCTCAACCGAAAGTAACCAATTAACGGTACATCATATTGACAAGAGTAAGTAATACAATAGATCTCAAGTATGAACTAACTATCACATTCAATCTCAAGATAAGACGAGTTCATCACGAGCATGTCAACAAACCCCACCGATCAATTTGCAATATCTTGATATAGACTCGTAAATCGAACTAATACGAGATCAAGGTATCAACTAGCACTACAAATATATATATATATATATATATATATATATATATATATATATATATATATATATATATATATATATATATATATATATATGCAAAGATCAACCGAATCGCCACAGAGGAGCAATACTCACGAGAGAGGATGCCGCACAAGAACTCATGGTGCATGAGACACTATTCCAACATATTAATTGATGATATTATGTGCTCTCGAGAAGGAGAGTAGCTAAAGAACAAGTCTTTGCCATCTCAATCCTATTGTCTATACTCTTCATTAAATGAATATGATAATATAAATTCAAACTATGAGCTCTAAACAATACTTTGCTTAAGCACAAATGATCTCAATCATAATCTAAAACATATTAAACTTCCAAATAAACAGAGGTTGACTACAGAGATCAAGATGGAAAATGAAAAGTTGAATGAGCTCATACAGACTACTAGAAGAATCACAAACTAGTCAATACAATCGATCAATTTGCAATAGAACTATGAGCTCAACCGAAAGTAACCAATTAACAAAGACAACATATTGACAAGAGTAAGTAATACAATAGAGCTCAAGTATGAACTAACTATCACATTCAATCTCAAGATAAGACAGAGTTCATCACGAGCATGTCAACAAAGCCCATTGATCAATTTGCAATGTAACTATGAGCTCAACCGAAATTAACCAATTAACGAAGACATATTGACGGTAGCAAGTAATACAATAGAGCTCAAGTATGAACTAACTATCACATTCAATCTCAAAGATAAGACGAGTTCATCACGAGCATATCAACAAAGCCCACTGATCAATTTGCAACTAGCACTACAAATATATATATATGTAAAGATCAACCGTACTGCCACAGAGGAGCAATAATCACAGAGAGGATGCCGCACAAGAACTCACGGTGCAAGGAGGAGGCCAGTCAGGGGAGGAGGCCGATCTTGGGAGGAGGAGGTGGGGAGGAGGTCGACACGGGAGGAGGACGGCGAGAGAGAAGGCTTTCTGAGAGGAGGAGGACGTCGGTGTCGAGGTTGGAGGCGCCAATGTCGGGCGGCGACACGGGAGGAGGACGGACGGCATCGAGGTCGGCGGCGACGTCGCTCGGGCTTACTGTGGGGGGAGGTGAACGGGCGCCGAGGTCGGGGCGGCGACACCGAGGTCGGCGCCAGTGTCGGGCGCGGGCGGCAGAGGTCGGGGCGCCAATGTCGGGGCGGCGCCGAGGTCGTGGTCGGCGGTGAAGCGAGCCCTAAACCCTAGAGGAGGCGAACGAGCGTGCGAGAGCGTAAAAGCGCGGAGAGGAAGTGAGAAGTGAGAGAAAACCCTAGCGTTTCCCGCTTTATAAAAGTATATCACAGACGGTTTGTAATTCAAACTGCTCGCGATATATATCACAGATATTTGTAGAACGTAGCGACATGCGTGATATGATAATATCACGAGCGGTTGTAGAACGTAACCGTCGTGATATTATATCACGAGCAGTTACTCGTTCTACAACCGTCGAGATATCACGATCAATTACAAACCGTCTATGATATTATCAGCGGTTCTCATTACAAACCGCTGCGTGATAGCCGCTTTGTTGACAATTTATGATATCCTGACAAAACATAGTGAACCTGGTGAGACATAAATATCCTGACAAAACATAGTGAACCTGGTGAGACAAGTATATATGATGACAATTATGACAAGTCCATATATATGAATTCTAACATGGTGACAAGTATGATGACAAGTCCATAACAAGTTCATAACATATTTGACTTCATAATTTCATATCTAATTCAACTCAACTCCAAATCAAGTGAAACCAACTTTGATACTCCACATTACAATGTACGTCCACACATTGACATCAATATCAAATATGACAAGTCCATAACAAGTTCATAACACATTTGACTTCAAAATTTCATATCTAATTCAACTCAACTCCAAATCAAGTGAAACCAATTTTGATACTCCACATTACAATGTACGTCCACATTGACATCAATATCAAATATGACAAGTCCATAACACATCAACACATGACAATTTCACGTTGACATCAAAATATATGAGAGATTACAAGTCCATAACACATGATGTTATGGAATAAATTAATTACATTGGAGTAAATTCTTAATTAAGATATAGGCCTTCGTGATGATCGACGCATATAGCTAGCTTCCTCACCGGGTTCTTCCTCGAGCATAATGCCGCTTTCGAAAGGAGGCAACTCGTCAAATTGATTGTATTCTTCCTCGTCCACTACATTCTCAACTCCGACAATCCTCCTTTTTCCATGAAGAACTATGTGGCGCTTCTTATTTGCTTTGGGTCGGTTACATAGAAGACTTGAACAACTTGGTTAGCCAAGATGCGAATGGTTCGTCTTTGTATCCGAAACACGTTCGAGGTCCACGGTAGTGACACCGTATTTATCGACCTTCACCGTGGAGATGGACCCAACGGCACGAAATAGGGGATCTTGAAAAGCACGTAGTCCAGCTCCCATATCTCCTCTATTTGCCCATAGTAGGAGCTCCTCATCCCATCGATCTTGAATGCATCTATCACGGACACCGCTTTCTGGACTGTGCTCTTTCTATCCTGAGCTGCCGTATAAAATGTGTACCCATTTATGTCGTATCCTTGCCATGCGATAATTATAAATTGTGGCCCTTGGATAAGTAGTGACATCAAAATGTACTTCCGCTTCATACACAGCCAAGGAGGAAGGTTGTACATACATAGATTCACGGGCCAGGTGCTATGTCGGCTGCTCATGTTACCGAAAGGATTCATTCCATCTGTACTCAACCCTAACCTTATGTTCCTCGGTTCCACACCGAACTCTTGGAAGCTCCGATCGAAGTTTCTCCACTGGGCAGAATCAGCAGGGTGTCTTAGCTTTCCATCTCTCTTACACTCCTCTGAGTGCCAACGCACAATCTTGCCTCCTTTGGATTCGCAAATAAACGCTTCAAGCGTGGGATCACGAGCGAGATACCACAACATCTTAGCAGAGGTCCTTGCTTCACCTTAGCGATGATTCGACGCTTATATCGGGATGCTTTGCACAGGACATACATGCATGTCGCATACTCTTTACTGATAGAGGATACAATCGTTCGGACATGCATGTATTCTTTCTACTTCCATTCCCAATGGACAAATAACCTTCTTTGCTTGATAGGTGGTCTTTGGGCAACACGTTTCCCTCCGGAAGGATGTCCGCTAGGAGACCTAACAACGCCGTGAAACTCTTATCGGACCAACCATTGCTTGCCTTCAATTTCAGCGGTTCAAGCACGGTTGACAACCTTGTATATTCGGCTTGCAACCGGGGAACAAAGGTCTCACCGAGTCCTCCCTTAAGCCCTCGAATTTACAAAACTCTCTCTCCTCAGTAGTTCTCTTACGCATCGCGTAGCATCCGATCCAGATTGTCATCGTGTGACCTATCCTCATCAAAAGCAATCTGATCCACATCCGCATATCGTTGACTTCCTCGGCGATGCCGTCATTACTAACTTCATGTGTAATAATCGCTCTTCACCGTGGTCGGTCCAACATGTATACCCTTTTTGAAACCCTTGAATCAAGTGCGCTTCTATTTGCGCGCGTTGTTAAACATCTTGATTACGCAATCAATGCATGGACAAGACATAAAATTTATCCCTTCTTCAACATATCACCTTTCGTGGCTCTTCTAAAAGCAACCACGCCATTAATGTACTCTTGACTCACACGGTTCTGCTTGTACATCCGGTTTGATCCATCTACACTATGCATGTAACAAATTAGTGTCAAAATTGATTAGCGATTAATTTATAGCAAACATAAAGGGTTATAGATCGTTACTCTCGGAGCTCACGAAGAAAATCGATTCCTCTCCTTTCCTTCTCCTCTCTAAGGTGGCGCAATGGGGAGGAGGCGGCGGTGTTGGGCGCTAGGGCAAGGGTCCAACCTTCTCCTCTCTAAGTGGCGCAACGGATAATTATTGATTATCTGCATGATTGTTGATTAGATACGAGACAAAAGACAAGAGGAAGATCCTAATAACTAGCAAGTTGGTCCGCGATTGCTTGCGTATCCGCTTGATATAATTGAAACAATAAACCACTGTGATGACGTTTCTTCATGGATATAAATGGAGGAAATATAAAATAGATCATTGCACATGTGACTTATCTTGGTGTGTCATAAATTCTTCTTTTTAATCTGTTATAGAAAACTACTCATGAAATTAGTTCTGATTAAGACTTTCACTTCTTTGCACGTACTTACTCGTTTTGTCTCATCGTTGCACAAAGGAATTACACCAAATTAATTAAAGGCTACATGTTTTGCTTTTCATTTTCTAGAATTAGGGTCCATCAAATTGAGAGCTAGATGTACGTTTTGCCTTTTCCCATCAAGTAGTGTATTAATTGAAACTTAAACCCTATGCTTCCGATTAAGGAATACAACAAAGAAAACAAAACATTAGGGTCTATGTACAGAGTAGCAAAATAAGGGAAATTCACTAATCAATAGAGTGGATAAAGGATAATCAGTATTACTTCATCTGTTTAATTAGGGGAGGAGCTAGGGCAGGAAAGTGGCACCGCACTGGGGAGAAGCTAGCTAGCAGATCTAAGTGGAGCCCAATGACGGGGGGCGGTTGTTATCCAAACTGCTAGCGGCGCAGAGGCATGGCAGAGGCACAATGCAGTAGTCTTGGCGAAGGCGTGTCGCTCCAATTTATACCCGCGAGGATATCACGAGCGGTTTTGTTAAGAACCGCTTGTGATAATTAATTATCACTGAGCGGTTCTAGTTCGAACCGTCAGATATATCACTGAGCGGTTCTTAATAAAGACCGTCGTGATAATCCCCACAATCATAGACGGTCTTTATTAAGAACCGCTCAGGATATTACATGACGGTTCCAAACTAGAACCGCTGCGTGATTGGGATTATCACGCACGGTTTGTGAATAGAACCGTCGTATATCACCTGAGCGGTTCTATTTACAAACCGTGCGTGATAGATGACTATCATGCAGCGGTTCTAAAAATACCGTGCGTGATAGGCTTCGCGCCACCCGCAGTCGGCAATACCCAACACGAGCGGTTCCAAAGGCGACCGCTGCGTGATGGGGCGTCTACTATAGCCTGTTTTGTAGTAGTGGCCCTTTAGAGGAAAATACAAAATCATCTTTTACTCTACACCTCCAAGATTCACTCCTCCAGTTAGACCAGCAATACATGATGTTTATATTCTCAAAAATAACTTCAGAAACTCTAGAAGAGGAATTGGTAGTCTTACAGAAGATCAAAAGGAGCTCTTTTCTCAGACCACAAACCATGACAATTGGAGATGGTTTAAAGAAGCCCTAGAGATTGAAGAAAGCATCTATCAAGACTCCAATTATCATATGGTTTTCCAGAATAAAATTATGAATATCTGGTGTGGTGGAATAAATGGTTTCTTATATAAAGGTATTGGACGCATATTACAACCAGATTGCGGAGAAGATACACTAATTAGAAAAGAATATCGCCAAATAATGATATGGTATTCAATAGAATTACCAGATGAAGAGGAGAGCACAACTTCTTGGCCAGCCATTGAAGATGATGACAGTGAATAGCAAAATATGCTTGTCTGTAAAAAAAAACTGTGAATTATATACTCCAAAAAATATTTCGGCTTCTACATACAGAAGACTCTAGCAATATAGCTTAACCTTTCTAAGGTTACGCATGTAAAAAAAAGAAAGAGAGAGAGAGAGAGAAATAGAGAGAGTAAATATATGCACTAGAAGACTTCAAAGCAGTCAGAAGAAGATGATGGCATACAAGCTTCACATTGCTGCAGTTGATCCTTCAGAAAAGAAAACAACGACGATTATCCTAAAGACCAGTATCCATGCCTATCTTACAAAGCAAGGGCACCAATAATCGGCATCAACCTGCATACTCATCCATGAGATGGTGCAGTACTTAGGCATTATCCACTCAAAAGAAGACTCCTGAAGATTCCAGAAGACCTTCCGGCCCGATCCCGCAGCTATAAAAGGAGAATAAGGGAGGCACCGAAGGGCATCATCGAAACACAAGCACCCAACATCCAAGACACAACCAAACACCATCAACCATAACACACACATCACACAACAACATCCACAACACCAAAACACACGAAGCCCACAACACACACACCAAACCCCTTCCTGCATAACCACTTCCCATGTAGATATAAAACCATCCACTACTAAAGTTCCACTAGCCTAAATAGTAGTAGCCACCTCCTTGTAAACAAAACCCTTCCAGTGTAACATATAATCATCGCGTGTATAATTACCTTAGCTTAAGGTAAGCCCTATCTTTGTGTACTAGTCGGGGTTCCTGAAAGGGGAAGCCATATGTAAATTAATTTGTGGAAATGAAGTAGTTTCCTTTCATATCTCTCAGATTAGTTCTTAGTGTGTTCATATGAAGCAAGGTTTATGCATGGTACTCTATAGGAGAAACCTCTACAGCATCTGTAAATTCCTCCCGTTTTAGGCATATGTGATTGCCGTTCTAGGGTGGTGGGTATGCTGAGAGAAGTGTTCCCTTTGGGTGGAATTGCCTGGAGTAATGATAAAAATTGCCTTATATGACCTTACTAAGTTTGTCTAGGGGAAAGTTAGCTACTTCTGAAGCAAATTAATGAAATATATGGTGAGTACTGAGTAGGACAACACAACTATTGCTGCACAAACCGGCTGAATAATCGGTTTTGCCAACCTATAAAGATCCTGAAAAATTACTATTCAAAATTTAATTAACAAATTACTATTCATGCATACTATTCATGAATCTTTTCATATCTTGTTCACTATTCATGAATACTATTCATATCTTGTACCCACTATACCGTAGTGGAGTATCCACCATACTCTTAATAATACCATTAAAATTAATCTCATATTATCTGAATTAATCATAAGCACTGAATATCAAGTAAACTTCATGAAAGTGGGCGATCACGGGAAGACATGGTGGAGGAGGATGTCAAGATGGCGGAAGGTGGCGTCACACCTCCCGCAAATTCTCGGCCGTGAGAGGTGAAGACACCGTTGATCAAGCAGTGTTCTTCCGCGAAGCAGTTCAACGTGCACCGAGAGAGGTGCTCAGATGCAGTCTTGACGGGAAGGCCATCAATACTGCGACAAGGAAGAAGCGACCATTTACGTTTTTTATAAGTATGTGGGGATGATCATCTTCGATGGCGGATGATCCTTTTATAAAAAAGGAATAAATTCGGGCGTGAGGCGAAGAGCGATCGGGAGCCAAAGCGGATCGATCGCGACGAAGAGACGATCGAGGCCGAAGCGGATGGCGATGAAGAGCGCGTCGAGGCCGGCGGATGGTGGCGAAGAGATGCATCGACAACGAAGAAACTCACCGTGGAGTCATGGCGACATTATCATAAACGGTTATTGTTAGAACCGCTCGTGATGTTCCACGAGCGGTTCTTTGTTGAAAACCGTCGTGATATGTAGTATTATCACGAGCGGTTATTAACAAGAATAAATGCGTGATATTACTCTTCACAAACGGTTTTAAGCGTAGCGATATACAGATGGTCTCTAAACCAAAACCGTCGTGATTGCATGTAATACAAACGATTTGGGTCAACCATCTGTGATGAGGCGTCCAGTATTAGCCTTTTTGTAGTAGTGGAAGCTGGAGTTGGAGTTGCAAAAACTGGGAGCGGAGCTATACCAAACAGGGCCTCACTCTCTCTCTAATTCGGAGTTCTTTTTCTCCAAGAGCTTTATTTGTTGGGTCAGTCCTCTGACCACAGCGAAGTTTTCCACCAAATGCTACAAAAATAGCAAACTCCTTTAAGTACTTTTTAAGGGAAAGGCTATTAAAAGCGATCATGGAAGCTTACCTGGATTGCCATGTTGTTATATTTGGCAAAAATAGAGTCGAGACTCGTCTCTGCTTGACGGTCCGAAATTCTTTCCCAAGCTTCATTAAGATCTTCATCATTGAAGATCCAGAGGCGATGAGGAAAGGCGACTCGGAGAGGAAAATTCCTAGCAGGGGTCGAAACCTACTGAGATTCTCTAGGAACCTCCACCTCCGCAGATGGGGTTAGAGCCACCACGGGTTCCTAAGCAGGCGTTGGCGCTGCCACCTACTCGGGGGCTAGCTCGACCTCTTTCTCCTCAGGAGCTTTCTCTTGAGGGGTGCTCTGGTCGAGATCGATTGAAGCACCAGAGGATCTACAAAGAAAGAAGAAAAGAAGCTCAAGACTATAAAACACCAAAGGTCAGTACTTACATAGGTCCTTCTTTAATGTATACATACTTGCTCGTTTTCTTGGTCTTTAGTTTGAAGCGCGATGAAGCAAAGTCCGTCTGTTCGACTGACTTCACCGGTTTTGAACCGATAGGGCTGGTTAGACCTCTTACATTCTCCAACTGGAGGTCAGGAGAAATATTCTCAACCAATTGATCTAGAACGAGATCCCTAACCATCGGATCAGAGGGCGTGGATTCGTCAACCTTCGAAATAGTTACTCCAGTAGCAACTGACAAGTCCTCAGCGACCACATTGGAGTCCACGACAACCGTCTAATTAGCGATCAAAGTTAGTTAGGTGACAAAAATCCTTAATCTAGAATATACATTTCTGTTCAAGTTACCTATCTCTATAAGACCACCATCTCGGGTGGTCGTAGGAGTGGTCGAAGCGTCAATAGGCTCATAGCTTTCAGTGGCCTCATTGATACTCAATCCGACTGACTGCGTATCAAAGAGGATTTGTGGTAAACCGATCGGAAAACATATAAAAGATGAAAATTGGTTGATATTTTTACCTTAAGTTTCTCAGCCCTCTCTTCTGCAGAAACAACTGCTAAAATCCGAGGGAAATTAGCCTTATCGCCAGGCTCTCTGGCGCAGATCATTTTGATCCGGCTTCTGATCTCATCAGGAGAAAGAGGTACAAGAATAAACGAGAGACTTTAGGATCACAAAAGTAATAAGCCAAGATAAACAAACTGGTTAGATTCTTTTAGGACTTACCCTTTTTGGAATCTTTGGTCGCGTCATCAAGACTAATATACCAGAGCATCGAATGTGCTCGGGACTTCAGAGGACTAATCCGGCGTATGGAGAAATTTCTTACTACGTGCTAGGAGGTTAAACCCCTCACACTAAGCTGTAGGATGGCTTTAACACATCTCCCCACTTTTCGCTCCTTCTTCACGGAGGAGCGCCACTCTGGATTCTCGACCGCCTTCCTACCAGTATAGTAAAGGCTGTCTTTTTTAGTGACCGTTATGTAGAACCAACTTTTCTTCCATGACGACTACAAAGACTTTGAGTACATACGAATGTACTCATCAGCCTTTCCATTGTGGAGGCGCAAGGCACACTCTCCAAGTGTCTCCATCATCTTCCCCGACTTCGCCATCCTGTAGAAGTACTTGAATATCTCTAGATCTGTGGCAATCCCCAAGTATGCTTCATAGAGATAGACAAAGACGCTGAGATTGGCAATGGCATTGGGGGCAAGGTTCACTAATTCAACTCCATAGTGCTCCAAAATCTTGGGGAGGAAGGAGTGAACTGGTAACCTAAATCCGCATTCAATATATGCGAGGAAAATAGGGATTTCCCCACTTCGTTGCTCGGAGAATGCTCTCCAGCCGCTGATCTCCAAGAAATCAAATCCTTATCAGGAAGCAACCCGATCTTCTCTAGACTCTCAAGTTTCCTTTCGCTCAAATCAAAAACCAACCAGTTGGTGATAGAGTCCGACATGGTTGAGTTTTGGATGAAGGGAGAAAGGGGGTCGTAGAAGGTTGTAGGCAAGAGGAGGTCAGAGGCAATTTTTCTCTCAGGAGATGAAAAGGGAAAGCAGGAGGCGTAAAAACCCTAAAGCCTTGCGTTGAAGAGATTTTATAGCCGCAATTCTTTAACCACATCGGGGAGTTACCCAAAGTCTAACGGACACAAACCAGAGTCCAACGGACAGAGAAACTCTTCGGGCCCCAGGAAGTTTCTCAACTTTAAAGTGAATACATACCATCTCGTATATCATGGGATTAAATGAGGGTCTGCCCGATACGACTTTATTGGGAAGAAAGTGTTCACATGACCAATTCATTTAAAGTTTGAGGGCTAGCTGATGAGGATTAAAAATCTCTATGTATTATCTTAATACATAATAAAAGACCATATGTCTTCATGGTCGTAACCCCTAAGGCAAATGACCCCTGTGGTAAGGATTCCAGAGGTTACATAATAAGTATCTTGGTCGGATGAGGTCCTGTACCGAGTCCCCGACCAGATGACTACTCGTAGAAGCAATGAACTAGCATCCGGATCTAACTCCGAGTATATTCCTTACTGTGTGATGAATTGAACATATGTTATATTTGTTCCATACCACGCGACATTTTATGGTTCTAAGACACTAACAACAACCACCATATGGTTGAAGTGTCTCACAGACATTCAACCACCGGACGGTTGATATTTCATCAACCAACACCTCACTCCGACCAGTCGCGTCACTTCCAACAGGTGTCTTCTCCAGGAACAACTGCCACCTCTTCGATGGTTATTTAAAGATGGAGCATGGAGAAACGAGGAGAAGAGACTGCATCAGATTGAAGCATGGCAATCGGTATTAGATTCATGTTTCAAGTCTAATTTAGCAGCATAGTAAACATTACGCTCAGTGTACACTACACCATGGCATAGTATTAAGGGCAATTATCTGTCGGGAAAAAATTGGATTAGTGGCAAAACATCTGCCGGCAATATCCAAGAAATTGAGGGTCGGATTATCTGCCAGAAATAATTATTTTCTAGTACAATTTATCTGCCAACAATGTTTTAACGTTAGCTACAATATATCTGCCCTAGAAAAAGTCAACAAAGTCATGTTATCTACCGGCGATGCTCACCATCCTTCGGGCGCACAGCTAAAAAATGTAATCGCCTGAGGTGCCAAACCCTACCCCCAAATTCCCCTCCCGACGCCTCCCTTCCTCTTTGCTCTCTCCCACCTCCCAGCGTCTCCTCACCCGACCAACCACCTCCCAATGCCGCCCTCCTACCCGTCTGCTAAGCTGCTTCGAGGAGCACCTCGACTTCACGGTGGCAGAAGTGGCGTCGGAGTGCCGCCACATCTCGCGCCTTGGCCTCGACCGCAGCGTCGATGCTGAAGAGAAGGAGCTCCGCATCTAGGCCGCGCGCGTCACCGGAGACCAACCCAGGGGCGGTGGTCGAGGGGGGAACAAAGGGGTGACCGACATCTTCGGGTAGGTGCACCCCGGCATCGCCGCTGATGTCGTCGACTGCGTGAACCGCGACCGCTCCGTCGTCGTTGGCTGGGGCCTGCTCATGCACGCGCACGGCCCGTGTCGCCTCCCCGTCAGTGCCTCCTCTAGCTCTGGCTTGCCGGCCTCCGGCTCCCCGGCGTTGCGTCGCCCCGGCTCCCTACGCCTCCTACGGCCACCGCCGGCGCTTGGCCTACCCCCCATGGCACCGCCTCCTCCACCACCTGTACCGCCTTCAGCCTGGTCCCCGGCCCTCAAGCACGCCCCTCCCCTGGGTCTCGCCTCCTCAGCCCGCGCCGTCCTCTGCCGTCTATGCCCTGCTCAAGCCCAGCTTCTCGGCCGAGCCCTGCGCACTCACAGTCCGGCGGGCCTCCCTCCCGCTCGGCCTCCGGCCGTCGGCGCCATGGCCCAGCCTCATCGGCCCGGACACCGCCGCCCCTATCCGCACTGCTCTCCTCCTTCCTTTTACTGCTACAACCAACTTTGCTTTACATTAAACATGATTTCATTTTGATGTTTTGATGATTTTGATTTGTGATAATGGATGCTCATGCGGGTACGCTGGGCGAGGACATTCGTCGAGCACGGCATGGCTAATGGCCGCTTTGCATCGTCTCCAAAGAGGTAGTGCTAACTGCTTTGATGCATTCACTTTGCTATGTTAATTACGAAAATGGATTAAGCTTTTTTGCCCATTATATCATTCGTTGTTCAACTTCATTTGCTTGTCTTGATTTTTCAATTTATTGAGTGTATGCTTATGGTAACCAGGGAGCTCTTATTTTTCAATACATTCTTTTCTTTTATATAATTGTTTAATTCATGGAGCATGCTATCATATATATCATGGATGCAATCCTCTTCTTCTTTAGATATAAGATTAGTATCAATAGCCATTTTGAGATCCAACAAAAAGAAACTCATTATCTGATATGCACTTGTAGAAAGCAATCAGAGGTAATTATATTCCTGTAATGTTTACTCTAGAGCACTTGATTCTATCAAAATTCTCTGTAAACTGCAATGTTTACTCTGGAGTTTAACAATTGCTTAAAATCCTAATCAATGGTTTTCACATTTATATGATATATCATGGGTCCTTCTGGAGCAGGAAAGACTACTTTTCTCAATGCTGTGTTAGGTAAAACATCAGGATATAAGAAGGATGGGCTAGTCCTTATAAATGGAAAATACGGATCGATGCTTGATCATACAAGAAGATCATTGGTTTTGTGCCACAAGATGATATCATCCATGGAACTGACGGTCGAGGAAAATCAGTGGTTTAGCGCATCTTTGCGCAGTATTAGATACATCTCAAAGCATGATTCTTGATGTGCATGGTTATTATTCTTCATGACTACTCTGTGAAAATATCGAAAACAATGTCCATTTGTTTAGATACAATACAGTATTATTACCGAATATGGTTATTATGCTTTGTATGAGGAGCTTGATGCAAAGGACATGGAGCGGACTAGAGACGTTTACAGGGAGTGTCTGAAATTGATTCCGCACAAGAAATTCACTTTTGCCAAGTTATGGCTCATAGCAGCCCAGTTTGAGATAAGGCAGAAGAATCTAAAGGTTGCACGGTAGATTCTTGGAAATGCAATTGGGATGGCTCCAAAGTGCAAGATATTTAAGAAGTACATTTACATCGAAATGATCTGGGCAATTTTGATAGCTTGTAGGACTCTCTATGAGAAGTATATTGAATGGTCTCCGACAAAGCTGTTATGCCCGGAGGAAGTATGCAGAAATTAGAAAAGAACCTTAGCGAGACGGTCGTGCTCGATCAATATATGAGCTTGCTATTGCTTAGCTTGACCCTTCATACGCCGAGGTTCTATGGAAGGTATGTTGTTCTTGATGTTATCCTCTTAGCTTATCCACATTTTATGGTTTGTGGAGTGGCCCGATGGATATGTTCTTCTTATTCCAAAAATCATTGTAAATGATGCTCCAATGAACAATCTATTAGCCTTATTTTAGTTCCTAGAATCTATAGGTTTCATTTATAGTAAACTGGCAAATTGGGCACAGTTTGCCTTTAAGAGACACCATTCATTTGATAGAAATCTATTGATATAGCTATCTAAGATTTGCTTAATTTGGTGGTGGTTCTACCTGTTCTTTTATGGCCGTTTGTTTGTGAGGTTTTTGTTTGGTCCTGTAGAAGCTCTTTTTTTTACATGCGCTCTTCATTGTCATTTTGGGTGTATTTCTGTTTGCTACATGCTCTTCTCATAAAGAAATATACTACAAGTATTGTAGTATATAGGACTGGGTTGATCATTGCCCAACATCACTTAAGTCCATGTTATTTCGATCAACACATTTTTTGGGAGGATTATATTTCTTTCGTGCTTATGTGCACGGAAACCAATTTGATCTAGCTTTGTGAAACACATGCTCAAGCTCTTGGTCTTTGATACGAAAGTACATGCATCCTTCGTTAGTATGTCACACATTGACTATCTTCTTTGCAAATGCAGGTGTGTATTGCAGCAATTATTTTTTTAGTTCTATGTTATCGACAACCAACTCCTTCAAGAACAGTAAAAGTGAATACGAGATAAAACAAGGATGCTAGACAATGCATACTCTGGAAATTTTACTTGCCTATAAGTTTTTTTTAAAAAAATTGATGTGTTGCAGTGTGTCGAATGTTGTTGTTTGACTTGTCTTTTGGTGACTAATCCAGGAGAAGAAGAGGAAATATAGAACTTGGAGTTGGAAAATGGGTATCATATTTGAACCGAGAGAAGAAACGGAGGGAGTAGATGATAACAGGTTGAAAATAAGTAGTTTCTATGATATTGCGATCCTTTATATGCATATGTTTAAATTATTTAGAAACCATTGATTTGGGTTGACAAGTTCGGTGATCGATTACATGATTTTCAATAACTTAATTTTGCAAAATTTTCTAGTTGACATTCTCTTGAAATATTTTGCATTGTACTATGGTGGTCATTGGACTTAATCTCATTCTCGAAGTGTGGTAGGACTTTGCTCTCTAGCCATTGAGGCGGTGTATTAGTAAGATAGTGTCAATTCCCTTTGCTACCTCGAGTTTAATCAATTCACAGTTCTGTCTGCAAAAATATATTGATCTTTTGGTGACGATCTAATGCCATATATAGACATATTTGTAATTATGGGATAAGAGTCGGTCGATAATACACAAATGAATAAATCCAACAAGATTTGCTTTGATCATGTAAAGTATGATGACCCTTTACCTAATGTATTTCTCATTCCAATACTTAGGTTGGGCTATGACTTTTATACCAAAATTCTTTGGTAATTTCTTTGGGTGATTGACGGATTGAGTATGCCATGCGAACTCCATTATATTATTTCACGATTTTTTGTGGATATCTCTGGAAATATCCCTTGCCCCAAATCTCCTGGAGAAGTCGGTGACATTGGTGTTGCATTCTACTACTAACATTGGGGTTGCATTACGATACAACACATAAACCCAACCCAAATTAATCGCCCAAGTGCTTTGTTTCAGCAAGGTGGTATAAATGAAGGAGAGGACAAGAGTAGCATTTGTTAGAGAATTGAGGAAGAAACCGTGTTACATTGGCGTAAATCGTGCGAGGTCGATCGAGAGCCTTTCACTTGCTCCCCAATCTCTTGATCATGATTTCTTGAGCTAAGAATGATATCCGATAATCACAGCTTTGTTGTGGCTCTTTGTTTGCTTCAACTTTTGCAAGAATTATCTTATAGAGTACAAACTTGAATAGCTACTATACTTGTTCGTCGTATCTGCCTATTTGGTGATAAATTTTTGCATTGTTCTTCGTAGGAGAGAGGGCTCGGTGTTGACAAGTACACATTCCTAACGTATTTATGCTACTTGACATATGCTCCACTATATATTCTTTGGACCTATTATAGCTACAATGCGTTTGCGACTCGAGTTGGTCTTCTCTAGGTAATTTTTTATTGCGACTAATTTGTCTCATTTCAAGCTGAAAGTAGCAAAAGTAGTTTATGAAATGAAGATGATTTGCCACATTTAGCATGATTCTTAGGCTACAGAGTCAAAACAATAATTAGTTTAAAAAATGGGTTGCTTTGAAAATTCTAAAAGGAAATTATACTCTTGAATAGGTTGATTTGTAACTTTGGCATGATTGTGAAAGTCCAAATTTCAGTTTTGAGAAGAAATGTAAAAAAACATTTGTAGTTTAGATACATTTGCAATTGTTTTTCTCAGTCTTCTATACTGAGTTCAGGTCCCTATTTTTTTGAGATCTTCATAATTAGCTATGGGGTAAGATTATATTATACATACTGCATTTTCTAGTAAATGTGCTCCGAGTTTACTTCGGAGTTCAGTTACTTATGGAATTTTATTCTTGCACCCTTTCCTGTTAGTGTTATTTGCATGTTTTAACACTGAGCGGTTCATTGCAGGTAGGAGTTGAAACACCTGAAAACATGCCTAGGTGTATAAATAATTGTCACAACCTAGAAATTTATAGGCATTGGTTAGTCCTTACCTAACTTATTTCACGAGCATGGTTAACTTGCTTATTTTTTGTTCCTGAAATATTGGTCAAATCTTTATCCAACAATTTTCGGTGAAGTTTCTCTCGAAGCGTGATTTGATAGACTATATAGTTCCACATTAAGTTAATTTGTATTTAGATCAAAGCGCCCTTGTATTTACATTGAGTTAATTAAAGTTTGATTTTAGGTGACCATTAGAAGTAGGTGTCGGAGGGCGCACATCATTAAGAGATTAAACCCGAGGTTAAACTATAGGATAAGTAGTTGGTAAGAAGGTTAGATGGAAATGGTATTGTAGTTAAGCTAACCAAGGTAATCCATACGAGATGACTAGGAATGGTCATTATCGATGGCGATAATCTATGCTTAACTAAAGTATAGAGGCAAGATTACTTAGAAAGGATACTAAGTTAATTGATTCGAGGCCATCACTAAAAGATACTAAGTTAATACAAATTACATTTCTTTCGTTTGTATTTTTGCCTAAGTACTAATTAAAAGCGTATACCCACAATAAATTATTTTCATTTGCTTGTAGGTCAGTGATCAATCACGAACATAATTGGTCCTCTAGTGCATCTGCTTTGCAAGTCAGCTTGAGTTTGATATCGATGTCGGGAAGGAGGCTGCTTGGGCAATCTCTAATGCCACATCTGGTGGGACGCATGATCAGATAAAGTATGATACTTGCTCTCCATTATTTTTTATCCTTATGTTTGCTTTTATGCAAGTAATTAGCAACTTTATTTTTTTAATGACACATCATTTGTCTGACAGCCTAGGTCCAAGGTATTGTTTTTTTTCCCCACCAAATACCTTGGACCTTTGGTTGAAACATCAACATTTATTTATTAATTTTGCTGAAAATGTAAACACTTGGAGGAAAATGTAAACACCTGTATAAACTGTTGTACTCTTTTCGAGATATATGTTGGTTTTAATTTGAGACTGATCTATGGATTCTCTTATTTCCAGCTTGTCGGAAGGAAGGGATGTATATGTAATGTACTGCCTTACATCTTTCAGAATACATGAAGTGGTTGTCAATCCTTTTCGTAATAAAGAACTATCTCCGGCATTTCTTGAAAAGCAATTTTGAGATGCTAGCCAAGATTCCCCACCACAAGATTCGCAGCTTAGTAAATGATATGCGACTTTTCGAGTAAAACTAGGAGTCGAGTAGTCGGTCGGCTTCACCATAGTCGAAATTATGCCTTGCTCTTGGTCATGTAGAGGCCGAGTACATTCCCTTTCCATTTGATGCGAGATCATGTGAATCACTTATGTTTTGCCCATGAAAGAGAGAACGATCGAGGCGGGTGGCAAACATTTTACTTCTTGTTTTGTTTGGTACCTGGTTTCAAATATTAGTGTAAGTTTAATTATCACCATATTGTGAAGTGTGAAGTGTATCTTTTACCCTATCCCTTACTGTTATGTTTTATTTCTTGGATGTTGCTAAATATATGAGTTGCAACTTTCAGGTATTGGCTATATGTAGCAATTAGGTTGAACTTTCAAGTATTAGCTATATGTAGCAATTGAGGGCAATTAACTGACGGCAATAGAACTAACTCTTAGGGAAAAAAACTTATCTAGGGCATAGCTCGCCGAAAACATGCAATCGAGGGCAAGTTAATCGCTAGCAATACATATAATCTGCCGGAAAACTCTAGCTGCGGGAAACTCTAGCGCTAGGGAAAACGACTTTTCTAGGGTAGTTAGCTGCGAGAATGCACATATCTGTAAAATGTTTTTCCGTGACACTTCTACCGCGAGAAATAAGTCTTAGAATACACATTCCCAGCAAATAAATTGCCGGGAAAAGCAGTTTTTCCCGGCAGTTGCATTGCCCTTAATACTATGCCATGGTGTAGTGGTAATTAGGATTAGTCCACTGCCTTGTCGAGGGCACCCCCTGTAATAGCTAGTTCATAGCAATAAAGAGCAGTCTCATTCTCTCCTAAGAACTCTTTGCCATTTTCCTCTGTTTATTTCGTAAGATCAGCGACTCGATCGTCGACAGTGGGTTAAGGTAAAACGAGGGCTATTAGAATATATTAAGACAAAATTAAAGCCATGGTAATATTTTCTTTCTTTGTCTCTTGCATCTACGCCTACGGTCAACATCTTCATGCACCTAACCAAACAACATCTCTGTAAATCGACCTACCGCCAAACACACAACCAAACACCATCTCTTGCATCCCTCTAGCATGTCCCAACCCAACATGTCCCTATAAAGCAACCAGGCCCAAGGCCACCCACCCAACCAATCACAACCTACATCGCTGACGGTAACACCAGCGCTATGCATGTGCAGCGCGATGGGATGTCAACACGGTGTACATATGAGCGCTTGAGCCAAGTCACTTTTGCAAGTTGGTTGGCGTTGTGTTGCTAAAAGAGATAAAGTGATAGGGCTCACCTTAGCATTCCAAAAAATGCTAAGCAATGAAGATGCCCTAAACTAGGGTTTGGCGTTGTGTGCACATGTGATGAAGTGAAAAGGCAATTGTGGAAAATTTAGCAGTCCATTTGGCAAATTAAATTAAAGTTGCGATAAATCAGAAACCCCACAACAAGTCACTGGTATTGTCCCTTACCCCCTATAAATCATTGTGGTTCATTGGTCCCTCACAAGTCATCTTTACCATCCACAAACAACTCTATAACTCCATTTTCTCCGGCTCTTCACTAGTTTCTCATGAAATCATGACACATCAATATAGCCATGAACACCGGATCTGGTAGACAGCTGTCCTGGTCTCTCCTCTTTTCCTCACCGTTAATGTGTCTTTCTTCACCGCTATGTCGTGGTTGAAGGAATTTTTTTAAAATAATACATTTTAAAAAAGAATTACAGAAATAAATAATCAAAAAAGAAATTTGCAAAACTAGACCTCTGTCGGGACCCTATCACCCATGAAACAGATAGGAGCTGGATCCCTAAATTGCTCTTGTTTGAAAGGACCGCATGCCAGTGCAGAAGTGCCTATGACGGCAGATGTCTAGTTTTGTAAAAAAAATTGACTATTTATTTCTGTAATTCTTTTCTTTTAATGTATTATTAAAAAAAATCCGTGATTGTAGCTGCGCCTCCCTACCGGGTCCCATGTGTCATACAATGTAAGGAACCCTGGGTTATTTTCGTAAGACCGAGGCCCCCTCCCGGTCTTATAGAAATAACTCTGGGTCTCAAGTAAATGGATTCTAAATTAACTCCATCTAAGGGAGAAGACCCGTCTAAAACTAGAGTTCTGAGGATCATGCGTACTGCTCCTCTACAAGCACTACATGATGACTGGCTCCCGGTCTTACGGAAATAACCTGGGGCTTCAAGTAAATGGATTCTAAATTAACTCCATCTAAGGGAGAAGACTCGTCCGGAACTAGAGTTCTGATGATCATGCGTACTGCTCCTCTACAAGCACTGCATGATGACCGGTTCTCTAAACGGTCCGAGTCCACCCTTAAACG
Source organism: Phyllostachys edulis (assembly GCA_036346405.1). NCBI lineage: Eukaryota > Viridiplantae > Streptophyta > Magnoliopsida > Poales > Poaceae > Phyllostachys > Phyllostachys edulis. Next base: position 24,756,308 of record CM070568.1, on the reverse strand, counting down.
AGTTAAAAGGGAATTAAAAAACAATGGGTATGTGACCGTGTTGTCTCCCAAGATCAACGACCAACACGCCCATACCCTCATTCAACGATAATCATAGTCATACAACATTCATATATTGATAATCCAAAAGACACACATTATAATAGTTAAGTCTACAACTATTACAAAGCGGCCGACCTGCCAAATTCAAATAAAAACATTAAGTAGCAGCAGAAGCAATATAAATAAACCAAAAGGTCCAGCTAGTGTGCCCCATAACCCATGGCAACCGATTGGGAGTTAAAGAACAACACTATTCGTTAGTGTCGCCAAAATCGGCGCTAACGAAATCATCGAGCGTAATATCATATTCACTTGAATTTGCAGCAACCGGGTTAAGTACAATTGTACTTGCAAGTCTTATACAAATTAAAAATATTTATGCTAGAGGATATTCAAAAGATGGCATTAGTGGCTTAGTTTTATGGAAAACACAACAATTTTCATCCTACACATACTAGTTTTACAATTGCCATTTAGAAAACAGATTTAAAACAAAAGTAAAATATGTGACAGAGATAATCATAGATATATAAAGAGAGCAAACAATACCAAAGTGACAACCCACTTTGATAAACTAACATGCATGAATACCCGTTCATGCCGAATACCGAGTTGTAACCATGCTAATTTTAATTTGAAGTCTAACAATGATGTCAATCAATACCAAGTGTCGTCCATAATCGTGGACACGGCTATTCGAATAGATTTAATACCCTGCAGGGGTGTACATCTTTACCCACACAACTCGATTAGCCCGTCAGCCTCCAGAATAATAGCACACTTCCTATGGTGTGCCGACCGGGTAAATTGAGATTTGGTACTTTTTAGCAAGACCATCCTATTGAGAAGAGTCAACCTTGCACGATGAACCCCAACGTAGTACAAGCTACCGATAGAACTTGCTAAGCGGGCATGCAAGTTGTGCCGAATATACCGATGCAATGTAAATAAAGAAAAACAGTGCTCTCATGCACATTATAGAAAATTACATCGGTCCTACGGATAAGTGATCAAACACACATGCCCTCACACCACCTATGACTCAACTCAATAAGAATCTCCCCTTACTTGACCAAGCCGGCCCCAATCCAGCCTGTGGGAGTACAAAAGTTACTTAGCATGACAACCCAAAGTTCGGTCCTTGGCGGTCCAGATAAGTCCAACCACATACCCAAGTCTTGTGCACGAAAGCACCCTCACTAACATCCACTTGTGCAGACCCAAATACTTTTTAATAACAAAGTTTAGACTCAAATAACTAGATACGAAGATCTGGACAAAAATCAGAAAAAGAAAAGAGTGAAGGTGTCTCCCATGATTGACGAGCTAATCCCATCAACCGATCTAACGTATCGACTAGACCTGCATGTCAAAGTAACCCCATATATATATATAATATATTTCACACAACCTAACTTAAGCATTCATGTACTGGATTAATTCAAGGATAACATCACTAATAGGACATAACTAGCTACACATCACAAAAATATCGACATAACAAATAGCATGCAAGCAATATCATTGTATTTCAATTAACTAACTTAGCAAAACTGGGATCAACATGATGCCAAATAAAGTTCAAATGATGCTTGCCTTACTGGAAGTCAAGTTGCTCGCTCTCGGTAGGGTATGAGTCTACGTTGATCACTTCGGATTCTATACAAAAACAACATCAAATCAACCCCGAGAAAAACCTAAAAATTGAAAGTGCTAAAAAATGTATGAATTTTCTACAATAGCTAGAGGATGATTTTAGATGAATTTAGGTGAAAGAATTATTCCATTTGGAGTTTGTATGTGAAAGTTACAGTAGTTTGAAAAATCAGGTTTTGGAAAAAGGCTGAAAAATACCCTTCGGTTACTATTCATTTGAAATTATCTTTTTCGCGAAAATTTGCAAAATAGTGGTAGAGAAAAGGATCGCATAGATAAATATAGAATAAAAATTTATGATCAAAATAACTTGGTTCATCTCGTTTGGAGTTCATATGAATTAGTTATGAATTTTCAAAGTTAAAAGTATTTTCTAGTGTAAAACTAATTCAGTTATGGATCAATCTCCAAAAACTATATTTTATGGGATAGTGACATATTTGAAACCTATTGCAAAATAAAGTTCACTTAAAATGAAAATTATCAAAATTGGTTTCACGAGATTTTGAGTTAAATTGAATTAGTTATGGATTTTTGAAGTTAAAGACATTTTTCAGTGTACAAATAAATCATTTCAGAATTTATAAAAGCATTTAGTACTTTCCTTATCGAAGTCTACCCTAGCCTCAGTCGTTGATGTGCGGGGTCTAATGAATAGTGTCATTTTTCATTTAAACTCTGAATTAACCTGAACTAACAGGTGGGGCCCATAGGTCATAGACTCAGTCTTATGAACTCGATCCACCGGTGCAAAAGCACAGTGCACAACGTGCTTAAGGGGCCAGGCCCACAAGTCATTGACTCAGAGCCATCATTAAACCTATTAACACATGATTTCCTGACAGTGATTCGGTTTCAATCCCGAGCTACAGTGCTGTCGGACGTTCCGACAAACAAAACTCCTCCGAGCTCTTCCTTGCCCGGCGTCTCGCCAGTGCTACACGCCATGGCGGCACTGGCCAAGGGCAGGAATGAGTTCACAATAGCATTGCACACCTAATGGAAGTGGTGGCGGTGGCTGAGCCGGCCTAGAACGGCGGCGAGCCGGAGATGGGTTGCGGTGCAAATACGACAAAAACGCATGTCACGATATATCTCCACACTGTGCCACTACGCAGGTGCCAAAGCTTCTATGAGGTTTAGTGATGCTACTTGAGCCAAGAAGAGAGGTCGGGGATGGCCGGAGTGGTGTCAGCGACAAAAATGTCCACGACGGCGATGAGCTTCAACGCGAAGGGAAGATCCTGAGGAGAACTAAGAGAAATGAATGTGCGGGAAAGTACAAGGGAGCTATGGAGATGGTCAGTGAGCGAGCAATTGGACGATGTCTCACCAGAACATCGTTGGGGAAGAAGGGGGTCCTTTCGGCCGAAAATGAAGAAATCTTGAAATCCCCGAGCTACTGTGTGTCAAAGCAAAAATTGATTGAGGGCTTCTTTTAATCATGATCAAATACGAACGGTGACGCACAAGATCGAGGAGAAAATTCACCCGATGCGAGGATGACCAAGATGGACACGACGCGAAGCTCTGGTGCGCACTCTGTAAGCTGTGGGAGCACTACCTCATCCCGGATCCTACTAGTGACAACAAGGGTTGGCATCAACAAAATGGAGATGGCATGCAAAGGAGGAGCTGAGGGACAAAGTGACCGGAACTTTACCGAAGAACTGAGCTCAAACGATGTTCCCTCTCCTCGACAGCCAGAGGAGAAGTAGGGAAGATGGAGGCACATGAAGGGGTTTTAACCCAGGAAAATGACGGAGAAGTACATGGCGTTGGCTGGCATAGCTCGAGGAGTGATTGCATGGGGTGGCACGATCACGAAGGTGACGGCATGCGGCAGGGTGCGGTGAGCGCAAGGCATGCGCGCTCTGCGTGAGCCCAACGGGAGGTAGAGGATGAGCCTTACAAGCAGGCCCGGGGTGGCAGCGGCACAAACCAGTGCGGGACGGGGTCGAGCTAGGGTCCGGTGCGGCGCAATGACGCTTAGTCGATTTGATCGAATCAAGTCGAGTCAGGTCCGAGTCAGTTGAACAGAGAAGGCATTTGACTAGTTTTAAAATCAAAACTTCCACTTTGACCGGTTGAGTAAAAATAGCAAATAAAATCCTAAAAATCTGAAATTAATCAGAGCGGTTCCTGGGATGTCCTAGTACTTATACAAATTCTTAAACCTCATTGTTCATGACTTATTTGCTTATTCTAAATTCAAACCTAGAATAGGTTATTGAAATGAGTTTGAATTTTCTGTGGGTTAAGTTCCAAAAATTTGGGAAAAATTATATTTAATTATGATAAATATTATATAATTTGAATAAATTATTTTATAGAGATCTTTGTAAGGACTTATTTTAGTTTTCATTGGAGGAGTTGATTTAGGTTAAAGTTTAATCTTTGATTAAGATTTTTCAAGTGCAATAAATAATGCAAATACTTCAAAAACAATATGCATGTTGATGATGCACGAACCTTGGACTGTTTTAGCCCTGTAGCACTTTTTAATTCCAGTTTTGGCCCCCTTATCGTCAAAATTCCGTTCTAGCCCCCGAGCACGTGTTGTTGTCTCGGGCCAAGAACAACCGAAGTTCATGCCGATCGACTAAGGCGGCAACTAGGTCTTTGCCAACCGACAAGCAGACAACTTCGATTCTTGTGCAGTCGAGCTCGGCGGCGACTAGTTCTTCGCCGCCCACTCTCAGCGACAAGTTCGTTAGACCCTCCGTCTTCGCATTGGATGCAAAATGGAGATTAGGGTTTGGAAAAATGGAGATTAGGGTTTGGAAAAAGAATGGAAAAGAATCTTTAGGGTTTGCAAAAATGGGGAAAAAATTAGGGTTTCCAGTTTGGGTTAGCGGTTTTATGAATCTGAAGTTTTGTTCGACTATTTCAATAAGGGTTTGAGCAGACGCGATATTTGTAAAAAAACATTCATTAAGAAATACGGGCATGGAGGTTTGTAAATTAGGGTTACATTTTACGCAAAATCGAAATTGTCTGATGGACTTGATTGTGTACTATTTGGACAATTTGATATGTGTTATGGAATTGTCTCAAAATTTAGGATTTATGTTGCGAAAAATTGGATTTTAGGTTTGGGACATTAGGGTTTCATGATTTCATGTGACTTGGAATGTATGGAAAAAAGCGCATTGCAACTCCATTCGAGATATCGATATACAATATGGCGAGTACACAGATAATGTACCTGATAACACCGGATATCTGGCGTAGAAATATAGCAAAACAAAATAACAATACAAATATACGCAAACAAAATTGCATAACACCGGATATAACAAAGTTTAAGGTTTGCACAAATGGGGAAAAAATTACGGTTTCGAGCGGACAGAAGCACGTTACACGTAGTGACATGGTATGATGGTTCGGCTAATTGCTTTAGTCATCCTTGGTACTACTATTACGGTACACTGCGACACAAGCATCCGGACCTTATAAGTATACATGCCTTTAGGGGATAGTAAAAAACATGGGGGGTAGGACGGGGGACTACTACGTAAAGACATGACCTACTGCATGGACCGGGGCCATTTTCCCTTCCTTGCCAGCTCGGCGTTGAACTCCTCACCGGCCTTCCCCGTCCCCTTGTCGTGGGAGTGTCCACGTTGGGCTGGTATATCGAAGTCGTCCATATCCTGCGATTCCATGATGTAAGTGCACCGTATATTTAAAATCGTAAAAAGGATGTAAATTATGCATAACTCACGTCGTCGATACGGACTACGCCCGGGCGACCAGATACGATGTGGCGGCCAGGCTCAGACGCATGAGCCTTTCCCTTGCCCTTGTCGCGGGACTGTTGTAACGTCCCAAAATTTGGCTTTTCAAAAATCTTTTGAGTAGTTTAGATACCTGGAAAATTTCACCAAATTTTATTGGAATTAATAAAGCTTAACCGGGAATTTTCTAAATTAAAAATATTTAATTTGACTAACCTAAACATCAATTAAGTAAAAACCTGTGTTATTTGGCTTCCTTGTGTTCCAAGGAATTTTCTGGGATTTTTCTGGATTTATTTGCTATTTATTTGGATCTCCTCGATTTTTTGGATTTTCTTTAATTCCAAAAATCCTGTTTTCTCTCTCCTGCGCACTGCTACAGTACCCGTCGGGTACTGTTCATCCGGGTCCATGCGCTACAGTAAATCGCGAATTACTGTTCATCATCGTTTTCCTGGAGCGAGTCGTCGGCCGAACGAACAGGAGCAGTGCGCGTTCGTTTGAAACTCAAAATTTCAAAATCCCATATCTTTCTCATCGGTGCACCTAAACGCGAGCCGTTTGCGCTCACGCGTCCGTCTTGATCTCCTCTTCCAATCCCCTGATTTGGTTTTCTCCGAATCAATCTAATTTCGTCGCAATCTGCAAAATACCGAGCTCCTCCCAAAAGTCTTTTCCGACGAACTGCGCCTTCATCCGACGTCCTCCGGCCGAACCGTCTGCGGCGTTGGCTTCGCGTCGTCATCCTCTACGTCATGGTACCATCCACTTCGCCCGAAGATCGCCGGAGCACCGTCGGCCATTAAGCCCAAACGTGTTCATCGCGTTGCTCGCTTCCTCGGTGAGTTTCTCTAAAATCCGATCGCGTCATCTCGTGCCCCTCGTTCATACCTATCTTTCCCCTCTTTTAGATTCAAGTTTCATCAACCGTGCGCTGAGAATCGAGCGTTCTCTCTCCTCTTGTACGTCGTCCTTCTCCGGCCAATTACTCCGCAACCGTTGATCCCCTGCCTTCAACTCCACCACCGTTGGGTTTGCATCGCCGCGTTCTACGCCGTGCTCACCTCCCTTTTCGCAGAGCATCGCCGGAAGCGTTACGCGTCCGTGAGGCCGCCGTGGTCGCCGTTCTTCGTGTCGCTGCCGTCGCATGGAGCCGAATCTTGATGTCTGGACCGCGTCATCATCTCCGCCTCGTCGTTTCCTTTCCGTTTTGCCCTTCATCACCGCTGGTTCGCCTTCGTTCATCGGCACCTCCATGAGCAAGAACAAGCCAACCTTCTGTGTACTGTTCATGTCTGTATGTGTCCAGTATGTGCGTTTCATCTTTGTGCCCTGTTGCTTGTTTCGTTTCTCTGTTGAACCGAAGCCTCAAATCTCCATCTATTCTATGCTTTCCCATCTCAATTCCAAAGATCAGCCACGCCATGCTAATTCCATGCGCATGAACCGGCCGGCAGCTTCCTGTTCTCTTTATCTATTATCTATTATCTATTGATTTTCTTCTCTGTTGTTTATACTCATCTATTGGTTCATCCCTGCTAGTCTTTCTATACCTGCTAGTCTTTCTATCGTTAATTCCTTTCTCTAATCCATGCTTTGCCAAAGCTAATGCTAATTGCCGCCATGCACCAAACGAATCGGCCAAATTTCGTTCTGCATGGTCCTGTATTCGCCAGAAAATTGATGCCGCCGATGCTTGACATGTCGCTTTCTTCCCTCTTCAATTGGCCGCCTCTGTCAGCCGTAGTCCGCTTCCTATCTTGCCGAAGCCTTCGTTGTTGCCGCCTCAAGGCTTCTGCATGCATGTGTCGTTTGCTAGCTTGCGATGCTTGTCTTGTTGCTTGCTTGTACGCATGCGTGTGTTCTCAAGACAAGATCGCCAAGATGCATCGATGCATGCATGCGTGAGGCTTCTGCCGATGTGCTAATTGTCGCTAGTTTAGATGGCATGCAAGAAAACAAATATCTAATCCTCTCTCTACATGTAGACCCCACATGTCATCCACTAAATTAGAAACCCTAATTATTCCTCTCTTACATGCGGGTCCCGATGTTAGTCAACCTTGGTCAAACCCTAGCCATGAGCTTGGTCCACCTTGACTAGCATATCTCTGTGGACTCGTCCATAGACCAATGGCCCACATGTCAAACCCTAGTCCTATTTTTGGGAATTAATTTAATTCTTGAAAAGTCCTTTATCTTGTTGGTCCCATATGTCGCTATCTTTACCTTATTTCTAGAATTATTTTTAATTCTAGAAATTCATAAATACCACTGGTCCCACCCTTTGTCATCCACTCATCCTTTTTCCGAATTTCAAAATAATTTAATTGAGGAATATTCATGGGTCCCAATGATCACTCTCTCTTTTATCTTGTTCTCTCTCAACACTTTGGCCCACATGTCATCCATTGAGTTCACCCCTCTCACTTACCAGTGGACCCCACTTGTAAGTATCTAATTCTTTTTATTTTATTTAATCCGAAGGAATATTCTCGGAATATTCTTTTCTCTTTCAATTTCATCATTTCATGTGATCTTCCAAATCTCATATCTTTTGCATCCGAATTCCGATTGAGTTCATTCAAATTCCTAAATTCATCTAAATTCATTATCTACCTTCCAGTACCATTCAATTTCAGTTTGGAGTTTATTTGAGTTGTCTTTTTGAATTTAGTTTGTTTTTGCGCTTTCTTTCTCGTTAGACGTTGAAGTCACGGAATCGTCCGAAGGAGCTGAAGTTCAAGGAAGTTGAAGATCGAAGTTAATTCAAGATCGTCATTGCTCTAGCAAGGCAAGTTGTACCTTTGATCATATTGAATCCCAGTGTTCTAAAAGTATCTTGATTCAAATTATTGCATTTACTTTAAGTATTTATTTAAATGCTTTTGGGTTTAGTTAATAATCCAATTTGTTATAACCTCCTTGCCTAATTGATATGTCGTAATCTTTTGTCACCCTAGCTTGGTTATTTATTAGTTGGTAATATTGTAGCATCAACGTGGGTTGGTTAGTACGATTAGATTGCTTAGCCACGCCACGAATCACCTGTTCATGTAATGTTGCAATTATCAACTTGACTAAGTGACTATGGAACTATGTGATAAAACTGTGTGTACTATGTGTCTTTGTGGCATATGTTGCACTTAAATCAACCTGGGTGGTAAAAGGATTTGGGTAGAGGCAAGTGGATACTGTGTGAAATGGTGGATCTGTGGATCAGTGGATAATAATAATCAGGTGTCTATGTGGTTTAGTTAGGATGTGGAAGTCTTGCCTTGGTCAATTAAGGACCTCACCATGTGCTCCATTGAACTCGAGCCTCTGTGCACAACCACATGCCTGCTTTGAGACTCGCCTAGCATAGTAAGATAAGGTATCCAAATGCTTTGTTGTGATCACTCGATCCGCTTGATTGCATCTTGTGGGTAAAGTGTACAAACTCTGCAGAGTGTAATTTAATCTATTCAATAAGGCGTCATGATCATGGACAATGCTCGAGATTTGACACTAGGGTAGATTTTCATAAAGCTGTGGGAAGGGAGTGTGGTTTAAATCATCCGACTATGTGAATAATCTGTTAGGTGTGTGTGTCTTTGTGAAATCAAACTGTTAAATTATTACCGTCATTTGTTTTACTTGCTTTCAATCTATTATTTGTATTCAATTGCAAATGTTGCATTTCGCAAAATAACCACGTAATGCCATTCCTTTGGAATAAGCCCGCATCTATAAATTGCATTTACGTGGTATGACTTGCGAGTACGGTGTGTACTCACGCTTGCTTTGACGAATCAAGCGGTATGAAGGAATCGCCATCAACAAGGTCTACTTCGAGGATCGTGGAGAACTAGGTCACAAGACCACCTATTGCTCGTGGGCATATGGATGGGCTTCACCGAGTTATCCTGCTTTAGTTCATTGCAGCCTTCATTGAGCTTTTTGCCTTCTAAGGCATTAATCGTAAGCTTTGACCTTGAGGTCTTTACTCTGATGTTTATTGTTATTTGCCTATTTATTGGTTATCTTTGTATATGGAATTGATATTTCACCGATGTTGTCACCGGTGTGCACTAGCGTGATCCTGGACTAGTCAAGATACACGAGGGTCCGTAATTGTATTTTTGGGTCCCGACAGAGGTGGTATCGAGCCGATCGACCGTAGGTCGTGACCTTAGTTAGAATGGCCGTTTTTAAGGAAACTTCAAAACCTATTTTACAAATGAAAAATCTTAATGATGTGCTATTCTCATCTTGTCTAGCTTCTAACTCTTCCAATCTATTCCATTCTCATCTATATTCTTACTCACCGCTTTTGAGTATTAAATTGACTCGCTTCCTCATAACTTCGATAGTTGTCGTTATTCTGTACCAAATGTCTTGGTGGATGCCGTGAGTGTCTTGAGCAACTCTTTGAAGACCGTGCAACCAACAACAATGTATCAACATCTTCCCAAGTGCTCAAGACAAGTTCATCGCAAGAATTGAAGACCAAGAAGAAGTCCCACGTCGCCCCGCCTTTTCCAAGATTCGCTGCAAGGATCACAAGACGTCAACGCTTGATGAAGACCGTAACGGTTTGAGTTTTCTTTCACCAACCATATAGGATAAATCGGCTTTGGTTCCTCCCTGTGTTGAGCCAAGTCACCCAGCTTGTTAGAGCTTAATCGACTAGACGATTAGTTTTTCATCTTCTTTCTCTTGTGTGTAGTTTGTCCAGTGTTCTCAGGCTTCTTAATAGCTTTCCTACTATTTGTGTTTCTTAGTGTCCTTGGGTTAAATCTGCTTCCCCGTAGATTGTCTTCCCTTATCTTGTGCTTTTCCTCTCATCTATTAGCCCCGTCACCAAGAGATGAAGAGCCTCAGTGGAGCCAACCTTGTCAAGAATCTTGAGACACCAGACTTTCAGATTCCGTCAATCCCAAAGGAATGCAAGCTAGTACCTAAGTAGCAGATCCAATCATGGAACATTTCTTGGTAGTTCGGACTCAATTCATGAACACAATGATGCGTAATCAGAATAACATGATGACCCAAAGAAAATCGCACCACCGCTGTTTTAGTCAATTTGATGAATCGAATGATCAAGCAAGCCATCGCCCGTCGCCGCCACAAGATGCAGGCGGGCACGATAACCAAAGAACTATCTTCAGCGCCGGAGTGATGCATCCGCACCGAGCCGCTTCTCGCCACCCGAATCGGCTTATGCCAACGACGATGCAATCACGGATAGTAGTAACCTCGTGGTGATGCACTCTCTGTTATCCCAACAGCACGCCCTCACCCAAGTTGGCGAAGTTCATGAGGACCAAGCCACCCGCCTTTAAAGGATCGAGATAAGCTCAAGAATGCGTAATCTTGGATTCACACCATAGAGGAAAAGCTAATTGTTGCGCAATGCAACGATAATGAGAAAGTTTTACGCAACGATAATGAGAAAGTTCTCTATCTTGCTCATCAATTGGAAGGACTTGCATTAGATTGGTGGAAAAAAAAGTTTCACGCTGCCCATCGGTGAGAAGCGCACCATCGCTGGTCGAGTTCAACGCCTTTTACAACAAAGATGCGACATCAAGCAAGAGTGATCAAGAGAAACCTGATACCCCGACATCCTACACCAAACTTAGCCATTGTTATTTGAAGTCTTGACACCAGATAAGTCAGAAGATTGTGCATGTATTCATTGTGGAGAAATATGTCATAGTGCTGATGAGCACAATGTCAATTGTTCCAGTTGTGAAGGAAACCATTCTGTTGGAGAATGTCCAATGAGCAGGATCACATGCTTCTTATGTGAAGATGATGATCATTGCCCGAGCCAGTGCCCCATGTACTCAGTATTGACTTCTGCAACACAACTTCAAATGAAAAATTTCAAGCCATAGTCGAGCATTAGCAAAAGAAGGCAACCCATTGTCAAGACAAGGATTGTCACCAAGAATCACAAAAGGTATATTGACCTTGGCAACCCACCTCAAAAGAGAAGGAAGCCAGTATCATCAAGAGGTTGTCACGAGTGTGGTAAGCAAGACCATTATGCCAAGCAATGCCCCGCAAAGCGACAAGCTTCAACCTTCAAGAAGGATAATCGTTCTACCTTGGTCTCATCAGAAAAGTCACAAGGTTCGACCCGTGTCTATTACAGTTGTCGTAAAGAAGGTCACTACATCGCCCAATGTCCTCGTAAGAACCAAATACTCACCCGCACGCTTTTAATGTCGTAAGGAATTACATCGAGATGAACTATGCCAAAAGTTGTTAAAAGAGTTTGCGAAATGTTAAAGTAGATCGTGATTTTCTCGAGATAAAGGCGTGTCAAATCAAGTTCTTCCGCTTTGTCAAGCACCAATGTGAGCTATCATGATGATTATTAGCCAAGGATGTGCGAAATTTCACTATCCAGAGCTAATCTTCGTGACATCGAGTCACCAGTATGAGTTTTGAGTAAGAATTTTAGTTTTCCCAAGATCATCTCGTGAACAAGACAAAGGTCGCTTGAAGATCGACAAGGCGCTTATTTCAAGTTAGCCAAGACCCTCCCCATTGTAAAGAGAAAGTTTGCCGATCGCTGTATGAGTCTTCGGTCAAGAATGATAATTGTTGAACCTAGAGTCAACCGATGCTAGAAAATCGGTCTTGACTGTGCATTTTGTCAAAGAAATCATTGCTCATTCCTACTAATATCACCGAGTTTGAGACCGTCTACAGAGTGGTATACAAATGAGGTTGTATACGGCAGAGATGGTATTCACCGAATTGGTATAGTGTCCGATCGACAAAGATGACCGGTTTGCGAAGTGTCGTCGGTGCTAGTGTCGGGCGAGGATCCCGCCACTCCTCGTGTCGTTGATAGAGTGCCTATGAAGCCTTGATGCTCATTCGATTCGATCGTATCACCCTCGAATCACGGTAGTTTGAAAATGAGTCGTGTCTTAACTCATGGTACCGGTCGAGCAAGTAAGTGTTCGTGCGAGTTTCCTACAACCCCGGATGTCGGCCGGTTCGCGCTTGTCACCATCTCAATTCACGATGGTTGATTGCCCATCATTTGCTCGGTAAGGGCGGACTCAAATCACAAAAGTATGTGGATTTTGCATTAATCATGAAGCGTATACCAAGAGTCTTTAATCCTAAAGGGATTGTAAGTAGCTTAGTTCAATCGTAAAAGCCACGTGGATTATGCAGATTATCACCCTCGCGATGTGTGTCATCTTCAGAATCACCTGTTAAGGTCTGTGTTAAGGATTGTATGATAGAGGTGACAGAGGTGTCTCAGTCTGTTCAGATTTCGAGGCTCATATGAAGAGTTAGTTTGTCACTTGAGTTACCAACAGTGAGAAGATCTTCTCAACTCCGTAAGTGTCTTCGAGCACCGATCAAGCAGCCTGTCAAAAGCAATCAAGTTTCAAGATGCCTTTCCCGCCAAGAGCCAGTTCGCCAAGTTTCTATTGAAGCAAGAAGTTCAGCAAGAAGCAAGGTGTTGTTTCGTAAGAGTTCAAAAAGAGCAGCTCACAAAGTTAAATCGGTTGAAAGCGAAGAGAACCCGGTCGAGTTTCTTAACCTATTCTATAACCAAATGAATCTCGGGGACGAGATTCCTTTATGGGAGGTTTGTAACGTCCCAAAATTTGGCTTTTCAAAAATCTTTTGAGTAGTTTAGATACCTGGAAAATTTCACCAAATTTTATTGGAATTAATAAAGCTTAACCGGGAATTTTCTAAATTAAAAATATTTAATTTGACTAACCTAAACATCAATTAAGTAAAAACCTGTGTTATTTGGCTTCCTTGTGTTCCAAGGAATTTTCTGGGATTTTTCTGGATTTATTTGCTATTTATTTGGATCTCCTCGATTTTTGGATTTTCTTTAATTCCAAAAATCCTGTTTTCTCTCCTGCGCACTGCTACAGTACCCGTCGGGTACTGTTCATCCGGGTCAACGCGCTACAGTAAATCGCGAATTACTGTTCATCATCGTTTTCCTGGAGCGAGTCGTCGGCCGAACGAACAGGAGCAGTGCGCGTTCGTTTGAAACTCAAAATTTCAAAATCCCATATCTTTCTCATCGGTGCACCTAAACGCGAGCCGTTTGCGCTCACACGTCCGTCTTGATCTCCTCTTCCAATCCCCTGATTTGGTTTTCTCCGAATCAATCTAATTTCGTCGCAATCTGCAAAATACCGAGCTCCTCCCAAAAGTCTTCTCCGACGAACTGCGCCTTCATCCGACGTCCTCCGGCCGAACCGTCTGCGGCGTTGGCTTCGCGTCGTCATCCTCTACGTCATGGTACCATCCACTTCGCCCGAAGATCGCCGGAGCACCGTCGGCCATTAAGCCCAAACGTGTTCATCGCGTTGCTCGCTTCCTCGGTGAGTTTCTCTAAAATCCGATCGCGTCATCTCGTGCCCCTCGTTCATACCTATCTTTCCCTCTTTAGATTCAAGTTTCATCAACCGTGCGCTGAGAATCGAGCGTTCTCTCTCCTCTTGTACGTCGTCCTTCTCCGGCCAATTACTCCGCAACCGTTGATCCCCTGCCTTCAACTCCACCACCGTTGGGTTTGCATCGCCGCGTTCTACGCCGTGCTCACCTCCCTTTTCGCAGAGCATCGCCGGAAGCGTTACGCGTCCGTGAGGCCGCCGTGGTCGCCGTTCTTCGTGTCGCTGCCGTCGCATGGAGCCGAATCTTGATGTCTGGACCGCGTCATCATCTCCGCCTCGTCGTTTCCTTTCCGTTTTGCCCTTCATCACCGCTGGTTCGCCTTCGTTCATCGGCACCTCCATGAGCAAGAACAAGCCAACCTTCTGTGTACTGTTCATGTCTGTATGTGTCCAGTATGTGCGTTTCATCTTTGTGCCCTGTTGCTTGTTTCGTTTCTCTGTTGAACCGAAGCCTCAAATCTCCATCTATTCTATGCTTTCCCATCTCAATTCCAAAGATCAGCCACGCCATGCTAATTCCATGCGCATGAACCGGCCGGCAGCTTCCTGTTCTCTTTATCTATTATCTATTATCTATTGATTTTCTTCTCTGTTGTTTATACTCATCTATTGGTTCATCCTGCTAGTCTTTCTATACCTGCTAGTCTTTCTATACGCTAATTCCTTTCTCTAATCCATGCTTTGCCAGGCTAATGCTAATTGCCGCCATGCACCAAACGAATCGGCCAAATTGCTCCTGCATGGTCCTCAGATTCTGCCAGAAAATTGATGCCGTCGATGCCGCATACGGCCGCTTTGCCTCTTCCCAAATTTTTACCGCCTTGCCGCCGTCCGCTTCCTATCTTGCCGTAAGTTTCTGTTGTTGCCGCCAAGGCTTCGCATGCATGTGTCGCTTGTTAGCTTGCGATGCTTGTTTTGCTATTGCTTGTACGTAAGGTAGTTGTCAAGACAAGATCGGCAAGATGCAAAATGATGCATGCATGCGTGAGGGCTTGTTGCAGCAGTGCTAATTGTCGCTAGTTTAGATGGCATGCAAGAAAACAAATATCTAATCCTCTCTCTTCATGTAGACCCCACATGTCATCCACTAAATTAGAAACCCTAATTATTCCTCTTACATGCGGGTCCCGCATGTTAGTCAACCTTGGTCAAACCCTAGCCATGAAGCTTGGTCCACCTTGGACTAGATATCTCTCAGGACTCGGTCCATAGACCAATGGCCCACATGTCAAACCCTAGTCCTATTTTTTTAATTAATTTAATTCTTGAAAAGTCCTTTATCTTGCTGGTCCCACATGTCGCTATCTTTACCTTATTTCTAGAATTATTTTAATTCTAGAAATTCATAAATACCATCGGTCCCACCGCCATCCACTCATCCTTTTTCCGCACTTCCAAATAATTTAATTGAGGAATATTCTCGGGTCCCAATGATCACTCTCTTTATCTTGTTCTCTCCAACACTTTGGCCCACATGTCATCCATTGAGTTCACCCTCTCACTTACCAAAGGACCCCACTTGTAAGTATCTAATTTTTTTATTTTATTTAATCCGAAGGAATATTCTCGGAATATTCTTTTCTTTCAATTTCATCATTTCATGTGATCTTCCAAATCTCATATCTTTTGCATCCGAATTCGATTGAGTTCATTCAAATTCCTAAATTCATCTAAATTCATTATCTACCTTCCAGTACCATTCAATTTCAGTTTGGAGTTTATTTGAGTTGTCTTTTGAATTTAGTTTGTTTTTATGCTTTCTTTCTCGTTAGACGTTGAAGTCACTAATCGTCCAAGGAAGGTCAAGTTCAAGGAAGTTGAAGATCGGGTTAATTCAAGATCGCTATTGCTCTAGCAAGGCAAGTTGTACCTTTGATCATATTGAATCCCAAAGTTCTAAAAGTATCTTGATTCAAATTATTGCATTTACTTTAAGTATTTATTTAAATGCTTTTGGGTTTAGTTAATAATCCAATTTGTTATAACCTCCTTGCCTAATTGATATGTCGTAATCTTTTGTCACCCTAGCTTGGTTATTTATTAGTTGGTAATATTGTAGCATCAACGTGGGTTGGTTAGTACGATTAGATTGCTTAGCCACGCCTACCTAATCAATTGCTCATGTAATGTTGCAATTATCAACTTGACTAAGTGACTATGGAACTATGTGATAAAACTGTGTGTACTATGTGTCTTTGTGGCATATGTTGCACTTAAATCAACCGGTGGTAAAAGGATTTGGACCGAGGCAAGGGTGGATACTGTGAAATGGTGGATCGTGTGGACTGTGTGGATAATAATAATCAGGTGTCTATGTGGTTTAGTTAGGATGTGGAAGTCTTGCCTTGGTCAATTAAGGACCTCACCATGTGCTCCATTGAACTGAGCCTCCTGCACAACCACATGCCTGCTTTGAGACAGGCCTAGCATAGTAAGATAAGGTATCCAAATGCTTTGTTGTGATCACCGATCCAGATTGATTGCATCTTGTGGGTAAAGTGTACAAACTCTGCAGAGTGTAATTTAATCTATTCAATACGCGTCATGCGTCATGGACAATGCTCTGGATTTGACACTAGGGTAGATTTTCATAAAAGCGTGTGGGAAGGAGTCAGGTGGTTTAAATCATCCACTATGTGAATAATCTGTTAGGTCGTGTGTGTCTTTGTGAAATCAAACTGTTAAATTATTATTGTCTATTTGTTTTACTTGCTTTCAATCTATTATTTGTATTCAATTGCAAATGTTGCATTTCGCAAAATAACCACGTAATGCCATTCCTTTGGAATAAGCTCCGCATCTATAAATTGCATTTACGTGGTATGACTTAAGTAGTACGGTGTGTACTCACGCTTGCTTTGACGAATCAGCGGTATGAAGGAATCGCCACCAACAAGGTCTACTTCAGGATCGTGGAGAACTAGGTCGCGACCTCACCCTATTGCTCGTGGGCATATGGATGGGCTTCACCGAGTTATCCCGCTTGCCTCACCGCAGCCTTCATTGAGCTTTTTGCCTTCTAAGGCATTAACTGTAAGCTTTGACCTTGAGGTCTTTACTCTGATGTTTATTGTTATTTGCCTATTTATTGGTTATCTTTGTATATGGAATTGATATTTCACCGATGTTGTCACCGTCGCAAGATATACAGAGGGTCGAGTGTATTTTTGGGTCCCGACAACCGCCCACGCTGGTGGTATGTCGAAATCGCCCATGTCCCGCGATTCCATGATGTAAGTGCACGCATAGTGAAAATCGCAAAAATGATGTAAATTCTTCGTAACTCACGCCGTGAATATGAATTACGCCGGCCGATCGGATACGCCGGTAGGGCTCGACGCATGAGCCTTTCCCTTGCCCTTGTCGCGGATCCGCCCACGCCGGTGGTATGTCAAGTCGCCCATGTCCCGCGATTCTATGATGTAAGTACACCGCTGATGGCAAAACGTAATAAGGATGTAAATTCTTGATAACTCACGCCGTCGATATGGATTACGCCGGCGAAGTCTTCGGCTCCTTCTGCCTCCTCAATAGGGTCCGACACGTAAGGTTTCCACCGCGAAGTTCTCGCCCGCACCGAGTAGTTCAAAGATGTACCTCGCCGATGAATGCTACTGTCGTACATCTCCGCCGCCGATCCATCGAAGAAGTGGCAACGATCTCAGCCGCCATTACGTGGGGATGAAGTTAAAATTTAAGGAATTGAATGTTGGGAGAGGAAAATCGTCTGGCGTGAAAGAAACACTTTCGAGGTGGTGCCCGCATGTGTAGTACGCCGGCGAGCGGTGTGTCTGGTGTGTGGATCAATGATCTCTGCCGGTTCGCCACACACACACTGGGATCGGAAACGTGGTGGTACCGGAGCATCTTTCATTGATTTATCTGGGTATTGTAGCTGTTTCCTCTTAAGCTTACCACTTTTGCTTCTTCAACAACCTCGTAGAAGTTTGCGAAGAGTCCATAGTCGGGTATGTGTTGTGTAGTGTTGTGTAGAGTTGGGTTTGGTTCAACCCTCTTTTGTAAGCTCCATGGTTGGCATAGTGTGGTTAATTTCATGCAGAGTAGAGAGTCTTGTTTTTTAATTCTGAAAAGCTGAGGAGGTAGAGTGTTGTCATGTCGGTCTGAAAAGCTGGCGAGGCATAGTGTTGTCACGCCTTACTTTGCAAGTGAGAAGTCATGGCTTGCTTTATGAGTGTGTCTTATCGGTCTGAAAAGTCAAGCGAGGCGAGTGTTTTCACGCCTTTCTTTGCGAGTCTTGTCTTTTCGGTCTTAAAAGCTGGCGAGGTGGTCAGGGTTGTCAAGTCGATCTGAAAAGCCTAACCCTAAACCTAAACCCAAAACTGCGCAAAGCTGTCTCCTTTGGTCTTATCACCGCGTAAAGCTACCTCGTGTGGTCTTGTCACTGCGTAAAGCTAGCCCATGTGGTCTTGTCACTGCAGAAAGCTGTCACCTTTGGTCTTATCACTGCGCAAAGCTGCCCCGTGTGGTCTTGTCACTGCGCAAAGCTGCCCCGTGTGGTCTTGTCACTGCGCAAAGCTGCCCCGTGTGGTCTTGTCACTGCAGAAAGCTATCTCCTTTGGTGTTATCAGTGCACAAAGCTGCCCCGTGTGGTCTTGTCATTGCACAAAGATGGCCTATGTGGTCTTGTCACTGCAGAAAGCTGTCTCCTTTGGTCTTATCATCGCTTGAGCCTCGTCTGGTCTTGTCATCTGCAAGCTAATATATTACCCGCTTTGTTAGTCTCCCCCCGCGAGGCTATAAAATGCACGCCCCACGCTCCGAAATTAGGACCACTCGACCCTTGAAACCGTAGGAAGAAGAACTTTGTCTGTCTTACAAGAACATACGATGGCGACGCCAGGACCATCCCAACCGGTCGCCAAGGCGCACCTTCTCCTAGAAAGGAGGAGGACTTCGCCCTAACTACCGCTTGATGCCGAACAAGCGTGCTCAACCCAGATGGCGAAATGCGAACGGGGAGGATGCTATCGCAGTGTCATAGATCGCCTTTTCAATGGCGACGACGCTTCTTCCGATGCCCATACTGGGGGTAAATAGTTTTGTTCATGTTATCGCTAATACATCCTCCATACTAACCGCCCCTTGAAGCAGATGGCGAAATGCAACTTTACCCGCCGATCGATCCTCCCCACGCTTACTATGTTGCGAGGCACGTGGATATATTGTGGAACTGAATCTTTGATTTGGAGGCGCAAATTGACGATCTTAAGGAGCAAAATGATGACATCCGCCAACAGATGCAGCGCGAGAGGGGCAACGAGGAGGTCATGAACATAGGAAGTTCTTATGATCCCACATGCTGCTGCGCCAACCCTAGCTGCATATGCGCGTGCCACTACAACGACGGCCAGCCACGTCCGAGGCGCCCAACTAGAGAACACTCTATGTGGGTAGCGAGAGGCACTTTCTACCATTAGGCACGGATGGACAAGCTTGTACCTCCGTAGTCTCCCGTTTTGTACGCACTTATGTTCAATCTCCTAAAGCATGTAACTAAATGGTGGACACGTCGTTGCGGTTGCCTTTTATCGAGTTGACATGTTGCATCGATGTGTCGCGTGCTTTAAGTTATAGTCGTCGATATGCATTCAAAAAACGCATTCATGGGTACATAATGTTACTAGTTTATTCTCATTCACGACGGACTGCGATGCATACATAAAGAGTGGACATTAAATCCCATTACAACTAAACTTCTACTTGGCAACAACAAGAAATAATAGAAGAAAGACCGCAAAACTAATTAGCTTAACTAATTTCTTCAGCATGTTCTCAACTCTTTCCATCCTTTCATCCAATGTTTGAGTCTATTCTCTTCATTCTCGTATTATCGTCTTGGAGGGTCGAGCCATCGGCCTAAATGCAAACAACACCACGAGAGTCATCTTGCAAGGCGCAATTTGCATTGCAATATCTTGAAACACCGATAGCTTCGCCGTCCAACCGCTGTAACCGATATGTTGTGCTCAAAAGGAATTGCGGCTTGAAGTGAAAAAAACAACATGTCGCTTTCAAATGGAATTGATTAGGCGCAAGTTACCGTAAGATTTGAACACTTCATGAACACTCGGGATGGATTCGTTGGTGTATGCGAGGTGAAAACATTCACCAGATCACTGCAATGAGGGCAAACCAGCTGCTGCCGAAGTGATTGCAATTGTTTGCTCACTTGAAAGTTAGATGAGGCCGAAGACATCCCGTCTAAGACTGCAAGAAAGGAGAGGACGAAATGAAGAGTGAGGTGAATGGCAGCCAAAGCATCCATATATAGCATGCGGCGGTGGTATTGCAATTGGGTTTAAGGAAATTCACGTCCGCGAGGTAGCGGGCCCGAGGAGGAATCGTGTGGCAGCGTTGAAGATAATTCGCGTCCGCGAGGTACCGGGCCCGAGGAGGAATCGTGTGGCAGCGTTGAAGGTAATTCGCGTCCGCGAGGTAGCGGACCCAGGTTGTCATTTGTACTGATTATTTCAGATAACATTTTGTGTCGATAAATCACAATGTCATACTACACACTGGAACTACATAAATCACAATGGCACAATTGTAACATCCCAAATGTACAAATGGAACCAAATCTAGGTTTGTGTTTCAAATGTAATCAATTATGGGTGTTTGTTTCAAATGTAATTAAATGTGTAGAAATTAAAACTTTTTCTCACATCTTGAAACTCTTGAACTCTGCTACAATTCTTGTCAAGAGTGTGGTATTCCAAAAACACAAATCTCTTGTTGACTAAAGTCAAACCCTTATTCCACCTTATCACAAGTATGGTGCCAACCTAGGGAAATAATTTTTCCTTGGTTCTAGGGATGCTTTGTGACACCTCTGAATTATTTCGTAATTTTCAGAAATTATTTGATAATTGTTGGGGGCAAGTCAAACAAGTCAAACCTTGGTCAAACCTTTGAAATAACCTTCTGAAATTTTTGGAGAAAAATTATTTGCATAAAAACCTTTGAAAATTTTATGAAAGGTTTATTATTAAGTTAGCAACCTCCATTTAAAATTTCATAATTTTTGGAGTTAGTTTGCTAGCTCTAATAATTCTCCAAAGCTTTCAGCTCTTAATTATAACCCTAGTCAAAGTTACTGTTGGGTTCAAGTCTTACTCGAACCCAACCTCTTGACTTGACTTGACCTAGCCACCTCGCGCTCAGCCCAGCTGTGCTAATGCGCCAGCAACCTCAGCCCTTGGATCCTAATCGGACGGACGAGACGAATTGGGCCGTTCGGACCACCGCTCTCAGCCTTTAGATCTAAATCCAACAAATACCAAATGCTTCCAATCGCGACCGTTCAAATCTTGATCCACGGCCGGGATCGTTGTGCTGTTCGAACCGGCCGAACCACACCTGGATCCCAGCCCTCCATCTCTAAATCAACGGCCAGGGTTCATTGGGCCGTTCGGACCATGAACAATGGCGTCTTGAATCCCAAATTGCTGATCTCGATCTAAACGGAAGTTACTGCTTTAGATTTGAGCGCCTTTATTTCGCCACAGGGCCATCCTTTCAGATGTGCGGCCCAGATTTGGCCACGTCCTTTTCCCTCGGTAAAGAGTTAATTATTCCCGGGAAGCTTTATTTCACAACTGAAAAATGCAATAAACTTTAAAAAGGTATAACTAATTCATAATAATTCGTTTTCAGTTGATTCAAATTTTGATAATTCTGCTTTTAATTAAAATTTAATCTAAAAATAGTTTTAAGCCCATTTTTGCTCCAGAAAAATTTGTAAATGTATTTAAATGCAGTTTAGGTTTATTTAGTGCATTAAAAAGTCATTTAACTTTGAAAATGCATAGCTAATCCTCTGTAAACTGTTTTTGAGTGAAACCAACTTTGTTGGTTTCCTCTATTAATGAACTTGCTATTAAAATTGGTTTTAGACATGTTACTATTTTCAAAAAGCTTACTTATGCATTTAGCTTTTGGCCCATTTTCATGTCTTTAAAAATTTATAGAAAATGCATTATAGCTCCAAATGAGATGAATCCAACTGGGTTGTTCATCTCATGAGGTGCTTGTTTTACCCTAAAAATTTGAGAAACACTACCTTTGTAGAAATTTGTGCTAAACAATTTAATTAGGATGAATAGTAACAGATTTGAATTTGTAGGCTGAGCAGATTTGTTTTGATCATATCTTTTGCATTGAGAATCCAAATGAATTGGTTCTTGTTGCTAAATTCCTTAAAAATCATGCTCTTGCTGCTGTAAAATTTTTAGAGCATTCGGAGAAAGTTTTCTGTTGAGTCTTTTCGTTTTCTTTGTTTTATCGGTTTTTTTTCGATTCTTTCGTTAGGTTCCGAAGAGCACATTGATAACCAAAGCACCCCTTTGCAGAAAACTGAGCATAATCAATAAGGTAAGTAGTTTGATCATATCCCTTATGTCCCATTACTTTTAAAGTCTAATACTTTGTTTAACTTGTATGTATGCATGCTTACTTTGTGTTAAATTATCGTTTAATCAAGCCTATTCAAGCTTCTGTTCTATGTGTTTGAATGGAATTGATGCATGCTTTTGTAAAGAGGTGTATGTACTGCATCTTGGGAAGTACATATGTCTCGAGGCTTGGTTTATTTGTTTTGTGATGCTAGGACCAAGTGGATGGTTAAGCATTACAAGCCTAATAAACCGGGGTCCTCACAACAATACACAATGATATTACATAACATGCATTACACGACCATGACATTACTTATGGTACATCGCCCCGTCGCTTGCCCGGACGGCGTAGCTGATCCTGAGGGAAGGTAAACCTGTCAGGGGAGCGGCGTACGTCTCGTAAGCCATAGTAGGGCTGTTGCGTGGGAGACGTCGCAGTGTAGGTGTCCTGATCAACGCTGAGCAGTCTGTTGATCCACTCGTGCTCATCCTGCTGGAAGGGTACTTCGTGAGTTAATCCTTGATTTATGCAACGAGAAAATTGTTGTAAGTACGTTAAAACGTACCTGCGTAGGTTGTTGTGTAGACGAGGATCCTCCTGGCCAGTCAGTGCCCTGAGTAGGTTGTTGTGTGGACAAGGATCCTCCTGGCCAGTCTGTGCCGTACTGCTGCTGCACGGTGTACCCTTCGTGCGTCTCGCCGAACCACTGGTCGCGCACCTGCAGCTGCGGATGAATGCCATGCGCCAATGATCCCAACTATTGATGAGAACAACCTGTGGCCCGAGGCGCGTCGAGGCTGAGCGACCGTAGCTCGGACGACTTCCAGAGTGCGACGGACGTGCGGAGGGCGGTGCCGAGGGAGGTGCCGACGACGGAGGAGGTGGAGGGTGCCCTCTGTGTCCTCGATGCTGTGCGTGAACGTCGCTGTGGCGACCACAAGTTATGGTCCTAATTGCAACACTCGCGTCCTCGGTCATGGAGCGCACCGCCTGTAGGACGCGATCAATTGTGCTGTTGCGACCACGCCGTAGAACTTCTAAACCCTCACGCTCGATACGATCAAGGTGGTAGTGCTGCAAGGAAACCCATAGTAAGTTAGAAATGTGTTGTATTGATGAAATTTGTACGAAGAATGTTTTACCGTCTCGTCCTGGCGTGCCGCTCGGTGACGGTCGGGACCTGCTAGTACAACAGCATCTTCTATGACCTCCACTGGACGCTCTGGCGCTGGCCCAGTAAGCCTACACCTAGTGCGCGCGAACGCATTATCGCAAGTACGCACATACGCCCGATGGCGAGGCTCGTAACTCGTGTACCACGTCTGTCGCTGCGCTCTCGCCCCTCAACGCCGTCCACGGCCGCAGTGTCTGCCTCGATCGTCGCTCCTCGGCCTCTCCTCATTTGTCTGCGGTTGAATTCGGATGTCGAAAAATGTAAGTCGAATGCGCTAATATGATGCTAAAAACGACATACCGGGTGGGCCTTCTCGGTGAGAGGTCGTCCTGGCCGCGGTGGCACCTCTGGTAAAGGCCAAACTGTCTCATGACCCTCTGTGGATTGTACGGCTCGACCATGTGGGAGAAGACCAGGTGGCATGTCGTCAACTAGAGCATCTCGTCCTGAGTGCACTGCGAGGATAATCCATAGGGGGCTGTCTCCGCAAGGAATTGTGCAGTCCAGTGCCACCAGATGACCTCGTCCTCATGTAGAGTCTCGAATAGGTTGTGGAACTCAGGGTACACACGCCTCGGTCTCTCTCGCCCAACGAGGGGTGGCAAGTGTCCAACGCGTTCCCATTGTAGGCCCATCGACGGGTCTCGGCCTCTAGTACGACCATAAAGCTCGTCTCTCAATCGAAAGGGTGCACTCGCCCAAAATACGGCCGCCAGCAGAAAGTGCTTCGCGACCACAACAAGCGGCGGTGTGTAGCATACTGCGAGGATCGCTCCCGCTGCAGTACTACGCCGAGTGGCATCGCACAACCCTCGGTAAGTGGCACAAAGCACCGCAGAGCCCCAATCAGACAGGCACCTCGTCGGGAAGAGCGTCCACCAAAGACTCTGCGAGATGGATGTAGCTCTGGTACACGCAATCTCCCCGAGTCGTAGGAAACAAGATCCATCCGAATAGGAACAAAAGGTACACGAGGAAGTGTGTCCTAATTGCCGCGACAAGCGCATGCAAGGGGCAAGTCATGTACTCCCGCAGCAAGGAATGCGGCACACCCGATATGTTGTCAGCAATCGGGTGACCGAATCTCTTAGCCATACGCACCTTCCAGTCTGGTCGTCTCGGAGGTGGCACTACTGGAAGACCGCTCAGTGGTAGACCTGTGAGCATAGCTACGTCCTGTAGAGTTATGGTCATCTCCCCCCACCGGAAGTGGAAGGTGTGAGTCTCTGGTCTCCAACGATCCACGAGCGCAGATAGGAGTGCCGCATCAAACTGAAGCACGTGCGGATGGTCCAACATGCGGGCAAGGGGCAGGAGGCCGGTGTCCCGCAGTGTGGGGACATACCGCTCGTCAAGAGGCCACCTCTCTCTAGGGCGCCAGACTGTGCCGAGGCTCGACGCCGAGACCACGTGCTCGGCATCGGTGTCACGCATCCCAAATAAGTCCGAGTAGCTCATACGGGCCATCATCTGGAGGCTGTGCCATCTCCTGCCAACAGAGAAACAACATGTTAGTCAACATATCAAACATAATGTATGGTACAGAAAAAGAAAGCGAAACATATCACAACAGAATGTAAGTGTAACATCCCAAATCTAAGTCTGTGCTTCAAATGTAAGAAAATGAGTAGAAATTAAAACTTTTCTTGCATCTTGAGGTATTTGAACAATTCTATAATTCTTGTAAAGGAATTATGGAAAATGAAAAACCAAAATCTCAATTGACTCAAATCAAAAACCTCCTGGGTGAAAATCTTGTGTCCAACCACTGTAAATATTTTTCCTTGGTTCTAAGAATGATTTGTGACACCTCTGAATTATGTCATAATTTTTAGAAATTATTTGATAATTTTTGGAGGCAAGTCAAACCAGTTAAAAGCTTGGTCAAACCCTAAATAAAACCTTCTGGAATTTCTTGAGAAGGATGCAGGGCATAAACCTCTCTGGAAATTTTATGTAAGGTTAATCCTCAAGTCACCAAGCTCCAGTTAAATTTTCATAAATTTTGGAGTTGATTTGCTATCTTAATTAAATCCTCAAAGCTTCAGCTCAAAATCCAAACCCTAGTCAATGCACTGTTGCTTGGGTTCGAACCCGAGTCTGGCTTGAGCCACCGGACTTGGTTGGACCAGCTAGCACTCAGACTGACAGTGGGTCCCGCGTGTAAGTCAGCTCTCGTGCGCGCGTTCGAACGTGAACCATTGTGGGCCGTTGGATTCTTTATCAACGGTCAAGATTTAGTGGGCCGTTCGGACCGCTCCATTCGGCAAATCGTTGTCAGCCGTCCATGTGCAGATTAACGGCTGAGATCAATTGGGCCGTTCGGACCGTCTCAACCGAATCAATCGGTAGCTGATCTCAATCTCAACGGTAAGTTGCCGCTTTCGGCGCTGGCGCCCTTTGTTTTGCCGCTACCAGGTCGTCCATTCGGATCTGCGGCCCCAGATCAAGCCACGCCATTTCTTTTCAGTTTAAGTGTTTTTGTTTCCCGGTAAGAATTATTTTACAACTGAAAATCCCAATAAACTTTACAAATGCATATCTAATTCATATTAATTCATTTTCGGTTGTTTCAAATTTTGATAATTCTATTTTTAAGTAAACTTTAATCTAAAAATAGTTTTAAGCTTAGTTTAACTCCAGAAACATTTGTAAATGAGTTTAAATCCTTTTCAGCTTTATTTAATACATTAAAAATTCCAGATAACTTTAAAAATGCATGACAATTTCATTTCAACTCCTTTTCAGTTTAAATAAATTTTGCTAATTCTGGTATTAGCTAAACTTAAATCTAAAAATGGTTTTAAACTTGGAAGAGTTCTAGAAAAATCTGAGAAAAGGATTAATTCTTGTTTAGGTTTATTTAGTGCATTAAAAATTCATTTAACTTTGAAAATGCATAACTAATCCTCTGTAAACTATTTTTTAGTGAAACCAACTTTGTTGGTTTCCTCTATTAATGAACTTGCTGTTAAAATTGGTTTTAGACATGTTACTATTTTCGAAAAGATTACTTATGCATTTAGCTTTTGGCCCATTTTCATGTCTTTAAAAATTTATAGAAAATGCATTATAGCTCCAAATGAGATGAATCCAACTGGGTTGTTCATCTCATGAGGTGCTTGTTTTACCCTAAAAATTTCAGAAACACTACCTTTCTAGAAATTTTGGCTAAACAATTTAATTAGGATGAATAGTAACAGCTTTGAATTTCTAGGCTGAGCAGATTTGTTTTGATCATATCTTTTGCATTGAGAATCCAAATCAATTGGTTCTTGTTGCTAAATTCCTTAAAAATCATGCTCTTGCTTTTGTAAAATTTTCACAGCATTCGGAGAAAGTTTGCTATTGAGTCTTTTCGTTTTCTTCGTTCTTATGGGTTCTTTTTCGATTCTTTCGTTAGGTTCCGAAGAGCGCATTGATAACCAAAGCACCCCTCTGCAGCAAACTGAGCATAATCAACAAGGCAAGCAGTTTGATCATGATTACCCTAGTATTTTCAAGTCTAATATATTGTTTGCAACTTGTATGTATGCATTGCTATTTTGTGTTAAATTATGCTTTGATGAGTTGATCCTATAGTTGCATAATCTGTAGGTAATTGATTATTCTCTACTACCATGAGCCTAGGTTATTTGCTGTGATTTGAGTTCGTTGGATGAACTCTTGTCACTTAGTAGATGACAAGTTAAAATTGTGGGTACATTGGTACACCCCTGCAGGGTTAAAACTATTCGAATAGCCTTGTCCTAGGTTATGGACATGCTTGGGGCCGTCTTCCAAGAGTTAGACTAGTGGATGGTTAAGCATTACAAGCCGAATAAGATCGGGGTCTCACAGTAAGACAAAGTGAATAACACCATATGCACACCCATACAACATAACAGTGCATATGACCATAATGAGTTAACATATGACCCAGATAACATAACATTACGTCCGTACAGAAAGGCATGGTTTGACAACGATACAACTCATACAAGCCATTAAACTAAGCATGCAACATCACGACTTAGTAATTATATCTTGCTCGCTACGGTCGCTGCTTGTGCTAGATTTGTTCGGCAATGGCTTCTTTGGAGTGGCTAACCGTCTTTGCATATGCGCATCTGGGCGATTTAACCCGTTGCCGCTATTTGGGTCATCATCCATGTCGTTATGAATGCGTTGTATCGGCGTCTTCCACGGCCGGGTGCTTGGTCGTCGTTCGGCACCCACTTCACCGGTCCTGGCCAGAGGTCCCTATAGTGCATGTCCAGGCCATACGAATAGAACTCGGCACTCCAAGTGCCATACAGGTGGTGGATGTCGTAGTACTCGGAGATGTAACGCTCCGAGGCCTGGCGCCACGCCAAGACGCCGCAGCGTACACATGGGAGCATGGTTTGTGCGGCTGTGGCTTCTTGCAGTGCACGACGCCGTCGCCAATCGTGCGGACACGCTCGATCCTCTAGCGTGGCCCATCACATACTTCTCCTTGGCCGGATCTCGAACTTCGCCGACGCCATCCATGGTGCAGCATAGCGTCGCGAATGAGCCTTGCCGATCTTCTTCTCCATGTACGCGTGCATTACTTGGAGAATTGCTTCCCATCCTCCAAATGCTTCTTGGCCATCATGGCTCAGTTAACAAAGTACCCGATGGTACGGTTCGAGCTCTCCTCCACGATCGCAGTGATCGGCAGGGATCGGACACCCTTGAGAACACCGTTGTACACCTCCGACATGTTGGTCGTCATGATCCGTACCTAGCACCACCGGCGTGTCGTGCAACAGGACCATTTCTCCAAGTCGAGTGCGTCGAAGTTAACCCATCGTGAACTCCCCAACTGCCGCGGACCCTCCGCTGCCCCTTCGCTTTCTCGGCGTCCGCCGAGTTCCTTAGATGCTTCCTGGTCTCCTCATCGAGCTGTCTCCACACCGCATCGAACTTCCGCCTTTGGTTCTGCATGCAGAGCTTCTTGAACATCTTCATCAGGTCCTTGCTCCGAAACCTTGTGTGGAAGTTCGCCGCGAGATGCCTCATGCACCAACGGCTCTTCACATCATTCCACTGGAACGGTGGCTGCGTCCCATTTTGCATCATAGTCAACGCGGACAACAACCCAGCATTGTGGTCCGAGATGATACACATATCTGGGCGGTCTTAGACCACCGCCCGCTTCACATTGGATCGAACCACAGCCAACTATCAGTGTTCTCGCTCTCAACAATTGCGAAGGCCACGGGGAGTAATTGGTCGTTCGCATCGGCTGCAACGGCGATGAGGATGGTACCCTTGTACTTCCCACATAGGAAGGTGCCGTCCATCGTCAGCACGGGACGACAGTGCTTGAACCCTTCAATCGCTTGACTGAAGGCCCAGAAGACCCTATCAAGAACAAAACAATTGGGCCCCTCCGTCAGGTGCACCCGATCAAACTTGTCTATGTATGTCCCAGGGTTTGATTGTGCGATTTGATGCAGCATCCTTGGGACTAAGTTGTAAGCCTCTTTGAATGTGCCGAACATTTGCTCCATGACCTTCCGTTTCACCCACCATGCCGTCTTGTAGCTGACCGCGAACCCCACCATATTGGCAACCTCCGCCAGTAGGAGCTTTGGCGAAATGGACACATCTGCAGCGACGAGGTGGCTTATCAGGCTGGCAACATACGAGGACGTCATGCTACGGTGCCTTCGAAGCGACTCAGCTAGCTCGCATGTGTGGTCCTTTAGCACCGTTATCCGGAAGCCCGTGGCCACGGCCGTGAACCGCTGCGCACGGACCTTGCCAGCACACGATTCATTAACACACCTAACGATGTAGGTGTCGGGGTTGGACCTCTGCACCCGATATGTTCGACCAATGTTAATGGCGTATCAGCAATAGCATGCTGGGCGGCGCTCTTGTCAGGGAAGCGCTGCCCTAGGAGAAGGGTGTCCTCATTGAACCCCCACTCGGCCCCCTCCGGCTGTGGCAGAACCAACGATGTCGTTGCGACATCGTACAATCTTGACGAGACGTAAGAAATGTCGGTGGTCACAACACCACCAACTACACCTCCCGTACCAGCACCAGCTTCTCCGTCTTGGTCGTCTTCAGAACTAGCTGTTTCAACGTCCTCCTCCTCGCTTTCCACCTCTTCCGCCTGGTCGGCCAGGTACTCGTGGCAATCAATACGGGCTGCCCACCATCGCTCCACTCCTTCGTTGGGCTCGAAGTTGTCGGCATGCCTCCTTAGGTCTCCATCACCCACTTCCTCGCCTGCGTCTCCTCCAACACCGGAGACCAACGCAGGCTCCTCCTCCTCACAAGCAGCTTCACTGGAACCACCAACGCCAGATGTCCCCGCGCTCTCCACGAACTGAACATAGACCATCGGCCGCGCATATATCACAGCCTCAGGGTTGCAAACAGCCTCCATGTAATAGGCCCATGAAGCGTCACTTGTCACCTTCATAAGTTGCCAAACTATCTCGTCTGCACCACCCACCACCGAGGCATACAACGTCTCGATGTGTAGCTTCTTCCTTGCGATTCTTGCGATCGAGCGCGAACGCGCGACGCTTTTAGATCCGACAGCTCATGTCGCCAGACCGGCGCCCGGATCACGGTCCCACCACAATTTGATTCGTGCGCCCAGACCCTGTCACGTCGAGAGCGTCCCCATGGAACACGAACAGATCTTGAATCTCCGCCATGAAGTACCTAACACAGGTGCATATCAAACCACTGATATTTTGAAAAGAAAAGTTCCTAACACTTCTGTAATTTGTTCATAATCTAATATACTGCACATTAGGTTCAATTTTATTTCTATTTAAACATCTCTTATAAAATTACTGAAATTTTCTCACGGAATAAATTTTCATGACCAAAAAAAAACTTGGAACATTAAAAGATTTAATTAAAAAATTGAATTTAATTGAAGTTGATTTAATTTAAAAATTGAATTTAATTGAAGTTTATTTTATTCTTTTAAATTATTTTTATTTTATGAAAGACTACAAGCAGGAGAATTGAAAAAAAAAATGTTGGTATTATGGTTCTTGATCACGTTACTTCACAATGAGTGTACTCAAGCGAGCTCTTTATGGAGCTTCTCTGAGAAGCTTGATAAAGTACTCGCTTTGTGACTACACCATGATGAAGTAACGTGATCAAGAACCGTGAGCTGCACCAACATATTATTTTTTTTTTTCAATTCTCCGCTTTTCGTAGTCTTCGTAAAATAAAAATAATTTAAATTAATAAAATCAACTTCAATTATATTCAATTTTTTAATTAAAACTTTTCATGTCCAATTTTTTCTTCAATTTTCTCGATTTTTTTAAATGGTTTTTTTCCACTTTTCTTTTATTTCTCTCTCCTTGTATAGATTTCAATTTCGAATTAAAACCTAATCACATTGCTAACTACTAAGTCTGCTAAGTCATTAATTTTATATTTACTGACTACTAAGTCTTCAAATATTTCCTAACGCTCCCGATTATTTAATTAATGTAGTGAGTTTTATTGGCGATTAATTTTACATTTCATTTATCCCGCCCTAATTATCTATCATCGATTGTCTCGCTATTTGACTCCAGTTATCTCCTCACCGAAGCTACATTGCTAACTCTATTTAATTTACAACACTAACCATAATAAGTCTGCTAAATCAACTAATTACTAGCTAATCACATTGCTAACTACTAAGTCACACATGCCCGGTGAAGGGTCCATACACCGTAAGCGACACTAACTATTCTACTTACATGCTAATCACACTGCGTCTTGTAATTACATGCTAATCACACTAAGTCTTCTAATTTTACGTCCGAACGCTAAGTTCAAATACACCTACTACACAACCCTAACTACTTACTTGCTACAATAAGAATCTATCATTCATCTAATTACATGCTAATCACATTGCTAAAACTACAGTCGTATGCGAATGACAATTACCTTTTCTAGGTGCTCACAAGACGCACTTCCGCAACTGTGGCTTCACCCTTCTCTTCCTCTATGCTTCTCTTCCTGTCTTCCTCTCTCTCTCTTTCCTCTCTTTCTCTCGCTCTTAGCTTCAATGTTTTCACAGAGTGGTGTTCGATTCGATGTTCGCATTCGCGTTCAACTCCATTTATTTAGCGTGAGGAATCGATAGCGAGCGCCATCGCACACATCCAACAATCACCGCAGGGCCAGCTCCTACACGCACGCGACGGCGGCGGTGGTGGCGGCGCCGGGCGCCATGAACGCAAAGAGCTGGCGCGGGCGGGCTGGGGCGGGCGGACGCGGGCGAAGCGGCGGTCGCTGCGGCGTGATAGGAGCCCAACTTGCTGCCGTTGGAGTCGGCTGACTTCTTGGTCTTGCTCTCCCAAACCATGAAGAACTAAGTTCTTGTTGTGCGGCGTTTCGACATCTTCTTCTTCGCGGATCGCAGCGGCAAGATCGATTCTTTGCCGTCGTCTCGACGGCAAAGACGCGGGTCCGGGGCTACTTTTGGAATTTTGACGCTAGGGGAGCCAAATTAGAAATTAAACTACGCTACAGGGCCAAAACAGTCCAAAATTCGAGATGCACACTCATTTCCATTAATTAAAATGGGGATGTGACATGCGATGTGGGATGATTGCATGGCCATTAATGTGTCACAATTTGACAAAAAGGAAGCGTCGCTAGAAATTGGCATAATATGGATAAAACATACTTACAAAGGGGTATTTTCATGGTAAAATGACTTCGGTGTGTCAATGGACCAAAATTACTTATATGGGTAAGTGACAAAGGCAGCAACTTCTTAGGGTTTTTTTTTTTTTTTTGCATTACCCGACCAATTTTGTTGTCTAATGGTTGTTCCTCTAAAATTTTCACTCGTTCATCTGGTTAATTGGTACACGAAAATATCTCTGTGTGTAACTTGGTTTAGAAAAAGGTAGCTATCCAAACACAAAAAGATTATTATAATTCATCGCAATGTCAAACAAAGCCTTAGCCCAGCATGGACATATGGGCTAGGCTAAGCGCGTTTAAGTGGGTTGAGTATATTGGGACGTGAAATTTCTATGGGCATCAATTTTGACATGCTCTTCATCTATAGGTGGCTTCGGGTATTATCTTGTTGGCAACATATCCTATGCACTGATCCTTCGGTTTGGGCACCAAATTATCATGATTTTTTAAAAAAGTTTGATGATGTGGTCTATAGAGTGTTCTATCGCCCTTTAAAATTTCAACTTCAAATTCAAAAGGTGTCAGAAGAAACGAAAAATATTACAAGTTTGATGTGAATAGTAGTGTTTGTCTTTTTCATTTGCTTTTGATTTATCATTTGTTAAGTTTTTGTCATTTTTGTTACTCTTGACGTAGAATGAATTTGGATTTGAAATTTTATATATAAGTAGAATAAATTAAGAAGTACATCGTCAAATTTATTTGAGATTTTTTATAATGAAGAGTGAGTGCATGAATGCCCTACAAAGAATGAGTGCACATGATATGTTGCCTATCATGTTATAGCGATTTTATATTTTTCCCCTCAACTCTTTTGTTGCATACTTAGAACATGGATTTGGTGACATAGCTCATATTTATGAGTTAATTTGATGGACATTTGATATTTGTTATCACTAGCTATAAGTGTAGCCTTTTGTCATGGTCTTGCAATATAGACCGTAGTGGCCATATATTAGATTAGGAGCTCTTTTACGGTACACTCAATTTAATATGGGCCGTCTATTTTTTAAATCCAATGATTCAGATTAGTTAGCATTTAGTTATACTACACTTGGTAGTATGAGTAGTAGAATCCCAAAGAGAGTAGAATTGTAATTGTCTATGTGGGGATTACATGACACAAGAATAATATTTTCATCTCTAGTTGAAAAAGCCTATAATACCCTTACGAAAAATTATAAATACAAAAAAAAGTCTATTATGCCCTTAATAAATCAATGGTCAAATTTGATTTACACTACCACCATATACTACCGGTAGAATGTACCGTAAAATTTCTCGAGATTAGATGCAAATAATATAATGGGTTTTGATTTAGCGCTATCTATCTTGTCGGACATAATAGCTAGCTGATTTTGATAAGAGTATATCACTACAACCCTTGCGAAATATATGGCTACGTTTCACTAGAAACTTGCTTAGCACAAAGATGGCGCGCCTGGCTACAATGAAGTTCCTCCAAATTATCAACTCCTGATATAAGGATAAGCAGCCTTAGTTGGATTAGAAAAATAAGGACAAAGGAGACTCCATCGGAATTTGTTATTGCGTGAAAAACTTACTTGCGGGTCAAAAAGTTCCTCCAAATTACGTATAATAGCTGTTGTTAGAAAAATAAGATGATCAAAACTCTTGCGGGAAAAATCACGGAGGATCATCAGTATGAGGAGCGATTACCAAACGCAGAGGATTACAATGAGGCGTCCCTCTCCGTCTGACTTACAAGAGGTATATAAAGGGTAAAAGACTTAGAGTCCAAGTAGGAAACTAATCCGCTAATATGGTAACTAATCCGGATCCTTCCATATTAGAAATTCGGATCAGAATACAACAATCTCCACCTTGAGACGAATTTCCTCTTGTAGCAAAATAAAGAATCATCAATCACCAAATGATCCCCAATAAGATAAAAATCACCGTGCGCCAACTAGTCACTAGGACTAAATTGTAATACCAACTAAGCTTGAGCAAAGCTCAAACTTAGTAACAGGAATTGGTTTTGTCATCATATCAGCTGGATTATCATGAGTACTTATCTTGCACACCTTGATATCACCTTGAGCAACAACACCTCGAATAAAGTGATATCTCACATCAATGTGTTTTGTTCTCTCATGGAACATCTGATCCTTTGTAAGGCATATAGCACTTTGACTATCACAAAATATAGTAGTGCAAGAATTATCTCCACAAAGCTCAGTGTACAAACCTCTCAACCAAATAGCTTCTTTACAAGCTTCAGAAATAGCCATATATTCTGCTTCAGTGGTTGATAAGGCAACAGTAGCTTGCAAACTTGCCTTCCAACTAACAGCACAACAACCAATAGTGAAAACATAACCTGTTAGAGACCTTCTCTTGTCCAAATCACCAGCATAATCAGAGTCAACATAACCAACAAGTTCATCTCTAGAATTCCCAAACTGCAAACAAACATTAGAAGTGCCACGCAAATATCTGAAAATCCACTGAACTGCTTTCCAATGCTCTTTTTCAGGATTAGCCATGTATCTACTGACAACACTCAATGCATGAGATAAATCAGGACGAGAACAAACCATAGCATACATAAGAGAACCAACTGCACTGGAATATGGAACTCTAGACATGTACTCAATATCATAATCTGACTCAGGACATAAGGCTGAAGATAACCTGAAATGCGAAGCTAATGGAGTACTTACTGGTTTTGCATCATGCATATTAAAACGACGAAGGACCTTTTCAATATAACCTTTTTGACTAAGGTATAACTTGCCAAATTGCCTCTCTCTAATAATCTCCATGCCAAGAATTTTCTTTGCTGCACCTAAGTCCTTCATCTCAAATTCATTACTCAATTGTGCTTTCAGTTTTGCTATTTCTGACTTATCTTTTGCAGCAATCAACATATCATCAACATAGAGAAGTAAATAAATAGCTGAACCATTAGCAGTCTTTAAATAAACATAGCTATCATAATCAGACCGCTTAAAATCATGAGAGAGCATAAAGGAGTCAAATCTCTTGTACCATTGCCTAGAAGATTGCTTCAAACCATAAAGAGATTTCTTTAATCTACAAACAAGATGTTCTTTTCCAGGAGTAATAAAACCCTCAGGTTGGTCCATATAAATGTCTTCTTCCAACTCTCCATATAAGAATGCAGTTTTAGCATCTAATTGCTTAAGTTCATAATCACGCATGGCAACAATACTGAGTAAAGTGCGAATAGAACTATGCTTCACAACTGGAGAAAAGACATCATTAAAATCAATACCTGGAATCTGACTATAACCTTTAGCAACCAATCTTGCTTTATACCTTGCTGGTTCAATAGAAGAAATACATTCCTTTCTTTTGAAAATCCACTTGCAATAAACAGGCTTCTTCTCCTTTGGCAATTTCACTAATTCCTAAGTGTCATTCTTTTCAAGTGACTCCATTTCATCATGCATGGCAGTTATCCACTTATTACAATCAGTGGAGTTAATAGCCTCAGAGTATGATGAAGGTTCTAAATTACCTTCAATTTCTTCTACCACACTCAAAGCATAAGCAACAATATTAGCTTCTTCAATCAACCTCTTGGGTGGATTAATCTCCCTTTTAGGCCTATCAACTGCAATAGACCGTTGTGGTGGCTGCTCAACAATAGGAGTATCATCAATAATAGGTGCATCATGAACAACAATATTTTCCTTATCTGATGTGTTATTAGAACCAACAAAGTGGTCTACCTGAACACTTGAATTCTATTCACTCTCAACAGGAACATTAGTGGGCAGTTTATCATGAAGCATAGCAGATTCATTAAAGACAACGTTTCTGCTAATCACAACCTTCCTTGTTTCAGAATTCCACAACTTATATCCTTTAACACCAAATTTATAACCAAGAAAAATGCACTTAACAGCTCTAGGCTCTAATTTTCCATTATCAACATGAGCATAAGCAGTACAGCCAAAAACTCTCAATTCTGAATAATTTGCTGGGGAACCAGACCATACCTCAATTGGAGTCTTCTTTTCAATTGCAAGAGAGGGTAACCGATTAATAAGATAGCAAGCAGTGGAAGCGGCTTCAGCCCAAAAACGTCTATGCAAACCTGCATTTGACAACATGCAACGGACCCTAGAAATGATGGTCCTGTTCATACGCTCAGCTACACCGTTTTGTTGAGGAGTACAAGGAACGGTGTAGTGCCTAACAATGCCTTCAGCCTTGCAATATGATTCAAATTCATCAAAAAAGAATTCCATCCCATTATCAGTGCGAAGTTTCTTTACCTTCTTTTCAGTTTGCCTTTCAACCATAGTCTTCCACTCTTTAATTGCTGAAAATGCTTCTGATTTATGCTTCAAAAAATAAGGCCACACTCTTCTAGAGTAATCATCAATAATTGTTAACATATAACGAGCACCTCCTAGAGATGTCTTCCGAGATAGCCCCCATAAAACAAAATGCACATAATCCAAAATACCTTTTGTGGTATGAACTGAGGTATTGAACCTCACCCTCTTGTGTTTGCCAAACGCACAATGCTCACAAATTTTTAGCTTACCGATGCTATGGCCATCAAGGAGTCCTCTCTTGCTCAATTCTGTCAAACCAATTTCACTCATATGCCCAAGGCGCATATGCCAAAGATTAGTAGCATCAGAATCAGATAATGAACTTGAAATTACAGCAACATTATCTGATATTGTAGTACCTCGTAGATGGTACAAATTGGCAGATTTAATATCAGCTTTCATCACAACAAGAGAGCCTTTTGATACCTTCAAAACTTCACCTTTACCAGAATATTTGTACCCTTTACCATCAAGAGTACTCAAAGAGATAAGGTTTCTTTTCAAATATGGAATATGCCTCACACCTGTCAAAGTTCTGACAATGCCATCAAACATCTTGATCTGAATTGAACCAATTCCTGCAACCTTACAAGATGAGTTATCACCCATCAACACAAGACCACCTTCAACAGGTTCATAGGTGGCAAACCAAATCCCTATTAGGACACATATGAAAGGTACAGCGTAATCAAGAATCCATTCATCATTGGTCTTAGCACATCCAGCAAATGCAACAAGAACTCCTCCATCAGAACTATCATCAGCAGCAAGGGAGGCATTACCTTCATCATTTGGTTTACCTTTTGGCTTATAATTACCAGTTCTCTTTTCTTTATTTTGCGACTTCCAAAGATTCGAGAGATGTCGTGCCCACTTTTCTTGCAATATTTGCACGACTTGTACTTGCCTCTCGATTTCGACCGGTTCTTGTAGCCGTTCGAACTTTTGCCTTGAGATCCATTGTTTGAGTTCTTCTCCTTTTGCCTGCCACGAACAAACAAGTCTTCTCCTTTTGGACTTGAATTTTCAGAAAGTACCATATGTTTCATCTTCTCCTTAGCATGCAAAGCTTCATAAACTTCATGAAGAGTGAGAGTATCTCTAATATATAATATGGTATCTCTGAAATTTGAAAAAGAACTAGGCAGTGAATACAAAAGAATAAGACCCAAATCCTCATCATCATATTTTACCTCCATCGACTCAAGGTTGGAAACGATCTCCTTAAACAACAAAAGGCGATCAAGAACGGATTCTCCTTCTTGCAATTTATGAGAGTACAACTTCTGCTTGAGATGCATCTTGCTGGTCATATCCTTTGTCATGCAAATCTGTTCCAGCTTCAGCCATAATGCAGCAGCTGTCTTCTCCTTCAAGACCTCCTGCAAAATATTATTTGATAGATGAAGGTGAATCTGAGATAAAGCCTTACGGTCTTTACGCTTCTCATCTGCAGTCCATGTGATAGGTTGTTTCTCAAACCCTTCCAACACATCATCCAAATCCATCTGTGCCAACACAGCTCTCATCTTGACTTGCCACAGCGAAAATCTTGTGTCTCGATCCAGGAGTGGAAGATCATACTTCAAAGTCGCCATGAGGAATAAATCCTGAAAATTGCTAGTACTGATCTGTATAAATCTAGCAAAAATCACGATCTCTTTGGTACACAAACTGTGTATACGAATTAAAGATCTTCAACTCCTGGTGCACTGATATGTAGCCGAAGCAAAAAAAAAACTCAAAACTACCAAACCGGCTGAAGTGAATCAATAGAACGTGATTAATTAAATAATTTTTTCTTGGAACTTGAGCTTGGACCTGTGCTTGGCTGATAGAATAACGAAAGAAGTAATTTCTTGGACCTGTGTGCTGGATGGTTTGGTCTTGATGCCTTCAGCTTGGGTTGGCAACTGCACGAACCAAGGACGAAGGGCGTTGCGGCACCCGCTTGGATCGAGGCGATCGAGGCGGACGTGAGGCGACGCAAAGAGCGGCGCTGGCAGCTGCGGTTGCTTCCGCGTGCTATCGAGGACGTTTGCTGGCGCGACGCTTGACCGAGGCGACGGCTTGCGCGATGGAGTCGGCGTCACGACGCGGATAACGCTGGGACGAAGATGCGCTCTGCGACAACGGAGCAGCAGATCGAGACGGCGGCGGCGCTGCGGAAGAAAACCGATCTGCTATTTTTTTTTCTTCGTGTCTTTCTCCAAACCCTAAAACTTCTGTACTCTAATACCACTTGTTAGAAAAATAGGGACAAAGAAGACACGAATTTTTACGTGAAAAACCCTTACGAGAAAAAACCACGGGCGCCAACCGGCGATGATCACTATATGAGGAGCGATTACAAAATGCAAGGGATTACAATGAGGCGTCCCTCTCCCATGCGGCTTACAAGAGGTATATAAAGGGGTAAAAGGACTTAGAGTCCAAGTAGGAAACTAATCTGCTAATATGGTAACTAATCCGGATCCTTCCATATTAGAAATTCGGATTAGAATACAACAGCTGCAGTTGCACCCTGATACTCTTCTGCATAGAAGGCCCCATCGACATCAACTTTCACCGAACCGTCTTCAGGGAGGCTCGAAGATTCTTGTCGGGTAACCCGTGCTATTGCCGTTGGTTCTGAGTTAGTTTGTATGAGATCAAAGGCCGCATCCCTAGCCCATTTAACCGACCGGGACAAGTTTTTCTGCACTTCTCAATGTTTCCGTGCATTACGAGTATTCCAAATCATCCACATACCACAGAAAATTTGTTGTATGCTTTTTTTTGACAAGGAAGAAACCTAGCTTTTATAGAAAGCTAATAACCAGTTTTACAAGCTAAAAGAAACAAAAGCAACAAACTAGATACCGGCTGGGGAAACCAGCTTACAATTCAGGCATTCAACCAAAATAGGACTACCTGACAACTTACAAAAGAACTAACAAATCCCAGCAAACAAGGAAGACAACCTAAAACCAGAACAGCAACAAGGATTAACTTCTCAGGTTGTCTTGACGCGCAAAGACCTTTAGCCAATCCTCAATCAACTCTAGTATATCTGCTAGCTTCCTTCGATTAACTTCTGTGAGAAGAATTTGCCATCACTGCACACAAGATACAAGTTTGAAAATAACTTTGATTGGGTGCTTAGGGAAAATCCTTTCAATTGCCCCTTTGTTCCTGACCGTCCGAGAGTCCGGCCCGAACTGCAAAACTAAATAGACCAAGATGATAGGCATTAGCACCCTACTTGTCCAGCCATCTCAAATGAAAATCATCAAGAGATGTAGGAGCTCTGTCCAGAGAAAAATCTCTTTGATACTAAGCCAAACAAATCTTGATAAAACACAACGAAAAAGCACATGATTAGTATCTTCTGCCATCCCACATAAGATATAATTAGCATTCCCTTTCCAACCTCTTAATTTGAGTTGAACATCCGTCTGAATCCTCTCTTGGAAAGTCTGCCACAAAAAAATTACTTTTAAAAGAATTCTACTACTACACATTTTCTTAAGCCTCATACTGATAACACCACCAAAAGCCAAATGCCTATAAAGCAACTTGACCAAAAACTTACCAGACTTTTCAAGACACCATCTCATTCAATCACTGCCCTCCTCTAAGATCACCCCATTCAAAACTTGTTTCAGTTCTTCCGACTGGAGTTTCTCCCCAGCCCCAAAATTCCTAACAAATTTAATATCCTAATTACCATTTCCCCAGCAAGTTGAAACACTAATATCAGGGTCCTACAAATCTTCCAAAGCTTATCAAACCTAATTCTCATAGGACAATAACCTGTCCAAACATTTTTTTCAAAAGGAGATATATTTGCCATCCCCTAACACGTGATTTACACCCTCATTGAAATAGATGTTTCACTTTATGAAGATTTCTCCAAAATTGGGATCCTTTAACCATCTTGGCACCTCTGATATCCCCCTTAGGAAAATACTCAGCCTTCAAAATTCTAAACCAAAGTTCACCCCTAGCCTGATCCATCTTCCAGAACCACTTGCTCAACAAACAATCATTGAAAAGCCTGGTATTAATCACCCCTAAACCACCATAATTTTTAGGTCTACAAACCGCTTTTCACTTGACCATATGATATTTAAACTTATCACTAACCCCCCTCTAGAAAAACCTAGACTTAATAGAGTCCATTCTTTTATGAGCCTCCTCATTCAACCTATAAAACCCATTGTATAAGTAGGAATACTACTGAGACAACTGTTGACCAACACCAACCTCCCCTCAGAAGACAAAAGGTTGCTTTTCCAGGTGCCTAACCTCCCTTCTATTTTACTAATCATTTTCTCAACTGCCATCCTCTTAACATCTCTATCTCTAATAGAAATCCCCAAGTAAGTCAAAGGAAATTGACCCAGTTTACAATTAAGCATCTTTGCCACTCTCAGGGCTTCAGCTTTATCCACCCCAGCCACAAAAACTTCATTTTTATGATAGTTGATTTTCAATCCTGACATCCATTCAAAACAATAGAGCAAAATTTTCAAATTGACAATGTAATCCTCCTGATACTCAATGATGAGTATTATGGCATCAGCGTACTGTAACAAAGAAACACCCCCAGGAATAAGATTTGAAATCACCCCCCCCCCCCGGGCGATCAAATCCCCCTGTTGAGCTTTGTTTATAATTGTAGCCAACACATCAGCTACTAAATTGAACAAGAGGGGAGACAAGGGATCACCTCGTCTTAGACCCCCTATGAGTGATAAAATAAGGCTCAATAGAACCATTGATATTTATACTTACTTTACCACCTCTCACAGTTTTCATCACCTAATTAATCCATTTCCCAGAGAAACCTTTACTCATCAAAACAGTTTCAAGAAAACCCCAATTAACTTTGGCATACGCTTTCTCAAAATCCAATTTGAGGATAACCCCCCTCTCTTTAGTAACTCTCAACTCATGTAAAATCTCATGAAGAGACACCACCCCATCTAATATATGTCTCCATTTGATAAAAGTAGTTTGACTCTCATTTATGACCTTATGAGCCACCTCCCCCAGCTTGGTTGCCAACAATTTTGTAATAATTTTGAAACTAACGTTCAGCAAGCAAATTAGCTTAAATTGTTTAATAGTATTAGCCTCCTTAGATTTAGGCATCAAAGTAATCACCCCAAAATTCAATCTCTTTAGATCAAGATTCTCCTAAAAAAAATCACAAATAAGTTCCATGAAAGAATGCTTAATACATTCCCAAAAAGACTTATAAAACAGGCAGGGAAGCCATTAGGCCCAGGAGCTGAATCATTACTGAGACCTTTAATAATCTTCCAGACTTCATCCTCTGTAAATTTTTGGACCAAATATTCATTATCATGTTCTAAAATCAACTCTGTATCCCTCCGGAAATTATTGGAAATATTAACACCAAGCCCATTGCACTTCCCAAACAAATCTTTATAAAAAGTATAGATATGATCTCTAATAGCAGCTTCCTCAAAAATACACCCCCCTTCATGCTCCAAACTGAAAATAAAATTTTCCCTCCTATTTAAAATCTTCTTCACAAAACCACTTTTTCTCAACAAAAAAAGAGAACCACCCAGCAGTCCTAATCCCATTATCCCCAGTACTCAACATAATAGGACAATGATCAGAACCAACTCTAGTTAGACTAACAACAGAACAAAGAGGGAATCTAGACTCCCAGCTAGTAGAAATCAAAATCTTGCCAAACTCCACGAGAATAGGGCAATACTGCTTGTTAGTCCAAGTAAACCAGGCCCACCCCTTTTAACCTCCATAAGATCATTGGAATTAATGAAGTTATTAAAGCTGTCAGTCAAATTGTAATTGATATTGCCAGAGCTTTTGTCAGCTGCTTTCCTAATCAGATTAAAATCACCCTCTAACACCATAGGCAAAACAGAAGATTGACATTTGTCATGAAGATTTTCTAAAAACTCATGACTTAAATCATGATGAGCAGGACTATAAACAGTTACCACTTCCCATCTGAAATTACTTTTTCTATGCCTTAGAGTCGTACTAACAAAAAATCTTTCTTGATCACCCCCTTCAATTTCTAGCTCATCTTTCCTCACTCTCATCAGGATTCCTCCAGAGTGGCCAATTGTAGAAGTCCAATTCCAACCAAAATCACCATTACCTGCCAAGTCTTTAAGGTCCTTTTCAGAAAAATCTTTTTCAATGGTTTCTTGCACCCCCACCACATCAATTCTCTCTTAAACAATCAACTCTTTTAATTACCTCCTGGCTGGTTTACCCAACCCACGAATGTTCCAAAATAAAAACTTCATATAGAAAATTTCCTTTCAGAAGCCTTATCCTTTTTTAACCTATTACTAACCCTTTTACTCATCTTAAAACCGACAGCACCCCTGGATTCATCACTCTCCACTTCCATAGGATTCCTATCACCCCTAACAGCCTTATTAGGTTCACCTACCTTTTCCTGACCAGACTGAGAAATTTTCTCCAATTTAGCTTTAGCAATAGCTGATCTTGCTATTTCTTGAGCTTTCATGGCAAAGATCACTTCCTGAGAAATACCACAAGAAACAGCCACATTTTCTAAATATTGAATATAAGCATCATTAAGAATATTAAAAGGATTGTGTTCAGTAATACCTGGATTTTCCAAATTCTAATGGATTTCAACATGGCAGCCTTCTCTTGCATAAGTATACCTTGATCTTGAATCTGAACTCTTCCTAGTGGGAAATTGTGGCTCCTTAACCTTGCCTTTACCTCATTTTTTGTTGGCCAATATCCACTCATCTGCTCTTCCTTCAGATACAGGAGACAGAGAACCCTTTTTATTTTTACTAGTCTCCTGACTGGTCCCCTCATCTTCAAGAGTATTAAAAGACTCTTCCTCATTTATGTTCTTATCCACATCAAACTGACACCCCTTAAAAATCCCTCCTTCATTATATCATGAGGACAATGCTGAATAACCTCCACTTCCTGGCCAAAAGAAAACCCTCTCCCAGAAGAAGAGTTTTTATCAGACAATTTTAGACATGGCCATAAAGTTGCATCCATTACAGTTGGCCCCATATTGGTATGAACCACTATTCATTAGAAGTCACTCGTATCACCTCCTTGCCATCCTCAGAATCCACCTTTCCTGAGCTACCAGATATCTCATTGTCCCCCCCTCCATTTTTTCCTCACTCTCCCCTTGACTAGAAGACAACTGATCAGAAACGTTAACAGGAAAGCTGAAAGCAAGTGGCATAACAGGGAGAATTTGCTTGTCACGGTTAAATACCACCAGCTCTTTACCATGAACAGAACCCTCAGAATCCGAGGCCCCCTAAATTTGTTGTATGCTCAGTAGGGATGAATTTACCATCAATAATATCAGATGCCCAAGTATATGTTATGCTTCATTCCACTTTAATAACACGTCAGTCTGATCCTTTTTTCAGATGCTAAAACCTTAAAACACATCAATCACTCATCTAATCACGTCATTGGATGGGCCTAGTTTACTCATATGCCGAATTCGAGCTTCCCTTCGAGCCAGGCTATAAAAAGGACACAATCTGCTCCGAACGATGCTGCATCTGGGGTCAAGTTAACCTTTATGATCCAATGTTCTTAATTTGTATGGCATCTAGGGTCAAGTTGAACTTTAGAGTCCACCATGGTTTTCACATGCCCTGGAAAACTAGAATTACTACTAAAGGCACATATAATAAGTGCCAACTTCGAGTCTACCGTGGGCCCGTGGCATTTATATGCGTCGACAAAACTATAAATTGACTAGTCTCTCGAAAAAACTGTTTTTTTTTGGAAAAGGAAAGGAAATTCCATTAAACGTTAGGTCCGACAAATCGCCGGTCACCAAATTAGTTACAAAAGGAGTT
Organism: Phyllostachys edulis; assembly: GCA_036346405.1. NCBI lineage: Eukaryota > Viridiplantae > Streptophyta > Magnoliopsida > Poales > Poaceae > Phyllostachys > Phyllostachys edulis. Next base: position 24,711,926 of record CM070568.1, on the reverse strand, counting down.
TGGTCTATCCATATCATAGACCTCTCCATCACAAAACTCGAGCCAACACTGGCAATCCTATCAGCTACTTTATTACATTCACGCGAACGAGGAATGACGCACACTTGAGAAAAATCAGACATCATAACACCGCGACATTCCTTAAATAAAACACGTGGTCCGAGAGGTCAAATTCAGTGGAGTTCAGGGCCTAGTTAAATTTCAGTGTAGATGATAGCTAAAGAGCAGAAGTTCAAATGTGACTCCAACTAAAACTAGAAGAAAAATTCAGGCGAACTGAGTAAGTACTATAGCTAGCCTTCAAATTCTTCAGTTTAGCAAAAACTAGCTTTAGCCCTCTGTTTATTCCTTTGCTCCAAATTCCCCTCAACACATTGCACCATTCAAAGCCAGCTTCGTCAACAATCTTCTTCAGACAGTTCTATGTTTGACAGGAGAAGCGGCAATGCTATGCACACAAACTTTTTTTATGTTTGACAGGAGAAGCGGCAATGCTTTACACACAAACTTTTTTTTGTTGTACATACATGCTACTTCATAGAGCGCACGGTAACTTCCAACACCTGCAGGCTACCTAGTTGAGCCCGCCTTGTCAGTAACCATGGAATATTCTTCTTCACGAAAACTGTTGTAACATATTCGTTTGCATCGCTAATTTGCTATGATCTGTTATCTCAGTATTACAACTCAATCAGAGCAGTCGGTTCTGGCTATTGATGGTTCCGGTTAATCCTTCGCTGAAAAATGAAAAAAATGCTATCTTTTTTTTTCTGCCGTGTCATATTTAGCAGTTTCATGTCCACATTTTTAACTCATAGAATGCAACTAAAATCCACAATTAATGCATTATATTGTCTTTTGCTCGGGACAGAAGCATAACGGAAACTGTAATGACATAAGCATATGGAAACTTGGTCAGAACAGTCCTAGCACCACCTTGTGATATACATAAATAACACACTACAACAAAGGTCAATGGAGACACCACAAGCAACAACAGACATTTGGGAATATGGAGGATATTCATTGACGGTTCAAACCAAGGTCTCCACCACGGTGAATCATATTTGCAGTAACATTCAGCGCCTGATCCTCAAACTCCCTAGAACACGCAGCAAAGTTCAAAATAAAAATTAAATTAGCACATAAATATTTACATGTTCTCTGGGCAGTACACACCGTTCTGTACACATCATTAGTTCCTTGTAAGCATATAGCTGATGATGACAGAAAAGCATCGTCCAAACCGGATGGTAGCATTGGTCATCTTCAGTTAAAGCGAGTACGGATGCCCACTATTCAACACTCTCCTAAGAACATTGGTGTTCCATCCAAACACAGAATCCGAGGAGCTGTCAACACGTCCAAGGAAAACGTGTCACCTGGGCATCCAGATATACGTAGAGAAACTCAACAAAAATTTATTTGGTACTATTATGGATAGTTCTTATCACAGACCAACTGCACATTATGCAGCCTTGGGTATATAATTATACACAATATAGCACATACCTTGGGATGGATATCTCATGATTGAATATTCTATCAGGGATTGCAGGTATGTGGTCCTTTTTCTCATTGGCAAAGTTTATGATTTGGAATAGTACTTCGTGAATTGACGATTCCAATGCAGCACGTCTTGAGCTAGTCTCTTCCAATGCTTGCCCTAAAAAAATATTGCATCACATGTTACCGTTACATGAGACTAAGGATAGCTTTGTGAAGATAGTGAAAGTGTATGTAATAAAAATTACCTCCAATATTTGTCAGTGCTTTAGAGCTATGTGATTTGCCATGTCCTCTTGGGGTTATGACATGCAAACCGATGAACCATTGTTCCCAATAAATGCGCTCTGTTTTGTTGCCAAACCAACCTGGGTGTTTGTTTTTCTCGTCGAAAAAGGAGAGGCACACCTGAGATATTCATCTTACACGCTAATTAAAATCGGAACACAGATAATACAAGTTGGCAGAAAAGGAAGTAAACTGCAGAATATAGAGATGGGAATAGCAACCTGAGTTCTGCGGTTTGGATGTTTGTCTACCCATGCAATGAACTGGTCAATCTTTTCATCAACCTCCTTTTCTAATTCAGGAAGTCCACATTGCACCTAAACACACACAAACACAAAAGTAAGTAACAACAAAGAATAATGCCAAAAAAAATTGTAATCATAATAAAAAAGTTAATAGACCACACAAGACAACACCATACGTAAGGTAGTAAATATTTGAACAAAACAAACTCACATCAATACTTGTTCAAATGTCAGATAGTGAAACCTAGATACAAAAGCCAGAGTGTAATCTTATACTTAGATAATCAGGCTTTCGATAGACTTCATTACTACTCACATTCTCAATGTTGGATAAGGATTGATCCATTTCTATTAGGTTTAGCAGTGGAACCAGAAGCATGTTGCTCGCTAGATTCCTAGTAAAGGGTTAGGTTGTAAGAATTGAAGGTTTGCAAAATAAAGTTCTAAAAGTAGCACAATTATTGAAGCTTGACCTTTGGATTGCTGAACTGCAGGCTACCTTGCCGCTGTCAAATTCACATCAAACCTGTATCACCGATTGCCTGCTGCAGCCAACAAGTTGCCATAGTCTGCAGCGCTGTTAAGGTTGAGCTGTTGTGTTTGTGTGGGTGTTTAGCTCACTGTGATCATGTGCTGCATGAAGATTTGAGCAGTTGTAGGAGTCAGGAGTTGATGGAATTGTGAGTGAATGGTGTTTATTGTTTAGCCTAATTTGGAATTTGGAGCCACACAGCATGGATTGGCCAGCAGCAGACTTTGTTCTTTGAGTGCAAAGAATAGATCAACAGCTCAAAGCATGTGCATGTGCGGGTGGGTCAGTTGGTGTCCTGAATATGCCGTGATGGGCCAAGGAATGTGAGAGGGAGTTTTGGGATGACATGCCATGATGGGCCGAGGAATGTGAAAGGGAGTTTTGGGATGACATGCACATGAATGGTCTGGACTCTGGAGGACAGGCATTGGGCTGAGGTTGCTGGGACATTGGGGTCCCTTAATCCGTTTGACTTGGGGTTGCTTAGCCTAGGCTGCTAACTCTCATACATAAAAAATGTCTCTTTGGGAATGGCAATGTGGCGTCAGTGTCACAGCCTCGCAGGATCCCAATGCATGTGCCCTGGCCTCTGGATCAGCCCATGTTCAGAACTAGGTCATGCAAATAAACCACTACATTAGAGGCAGGCATCATGGGATATGTGCAATGACTTTGGGGACTTTCCGACTACATTCTTATGGTGTTAAGCAAGTATGGAGAGGACTTAGAACGGGTTAATCAAGCTACTAGGATAGCAAAGGTTTGGATTTACCCTAGAGATTTTGCAGAATTCTTTAGTGAATTAACAGAAAAGTCTCTAGTCACTTCATAATGGTCATGCAGTAATACAGCTTGTCACAAGCTATTCACAAAAGCCTTTAGTCACTTTCCAGACACTCTTCTGAAGCTGTTACTATCAAAAAATAGAATAGAAGACATTACATCAATAAAAGACACAAATGTGTTAAGGTCTTAAGGATATACAATGTTTTGGTTTAGGATTACTCCTGTATTATCTTTACTTTGGGCTCTTCTATACGCGTGTGCTCTCTCTATATAGACCTATTGGTCTACTGTAATAATGCTAATGCATCAGTTGTTGACTTGAAGGTTCCCTCAATTCCTAATATAGTATCATACCTAAACCATAAATATCCCAACTATACCTTCCTAGTCAAATAGATTTCTCTGTTAATAACAACAAGACTAAACCATGGTTCAGGATGCACAACTAGCAAGCATGAAGACCCAACTGCCAGCAAACACAAAATATGTGCAACTGTTAAACCATAGTCATTCCTACAAATACTAGGCAATTGAAGTAGGTATGAATTTGTGTACTTTGGTCGCTAATATCACAAATGCATTCAGTAAATTAAACAGTTGCAGATCATTCTATGGGGAAATACTCACGTAGGTGATCTCAAAGAAATCACAATCGACGTCTTTGGGCCGAACAAGGCTTAGGGTTCTATGGAAGAATATGGTGTGTAAAATGCCTGCAGCAGAGTCATATACAGCATATTCATCAGCAAGGATTTCATGATATCGAGAAGGACACATACACGTACTGCTTTCAAGTTATTATTTTAATAACAAATAAGAAAATGCTGAAAATCTAGCTCTCCATATTCAATGAATTCAAAGGTAAAAAAAGTTGAAGAAATCACACTTCACAACAAGCACAGAAAAGAACTTTTAAAGAACAGTATTCGTTAAGCATGTGATATTAAGATCCAAAGTAACAAAAAAAGGGTTCTTGCAAAGCTAAGAATACTAGTGCGCGATTAGGTTATATCCAATAATCCAACTGTTCTTCAATTTCCTCAGGCATCATCTACCTAGTATTTTTTTTTTCACTAGCTGAGTAACCGTGCGTTGCAACGGATCTCAAACATAATATAAGTTCTAAATTTGTAAAATCAATATGCATAAGTTAATTTTCCTACACATGAAAAGTTGCATACATAATTTGCATTTGATAAACAAGCCACATGCACATATAATATAATTTTCCATAGAAGATCCTTCAAGTATCATATGCAAAAGAACACTAAGTTCTTTTATAATAGTGAAGATATGGGAACACATAGGTGATAATTAGGCCTAGTACGCTACATCTCCTTCACGATTTTTCAAATGGGAGCTTTACCGAAGTTACTTGAGTCCACAGATAACTGAGCGCAAAACAATGAATAAGCACCTTATAATTCCATTGTTCCAGTGTTTTATCTTAAGGATGTGTTACAACTTACAACGATTTTATGGGAATGCAGATTCTTGAAAGAAACAAAGAACATATTTTTAAAGCAAGAAATAAAGAGATATAGTAAGGGAAAAAGAGACCAACACTCACATCGCAGCACATCCTTGATCTCCAGAGGCTCCAGCTCCTGCGACCCAACCAAGTACCACAGAAAAAATAAATTAACACATAAATGATGCCAACAATTTTGGGGCAAAAAGGAAACCGAAAAGGACCATAAAAACAGGGGTGTAATTTCGATCCGACCAGCTCGTTCAGTTGACAGGTCTCGCAGTTCATCTCCGCAACCCCAAGCGCCTGCTCAAGAACCTAACCATACGTACGGACCGATCGCATCAGTACCATCAATAAAAAAAACAGCAATTCGAAGAGAACAATGGACGCGATTTCAAGAACTGGACGGAATCAAGCACAAAAGATTCGGGCTTGATTTTTCGCAGTCGCAGAACAAATTAAGGAAACGAAAAACCACCGAGGTTAGGGCTTACCAAGAAAAAGCCCGGAAGGATCACCAGTAGGAGTGGAACTAGAAGAAGAGGAGGGGAACTTGAGAGCACTACCGGCCGGTGGTTCCAAAGGGATAGTGGAAGAACGGCGTGGTTGGCGGCGGCGGCGGAGGGTTCGGTGGTATGCGTCTTCACAAATCGGATGGGGCCTCGGAGGGTGAGACTGGTAGATTGCTGTGGAATTGTGGATATCGTGTCACATTGTGAATTTGGTGAGAGGAGTTTGGAAGGTCGAAGTCGGAGTCGGAGTCGGAGAAGAGCACGGAAAGGTTCCGCTTGGAGCTCAGGAATTGGGGGATGAAAGCACACGAAAAATATACACGACGCTGCAGCTTTTCTGGAAACGGTTTTCGGCTGGACCAGGGCGGTAGAGCTGAATGTGTGAGCCGAAAATATTTGTTATTTGGTTCTCTGGTTTTCACTAGATAGACTATTGAGTTTTCGAGTTAGTAAATATCTAAAATGCTTTTGAAGCAATTGGTGGTTTGTTTGATATCGTTTAGCGACAATTAACGACAATAGATGGAAATTAACGACAACTAACGATAATTGACAGCACATTACAACAGCTACCGTAATTGACGACAATTAACACAATGGGCGAGAACTACTGCAATTAACGACAATTAACGTAATTAACCACAACTAATGACAATTAATACATTTGATCGCAACTAACGACAATTAGCGCAATAGGCTGCAATTAATGACAATAAACGTAATTAATGATAATTATTACAATAAACAATTATTACATAATAAATAATTATTACATAAATAACAAATTTACAACAAGAATTTTTTAAAAAGAAAAAGACGGAGGTTACGGGGAGGAGGAGCGGCGGCGACTCGTGAGAGGAGGAGGGCAGCGCCACGTGGGAGGAGGAGGAGGAGGAGGCTGGCGCGGGCTGGTAGAGGCGCCGATGGATGAGGGCGAAGTGGAGGCGATCGCGGGTGGAGGCGTCGAGGGAGGGGAGTGAGGCGGTAAGTAAGGAGGAGGATGATGAGGACATCAAATCTAAGGATGCAACCACTGCTTCGACCCGCTGCACTGCATCCTCTACTTCAACAACATCTTCTCCAATAAGACTTTCGACTAATGCAATGCCATATTACCCAATTGGATCGAGCTACGTCTACATGCCATAGTGCTACGTCTACATACCATGGTACTATGTCTACATGCCATGGTGCTACTCCACGTGCCAAGCAGGAGTTCATGCTGGATACGTTCTGGAATCCAGTTCGGCCTCCGGAGATAGTACCGACTTCAAACGTGCATAACTTTCACATACGAAGTCCGTTAGAGGTCCACGAGTACTTGATAGAAAGCTTATTTCGTCCTCTTTCCAACGGATCTGGCCTCACCTCTAAATTCCTTCTATACGGACCGCAATCATAAAAGAAGATGTCATATCACCTGTTTGGACCAATTTGGACTTTGTAATCGTACTCAACTTGGCCTATATGCCAGCGGGCCACCTAGGGAGGCATGCACTATTCACATGAACAGTAAACATGATTAGTACCACCCTCTTAGTTCTATTAGATTTGTGGCTCCTCATCCCTTATTTAAGGAGGCCGCACCCCCTCTAGTTTCCTTGGATTTCGTTTATGTTTAGTTTGCCTTCGTTGCAACTTGTATCTTCTGCATGTGTGTCGACTAGACCACCCAGTCAAGATCCTTATTCGGAATCCCAACTTAATTCAAATATTTCAATTCATATTTGCAATTTCAGATTGCCTTTTATCTCGTTCTTGTGTGCTTCTTCGGTGTATGCAAGAATCGACCTTCGTGGTCAGGTCATCCGGGTATTCGTGCACGGTTGATAACGACTTGTCGAGCAGTTCAGCGATTGCGTAGTTTCAAGCCTTGTGAGTTCGTAGCTAGGATCGTGAGAGTTGAGCGACTACTACCGAATTTATCTTCTCATCGAAAGATCGGGCCAGAACAGGACCTCTGTGGTTCATCAAGTGGTATCAGAGCTACAGTTCATCGGTGAGAATTTTTTCCCTACAGTCCAAATAGCCTCGAAAATCAAAAAAATATAGGTTTAGTTCATCGTCCAAACCAATATGTGCCTTTGCAATTTTTTCTTTTTAGTTTGCGTTGTTGGATTTTCGTTGCATCGTCGAGTCATTGTGCTGATTTCCTCTCTAGATTGGTCTAGTTTAGGGTCTCTTGCAAATCGTCTAGTTCTGTTCTTTCTCCCTGTAATACTCCAAATTAAATTAATTGAGTAGAAATAAATTAGAGAGAGGGACCAATCAGAAAAATGGTTTTAACAGAAGATTAGAGGGGGGTTTATGCATAATTTGGACAACTTTGGTCAGGGCTTTGGCCCACAAAGATTTAGGCCTAAGGGGGAAGGGCAACCGGCCACATAAGAAGGAGAGGGGGCAACCTTAGGGTTGCTACAGTACCACGGCTACAGTACCACCACCATGCTACAATGCTACGCCGTGCTACAATACCCTCCCACGATTAGCTTTCACTGCCGGCCAAGAAGAAGGAAAGGAGAAGCCTCCGCGGGTGGTGTTCGGCCAAAGAGGAAGGAAGAGAAGGGGGGAAGAAGAGAAGGAAGAGGGATCACTAGCGGGAGCTCGTGATCTTCAGCTGCTCGTCGAGGGTAACATTCGTTTCCTGTTGATTAGATGTTTAATTAGCTGTTTTAGCAATGCTGGTTGTGTAGATCCCAATCTGTCCAGAAGATAGAACGGCAGTTTTGATAGCTTTAGAGGCAGATTCTGTGGATCCCATCTCTTAGATATAGTTGGGTAATGTCCTTAGCTTTCCATGGCCACCAAGAACGCCCAAATCCGATTAACGGTCAGCGAGTTATGAATTCTTTAGTGTCGCTGTCCTGCTAATCTGTCAGTTTTCTGACAGTTTATAGAAAACTGGGTTAAGCCATTAGTTAAAGACAAAATCAGAGGATCTCGATATAACGAAAAATGTAGGTAATTTCCATACCTTTCCATAAAGCTAAATAACGCAAGATTTGGATACTTTTACCAAAAGTCATGGTGGTTTTAGTGTACTGTCCAGAGAACCCGACGTGAAAATTGATGTCTTTTAATTTGGCTTGGTAGGGGTTTTAGATGGCCGATTCAGAAGGACCCCCAACTAGGTTTAGTTGGGGAACTTAATTAGATTTCCAGAAAGTCCTAGAACATCTTATTTGGACCCCTGTAGTGAAAGTTATGATTTTTAGAAGTTGACTGTCCACAGAGGGGACAGATTTATCGTTAGAAGTGGGACGTTTGGAAGGCGCTTGAGAGTTTGGTTTTTTTTTCGTTTGAGCTATTAATTATGTCTTGGGTCCAGTATGGTTGTCTTAGCTTGGTTTATAATTATGTTCAAGTGGGGGATTGGTCCCAGGGGCAGCGCCCTCTTCGCGTCTACCGTTTCCGCACGGTTGAGGCAAGTATCCTGTTTGTAGCATAATTATGATTGGTTGATGTGATTGCTTGCGTTTACTTGTATTAGTCATACATGGATGATAGTGTGATGAATATGAATAGAATTTGGTGAATGCATGTTTATGGCTAAAGCTTTTCTATGTATGTTGTTAATGCCTTATATGCTATGTGAGATCTGAAGTTGTGGTATGTACTTGTTGATTCATATGTATGAAAGATAGGATCATAGTACATACGCATACTGAAAGCATACCTGAGACTTGGTCACGTGGTGACCAAGTATATACAGTTGAGGTCCCCGTCATGTAAATGACATGCTTGTAGTCCCCACATTCGTGGAATGTGGGCATTGAGGAGAGGTCCCTATCATGAAGATGATGGGCAATGATCCCTATACTCATGGAGTATAGGCTCTTGGTCCCTGTGCCAGAGGGCACATGCAAGGGTATACATCGACGGTTGTATACCCCGCATTACCGGTAAAATGCAAAAAGAGATAAAGATTAAAAGATGCATTGCATGTTCGCATTACATAAGCATGGGAGTTATTTTTAGTGTAATGTTTGCTTTTGACATGTTGATGCCATATCGTGTGTTTAATGCTTCTTTTATAGATAGTTCTTTGAGTCATTAGACTCACCCTTGCTTTGTTGTGTTTTAGGTACCACAGCAAGAACAAAGATGCATGGGAGGAGTAATTTTGTTGGAATGCACTCACTACCATTCATCCTAAAGGAAGAATATAATTTAGTTCATACTCTATAAATAAGCAAACCGATTGAGATTCACTCATAGCTTTGGTTGAATGCTTTGGCTTATTTGTAATAATGAGATTAGCGAATTTGGATTATGCTTATTCTTGTTTTATCGGAATAGACTATCTTGCATGCTTGGATGAATTTGGATATTGAATTATTGTTAATGTTATATTTAATTGCTGAAACCTCGGTATAGTTAACTATACAAAGGAGGTTCTGCCGAAAAATTTAGTAAATGGTCTTAGTAGCATTGTTTAATTTTATTTTAGTAGCATTCCAGGCTCAATGTTGAGCTGGGTGTTACACTCCCTGCCGCGAACACCAAGATCACCACGACGGCCATCCGCCTCGTTTTTCTGCTGCACCAATAGCTAGCGTTTCGGCAGCAAAAAAAAAAAAAAAACCTATCTCGTGCGCACGAGCATCTGAAGGCTGCATCCCGAGGAAGTGCTCCCGTGCGTCAAGTCGCCACCGGAAGACGCGCGCACCAGCAACGTCGTCCTCATCAGTTCCTCGGCCCGTGTGCACGCCTCTTCGCTTCGTCTGCAACCGCGTGCATCCATCGCGCTACGAACTCGCAAGGGATCTCGCCTCCGGATCCGGCGGCCAGAGGCAGGGCGTGCCGAACTCCGCCACCGCCGTCGTCCAGATCCGCGCACTCCACTGCTGACCTCTGCCAGCTCGCCGCCACCAAGGACTCGTTGGCGGTTTACGCTCGCCCAGCGGCTACCCCGATCAAGCGCCACCTCATTTCGCTTCTGCTGCCGCGCTCGGCCACTGCCGACCGGATCCGTGCCGCCACCCCAGATCGAGCCGCCATCGACGCCAGGTCGCTTGCCTCGTCGATGCAGCACCGCTGGCTCATCGCTCGCCTCCGGATCGCCCGGACTGCCACGCCGCTTGATCGAGTCGCCGAGCACCACCGCGAGCCGACGCCACGCACCGGATCCGAGCCCTCATTGTCTCCGCCTCGGATCCGGCCAGACCACAGCGCCACCGTCGCTGTTGTCGTCCCGCCGCCAACGTCGCCGCCTCGCCACGGGCCGTCCGCCGGATAGCCGCCACCCACGCTAACGCCGCCGCCACGATTAGGGAGCCCAGAGCAAAGTCTCTCGTGGCGAAGCCAAGATTTCTTTCTCTTTTTTTGTTCGGTTCCAGTAGCTTCTGAGGTATAAAAAAATAAAGAGAGAAGAAGAAAAAAAAGAAAAGAGAAGAAAAAAGAAAAGAAAAGAAAGACAGCGAAGAAAAAAAAAGAAGAAGAAAGAAAGAGAAAAAGAAGAGAGAAAAAAATCAGAGCTGTCTCTTTTCTTGACTTATTTCCTTGTTCAGTTTGGCATAGTCATCCATTGCTCGCTTGCCTTGATAGTTCTTATGCTAGCCTTCCGTTGTTACTACTAGTCGTTCTTATGAGTTGCTCTAGCTAGGCTTGGTTTAGACTAGGACCAGCACTTGTGACTAGTACTTTGAACTGCTTTTCAACTTTGCATACTGATCTAAATAATTTCTACTCCTTTGCTACATACTAGCCTTCCGAGCTCCACTTCCTACTAACTCAGCAAGTGCCGTTCCTCGCAATCGTTGGGCTAATCGTAAGTGAGAGTATCACGAACCAGCCACCAGTTGTACCACTTCCTTGCTGCATTGGTAAGATCTTGTAAGAACTGGGTATAAGCTTGAGTGTGAGTGACTTGTGAAACTCCAGAACCTAGTAGCTCATAGGGACATATACACTGTGATTTGTTCTTTGCTTTGATACTAACAATGACAGGTTCATGGTCACAAGGGGAGAATAGTAGGCCCAACATTGAGGAAGATGCACCTCTCACGCCTCGCACGAAAGACATTATGTAGCGCTTTTCACGCTTGCTGAATCAACATTTGGAGCGTATTGAGGGGTTCTAGATCGCACCAATAGTGATCTTGCTGCGGTGGTTACACGTGTCGAGCAACTAGAGAGAGCTCCACCTCCTGTTGCCGCCCCCGCTGCTGTCAGCGTTGCACAACCACGTCGTAATCCATCCGTTGCTAGCTCATGGGCCGATGAGGTAGAAGATGAAGCGAACCCATATGTTGCTGATATGGAGTCCGATGGTGGTGTCATTCCCAACAATGATCGTGATCATTGGCAACGACGCTTCAATTGACAAGGTATAAGAAGAGGCCCACCACGTGAGGTACGTGACCATAATGATTCACTTGGTAAAATTAAATTCACTATGCCTCCTTTTGCTGGTAAATATGATCCTGATGCTTATCTCACATGGGAGTTAGTTGTAGACCAAAAATTTGCTTGTCATGAATTCCCTAAAGATAAGAAAGTTAGGGCTGCTACTAGTGAGTTTTCTGATTTTGCATCTATTTGGTGGAGTGAATATGGCCGTACTCATCAGGATATACCTAGAACATGGAATGCTTTGAAGATAGCAATGAGACATAGGTTTGTACCTTCATATTATTCGCGTGATTTGCTTAATAAATTGCAGCGCTTAAGACAAGATAGTAGTTCTGTAGAGGACTATTATCAAGAATTGCAAACTAGTTTGTTGCGTTGTGGTTTAGAAGAAACTGAAAATGCTAAGATGGCTAGATTTTTGTGAGGATTAAACTGTGAAATTCAGGACATACTCGATTATAAAGAATACAATTGTATCACTCGTTTGTTTCATCTTGCTTGCAAAGCTGAAAGAGAAGTGTAGGGTCGACAATCTCGCTCTAGGGGCAATATTGGAGGAACTTTTGCAGGTCGGCCAATGCAGCAACAACACATGGCACCCTCCTCTACTTCTAGCCATGCACCCCCTGCTGTTCCTTCCACTTCTGCACATGTCCCTGAGGCAAACAAATCAGCAAAGGTACAAGTTCCCACAAAAAGTGCTTCTTCCGCTGTTTCTACAGGGCGATCCAGAGATGTACAATGTTATCGTTGCAAAAGATTTGGGCACTTGATGCGAGATTGTCCAAGTCAGCGAGCTTTGCTTATCAAGGACAATGGTGAGTACACTTCTGCTAGCGATACTGAGGAAGAACATGTTTTGGTTGCAACTAACAATGCAGGTGATGAAACTAAGGAAGAACAATTAGGCCATGAGGCATCTGATAAGTACCAAAGCCTAGTTGTCCAACGTGTGCTAAGCGCTCAAATGGAGTTTGCTGAACAAAATCAATGCCACACTTTGTTTCAATCAAAGTTCGTCATTAAGGAACGTTCATGTAAAGTCATCATCGATGGCAGAAGTTGCAACAATCTTGCTAGCACCGACATGGTCGAGAAGTTTGGCTTGACCACAACTCAACACCCTCATCCTTACTACATTCAATGGCTAAATTCTTGTGGTAAGTTGAAGGTGACTAAATTTGTGCGCGTACATTTTTCTATTGAATCATATCATGATTATGTTGATTGCGATGTCGTACCTATGCAAGCATGCTCATTATTATTAGGTAGACCTTGGTAATATGATAGATATACTGAACATCATGGTAGATCTAATCATTATACTTTCACATATAAAGAAAAGAAAATCACTTTGCTTCCAATGTCTCTTGTTGCCATATTAAATGATGAATTAGAAAGAACTGAGAGAACAAGTAAGGAGAACATAAAAGATGATCATAAGATTATAGCTCCAAGTGAAATTAAATTGAAAGCACATATTATGTTAGCTACAAAATCTAATTGCATTGACTTGGAACAACATCAATCTGAATGCTCTACTATGGTTTGCAAATAATCTTTGTGTCCTTTAGAAGATATGCATGTTTCTTTGTCTCTTGTTGCTACTAACTTTTTGCAGGAAAGTGATGATTTGGAGACAATGATTGAGTCGAGGACGACTCAAAAAGGGAGGATGATGAGGACATCAAATCTAAGGATGCAACCACTACTTCGACTCGCTGCATTGCATCCTCTACTTTAATAACATCTTCTCCAATAGGACGGCTAATGCAATGCCATATTACCCAATTGGATCGAGCTACGTCTACATGCCATGATGCTATGTCTACATGCCATGATACTATGTCTACATGCCATGGTGCTACTCCACGTGCCAAGCAGGAGTTCATGCTGGATATGTTTTGGAATCCAGTTCGGCCTCCGGAGACAGCACCAACTTCAAACGTGCATAACTTTCACATACGGAGTCCGTTAGAGGTCCACGAGTACTTGATAGAAATCTTATTTCGTCTTCTTTCCAACGGATCTAGCTTCACCTCCAAATTCCTTTTGTACGGACTGTAATCATCAAAATAAGATGTCGTATCACCTGTTTGGACCAATTTGAGCTTTGTAATCATACCCAACTTGGCCTATATGCCGACGGGCCACCTAGGGGCGCACACACTGGTCATGTGAACAGTAAACGTGATTAGTACCACCCCCTTAGTTCTATTAGATTTGTGGCTCCTCATCCCCCCTCTAGTTTCCTTGGATTTCGTTTATGTTTAGTTTGCCTTCGTTGCAACTTGTATCTTCCGTGTGTGTCGACTAGACCACCTAGTCAAGATCTTTATTTGGAATCCCAACTTAATTCAAATATTTCAATTCATATTTGTAATTTCATATTGCCTTTTATCTCGTTCTTGCGTGCTTCTTCGGTGTATGCAGGAATCGACATTCGTGGTCAGGTCATCTGGGTATTCATGCACGGTTGATAACAATGTGTCGAGTAGTTCAGCGATTGCGTGGTTTCGAGCCTTGTGAGTTCGTAGCCAGGATCGTGAGAGTTGAGCGACCACTACCGAATTTATCTTCTCATCGAAAGATCGGGCCAGAACAGAATCCCCGTGGTTCATCAAGGAGAGAGGGCGCCGACGTGGGAGGAGGAGGGCGCCGGGGGAGGAGGAGGAGGGCGGCGCCACATCGGGGGAGGAGGAGGAGGAGGTCAGGTGGGGCCAGAGAGGCACCGAGGAGGAGGCGGAGTGGGCGGTCGCAAGTGAGGCGTCAGGGAGGAGGAGGAGGCGATAAGTAAGGAGGAGGGAGGGCGCCGATGTGGGAGGAGGAGGGCGCCGAGGGAGGGGGGAGGGAGACGACATCTGCTGGGGAGGAGGGAGGGCGGTGGTGCCGGCGCAGGAGGAGGAGGGTGGGCGGCAGCGCCGATGCGGGAGGAGGGAGGAGGTGGGTGCCGGGGGGAGGAAGGAGCGGGGCCGTGGAAAGCCGTAGGTACTCCTACTGTTCATCCATCCCATTAAGCATTTGCCTAATTAAGGTATTCTCTAGCGTATTTAGCTTACTAACTAATTCTTTTATCCATAACATGGTCTACTATTAATTTGGTTGTTAACTGGCTATTAAGCACTTGTCAAACATATTAACTATTGGGCTTTAGCTATCATCATGTGGTTTACAAAATGAATCTTCCATTAGTAGGTTACTTGCTTGTTCTTAGATCTTTCCTATCCTTTTAATTCTTTGCCTAATCAAAGCTCTCTTTGATTAATTAGCTCACTAACCCATTGGTTGTTCACTGTTGGTTTGGGACAAACATATCACATATCTCCAATAGCTAATTGAATTAATGAAATTGCTAAATACATGTTTTTAATACAATCTTTGGCTTACTGTCATTCCTAGCTAGCTTAGATTATCTTCTCTCTTAATGCATTTCATTAAAAAAAGATTTGCTATATTGAGGTGCAGTTAAGTAAGTTTTTCTCACTTGATTCAATTATCTTTTGTCAAATGTACTTGTATAAGTTGTATTAGTTCACTGTCATTTTAATTTCCTCATATAAACACTTCTCTGTTCAACATCTTGCAATAGAATAGTTTTCTGAATTAATAGTGCTAATGGCTAAACTTCTTACTAATCTCACTATTCATTTGTTAAGCGATTTGGGTGATTCGTCAATCATTACAAAGGCTTATTAGCCTACTGTCTTTTTAGTTTTTCATCTAGCACTTCTCTATTCATGTATTTCAGATGAAGTATTCTGAGAATGATTGTTTGTTAACTAATTCAAATATCTATTTAAGCAATTCTTTTGAGTGATCAATTAGTTAACCATAACACTAAGCTAAAAGTATTAATCCTCTTACACGAGTATTGTCATTTCAGGTTTGCACCTAAACACTTCTCTGTCCAATCAAAAGACAACTTTTCTGAACTGAAGTTCTATAGACAACTTTCTTCAACTATCAAACTTCAAAATTGGTTAATTTATTTCAGTGACTTAATTGACATTCAAATTATTGGTTAGTAGTAAATGGTTTGGTTTATATGAGTGGTTCCCACTGTCAGCCACAGGGAGCTCAAGGGGGAACAGGGGAAGGCCCGAGCTGAAATGGGGCGGTGGTCGTCACCGGCGGTGGAGCGGCGGCGAGGCGGTGGTGATGGCTGAAATGGGTTGCCTGAGGTACAAGGGTGAGACGCACTGGAGTGGGCGCGCGACGGCAAGCGGCGGGCAGCCATGGAGGTGTCACGGTGAGGCGACGCTCGGAGGGGGTAGGGAAAAAAATGGTGGAGGCATGAGCATAAGGGAGGCCTGTGGGTCTCACTGGAGTGGTCGCTGAAGATGGGGAGACACCGAGGTGAGACGACGGTGGAAGCCTCCTGCGGCACGGCCGGTTCAACGTGGGAGCGGTCCTAGAGAGAATGAGAGAGCAAGTGAGTGCTAAGAGAAGGTAAAGGGTGATTAGAGGGTACTCTTGTGTGGAGGAATTGAAGAGAGGACCGCCGGATCAATGGCAGCGATGGTGGAGGCGGTTGCAGCCGGAACCGGAGAAGAAAGGCTCGTGCGCAGCTCCTCAGTGGACCAAAGTGGAAATTGGTTGAGGGCTTCGGCTCCTGGAGTGGTGTGACACTCCGTGACGCAGTCGGCGGTGGATGGAGATCGCCGAAGTGGTCGAAGGGCTTGGAGGCTGCTCGGCCAGGTCGAAAATGGCATTTAGAGCCTTGCTCAATTGGAGCTCGGGGAGGAGGAGATAATGGAGAAGAGAGGTGTAGAAGTGAAGATGAGGGTTAGAGGCATTCGGTGCTCGGCTTAAATAGGCAAGGGGGCGGAGCATTCGCGAGGAAGCCCGTGGGCACCATGGCGACATGCCCAGCATGGAGTGTGGCGACCAAGCGAGGCGCAGCCGCGTGGCTGAGGGTGTGGACGTGGTAGGCTTGGGCGGTGGCGAAACCGCGGGCGCAAGGCCGAAACGGTGGGCGAGGTTGGTGGTGCAGCAGGGACGTGTGGCCATGGCATGGCCAGTGCTGGCTTGGTGCGTTGGAGAAGAAGGTCTGGACGTTGGGGCCCACGGGTCAGTGAGGGGTGAAGGAAATTTGGATTTTCAGTTTTCCAGAAAAAGCTGAGAGGTTTAGGGATTTATTTGATCGAGAAATATAAGTCTAAAAATTATGAAACTTTTAGGAGAGGTTATTCACATAGTCTACTTCATACTATAATTTTTGTAGACTTTTATTTTTAACATATTTTAATCTAAAAATCTTTTAATATCTTTGTTGGTATATATTTGTATTGTTGGATTTGAGAAGAGTTTCAAAACATGTTTTAAATACTTCTTATTTTATTGATAGTGTAATTACACTGAGCTTGTATTTTTAATTATCATATTATTTTTAGGTTGTTTTTAATTATCAATTAGGTTTGGATTTATCATCTCTTATTTCAATTCATTTTAATTTCTTAACTAATTTTAAATTTCGAATTTGATTCTCAATTTCTTTATTCGCACAAAAAGACTTGCAAGTAAAATCTAGAAAAGCAATTGTAAATAAAATCCATCAATTTTTTTAAAGATCATATTTTCATATTTTTGAAAATAAACCCTAATTTGAGTCATTACGCTTAATTAATTACAACTATTTTAATTACGACTAACTAACTATGACTAATTAATT
This sequence comes from Phyllostachys edulis, assembly GCA_036346405.1. Lineage (NCBI taxonomy): Eukaryota > Viridiplantae > Streptophyta > Magnoliopsida > Poales > Poaceae > Phyllostachys > Phyllostachys edulis. The sequence goes on along the minus strand of CM070568.1, from coordinate 24,694,558 downwards.
ACGACTAAATTAATTACAACTAGACTAATTGATTATGACTATTTTAAATACAACTAAATAATTACGACTAACTAACTACGACTAATTAATTATGACTAAATAATGTAATACTAATTACACAGTTAATAAGCATAATGCATACGAGAAAAATTACCTCATCTAGAAGATCTTCACTTGATGCTAGACTAACTCTACTCAAACGATTGCTAAACATTGCACTAAACAATCAATTCAGCAGCGAAAGTGGAACTAATTTCGACCGATCGCGCTGCCTCTCGCCCGTTCGATCCTCTTTGTCTCTCTACCAGAGCGGAATGGTTTTCGTGTGGAGGAACGAGAGAGCATCGTTTGGTTTTATAGCCACGCGAAGGCTGGCCGCGAAGCGATGGTAGGGAATCGGATTCCCTCCCATGGGCAATGCGCCGAGTTTTCATGCATGCGGGGACAGCGAGAATTTGGGGCGTGCCCAAGGTGACGGATTTTCATTCGAAACATAAAAAAATTCACATGAAATGACGGCAGTGGGGGGCGTCCGTGTGCCTGGGACACGGGCACAGTGAGTTTGGCTACCTATGGCACAGACAAGGGCCTCTGGACTAGGGGCACAGATAAGGCGAGGTGTTGCCCTTCCGGTGACTCCGCGGTGCTATTTTTGGTATTGATTTGGAGAAGAGGCTAATTTTGCTATTTAGCGCGGCAGCAGCGCCAAGTGTGCCAAAAACTCCTTTATAATAGACCACCCGTGTTTGTGCGCTCGATATAATTCAATGATTGGACGATAGAGAACTTTTTTCAGCATATATTACTTGCAAGATGCATACGATCGCATGGTACGCTCGTATATTTACACGTTGTGCAGTCCGACTCCATAGCCCGATCGTGTTCGAGCCCGACTTCAATAGCGGCCGGCCGGGTCGGGTATGAGTCGAACAACGTAGGAGTTTGAGTCCAACGAGCCACCCACCAACCTACCCTTTATATGCCCACCAGCCTATGTGCATGAGGCTCCCTCGCTTCGATTCGCCGTATAGAGCTACTAGTTGCCAAACTAACCTAGGCACGTAGGCGATGGCGGCTTCCGCGAGTAGGCAGCTCGTTGACGGCAATGGAGACAAGAAGGAGGCCGCGTGGCCTCCCGTCATGGATCGGTACGAGCGGCTCGAGAAGGTGGGCAAGGGCACCTACGGTGCGGTGTACAAGGCGTGGGACACGAAGGCCAGCCAGATCGTCGCCGTGAAGCGGCTCAGCGGGCGCGGTGGCGACGGCTTCGTCCAGTCCGGCATCCGCGAGTTAGCGCGGGAGGTGATGTGCCTCGCGGCGTGCCGCGGCCATCCCTCGATCGTGCAGCTCCGCGAGACCTTCGCCGACAACTCCCACGGCGAGGGTGACGCGTTCATCGCGATGGAGTACGTCGGTCGCCTCACCCTGAAACGGTACATGCTGTACCGCCGGGTGCCGTTCTCCGAGGACGAGGTGCGCCGGATCATGCGCCAGCTCCTGGAGGGGGTGAAGGCCGTGCACGAGACTGGCCTCCTGCATCGGGACATCACACCGGAGAACGTGCTCATCGACGACGGCTCCGAGGACAAGACGAAGAAGCCGACAGAGGGAAACGACGGCCCCAGCAAGAAGCGGAGGGAGACAGTCTACAAGATCTGCGATTTTGGGATGTCTCTGCCGACGATGGAAGAGCCGGACTACCCCCCGGAGGGGCTTAGGACGACGGACTACAGCGCTCCGGAGCTCATCCTGCGCTCGCGGGAGTACGACGGGCGCGTCGACACGTGGGGGCTCGGCTGCATCATGGCCGAGCTCCTCGCTGGCACCGGCACGCCCATGTTCCATGGCGAGTCGAACATGGAGGTCATGGGCAACATGCTCGACGTGGTCGGCGCGCAGGGCATAAAGGCCTGGCCGGGGTTCAAGCGGCTAGCAACCGACCCGACGGCGCTAATGCGGGGATGCAGGAATACCAGCCGCCTCCGGGAGCTGTTCCCCGACCGCAAGAAGGCCCGCCACACGAGGCGTCCGGCGCTGTCGTCGGCCGGCTTCGAGGTGCTGAACGGGCTGCTGGAGAGCAACCCGGAGAAGAGGCTCACCGCGGCGGACGCGCTTCAGAAGCGGTGGTTCAATGCCAGACGCCGTCGTGGGTTCGGTGGCTGCTTCACGTCGTGCGTGGGAGATGTCGTTTCTAATGTATCCGATTAGATCCAGTAGTACTGTAGTTGAAAGGAAATTATTTAGGTGAGGATGTCACGTGAGCCTCTCCTCATCAACCATTGATTCCTCCTCATCAATAAAATCAATGGTTGATAGGTAGAACTTTGCGCGATGCCTTCTCCCATCAGATTTTCTTTCATCCTTGTTGATTAGTTGTTCTAAAAAAACTAGTATGATTTATCGCATTGTTGATCGAAATCTTCTGAAATGGCAGATTTTTCTAATATCTTTCTGAATATGGCAAATGCTTTCTGTTTTTTTCCTTCAACAAGTTTACAATCTTGTACTGCAATAGTTGGTCAAGACCATAACTTCTGAAATAGTTGGTTTTTTCATCAAAACAAACTTTATTATCTCTAACCAAAGGATGGATCGATTCTCGTTTTAATCTGAACAGTCAATATGCTTTAAAATTCCAAGTGTGTTAAATGCTCCTGCCAACCCAAATTTTGTATTATTTGAGTTGGCCATATCTACAATTTGCGAAGATATATGGCTTGTTTGGCTTGTTATCATCGTGAACCAAACCAAATTTTGGTAACGCAGATAAAAACCGGTCATCGTTTGTTTTGCTACCAATATTTGGTAATGCAAATAAAAATTTGGTAATACCAACGAAATCTAATGTCACATGAGGGCAATCCGAGGACAAAGAAATTGCTCACCAAAATTTGGCTTGACCGTAATCCAAACATTATTTATTTAGCCAAATTTTGGCTCTGCCTAAATTTTGGTTATGACAATTTTTGGCTTTGTTCGTTGGGGCCACGAACTAAATAGCCTCTATGTTTTTTCCACTATATGTAATTTATTGTGTATTATATAAGTTTTCCATATCTACATTTTGTTCTTGCAAAAAAAAAAAAAAATCTACGGGTTGTGACAATACGATTGTATCCCGTAATTTTGTACTGTTCTCGAGAAATATTCCTTGATCGAGAGTTCGAGACGAGATGCATATGCAACGTTCAAGCAATGGACTGCTCGATTCGATCAGCAATAGGAGTCAAGGAGAATTAGAAACAGACAGAGTATTTGCGATTTAAAATCCATTGCTTGCTTCCTTAATTGGAGATAAGTATGGGCTGGCCCACACGGCATGCACAGACGCACTACTCGTGCATTAAATTGATGGGATCAAACAGAAAAAGTGAGGAGATTATTGATGGGCCGGTTTGATCAGACGATTTACGATAACAAAAGGGCTGGATCAATTTGGAGTTAACGTGCAATTGGAGGATATTTGTAACGTCCGTTTTCGGACGGCGTATAGTGTTTACTATTCTGATTTTCGTTCTTCGTTGTAATTTAAATCACCAAACTATTTGTGAAAACCTTCTTCCTTCTTTTAGCTTGGGTGCGTGTTTCAAATACCTTGGCCCTTGAATTCAATTTCCGGTTTGAGCTTCCCTATTTTGAATCCCCGGGCCTTTTTCGAAATTAGCCTCCTTTCTTTTGGGCTTAGCTCATTCCCCTTTTGGGCAAAGCCCATTTTCCCTCCCGGCCCACCTGGCGCTTTTCCTTCGGCCCAACCGGCCTGCCCCAGCCCTCTTTTCTTTCCCCCCAACCCCCCCGCCCCCGCCCTTTTTACTAGCTCAAGCCCACCCGACACCATTGTCATCTTCCCCCTGGCTCCTTCCTCCTCCAGCCAACTCGAGTGGCTCCCTCTCTCCTTCCCGTGCGCACGCCACGCCATCTCTGGCTCCTCTGCCACCCCCGTGCCTCGCTGCACTGCCACCAACCCCCTCTGGTCGGCACGCCACCCCCTCGCCTTGTCTCCTCAGTGGAGCGCACGCCCGTGCCTCCCTCTCTCTACGCGAGCGCCACTTGGCCACGGCCTGCCAGCCCTGAGTCTCTGCACTGTCGCCTGCGCTCGCATGCCACCTCCAGCTCCCTCTGGCGTGCACGCCACACCTCTAACGTCCCTTACCGCACCGCCACCTACCCTTCGCCCCGTCGCCTCCGCGCGCAGCCTGCGCATGCCGCACCTCCTCGTGGACTGTGCGCCCTCCAACGGCTCAGAGCCTCCCTCCCGTTGGCTCTCCCCTTCCCCCATGGCCTATAAAGCCTCCCCTGTGCCCCTTGCTCACCCTCATGCTGCCCCCGAGCTCCCGGTAAGCCACCAAGCAAAACCGCCATTTTTCTCTTTTTCGGTCGTCACCGCCACCGCCCCCACCAGCGTCTAGCCGCTCCGACCACCCTCCGGCGCCACCGACCTCGTCACCGTGCGCCACTCACCACCAGGAGGTTTTCCCCTCAAACCCCCTCGAAGCTCCGCCGCCATATTTGAGCTTCTTCGCCGCCTCTGGCCGCCGCCTTCCCCACCATCTGCCGTCGCCTACAACCCCTCTCCGGTCTCCCCGTTGAGCCCGTTAGCTTCGCCTCGCCAAGCTCCGCACCGTGCTCACCCTCCCCTGCCTGAACTGCCACCGGACCTCCCTCCTCACCGTCACCGAGCTGCCGCCACCGCTTAGCTTCACTCGCTGCCGCCACCGCTTAGCTTCACTCGCTGCCGACGATAGCCCTCCTCCTGGTGCCGCCACCCTGTCACTGGCTCCGCCACCCCACCAACTCCCCATTCTGGTGCTTGGCCGCCGCCTCCGCGCCCGTTCCTACGGTGATTTAATCGACCACATGCCAGTGGCGTCACCAGCGTGTGCACGCCGGATAGCCAGATTCCCCCATCATTAAGCCTTAATGGCTGTTCTTAAAACCCTAATTAATCATTGGCCTTTAATGCTATCCTAAACTCCCCTTTGTTTCACTGCCTCGTGGGCCCCGCACCTAGTAAACCGCCCAGTCCTCCCTTGCTCTCATTGCCCAGCGGGCCCTGCTGCGCACTGCTCCCATGGACCAGCGCTCCATGCGCATAGACCCGGTTCACACTATGTTGTGAACCATTTCCTCTCTCTCTCTCTCTCTCTCTCTCTCTCTAATTCGATTTAATCTTCGTAAATTCCATTCTCCTCCGTTATAGCTCGAAAAATTATGAAATTAATTTCTAAAATTTTGTAAATTCAAGATCTTGCTAATGGCATAGGTTTTGTTTAATTTGGAGCTCATTTGTGTATTCTTGTGTATTTATTTGCTCTATTTGCCGTTGTGCCTTTTTCCGGTACATTCGTCCGATTAGGATTTGAAGACGCGGGAGACCTCCAAGTTGATCACGCTTAGGAATATCAAGATCCTCTTGCCTATAACTAAGGCGAGTCAAATGTTTGATCATTTTGATCCTACATTTTATGTAAATTATATTCATTTAAATTAACCAAAATTGCGTGCTTTAATTCTTTAATCAAATGTATGTTAAAGCTTACAGTAGTTAAACACCCATTTGATGATTAATTAATTATTATGCCAACCATCGATATTGAATCCATCATTCCTTGTCACCTTAGTAAATATATGGTAATATTAGCTATAGGTTGTACTTAAGCGACATGCTAGACTTGCTTAAGTACCAGGATATTAAATTACCCCAATCATCATTCTTCAAACATGAAATGATTTGGGCAGTCATTGGTGGTCCATTGACTGAAAGGAATGAAATAATTTGGTTTTTACTCAAAACTCTAATAATTGCTAGTACCACATCTGGGCGGATGACAAGAAGGTGGGTGCTCAAGGAGCACAAGAGTGGTTGGAATGTGGAAAGAATCATCCGGATGGATTAAGGACTTAATCTTGTCACGACCTCCCGTGTTAAACAAGTACAACCACAAGTCTGCAAAATGCAACTTGGCTTAGTAAAATTATTAAACCCTGAATGTGTCTCACGGGATGGAGAAAGGGAATGTGCAAGCTTGTGGTATATCCAGCTTGAATGGGTGAAGTTTCTAGTGGTTGTGGGTAGTCCAAAACTACGCCCAACGCTGCAGTACAACGCTCCCACACAACGTATGGGCGTAACCCCATATGGGTGAGATGACGGAAAGGGAAGGTAGTTTGAAAGGTTATTGTGACTGTTGCTCAACTACATGACTATGAAATCATGTGGGGTAACGAGTATGACTATCTCTTGTGGGTACAGTGTGCAACCTTTGTAGAGTCTAAACTATTTAAACAGCCGTGCCTATGGTCAAAGACGGACATAGGAACCTAACTTGAGTTAGTTCTATTTCAAAAACTTTGTGGGTGGTATGAAAAAGGAGATGGGCTCGCCTAGCCCTGGGTTTGGATTTTAAGCGGTGGTAATAATTGGAGGTAGCTCCAAGCAAAAGATGCATGGTGTAGAGTTTCCGATGGAGGGAACCTCTACTAAAATAAATATTGCACAATTACTCTCTTTAAATAAAATGCAATTTGTTAAAATGCTAAGTGATAGGAATTTGTAATTTATGATAATTGAAAAGATTGCTTTAGCAAATAAAAGAACCTGAGCCATTCTTGTTAGCCTTGCATAGATATATTATTGCATTGTGTGTTGGCTCGCGAGCACGGAAGTTGTGCTCATTCTCGCTCCTCTCCCCAAACCCTTCAGACAATAAAGATCAAGGAGACTATGCTTTCTATAAAGGCCCAGAAGCTGACGGACAAGGAAATGATGAGGAGCAGTATAGTTCTGTAGTCTAGGTCTCGTTGGTACTCGCGTACAACCGATATTATCCAGCTCTTGGTTAATATCCGTCGTACACTGGTTACCCTAGTCGCTTGCCTGTGGTGAGATGAGCCCTACCTCCCTTTTTTGCTTCCGCTGTAGATTTCGTTATCTTCGTGTAATGTAATCAAGTTGGCCTTGTTCGACCCCTTTTGTAAAACTCGACCCGACGTGGTCTATGTCACTCTGTGTTGTAATATATTTGTTTTAGTTCACGACTTGTATGATTGATTCAGCAATGTGCCTATAAGTAATATCTACTGATCTAGGGAATAACATAGTGTTTTCAGAGAGGATTTGGATTCTTGGAATCTGGGTCAGACAGAGCTGGTATCAGAGCATACGACTGTAGAACCCCTAGTTAGATTGGTCGATTGCCTTAAGGACTTGAATCCTATTTCTAAAAGTTAAGAAAAGCTTTGTCAAAATATAGAGTATTTATTGCTTCTACTCATCATTCCTAGTTCCATACTTATCTCTATCCTCATTAAGTGTTACTAATCTCTTCTCCTATTTCAAAAATTTGTAGATGGCTTCCTCCCCAGCCGAAGGCCCATGGGACCACTGCTCCCATGGAGAGCACGAAGATGGTTTTGCGGAAATCCTTCGCCAACTGATGCAGTACCTTGGTTTCCCCCGCCCTCCTCTCTTCAGTGGCCAGATGACGAAGATCATGACTCACGAGTCTTGGACCATGGAGGTTTACCTCTATGCTAGGATTGATGAGTTCATGACCCACACCTTCCAGGCTGAGGTTGTGGATATCATGGGGATATGCCCACGATCTTAGGATGATGAGACAATTGGCAATGGCGTTGAGGGTTTGCGGCATCACCTGTTTTTGGCGAGGTTCAGCTGCTGTCAGGCCTCTGACGGTCTGACCGGCCATGGGAGCCGCCAGATCGGCCATGCCTCGGGCCATTTTTCTGGAATGTGCACTGGCAGTCCGACCGGCCAGAGTGGCGGTCAAACCGGCCAGAGGAGCGGTCTGATCGGCTACTACTGAGCGGTCGGACCGGCCTTTTTAGGTTCTTTGGATTTTGGAGCTAGGCCAAAATAGAGGGTGTAGTCAAGTGAGAGGGTTCTTCTGCACTTGGTCTCATAATTTTTGGAGCTTCCAGTGAAAAGTTCTATTCGATTGAAATTTCCAGAGAAGGTTCGGGTTTCTAGGTTGGAAATTTGCCTAAGTCATGGACTGGCGGTCAGACTGGCCAGGGGGCGGTCAGACCGGCCAAAGTGGCGGTCTGACCGATTTTGGCTTGTTCATCGGCCAACTCGGTGGCGATGATTGTTTTGTTAGGTCAAGTTCATGGGTTTCATTGCATAGATGTCGCATGATGCATGTTTTGGCTAACATGGGTCAAGTTGTGAAGAACTTGTGCCCGAAAATGGTTGCTTGGTCTATTGTTGTGCAGGTGGCTTGGAGTCAACTATGGTCAACGACGAGGAGGACCGGGACTTGGTTAGGAGAACCAAGGTCCAGAACGGTCGTGGATGTCGGGTGAGATGGTTGGACTCAAGCAAGACGCAAGATGGACAAGAACCATAGAAGGCAAAGTTTGAGCAAAGGCCTTTGTGCAGGTATGTGCTCATGCCTCATCAATTATGAGAATTGATGATTGTGCGTATCGTGTGGTGCTACGTAACGGTTTGCTTGTTTGTGATGGTTGTAGGACACCGGAGCTAGGTCATGGTGAGGCGGGCTAGATCGGGACTAGGTTAGGAGAACTGAGGTCCAGAATGATCAAGGTGGTGCTGGAAGATGACTAAGGCTAGCGGGGTGCTTACAAGCCGAGAGGACAAGGAACTGGAGCGGAAGCTACCGGTGATGAACATGACGGGCAGCAGCAAGGTGGACCGAGACTAGACTCAAGGAGGAGTTGAGGTCCGGACTAGGCTCAGGGAGGAGCTGAGGTCCTGAATGGTCAAGGAAGTGGGTGCAGTTATGGTGAGACACGTGATGCCCCAAGTGACTTGGTCCCAGTTGCAAGAGAGGATGGTTCGATGGCATCCAGACGCGTGAGAGGCTTGGCAGGAAGTCATTGGGGTCACATGGATGATGACGAAGCTTGTGAGATGCTTCGAGGCGAAGGAATCGCCAAAGGTCGGTAGAGGGGCCTTTTGGTAAATTGCTCTATACCAGAAAAGGGGTGGTGTGCGAAACCACCTTCTTGGTCTTGGCTAAACCATGGTGCAGGACAGCGCTTGGAGAAGTGATTTAGGTTAAGCGAAGACGAAGACGGCGCTTTGAGATGCGTGCGTGTGTTAACCCATTTGTGTGTTGGGTCTAATGGGTGCCCTAATGGAATATTCCCTAGATGCTAGCCTCCACTATATAAAGGAGGAGGGGCTATCCAGCAGCCTTAATCCCTTGCATTTTCTTGCCCTATTTTGTGTTTTAGGGTTTTGAGAAGAATAGAGGAGAGCTAGGGTTTCTAGGGTTTGGATTGAGTGTGTGCTCACGTGGTGAGCTTTGTCCTCCTAGATGGAGTGGCTGTAATGTAGGAAATATGCCCTAGAGGTAATCATAGAGATGACTATATTTTCTTATGTTCATAATATTGGATAGAATGTTATCTTGTTCCAAGAATAATATTGTTAATATTGATTATCAAGTATGTGACTTGATTGTGAAACTCTATATTTCTGCGATAATTATTCTTATACGATCCCTGGTCAGAAACATATGAGGACACATATGAATAGACTAGCATATGTATTGGTTGATGACTATGTTTCACGGGTCATGGATATGGAGATATCAAACCAATAATATGGACACATGTTAGATAACATGATGTTGGATTAGACCCACCTTGAGACACTATTAAGATTGTTATGATTCTATGTGTCGTTAGTTGGTCTCAAGAAATGTTGATATATAATCCTTAGACCTGAGATCAGCATGGTTTCCTAAATATGTAATAGCACTCTTAGGGGTTGCCAAACGCTACAATGTGAATCGGGTAGTTATAAAGGTAGCTTTCGGGTATGCTATGAAACATGCAGAGGAATGTGACTGGTCGGATATGAGATTTGCCCCTCCTAACATAACAGGAGAGATGTCTCTGGGCCCCTCGTTGTGGTCAGATAAAGAAAGTGCATGGCCATGCCACTAGTAGTCGAAATGTTCGAACACGTGAAGTAATCCGACACTCGATCGAGAAAGTATTGAACAGTCCATGGATGACACAACATCTCACCTGAAGTTCAACTAGACATCGTGAGGCAAAGGGAGTATACACGAGTAGGTCGCTTAGTTTGAGCGATTCTGAATCGGTCGTTATGGAGATCTGAGCTGGTCGTAGATGGGTCGAACGTAGTCCGCAGGTGGTCGTAACACGGTCGTAAGGAATTCTGGTGGTCGTGACCAAATACAAACTGGTTGTATAGAGATAGGACACAGTCAGAATCGATGAAGACTCGATCATAGATCATATTGCATTAAGGTCCGTCTGATATAATTTGTGTGTATTCGGGAATCGTTATGTTCTGCTAGGAGCCGCTATGACTCGTAATTGGAAAGGGTTTCCGAGTCACAACCGATTACGCATGAACCTATAGGGTCACACACTTAACGGGTTAGAACAAACCAGTACAGATACGATTTGTCAAACGTGTTCGGATAGGATCCGCCACGAGCACTATATAAGGAGATGCATGAGGCTATTGGGACGGACGCGTGAATCACCACCGAAACCCTAGCCGCCATCTTTCTGAGAGCTCTACCGTGCGACTTGGTGCTAGCACACCTGCGCATGGTTGTTCCTTCCCTGGACATATGGATACCGTAGAGGCGCTACTGCGACTGTTGCGCTTGAGAACGATCCGCGATCTTCACAAGGAACTGCAGAGGTTGCTGGAGGAGACGATCGACTCGCGAGGACGCTAGACGATCGACTACGACCACTGTATCGACTTGCTCGACGCTGGACGATCGACTACGACCACTGCATCGACTTGCTTGACGCTGGACGATCGACTACGACCACTGCATCGACTTGCTTGACGTTGGACGATCGACTACGACCACTGCATTGACTTGCTCGATGCTGGACGATCAACTACGACCACTACATCAACGCACTCTACGTTGGACCAGGCTGCTCCAACCCTTCTTCCGCTGCTCTGCGCGTTTGGTGGTAACGATCTGTGATCATCTACTTGCTTGGCTTCCTGGTTTGCATGGTAGAAAATTTTTGTTTGTTGCTATCGTAGCCTACCCGTGGCCCAACATGTAAACCAACAATTATCCATCTCAAATCAATCCAATCAGATTTCACAAGCTAAGTCCTTTTGTGTTCTTCCTTTTTATTTGATGTTTTTGGGGCTTTTCTTGATCTAAGAGTTTTCCTTTGGTTTCTTGCCTTTATCTAGCTTGTTGTGACATGTGGGAATACATCTAGGATCATCTTGATCATCAATCACCCACGAGCAAGTCTCTAGATCAAATTTTGATTTTGACTCGGTTTTGGAGCACACTTCGTTCAATCTGAAAAAGATAGAAACTTTAGCATGGATCTATGCGATCCTTGATTGGAATATGTTCCTAATATCTTAGAGAAGGTGTGTCTCAAGTTTTGTGGAGTTTGGCCTCATAGATCAAAAGTTAGACCGATTTGAGTTTCGGTTTTCGGGCTATTCTTATTGTTCTGGAAGAAATCGGTCAGACCGTTCTCGGACGCTTGATTCGATCGCCTCACCAGATTAAGTTTGGGCTGTTTTTTTTTTCTTGACCCGGTGATCGCCCGTGGTAGCAATGATCGAGATCAGCAGTGGTAGATCGAGACCGCTCAAGGATCTGGTCAGACCACCGTATACAAATCGGTCAGACCGCTCAGCTTCTGTGATTTGAGCTTTTGATCTTATGCTTTGGGGTTTTGGATTGGATTCAATACAAGTCTTCCGCTATATTTGATTATTGATCTTCATAGCTTCCATAGCTACTAGAGTAAAATTCGTGTTGAATCCGATCTTGGTGAAAAAGTGATCGTGCTCCTATTCACCCCCCTCTAGTCGCCATTTCGGTCCAACAGAGGTACCCCGCCGTAGCAGTCTCGAAGCCATCCAGGATGCAGCCCGCATCGCCATCACTCACTTGTGCTGGATACATGAGGACATCCTGCTTCAGTCACCATTCTGCTTCTTTCCGTATCTCCCTGACGGAGAGCGCATCTCGGAGGCCTTCGACGCTAGAGACAATGACCCTCGCCTGACCCACCAGGTGCAGCTTACCTAGGCGATGATCACCTCCATCCACTCCGACACCGATGATATCTGACAGCTTCAGATACTTCTCACCGGTAGCGACGCCCACTTCGACACCCTTCGCCTCAACCTGATCAGGAGCGATCAGGCTCACTTTGCTGCAGTCTAGGAGAGAGATGCTGCCGTCGTAGAGGTGGCACGCCTCACAGCTGCCCTTGCGATCACCGCTTCAGCTCCAGTTCCCGTTCCTCCTCCAGCCATCCCCTCCAGCGACATGATGCTCGACCGACCCCTCCGACCCCGAGGAGCCCGCACCAGGATGACGACGCGCAAGAGCGTGCGACGCCCTAGTACGCCGCCCTTCATCGACTTGGGAGAGTTCAGCCATGGACGCAGTCTCAGCCGTTCCCGCTCTTGCTCCTGCTCGCCGAGCTTCAGCCAGAGTCGTTCCCGTTCCCGCTCCCTAGTGGAGTAGTCAGGATAGTTTAGATTAGCTAGCAGTGCTTGCTAGGCAGTCTTTTGGTTGCAAGCACTTTTTGTTTCCTTCTTTTGTAGACGATGTGTTTGTATCATGTGTCATGACTTAGCTTAGCGTATAAGCTTTGTTCAGGAGTCATGTAACACCTAATCCCTTAATATAATGCAACCATTCTAGGCTTTGTCTTGTACTTATTCGATTTTCCTGTTTGGTTTAAGTTCTTCTGTGTGTGCTATAGAGGGCTAGTGAACCTTCATATACTTCTCTCTAGTTCCCTCTAGTTCTAAGCCTCAGCCTTTCTTCAGGATGCCGCCAAAAAGAGCCACCGCTCCAGCCCGCGGAGCTTATGCAACTGGCCGAAGAGGCCGTGGTCGTGGTCGTGGCTGAGGATAAGATCTACCTCCCCCACTGCCAGCTCACCCGACAATGGCACAAGTGATGCTTTAGCAGACTCAAATTCTTCAGGCATTGCTCAACAACCAATAGACTGGACCTACCAGCCGCAACTCCAAGCTCGCTGACTTCCTTAGGACAAGACCTCTCACCTTTGCTGCAGTAAACACTGAAGATGGCATGCTTAGGAGGTATTAGTCATGGATCACTTCATTCACTTCACTTATATATCATCTTTTAGTCAATGGACTTGCAATTTATCTTTCGTTTGATAAATTTTGGAATGTAATAAATGTAGTTATGATGGTTGAGATTGTCATTCATTATGATTTGGTTGAAATAGTTAATGCTTATTATTCATTGTATATATTCTTGATAGTTTTAAATTGAATGATTTATTATGAATGGATATTTAGAATTATGACATGTTGCTGAAATCCAATTCAATTATTAGTCGTTCTCTTGTGAGATGATCTTTACCTGTTTTTGGCGGATAGAATATTGAAATTAAATTGTATTGTTGCTTTATGTTAGACTTTAGGTAATATCTTGGCTTCCGCATATCCGAGGTGTTACTGAAAGCTCTGTCAAGCACCTCAATTTGTCTTTGCGCTTTGATACCGCGACCGCTAAGCCGCCCGGCCGACGTCGCTTGCTATTGGTCGTCTTCTTGCCGCCGCAACCACCAAGAGCCCACACCGTCACGCCGTCCTCTTAGCCCACGCCAAGACTGGCTAGACCACGCCCGGCAAGAAGGTGCCTCGCCCACCCAAGCTCTCAGATCTTTGGGGCATGCCTCGCCATGGCTCGGCAGTTGCCTTTTTCTCTTTTCTCCCACCGCACAGCTCCCTCTTTCTTTCTTCTTTCTTCTGCTCTTTTCTCCACTGAACAACATCTCTTCTGACTCCTCCCAGCGTCCACTGTTCCTCCCCCTTCCTCTTCTCCAATTCACTCAAAAGTTCATGCATGTGAGAACAAATTGGATGAATGGATTGCTCTTGCGATGAGTATCGAGGCTGCATAACATGCATGGACTAATTTGAGGTTCTTGAAAGGGATTGGAAGGAGAGAAGGTAGAGAAATGTACATGTACAAGAGTGTTTGCTTGGGAGTGACTAGAAATGGGTGTTCTTGTGAGACCCCGGGGTATTTAGCTCGTAATGCTTAGCCATCCACTTGACTCTAGCATCACAAATCAAATATCCCGCGTCTCGGCGCATATGTACTTTCCAAAATTGCAGTACACATACCCCATACAAAAATTACATCCTTAGATATGCTGGCACGGCTAAGTCCTATGAGACGTTTCCAATATTGTGCATTAGCTACGAGTCGCCCGCATGGGTGAAACCCTCTGTGAACCGCCCTTGTGTGTGCAGACGGAGCTCCCACGGAGGACCCACACGTTGTATTGGGACATTGGCCCAGCAGTAGCAACTGCCAATGCCCCTCGGAGTGGAGAACCTAGACAGGAACCCACTTTGTCACACCCAACACACACAAAACATTTCTTTTTCAACACAACACACACACCCACCACCTGTGACTCAGATCCAATACCCGCCAAAGTACTAAGTCAAGAGGGGTCCCATATGTCCCTCATGTGGATGCACGCAAAATGCTTGGTTCAGTGTAACAAGATGTTCGGTCCTTGTTGACTCGGGCACTAAGCACACACCCAAAATCACACCAACCAACCAATGTGCCCAAGTCTAAAACATTTTATTTTTATTTTTAGTTTTTCCAAATATGACACATACATGAGTACTGTCGACGATCGAGTCACTGATCTTACGAAATAAAAAGAGGAAAATGACGTGGAGTATCCTAGAAGAGAATGGGGGCTGCTCTTTATTAATATGAACTGGGATTACAAGACCTGACTAGGGACTATCTCTAATTACACCGAATGTATTGAATGCTACTGCTTTGGCTTCTGTGTTGCCTTGCTCTGTGTGTCTTTTGTTGTTTTCTTCGTCTTCTGCGTTCCACCATTAAATAACTCCTGAAGAGGCGGCAGTTACTCCTAGAGAAGGCGTCCCTGGTGAAACGTTATGACTGGTCGGAGGTTTAAGGCAGTTAACAACGTGTTAACTACCTTACGGTTAAGTGCTTGTGAAAAACTTAACCGTAGGGTGGTTTACTGTCAGTGTATTGTATATCATCGCATGGTTTGGAACATATAGCACGTGTTCCATTCATCATACGGTAAGAAATGCCAGTTCATAACTTTTTCGAGTAGTTACCTGGTCGAAGCCTAGTCCGACCAGGGTACCCATCATGTAACCTCTGGAATCCTCACGACCAGTGAGGTCGTTAGCCTTAGGGGTTACGACCATGAAGACGTATGGTCTTTTATGTATTAAAATAATACATAGAGGTTTTAATCCTCATTAGCTAGCCCCTGAACTTTAAATGAACAGGTCATGTGAACACCTTCTTCTGATGAATTTGTATCGGGCAGACCCCCATTTAATGTCGTGACATTCGAGGTGGTCTATGTTCAATTTAAAGTTGAGAACTTGCCTTGGGAACCGAAGAGTTCCTCTGTCCGTTGGGCGAAGAAGAAGCTTTTTGCCGTTTAGACTTTTGTGGGTAACCTCCGATCGTAATTTAAAGATCTGAGGCTATAAAATGCCCATCGCTAGACCTTTTGGAGTTTTTACGCTTTCAGATCCCCTTTCTGATCCTCTTTGCTGAGAAAGAAAATCTTTAGTCCCCTTTTCTTGTTCTTCCGACCACAAAATCTCCTACGAACACTACTTATCCTTGAGGATTTTCATCATGTCGGAGCAAATCACAAAGTGGTTGCCTTCGGAATTGAGCAAGAAAAAGCTTGAGGTGTTGGAGATCGTTGGGATGCTCCCGGACAAGAATTTAATCAGATGGAGACCGGCGATTGGAGAGCACTTTTGAAGTCACGAAGATGAGGAAATTCCTGTTTTCCTCGCCTACATCGAATGCGGGCTGAGGTTGCCGGTACACAAATTCCTTCCTCGTGTTCTTGAGTACTACGGGGTGGAATTGGTGAATTTGGCTCCAAATTCCATCGCCAATAGCAGCATCTTCACATATTTGTGTGAAGCATACCTGGGAGTGCCTCCGAGTTTGAGGCTCTTCAGGTATTTCTACCGAATGGTGATGGGGAGTACCACGGAAACTCCTGGAGAATGTACATTGCGCCTTCACGACGGGAAGGCCGATGAGTACATTTATATATACTCGAAATCCTCGTGGTCGTCATGGAAGAAGAACTGGTTCTACATGACGGTTACGAGGGATGATGGCCTCTACTTCGTCGGGATGAGAGCGAATGAAAATCCCAAGTGGAGAAAGACCGTGGAGAAGACAGGGGTGATCAAAGATGGTTGGATGCCATCTACAACCTGCGAGTCAAGGGCTTGACCTCTTGGCATGTGGTGAGAGATTTCACCAAGCGCCAGATTAGCCCGTTGAAGCTTCGGACTCATTCCCTGATTTGGTCCATTGGTCGTGATGAAGCGATCTCAGGAGGTGGTAAGTCTTCGAGAGAAACTCCAACCAGTATTTTGTTTTTTGATTATAGTACTACCTTAAGATCTGCCATTATTTCTTTTACTTTTTTAAAGCCCTTTCTCCTGAGAAAATCAGAGAACGGATCAGACTGATCTGCTCTGGGGAACCTGGTGAGAAGGCCGGATTCCCCGAGATCTTGGCCATAGTTCATGCTAAAGAGAAACTAGCAAGGCTTAAGGTAAATAATAAAAAAACTTCTTTTATCATGTATACATATTCTCCGATCAGATTTTTGATCATGTTCTATTTTCGCAGCTGGTCGGATTACGAATTATTCACGGTGAGGGTCAACATCCCACCGTGGTTCCGACCGATTCGTGCCCTGATGCACTGGAAGAGGATGAATCTCCCGAGGTAATAGAACATTTCTGATGAATATATATATGTATTTTAGATAAAAGATTTCATCACCTAACTAAATTCGTTTATTAGTTCAGGTGGAGAAGGCTGAAGGCCAGCAGTGCGCGACTGCGGAGGCCATAAACCCCAGACCGGTCGTTGACGACCGGACAGTTGTTAATGAAACAACTGGTCTAGAGGTTGGTGAAACCACTCTGCCCGACCAGATGGTCAAAGATGTAACCCTTGACGAGCTGGTCGAGGGCATTGCTTCCAACATATTGTTGGATGATGCAACGGGTTTAACCAACCCTGCCGGTTTGGAATCAGCAAAAGCCGGATAAAAGAAAAGGAAGGGTGACGACACAGAGTTTACCCTTCCACGATTCAGAGTCAAATATCGAAAATCAACCAGGTATGTACAAATGAAAAATGGTCGTATAAGCGCATACCTCTAATGATTTATTAATGATTTGATTTTGAACTTCCCTTCTTTGCTTTATGAGGTCTTGGTGTTCCAGTTGTTTCCGATAGGACTCCTCTTGAGGACCGAGCATTCGTGGAGATCCCCGACTGTGAGTGCTTCCTGTAGAACTCTGAGGAAAAAGTGGTCGAAGAAGCCCCGGCGCAGATGTCAAGGCCAACGGTCGAGTTGGATCGATGGTGGTTCTAACTCATTCGCAGAGGTAGATGCCCTAAAGGCCCTCAACCGGTTCCGACCGATGTTGGTAATTCTTCTCAACGACAAGTTCCTTTTAGCCCCGATTTATCGAGGATAAGGAGCTTGACGAGGCATGGGGAAAAATATCGGATCATCAAATCAAAATGCATCCTGATTCAATATTTGGTGGTTATAATGATTTGGCGATCCGGGTAAGTATCTACGACCAGTTCCATAGTACTTCTCAAAAGTTTACAAGGAACTTAAAGAGAAAAAATACTATTTGCACAGCATCTGGTCGAGAACTTTGCTGTGGTCGGAGGACTAACCCAGCGAATTAAAGACTTGGAGCAAAAACACTCCGAATTGAAAAGTAAGAACTTCCCACTTAACTTTTTTCTCTTTCTTCGAAACTTTACCCTTCTCTAATTATTCTCCCTTATCGCATTCGATAGATTTGGAGAAAATAAAAGAAGAGACTATGGCTGAGAAAGCCAAGACAGCTCTACTTGAAGAGGAAATCAAAGCTAAGGACCGGTCGATCGCCGAAGCGATGGCCAGCAAGGAAGAACTTAATAAAAAAATTGAAGGTAACAGGTCGTAAACTTGACTTATTATCTTCTTCCAATTATTTTTGTGCTTATCACCTGTTTTACTCTTGCAGAGCAAAAACAAGCTTTAGACAGAGCAGAAAAGACTCTGAAATTTGAGCAAGACAAGGAGGCGGCTCGTGTGCAAAACATTGACAAAAAGATTCTATTTTTGAACAAGATGATCTTTGATATGGGATCAGGATCAAGCCTGCCTACTTTAAGAGCTCCAGTAGAGAAAATGAACTATTTGGGTCGACTTCTAGAGGATCTTAAAAATCTGCTCAAGACTACTCGGAAGAACTATGCACAGGCCATGAAAGCAGGCGTTGCTAGTGGAGTTAGTTTTGCTTTGGCAAAACTAAAGGCTTCCGACTCCTCCATTAATCTCCAAGCTGTTAAAGATGACTTCAACTGCCTACCTAATGAGGCGACCAAGTTCATGGAAGAACTCAGGCCACTCGGAGATAAAGTTGTAGAGGCGATGGAGGTCGGATCTCCATCAAGCAGTAATTAACCTTGAGATATTTTGAGAGTAGACCCCTGCAAATGTAAGAATATTGAAAATAATGTATAAAACTTACCTTTTATGTCATCAACAAAGCTTTTTTTTATTCCGTTTGACTTTTAAAATTCTCGTATACCTCCTAGCCCTCGGCTGTTTTATAGTAAAAGAACTTTACTATACAAGCAGGTAGCCAAGATAGAGAATGAAAGTCGAAACCATTGTTTTGAAGGTATGTGCCGATATGAAGACAAAAGCGATCGTAGCAATACTAGGAAATCAACGTGGTCGGAACCGACTTATGAGTTCGTCTAGTTATAGATCTTTGTTTGTCATGATCGAAATACCAATCAAAAGTTGTACATGGTCGAAAAAAAAACTTGTTGTATTAACATAAGAAGAAATGCAAGAATGTATGCAATTGAAGAGAAGTGATCGTATTTATATATACGACCTAAAACTGGTCGGAAAAAACTAATAAGAATAGAAGATATAGAAAAATATTTCATAAAACATGTTCAAGCTCAAGTCCAAGCGGCAATGAGGATCGTGAAGAAAAGAACCATCGCTAGGAAGCTCCTTCCATTAAGCGTGACCACGTCTTGCGAAAAAGGAGAGACTTCGACTAGGAGGCTTTCCGTGTCGACCGATAGCTAAACGAGAGTAGAATGTAATGTTGAAATGAAGAAATATAGTCTTCATAATATTAATAGCATAATGAACTATACATTGTTGTTTCTGTTATGCTTTGTTTACTCGTATGGTCGCGCGTGGAATCATTCATGGAATGATCATGACTAGGACCTATACAGCGTATGACACTGATGTCGTTTGCCAAAGAGTAACAAAGATCCCGATAAAGGATATCGAAGAGAAAAAATCGTCTTCTCCGACCACGTTAAACAACAATAATAGATGACCAGGATATAGGCATAGATATATAAACTGTATCACTTGTCGAAAACGAATGAATGAATATACTAAATTAAGAATTGAAATAAAGTACAAAATAATTAGACATAAAACTTACGCAATTGATCAATGTTCCAAGAATTTGACAAGATTTGCTAGTCTGACATGGCGAGTCTAATAGAACCTGGTCGGGTAACTTCGACTACAGTGTAAGGACCTTCCCACTTGGGAGAAAGCTTGTTGCGATTAGCCTGATTCGAATTTTTCGAGAACGGATCACCTCTGACAAAGGTGCGAGGTTGCACCTTACGACTATGGTACCTTCGTATGGCTTGTTGATATATTGCTGATCGTACAAGAGCTTGGTTTCGTCGTTCTTCGAGGAAATTGATGTCGTCGAGTCGTCGTTCATTCTGATCATTTTCATTAAAACGATAGTTCGAGCAGAGCCAATTTTGAGTTCTGGAGGAAGCATGGTTTTAGCACCATAAACCAAAAAGAAAGGCGTTTCACCGGTCGCACGACTGGTCGTGGTTTGAACGGCCCATAATACAGATGGGAGTTCTTGAACCCAAGCTCCTGACCGTTTGATTAACTGGTCAAATACTCGGCGTTTGATCCCTTGCATAATGATACCATTAGCTCGCTCAACTGCCCTATTGCTCTACGGATGAGCAACATAAGCAAAATGAACTTTAACGCCAAGTTCATCGCAGAATTCTTGGAATTGACTGCTGGAGAACTGGGCACCATTATCTGTGATTATACGACTGGGTACACCAAATCGTGTGATCACATTCTTCATTAGAAATCTCTTAGCGGCCTCAGTTGTTGTTTTAACAACAGGCTCGGCCTCGATCCATTTTGTAAACGTGTCAATCATGAAGAAAAGGAATTCGAAGCCCCCGGGTGCTCTTGGGAAAGGTCCCAGAATGTCCAGTTCCTAGGTTGCAAAAGGCCAAGAAAGAGAAATTGTTTGTAAGGCTTGTGCCGGCTGATGTACTTGTTGGCTATGGAACTGACATTGTACACACTTCGTCACAAGCTCTTTCGCATCATAGAGGCGGTTGGCGATAGTATCCTTGCTCAAGGCTTTACCGCCGATGTTACAGTAGGAATGATGTGCTCCACAGACTCCTTCATGGATCTCGGTTAGCAACTTAATGCCATCCGTTTGAGATATGCATCTCATCAACACTCCATGAGATCCTCGTTTATACAAGGTACGTTCGATTAGAGTGTATGATTTAGCTTTTCGTGCTATACGATCAGCCTCTACATCATCTTCTGGAATTGTGTCATGCTGAAGATAATTGTAGATCGATGTCATCTAGTCTCTACCTTGATCGTGACAGCGCCAACCGTCAACGGCCTGTGGAGCATCCATGTTCCTTTGATCGGTTTGTACGACCTGTAAAGAATCATGTATGTTCTTGGAAGGCTCGACTACCGAGGGTGAATCGAGTCGCTCGAGAAAAACTCCGGGCGGGACGGTCGACCTCGTGGAGGCCATCCATGCCAACTGGTCTGCCAAAAAGTTTTCTTTTCTAGGAATATGTTGGATCTGGAAACCGAAGAAGTGCTTTTCGAGTTTCCGTACTTCCGCCAGATAAGATGACATCTTGGTACTCGAGCATTGATACTCTTTCCCTACTTGATTAAGCTACTAGTTGAGAATCGCCTTTCACTAATGTCTGTGAATCCGAGCGAGCAATTTGCTCGAGTCTGCCGATAAACCTTTATATTCTGCCACATTATTGGTGGCAGGAAAATTTAACTGGATGATGTACTTGATGTGTTCGCCAATAGGGGATATCAAGACCACTCCAGCCCCCGATCCTTTTAACATCAAGGAACCATCGAAATACATTGTCCACTCATCGTGGTGTTCGTGCTCGGGCCCTTGGGTGGGTTCAGGGTTGTCCATTCGACAATGAATTCTGCTATTGCCTGGGACTTTATTGCTGTTCGTGAAATGAAATGGAGGTCAAACGCCCCTAGCTCAACCGCCCATTTTGCTATTCGTCCTGATGATTCCCTATTTCCAAGGACTTGACCAAGGGGATATCCGGTCGGTACGACCACTTTGTGGGCCTAAAAGTAATGCCTAAGCTTCCTTGAAGACATAAGGAGGCCGTAGAGCAACTTCTGTACCTATGGGTATCTTTCTTTTGGTCCATGCAAGACTTCGCTTACGTAATATACTGGTTGTTGGATGTTATCCCGTTCTACGACCAGCACACCGCTAACTGTTTGTGGCGTTGCAGCTATGTAAATCAGCAATGTTTATCCCGATCTCGGAGAGACTAAGACCGGGGTACTCATAAGGTACTTTTTAAGTTTTTCAAAGGCATCGTTTGACTCTTTAGTCCACTCAAAACTCCCGTGTTTCCGAAGAAGCTTAAATAAAGGTAATACTTTTTCACCTAACCTTGCTATGAAACGGCTTAGCGCTGCCATACAGCCGGTTAGCTTTTGGACCTCTTTCTTTGTGGTGAGGGCGATCCGTCGATGGCAGCTATTTTAACCGGGTTTGCCTCAATACCTCTAGCCGAAACTAGGAAACCGAGCAATTTTCCAGCAGAAACTTCGAATACACACTTTTCCGGATTTAACTTGAGGTTATGCCTTCTCAAATTATTGAAAGTTTCTTGTAACTCATGAACATGATCACTAGCGTTGACGCTCTTTACGACCAGATCGTCAACGTAAGCTTCAAGGTTTTGACCTATTTGTGGATTAAAGGTTTTTTGCATCAACCTTTGAAAAGTTGCACCAGCGTTTTTGAGACCAAATGGCATCTTAACATAACAGTAAGTGCCATATGGGGTGATGAAGGAAGTTTTCTTTTCATCTTCTTTACACATGTTAATCTGATGGTACCATGAATATGCATATAAAAAACTTAGTAATTCGCACCCGGAGGTAGAATCTACCAGTTAATCAATGCGCGGAAGGGGAAAATCATCCTTCGGATAAGCTTTATTAAGATCTGTAAAGTCGATACACATTCGTCATTTCCCATTATTTTTCCTAACTATTACAGGATTGGCGAACCACTAAGGGTGGTCGACTTCACGGATGAATCCAGCCTTGAGAAGCTTGTCAATCTCCGACTGGATTGCCTCCTTTCGATCCGGTGCAAAACGCCGTAGCTTCTGCTTGATCGGTTTCTTATCAGGCTGGAGAGCTAGCCTGTGCTCGATCACCTCTCGGGGGACTCCGGGCATATCGGATGCCTGCCAGGTGAATACGTCCTAATTTACTCGGAGGAAGGAGACGAGTGACTCTTCCTATTTAGGATCGAGTCTCGCTCCGACCAGAACCTTGCGAGCAGGTGGGTCAGCATTTTCTGACCCAAGTAGTGACTTGGCGCTGTCCGGAGAAGTGTCTTTGTTGAGCGATACCTCTTTCGACTGGTCGGACGGTTTTGGCGTCATCTTCGGCCTCGAGCGTTTGACCTGTACAGTAGATGGGTTAGCCTCTCTGGTCGGAAGTTCATCAACCAGTTCTAGGGATTTCCGATCACATACAAAGGCCATTTTCTGATCTCCTCAAACCGTAATGACTCCTCTTGGTCCCGGCATTTTTAAACTTTGATAACCGTAGTGCGTGGCTATCAAGAATTTTGCTAATCTTTGGTCGACCAAGGATTCCATTATATCTTGATTCAAAATCTACAATATCAAATGGAATTTTTTACGCTCGAAATTATCGGGCTTTCGAGCGTGCTGTAGGGAAACTTGTTCTATCGGTTTAGCGGTAGAGCCAGGAACTATGCCATGAAAAGCATATTTCACTGGTTTCACCTTTGACATGGGGACCTGCATCTCTTTTAAAGCTCCCACAAATAATATATTCAAAGAACTACCTCCATCTACTAAGACTCGATTAACCCTACAATTATTAATAGTTGGTTCAACAACAATAGGGAACCTACCTGGTCGAGTCGAAGGGATGGGGCAGTCATCTTTGCTGAAGGAAATTGCCGTGTCCGACCACCTTGATTGCTTGGTGATGGTCGGAGATTCGACGAGGTTGACCTCCCGCTCCATGGTTTTCAGATGACGTCTGGACTCGTATGAAGAAGATCCTCCAAAAATCATGTTGACTGTGTGTTGGGGATCCAGGTACTCCATTTCTTCGTCGCCATCCTTGTCCTTTTTGGAGCTTGTTTCTCCGGGTTCCTGTATTGCGGGAAATGGTCCTTTACCTGCATAATAATCCTCCAGTTTCTTTTGCCAAACACGACAAGTGCGCAGATCATGCCCTGCCTACTGGTGAAGTGGACACCACTTCTTATTTTTCTGGAATCCTTCGGTTGAAGCCTTTACTTTGCTTCGACCGGTGTAGTCCTCCTTACCCTTCATGAATTTCTCAGGAATCGCTAAGACTTCCTTATCGTCGGGTCTGCGGTTCTTTTTCTTCTTGAGAGACTTTTTATTCTTTTTCTCTGGTTTGTCGGGCGGTGAGAATTTTGTCTTTCCGATCGATGGCCTCACACCACTCAATTGCTTCACTAGCGGTGGCATATTTATCGGCCATGTCGAAAAGCTCGACAGTGATTCGTGGAGGGTTCATTGCTATGTCCTCCGTAAACCTCCGGTTCCTTAAGCCTGCCTTAAAAGCCTGAATAACCGATGACTCTGCAATCTCCGGTATGGAATTACGAACCTGGCTGAACCTCTTGATGTATTGACGTAAAGTCTCATCAGAGCCCTGCCGGATTCGGTGGAGATCATCCTCCTTTCCAGGGCGATCATACGTGCCCTGGAAGTTTGCAATTAGAAGATCACAGAGTTGCTCCCAAGTATAAATTGATCCGACCAGTAGGTTCAATAGCCACGACCGGGCAGACCCTTCGAGCACGGTGGGTAAATAGTTAGCCATTACATTTGCGTCACCACCAGCAGCTCTGATGGCGGAGGTGTATATTTGGAGAAATTCTAGCGGGTTTTGAGTTCTGTTGAATTTGTCCAAATTAGCCGGTCGGAACCAGTTTGGCCGACGCACAGCTTGGAGCCCTACAGAGAAGGCTCGACAACCTGTGATGGGTTCATGGCGCCTTCTCTGGGATGGCATCGGATTGTAATCGGTCGGAGACCGGTTCCTATGGTTGGAACGCAGGCGCTCCGATGAGCCGATCCGGTCGTGGACATTTGTATAATGTCTCCGACCACCTACTTGATTCAAACGGTGCATGAGATCATCAGGTTCCAGCGTTTGTTCTTCTCGACGTGGTGAGGGAGTTGCCATCTGAAATAGCCTTCTCCCCTCATGACTCCTAGGTCGGAATCGCCGAGAGGGCCTGGGTATCGTTTGTTCCCCAACTTGACCATGTTGCCCTCTACTGAGGGAGGAGCGTTGGGATGAAGTCATGGTTTGACTTCCCACACTTCTTTGTTCTTGATACGTCTCCGTTTGTTGCATAGTTTGTTGCAGAATTTCTGATACTTGGCCTACGAGCTGTACAAAACCTGGTGTTTCTACTAGAACATGGTCAGAATTATTTAACATATCTTGCACACGTCGCAAGTTTTGTACAGTTACCGAAGGTCTCAAGGGGTTCAGACGGGTCGTGGGTGTCTGCAGAACTGAGCGTTCCCGACCTTCGGTTTGTTCTGTCCGTCGATTACTCTTATTTGGCGGCGCCGGTGAGTTAATTGATGGGCGTCGATCAACTCCATTGCCTCCGGAAGTTGGTGCTTGACGGCCGCATCATCTCAACCAACACGTGGTGGCGTGGCGAGTCGTGGGACGCGCCAAGGCATCGGTTTGCATCTCCGATCGCATTGAGCTCATGCCTCCAGCGGCGATCTTCGATGAGCTTCCATCGTGGCGATGGAGAGCTTCTCGGTCTTTGCGAAGTTTCCTGACGAGAGCGGTCGGAGATGAGCACCTCCGAAGGTTTTCTTGGCGAACTCAGCCTGACCCGACGAACAGCCGATCGTATGCAGAGTTTGATCATCTCCGTCTGGCCTACAACCAGTGGAGGCTTCATCGACACCGTTACCAGGTGTCGGTTAAACTCTGGAATTGCGGAAGTCGTAGGTGAGTATCTTTCAGCCATGATTTCATCGAGAGTATAGAAATTCTCGGTTTGTGGTGCTGAAAGTTCTTCACCTATTTTTCCGGTCAGAGCGACCGGGCTTGAGGAAGTTCCCTAGCCTTCCGAGCTAATCGGAATGGCTGGAACCGCCACCTTTCGTACGGGTGGATCCTCATCCATTGGGTCGACTTCGCCAACGTCGGTGATGTGCGAACCAGCGGAGGAGGAGGAGGAGGATGACATGCCATTCTCCTGCATGGCACGGATGTATCCTTCCATGTCGAGGTTGGCGTAGTCCACCGTCGAACCGTTCTCCTCGCCGAAAACTCGGGCATAATCGCATGAGGATTACAGAGGAATTTGGGCGAGGATTACGATGAGCAAGAAGTTTCTTCAGAAAACTCACGTCTTCTACCCCATGGACAGCGCCAGCTATCGACGATCGAGTCGCCGATCTTACGAAATAAAAAGAGGAAAATGATGTGGAGTATCACGGAAGAGAATGGGGCCTCTTTATTAATATAAGCCGGATTACAAGACGACTAGGGACTATCTCTAATTACACGAATGTATTGAATACTCTTGCTTTGGCTTCGTGTTGCCTTACTCTGTGTGTCTTCATTGTTTTCTTAGTCTTCTGCGTTCCACCATTAAATAACTCCGAAGAGGCGATTACTCCTAGAGAAGCGTCCTGGTGAAACGTTACGGTAGGTCGGAGGTTTAAGGCGATTAACAACGTGTTAATACCTTACGGTTAAGTGCACGTGAAAAACTTAACCATAGGGTGGTTTCTTGTCGATGTCTTGTATATCATCGCATACGGTTTGGAACATATAGCACGTGTTCCATTCATTATCTGATGAAATGCCAGTTCATAGCTTTTACGGCGATTACAGTGAAAGCCTAGTCTAACCAGGGTACCCATCGTGTAACCTCTGGAATCCTCATGACCAGTGAGGTCGTTAGCCTTAGGGGTTACGACCATGAAGACGTATGGTCTTTTATGTATTAAAATAATACATAGAGATTTTAATCCTCGTCAAGTACCTTGACTCAAGTAATTTAGAGTGAGGTTGTAATGACCATCGCTGAGGCGATGATCCCCAGACTACCGTTCTAAGCATTGCTAAGCAACAACTCGTATATAGTATAAATAAAGTGACTAGAGCCCATTCATCGAGCTCTAAATCACCGCGAATACAACGTAGGCTCAGTAGTAGAGGATGGATGTTTTACTTACAGTTCATATAACTATTCAGGTAAACTATCGTGAATTGAGAAATACTTGACAACATAGCATGCATACATACTGTTGAAACATTTAAAATATTAGCATGCACAAATAATAGGATCAACGTGGATCAAAGGAGGACTGCTTACCTTGCTGAAGAAAGTCCACTTGCTACTGAGGATCACTCTTGTATTAAATAGTTTTATCGGTGCCTATCGATCGAACAAAAGAGCGAATAAGAACAAATAACACCAAAACAACCAACACAAATATTTTTGCATAAACAGAAAAATTTTAGAAACAAAAATCATTTTATTTGGAATTAAGAAAAATTGTCTAAGAATTTTCCAAGTTAAAAAGGATTTTTAAAGTAACAAATAACCCTAATTGGAGACTAAATCTAATACCAACATTTTTTGAGGTAGAGACAAGTTTCAAACCTAATTCATATTATAGTACAAAAAGAATGAAAACCAACAAAATTGGATTCACTCAATTTGGAGATAAAATGAAATAGATATGAATTTTGGAAGTTTATTGAATTATCAATGCAAGAATAATTCAATTTGGAAATCCAAAAAGGGATTAATCCCTTTGGCACTCAGGCTGAGCCGACCCACGGTCACTGACCAGTGGGACCGAGCGAGGGCGTTGACTGGGTTAGAATTGTCCTAGCTCGACCGAGAGATGACAGAAGCGGATTTTTATGAAAACGCTTTCAATGCTATAAGACGTAACTTTAACTCATGCTCAAAAGGAATATGTGTTACATCAGAGAAAACGTACTTCTACTATTGCGCAAATACTTAACCGGGTGAGAGGGCCTACCTGCCAATGGCGCTAGGATTCAAAAGATTCATTTAAACCTCTAATTACACTTAACTCGGATGGGCCCACCTGCCATACAAAGATTAAGGAAAACGATTAACCCTAATGGTCTTGGTTAACCTTAACCACGATGGCTCGTCAGCGGCTCAGCGCGCAGCCGTGACAGCGAGCAAAAGGATCTGGCGACTGAGTACGTCTCTGGGCTCGAGGAAGACACACACGGGTGTGCACGGACCCGGCGAAGCTGGTGACGGTGGCCCGGGTGCTCGAGGAGGCCGGTGGCGAACTGGCAGTGACCAGAGGCAGAGACGAAGATGCGGTCTTCGTAGAGAAGATGCCTCAGTGACGTCGAAGCCCCGGGAAAATGCGCCTCGGGTGCGCCTTGATCCCTGGAGCAAAACGCCCCAAGCTTCGTCGCCAATGGAGGTTGGACGTGGCCGAATTGACAGCGGCGGCGGAGGAACGAGTTTGGAGAAGAAGGTGAAATTGCAGCGAGAGAGGGCGAAAGAAAACAAATGGATGGACGAAGAGGGTTAAATAAGGGCCGGCGATGCTTCCCGAGTGCACACGCGTGCTCCAAGTGGTGCAGAAAGGTGTCGTGGCCACCATGCACAACGCCAGCACGCGCGGGCTTGAGCGGCGATGGAGACGATGGTGGTGCTGACCAGTGGGGCCCGCCCGTCAGTGACCCAAGAACATAAGGTGCGGTGAGTCAAGTTCATATGGACGGTCCAGATTACTTTGATCAAAATGGACGGTCTAGATGATGTAAACGTTTGAATGGTCCGAACGGCCCAAATGATCTAGCCCGTTCAATTTCAATCGAACGGCTCATATGATGAGGCACGTTTGGATGGTCCGAACGGCCCAATCAATCCAGTCTATTGAGATTCAAACGGACGGCCCAAACGCTTCCACGCTTCGTTCAGCCGGTCGTTGAGATCCGTCAGACGATCCACAATGAGAGAGCGTTCGGACGGTATGAACGACCCAATAGATCTAATCCACTGATCTAAAATCGGGTGGCCCACAAGGTTTCGCGTTTGAAGAACTAGGCACGCTAGGGTTAGAGTTGAAATTAGTTTTGACCGAAAACAAACAAGTTTGGCCGGCTGTTTAAAATAGAAATAAAATTATGAAAATTATGAAAAATTTTCTAGGTGATCTCGAGTTCATCTAGGACTTAGGAAAAATCAATTCGACCAAATTTGCTTTTTTCCATTTGGCTAAAATAAATTCTTTTTCAAATCAGCCTTTTGATTTGGTTAGAGTTTTGAGGAGGTCAAAATAACTTCCATATTTTTTTAAACAATTGTAATAACTAGTGATAAATAATCTAGTATTTTAAAAAAATTGTTTCCAAAGGTTTTGATGCATAAATGTTTCTAAATTTAAATAGAAGATTGGTTTCAAGTCAAAAGTTTGAATTTTCAAAACAAAATTTCAAAACCAAGAGCAAACTTATGAATTTCATCAAAAGTTTTTGAAACCCGCATACTTTTATACATTTGAAACACAAACCAAAATTCAGGATGTTCTGATTACTCAAGAAGGAGAGAGTCTGCGTTGGTAGTGGGGAGGGGATGGTTCGGTAAAGAGCAGTGGAGTGTGACTTTGGTTGGTGGCTTGAAAAGGAAATGGCTGCGTGAGGAGAAAAGAAAAGGCAAGGGATGAGGAGATGAAAGGCTATGTTGGAGAGGGGTGTTCGGCTGGAAGCATGAGTGGTAGTGGATGGGGCTGTGTAGTGGAGGTGAATAAGAAAAAGAAAGGTGGCAGAGGGTTGAATGGTTGTGGTTGATTCGGCTGTGGCTAAAGAATTGGCAGTGGGGAGTGATGATAGAGTGGCTGTGTAGAGTAGTGTTTGTTGGGAGAATAAAAGAAATGGTAGTGGACAGCATGGTTCGACTGGGATAATACATGGGAGAGATGACAGGTAAAAGAATGGACACGTAGGCGATTTGTCTGCGGTCGGTCGATTCGGAAGAGAGCGATGCTACTAATGCATGCAGGATGACATGATTTTTTTAATGCATGCGAAAGCAAGAAACAATACAATTTTTTTTAAAAATACAGTCTTTCGAACAATTCGATTTAATATTGGTTATTATTATTATTGTTATATATATATATTTTTAATGCATCTTTTTAAACTATTTGATTTAACTTTAAATGCAACCTTTCAATTAATTCAATTTGATTTTAGAAGCAATCTTTTTACTTAAACATGGGAAATCTTAAAACACAATAAAAAATTTATTAGATCACCATAATAAATATTAACATCCCGATTCTCGAAAATCGGGTGTTACACCGCCATGGAAGCATTAAGAAAAAAAAGGAGAATTTGTTAACAAGGAATCACCGAAGATTTTCCCGCAGACGGCGCCAAGCTGTCGGTGATCTAGAACCGATCTTACGTATGATTGTTTGATTTGGGGCTCTCCTAAATAAGAATCATGCAGAGAATGATACGGGGATTTTGTACAGGTTCGGGCCTTCTTCAGAGAGAATAATAACTCTACTCCTGTGTAGCTATATTGAGTATGCTTGATTACAATCAAGAGGAAGACTAGTGCTTGTACTTTAGATTGCGCTTGTCTTTTCTACCTTCTGACTTCAGCCTTATATAACATATGAAGAGGTGGCAGTTCTTCCAAACGAAAAGGTGTCCCAATGTTCCAATTAATGAACCGCTTGATGGAAGTTGTTGCCAGGGACGTGGCACCCCCACGTTGCTAGGCGGTTACTGTCAGATATGGAAGTAATTTGTGTGGTTATTAGACAGTAATAGTGCATATTATTAAGTCTCCCATGTGTTAATCATGGCGTACAATTCTTTCTAATTGATTAGGCCCATGAGGCAACAAGCCCTATCAATTATAGGGTTGTCGAAGCCGGACTGGTCAAAGCCCATCAAGTCGTAGAAGAGCTTATGTCTGCTCGATACTCGTAGAAAGGCTTACGACTATACCATGGTCGTAGGAAGACTTACGACCATAGAGTGGTTTACGACTAGGCAACAACTTCTCCCTTATAAACAATGAGGGTATACTTAAGACTAATCTGAGAGATATTAATATCTATAATAAAATTACGAGATAAATAAATAAATGAGGATTATTAGATCCTTGTCACCACTTGAAGGGATCTGAGTAGGATATACTAGTGGCAATTCAAAACTTCTACCACATAAACCAGAAGCCGTGCAAGCAAGAGATCATAGATCGTTACCATTAGGCGTCTTGATATAGTGAAAGAAGAGTTGGAGCGACTTGGTCAACATAGAGCATGTCAATGTAGTGATCGTAGTCGATCATCCACCATAGTCGATTGTCCAATGTCCTCGATGCGATCGTCTCCTCCAAAGAACCAATTGCATTCCTTGCGAAGATCGTGGATCGTCCTCAAGTGCAAAAGCAACCGTAGTAGCATCTCTACGGTATCCACACGTCTAGGGATGGAACACCATACGCCGGTGTGCTAGCACCAACTCGCACGGTAAGGTTCTGTCGAGAAGATGGAGGCTATGGTTTCGGTAGAGCAACTCACATTGCGTGTCTGTCTCGTATGTCCCAATAGCCTCATGCATCTCCTTATATAGATCCCATGACGGATCTTATCCAAACACGTTTGTTCCAACACATTAAGTGTGTGACCCTGTAGGTTCATGCGTAATCGGTTGTGACTTGAAAACTATTTTTCGACCACTAGTCGTTAGCGGTTCCTAGCAGGACATAACGATTTCTGAATACACATAAATTATATCAGACAAACCTTAATGCAATATGATCTACATGTAGTGATGAGGACATCGACCCTAAGGACACAACCGCTACTTCGACCCACTGCACTACATCCTCTACTTCAACCACATCTTCTCTGATAGAACTTTCGGCTACTGCAATGCCATATTACCCTATTGGGCCGAGCTACGTCTAGATACCATGGTGCTACATCTACATGCCATGGTACTATGTCTATATGCCATGGTGCTACTCCACGTGCCAAGCAAGAGTTCAAAATTTGGATCGTTTTGGAATCCAATTCGGCTTCTCGAGGCAGCACCGACTTCAAGCGTGCATAACTTTCATATCTGAGAGTCCGTTGGAGGTCTCTGAGTACTTGATGGAAAGCTTATTTCGTCCTCTTTCCAACGGATCTAGCCTCACTTCCAAATTCCTTCTGTGAATGTCAAAATTGCTAAAAGAAGATGTCGTATCACCTGTTTGGGCCAATTTGGGCCTTATAATCGTACTCAACTTTGCCCATATGCCAGCCGGCCATCTAGGGGGTGTGCACTGCTCACATGAACAGTAGTACCACCTCGCCTATGCTAGTTATGTGCGGCTCCCCTTCCCCCTATTTAAGGAGGCCGCACCCCCTCTAGTTTCCTTGGATTTCGCTTATGTTTAGTTTGCCTTCGTTGCAACTTGTATCTTCTGCGTGTGTTGACTAGACCACCCAGTCAAGATCCTTATTCGGAATCCCAACTTAAATCAAATATTTCAATCCTATTTGCAATTTTCATATTGCTATTTATCTCGTTCTTGCGTGCTTCTTTGGTGTATGCAGGAATTGATCTTCATGATCAGGTCATCTGGGTATTCGTGCACAGTTAATAACGACTTGTCAAGCAGTTTAGCGATTGTGTGGTTTCGGGCCTTGCGAGTTCGTAGCCAGGATCGTGAGAGTTGAGCGACTACTACCGAATTTATCTTCTCATCGAAAGATCGGGCCAAATCAGGACCTCCGTGGTTCATCAAGTGGTATCAAAGCTACAGTCCATCGATGAGAAAATTTTCTTTTTCCTACAGTCCACGAAGCCACGAAAATAAAAAAAAGGGTTAGTTCATATTTTCCAAACCAATCTGAGCCGTTGTAATTTTTCTTTTCGGTATTTTGCTTGTTGAATTTTGGTTACATTGTCGTGTCAGTTATTGATTTCTAGTTTAGTTAGAATCTAGTTCGTCATTGTCTAGTTTGCATCGTGTTTCCTTCGCGTAGCTAGATCTTGTAACCAATCCGCGCCAACCCAAAATCCACCACGCAATCTTTCCCTACCGTGACAACGTCACCATTCCTTGTCGCCGCTTCCTATTGCTTGCCGCGACCATCACCAAAGCACCTGCCACTGTTGTTTTCTCCTGCCGCGACAACTCCAGATCACTCCTTACCGCGGCTGCCCATCGATCCTTGCCACTGCCAATCTTCCCTACCGCACCATCCCTTCCCCTGCCACCATCCCTTTCTCTGCCATGCCGCTTGTTTCGGGAGGATCAATATAAAAAGAAAACCCTAGATTGGGTTTGGCAAAAGAGAACGACAAGAATCACATTGGTTTCGGTTGTGCCAAAGGAAGAGAAAAAGAGAGTTGGTTTCAGTTGTGCCAAAGAAGGAAGAGAAAAAGAGGGTTGGTTTCGGCTGAAGAAAAAAAACTGAGGAGAAAAAAAAACAGAAGAAGAAAAAAAAAGGAGAGAAACAAAAATAGAAGAAACAAAAGAGAGAGAGAGAGAGTCCTTCTTTTCCGAAATTTGGAAAGTGCTTCAAACCATTGCCAAATCAAGTGAAAATTGGTGGAGCCCTTCTTCATACATCCACAAGACTCCACAAAACATGTGAGCACGTTTGGCCGACGGGATCAAAAGTTATAGCAGTTTGAATTGAGACTGAAATGAATTCGAGTCTGCTTTTCACACCCTTGATAAAAGCAATATAACTTTTGCATCTGGTCGAATTTGATGTTTTTGTACTTTTCAAAAAGCTAGCGACGACGCGCATAAAAAAAACCAACCTGATTGCGCCCATCACCCTCCAAGACCCCCAAAATCGGCCATCTTCGGCCCTGAATTCGCATCGCAATTTTTCAGTTTCTGTTTTTGCCGTTTCTTTCAATCTTCCCTTCGGAATTTGGGGTTTGCCTCAACTGCAAAGTTGTAGATCTCATCGAAACTTTTCAAACGAGCATATATATATATGCCATATAAAACTTTGCTTTTCATCGTTTGAGACTAGTTATTGTTTCTGCTCAATCTAGAGGGCTGTTTGCATTGCACTGATATTGCTGTCTTTTGTGCTCTATGTCGTGCGAACAATCTTGTGCTTTTCTCAGAAGTTTGAGTAGGAGGCTAGCGTCTCTCCTAGCACTTGTTGTGAGGTTTTTCATTGCTTACATCAAGTCACATTTATCATTGCGTGTGCGTACATACACATCTCTTAGTGGGACTTTGATTAGCTAGCTTTGATTAGGCTAGGATCAGCAACTTGACTAGTACATTGAACAATTTTTCAACTTGCATTAACTGATTTGATTATTGCTGATCCTTGCTACCATATTGAAGCCTTTCAAGCTCCACTTCCTACTAACTCAGCAGGTATCGTTCCTTGCAATCGTTGGGCTAATCGCAAGTAAGAGTATCACGAACCGACCACCGGTTGTACCACTTCCTTGCTGCATTGGTAATAACTTATAAGAACTTGGTAAGGCATTGTGAGAGCGCTGTTGAAACGCCAGAACCTAGTAGTTGATAGGGACTCATACACTGTGATTTGTTCTTTGTTTTCTACTAACGATGACATGGTCACACGGATCTACACATGGTGGAAACAATAACGACCACTCTTTGGGGCATACTATTGAGGGATCTTTCACACCTCGCACGAGAGAGCTCGTGCGGCACATTGAGCACTTGCTCGGTGAGAGTATTCGCGATGCCTTGGACAAGATCAACGACAACCTCGCGGCGCTCCACACACGCGTTGCGCTCCTCAAACGTCAGCCACTTGCTGAAAACAGGAACCATGATCATGAGCCAAGAGTGGAGGATCCTCCTACTCGTTGCACACCACCTGCTGCCCGCTCTTGGGCAGATGAGGTGGTAGAAGCAGATGTGAACAACTACGCTGCTGATACAGAGTCCGATGGTGGTTTCAATCCCATCAATGATCGTGATCACCGACAATGACGCTTCAATCGATAAGGTATGAGAAGAGATCCACCACGTGAGGTACGTGACTGTAATGATTCACTTAGTAAAATTAAATTCACTATGCCTCCTTTTGCTGGTAAATATGATTCTGAAGCTTATCTCACATGGGAGTTAGTCGTAGACCAAAAATTTGCATGCCATGAATTTCGACAATAAAAGGGTTAGAGTCGCTACTAGTGAGTTCACAGATTTTGCTTTTATTTAGTGGAATGAATTGTGCCATAATGAATGAAACATACTTAGAACTTGGGATGCTATGAAGAGAGCTATGCGAGCTAGATTTGTGCCTTCATATTATTCTCGTGATTTGCTTAATAAATTGCAACGCTTAAGACAAGGTAGTAGTTCTGTAGAGGATTATTAGTAAGAATTGCAAATTGGTTTGTTGCGTTGTGGTTTAGAAGAAACTGAAGATGCTAAGATGGCTAGATTTTTGGGAGGTTTAAACTGTGAAATTCAAGACATTTTAGATTGTAAAGAATATAATTCTATCACCCGTTTATTCCATCTTGCTTGCAAAACTGAAAGAGAAGTACATAGTCGACAATCTCGCTCTAGGGGCAATATTGGAGGATCTTTTGTAGTTCGGCCAATGCAGCAACAACACATGGCACCGTCCTCCACTTCTGGTCATGATGCACCCTCCTCAAGCTGTGTGTCCCCTGCTGCTCCTTCCACTCCTGCACATGTTCTTGATGTAAGCCAATCAGCAAAGGTACAAGTCCCCACAAAAAGTGCTTCTTTCGTTGTTTCTACAGGGCGATACAGAGATGTACAATGCCACCGTTGCAAAAGATTTAGGCACTTGATGTGAGATTGTCCAAGTCAGCGAGCTTTGCTTATCAAGGACAATAGTGAGTACACTTCAGCTAGCGATATTGAGGAAGAACATGTTTTGGTTGCAACTAATAATGCAGGTGATGAAACTGAGGAAGAATAATTAAGCCATGAGACATCGACAAGTACCAAAGCCTAGTTGTCCAACGTGTGCTAAGTGCTCAAATGGAGCTTGTTTGAACAAAATCAACGCCACACTTTGTTTCAATCCAAGTTCGCCAGTCATCAAGAAACGTTCATGTAGAGCATCATTGATGGCGGAAGTTGCAACAACCTTGCTAGCATAGACATGGTTGAGAAGCTTGGCTTGACCACAACTCAACACCATCATCCTTACTACATTCAATGGCTAAATTCTAGTGGTAAGTTGAAGGTGACTAAACTTGTCTTGATACATTTTCTATTGAATCATATCATGATTATGTTGATTGCGATGTCGTACCTATGCAAGCATGCTCGTTATTATTAGGTAGACCTTGGCAATATGATAGATATACTGAACATCATGGTAGATCTAATCATTATACTTTCATTTATAAAGAAAAGAAAATCACTTTGCTTCTAATGTCTCCTGTTGCCATATTAAAGGATGAATTAGAAAGAACTGAGAGAACAAGTAAGAAGAAAACAAAAGTTGATCATAAGATTATAGCTTCAAGTGAAATTAAATTGAAATCTTATGTTATGTTAGGTACAAAATCTGATTGCATTGACATGGAAAAACATGAATCTGAATGTCATACTATGATTTGTAAAGAATATCTGTGTCCGTTAGAAGAAATGCATGTTTCTTTGCCTCCTCTTGCTACTAACCTTTTGCAGGAGAGTGATGACTTGGAGAAAACAAATGAGTCGAGGACGACTCAAATTCAAGAAATGGAGGATGATGAGGACATCGACCCTAAGGATGCAACCACTACTTCGACCCGCTGCACTGCGTCCTCTACTCTAACCACATCTTCTCCGATAGAACTTTCGCCTCTTGCAATGCCATATTACCCAATTGGACGAGCTCGTCTACATACCATGGTGCTACATCTACATACCATGGTACTATGTCTACATGCCATGGTGCTACTCCATGTGCTAAGCAAGAGTTCAAAATTTGGATACGTTTTGGAATCCAGTTCGGCCTCGAGAGACAATACCGACTTCAAGCGTGCATAACTTTCACATACGAGTCCGTTGGAGGTCCACGAGTACTTGATGGAAAGCTTATTTCATCCTCTTTTCAACGGATCTAGCCTCACTTCCAAATTCCTTCTGAGAACGTCAGAATCGCTAAAAGAAGATGTTGTATCACCTATTTGGGCCAATTTGGGCCTTGTAATAAATACTCAACTTGGCCCATATGCGGCCGGCCACCTAGGGGCGTGCACTATTCACATGAACAGTAGTACAACCCGCCTATGCTAGTTATGTGTGGCTCCCTTCCCCTATTTAAGAAGGCCGCACCTCCTCTGGTTTCCTTGGATTTCGTTTATGTTTAGTTTGCCTTCGTTGTAACTTGTATCTTCTACGTGTGTCGACTAGACCACCCAGTCAAGATCCTTCTTTGGAATCCCAACTTAAATCAAATATTTCAATCCTATTTGCAATTTCATATTGCTATTTATCTCGTTCTTGCGTGCTTCTTCGGTGTATGCAAGAATTGATCTTCGTGATTAGGTCATTTGGGTATTAGTGCACGGTTGATAACAACTTGTCGGCGATTCAGCGATTGCGTGGTTTCGGCCTTGCGAGTTCGTAGCGTCAGGATCATGAGAGTTGGCGACTACTACCAAATTTATCTTCTCATCGAAGATCGGGCCAAATTAGGACCTCCGTGGTTCATCGGTAGGTCCTTATCACTCCACGACCAGCTCGTATCCTGTATGACCAGTTCATATTGTCGTGAGGCGGCTTCGCCCCCACGACTAAGCGAGCAATGACACACAACCCGTCGGACATCGGCGGACGGCGAGTCTTTGGAGTGGTGCAAAGTGGCTCGGGGGGCTGGAGGGTCCCTAGGCGAAAGGCTCCGAAAGGCCCCTGAAGACCCCTAGGCCTAAGGCTCCCGAGGGTTCAAGGTCGGGTCTTGGGGCCCCTGTTGTCCGAGGTCCCGAGGGTCTCAAGAAGGGTCCGCATGACCCCGAGATGTTTGGTGGATCAGGGCTCCGGAGGGTCGAAGTCCGGAGGGCCTCGAGGGGTCCAAGGCCGAGGTCCCTAAGAACCCATCAGTCGATGGACCCGAGCATACCAAACAGGATGGACCAAGCCGAACAGTCCACCGTGGCCGAAGCTAGTCCTAGGATTAGGAAGGTCCCTCTGACCCCTACCAAATAGGGCCTGTGAGGGTAAGCTTGTAATCTCGTGTACCTCATAGAAACTCTACAAATAGCCACCTCCCCATGTGGAAGGGCCAAGAAAGCATAACCGTGGGACCGGCGGGAAAGTTGCATTAACACAACACCCAAAGATGGCTGCCCCCCGAGGCCAAGAGAAGCACCCGGCCTTGGAGGAGGAAGCGAATAACTCGGCGCGCAGGCGCAAGCCAAGGATCATATGAAACACTCCAAGAGGAGGCGGGGTCCTCCGTCGAGAGTTGGCGGATCTCCGTGACCACCGGAGATGACCCTCGCAGCTCCACTCAGACAATTGCCGCGAGAATAGGGCGGAACCCACCCAACCTATCCCTAGAACCCGCCCCACTACTCGAGGGGACCCAAACTCCCGCTAAGTGTCGAATTGGAGCGGCCCGGCCACCACGGGCTTCAAGATCTGGGAGGTCATGCCCTTTGAAGGGTGCAGACCCCTTGAATTCCTCCGAGTGTATGAGGCTGTCGTCAAAGGCGGCGGGAGGAGATGACACTCTGGCGAAGAGCATCACCCTCGCTCAAAGGCGTCGCGTTGACTTGTTCTTCACCATTCCCTTGGTTTCGTATGCGCATGGGAGCGACTCTGGGACCTCCTCCGCAACAACTTTCGGGAACTACACGGAGCCAAGGGCGTGGGGCACTGTTCAGCGGTGAAGCGGCGCCAAACGAATCCCTTCGTAGCTTCTTGAGGAAGTTTGCGGAGGTCAAGTGCCAAGTAAAAGGCGTCAACAAAACCACCGTCATAAACGCAGCTACGTGCGGGCTTCGGAAGGGGCCCCTGTCGGAGAGCCTGGCCCACAAGCCCGTTCGCATGGTGATGGAGCTATTCAACAAAATGGAGAATGCGCCGGTGGAGGAAGATAGCTTTGGCGCGCACCCACCACTTCCACCCCAAGTGTGCCACCTTGAAAGAAGCCCTCAACACCGCCACTCGGCAGGAACAAGCGACAAGCCAGCAAGCAACGACTATCGTGAAAGGGCCGAGGAGTTTACCATGTGGACGGTGTGCCAACCCAAGGAGGAAGGCGCATAGGTCGCTGGGGCGAGGCCCGCAAGTGAGGACACGGACGAAATGTAGGCCGCCAACATGATAACCGCACCGGAGGACCCACGTCGTTTTGTGACCTCCACGGCGAAGGAACCCACACCAACGAATGTCGCACCATCGCTGCTATGCAGGACTACATGCCTTGTGGCGGTGGTGAGTTCGACAATAAGAGGGCAATCGACGTTCGGCTCCCCGCACCACCACCAAGACCCCGCATAGAAGGAGGCCGGGCCGAGCACCACTAGAGGGTCATCAGCATGATCACTGGAGGATCTTCGCTCGATGCGCCTTGAAAAACAGCGTGTGCGTATGTCCGCAAATCCACCATGTGGCAGCGTGCCGTGTCGGCCCACCTCGCTTCGCCGAGATACCCATATCGCCGGGCCGAGGATGCGCGGGGTGTATTTTTCGCACCAGATCCCTCATCATTTCCGCCAACATTGTGGATTTCAAGGTGAGGTGCGTTCTCGTCGATGGAGGAAGCTCGGCGGACCTCCTGTTTGTGGAAACCATCGACAAGATGATGATCCCCCGGGATCGCCTAACCCCTCTGGGCATACCCCTGCTAGGCTTCGGAGGAAGGCCCGTGATGGCCCTGGGCCAGATAAACCTGGCTATCACGTTCAGCGACAACCGCATCGAGCAAGGTCGTCACGTTCGATGTGGTCCAAATGGCCTACCAATACAATGCAATCATTGGCCGAGCTATGCTCAACACCTTCGGCGCGATAGCTCACCACAATTATCGATGCATGAAGCTCCCTGCCTCGAAGGGCATCGTCACGGTTCGAGGAGATCAAGACCTCGCAAGACACATAGAGCTCGAGGCTCTATCCCCAGCCCAACATGTCCACGCAGTTGGGCCGGACAGGGATCAAGCAGCACCACCATCGGTAAGGTGGGCACCAAAGCACAAACCGCAAGGCCAGCTTCGAAGAATCCCCCTAAGGTATAGCTCACCAGAAAAGAC
Source organism: Phyllostachys edulis (assembly GCA_036346405.1). Lineage (NCBI taxonomy): Eukaryota > Viridiplantae > Streptophyta > Magnoliopsida > Poales > Poaceae > Phyllostachys > Phyllostachys edulis. Next base: position 24,654,794 of record CM070568.1, on the reverse strand, counting down.
GGTGGCCCTCAGGTCGAACCTCCAGCCAGAGGCATCCGATGCAATCCTCGAGGTGCTCCGCAACAATGCAGACACCTTCGCTTGGGGGCCGGAAGACCTCCCCGGTGTAGCACGGGGAACAATTGAGCACCGGCTAGCCCTCTGAAGCGACGCGGCGCCCAAGAAACAAAAACTGCAGCGCATGTCTGCTGACCGCCTACAAGCGGCCAAGAAAGAGATTGTGAAGCTGCTAAAAGGGGGGTCATCTGCGAGATCAAGTACTCGGAGTGGCTGGCTAACCCCGTCCTCGTCAAGGAGACGGGTAAATGGCGCATGTGCGTCGACTTCACCGACCTCAACAGAGCATGCCCCAAGGATGATTTTTCCCTACCCCGCATCGACCAGCTGGTGGATGCCACCTCGGGCTGTGAGCTCATGAGCTTCCTCGACGCCTACTTCGAGTACCACCAGGTGCACATGGCCGAGGATGATGAACCAAAAATAGCGTTCATCACCCCCATAGGAACATACTGCTACAAGTGCATGCCCTTCGGCCTCAAGAACGCGGGGGCAACGTTCGCCCGCCTAATTGCGAAGGTTTTAGCCAACCGGTTGGGCGCAATGTAGAGCGTATGTTGATGACATAGTGATCAAAACAAGCTCGCGAGAACACACGAAGGACCTCAAGAAACCTTCGCCAACCTCTGCGCGGAGGGAATAAAGCTCAATCCGGAGAAGTGTGCATTCGGCGTGAAGGCAGGCAAACTCCTTGGTTTCCTCGTGTCAGAAAGGGGCATTGAGGCCAACCCTGAGAAAATCAGGGCCATCCAAGAGATGAAGCCCCCTCACAATGCTCGCGAAGTGCAAAAATTGACGGCCGCATCGCTGCCCTTAGTCGATTCCTGTCCCGCTCGGCCGAGAAGGCCTTGCCGTTCTTCAAAACACTCCGCAGAATGGAGCCGTTCCGTTCGATAGCAGAATGCCAGAAAGCATTCGAGGACCTCAAACAATACCTTACGGAGCTGCCAAGCCTAACTAGCCCAGAGCAGGGCGCGGACCTCCTACTGTACATTACCGCTACTCTGTCATCGGTGAGCGCGGTGCATGTTCAAGAGCGTAATGGCCAGTGCCCAATATACTATGTATCGGAGGCCTGCAGGGGGCCAGAACCCGGTACATAGAACTCAAGAAGCTGGTGTACGCCTTGCTCATGGCCAGCGCGAAGCTCGGCACTATTTCTTGGCGCACCCATCACGGTCCAAACATCCTATCCGCTAGCATTGATGCTATGGAACAAGGGCGCCTCGGGCGGGATAGGCAAGTGGGCGGCGAATTGGCGCCCGCCGGCGTCACCTTCGCAAGAAGCGGCAATAAAATCGCGATCCCTTGCGACCGTTCTTGAGAGTGGACACCGCATGCGAAGAGAGCACCTCGCCCGCAGCAGACCCACCATGGACAATGTACACAAGCGGGTCGTGGTGTGCCACCGGGGCAGCGCCAGCGGCCATTTTAGTTTCCCTAAGCGGACGGACCGCGCCGCATGTCGCTGTCTCGACTTTTCGACAACAAATAATGCCTCGGTCTGAAGCACTCTTACTTGGCCTCCGCAAGGCGAAAGCCCTAGGAGCAAAGCGCATCCTCATCAACGATGATTCTCGCCTCGTGGCGAGTCATTTTGACAAGACATTTGTGACGAGGTGCCCGAGAGATGACCCGTTCGTGGCCGAGGCGTACAGCGTTGAACCATTTCCTTGGCATTGCCGTCTGAGCAATCCCGGATGTAACAATGAACGGCGAGATAAGTTGGCAAAGATGGCTAGCGCGGGCGAGGGACCTCCAGCGGAAGTGTTCTACGAAGTACTCACGAAACCATCCGCTCTGCCCGAAGCATAAGGGGCTGCGCCCGAAGCACAAGGGGCTCCGTCTGAGGCAGAATGGTGGCACGCCTGGTGCTTCCTCTGGCAACACCGGACCCGGGGCCGACGGCAGATTGGCGAGACATCATTATCAAGTACCTCACCGGCGAAGAACCAGAAGACCCAGCCGAAACAAAGCGCCTTTGCTATAGAGCAAGGAACTACTACATGGTCTCCGGAGAGTCAGACAGGAAGTCTGCGCCCCTTCCTTCGCATATCACAAGAGGTCGATCCTCCTAAAGACATCCACGAGGGCCTATGCGGCGCGCATCAAGCGCCCCGGGGCCTCGTGGGGAAGACGTTTCGCTAAGGATTTTCTTGGGCAGCAGCGCTTCCGAGGCGCTCAAGACCTCGTCGGTGTTGCGAGGTGCGATGGGCTAGTCGCAACTCAAGGCACCGCCGCCGCAACCCTTGCCATTGATGCAGCACTTCAGTGGGGATTGGACATCATCGGGCTGTACCCTGTAGCCAAAAGTAACCTCCGGTTTGCGTTCATCGCCATCGAGTACTTCTTCAGATGGGTCAAAGCGGAGCCAGTCGCCAAGATCACTACCGCGGCCGCCCAGCGATTCGCCTAGAAGAACATCATTTGCCGGTATGGCGTGTCGCGGGACATCGTCACCGACAACGAAACCTGGTCGACTCGGCCCTTTTCGGCGTTTTGCGATTGAAGCTGGGCATAACAATATGCTTCACGTCTATTGGGCACCCAGAGTCAATGGAGCCGTCGAATGAGCCAACAGCAACCTCCTCGATGGGCTGAAGAAACGACTCGTAGGACTTCCTAAGGGACTATGGCCTGAAGAACTCCAAAAAGCTCTATGGGCACTGCGCACATCACCAACAAGGGCCACAGGCTTCTCACCTTTCAAGCTTCTCTTCGGCGATGAGGCCATAACGCCAGCAGAGTTTGCTACCGATTCCTACCGAGCCACAGCGTAGGCGGACCCATCAGGACGAGAGGTATCTTTCGACCTTGTAACATCCCAAATGTATAAATGGGTGTGTGTTTCAAATGTAAGAAAATGTGTAGAAATTAAAACTTTTCTCACATCTTGAAACTCTTGAACTCTTCCATAATTCTTGTCAAGAGTTGTGGAATTCAAAAAACCTAAACCTCCTATTGACTAAAGTCAACCCCTTTATCAATTTGGCAAGAATCTGGTATTCAACCCTTGGAAATATTTTTTCTTGGTTCTAGGGATGATGTGGGACCCCTCTGGAAAATTTCATAATTTTTAGAAATTATTTGATAAATTTTGGAGGTAAGTCAAACCTAGAATAGCCTTGATGAATTTCTAGAGAAAATGTACTACACAAAAATCTCTGGAAATTTTATGTAAGATTAATCCTGGAGTGAGAAGCTCCAGTTAAAATTTCGGAATTTTTGGAGTTAGTTTGCTACCTCTAAAAATTCCTCCAACCTCAGCCTTCAAATTTAAATTCAAATCAGCCTTTGTTCCTTGGAGTGCAGGCAGCTTTCCAGCGGGTCGAACCCAGCCGCGCCCAGCTTCGCCATGAGCTCCTCCTCCTGCGTGAGGTCATGCCTGTTGGATCAAAATCAACGGCCACGACCTCCGCCACAACCCACTTCCCTGGCCCAGCTCATCCGAGCTCCTCCCCCCGCGCGAGGTCGTGTCCGTTGGATCCGCATCCAATAGCCACGACCTCCCCTCTCCATTTCGACCTCCCCTCCCTTTTTAGTGTCTTGCCTAACGGCCTAGACCTCCCGCACCCCAGTTCGTCGCCGTTGGATCGAGATCCAATAGCCACGACCTCCCATCTCATCTCGTCGTCGTCAGATCAAGATCTCACGGCCACGACCTCCCCTCTCTGCCGATTATCGCGCGCCAAAGACGACCTCCCATCGATGTTGTGTGCCGTTGGATCAAAATCCAATAGCCACGATCTCCCTTCTCTGTCGTGCGCACCAGCCAGACCTCCCACCTCTCTGTTGTGCGCCATTGGATCAAGATCCAACAGCCACGACCTCCCACCTCTGTTCGTTGCCGTTGGATCAAAATCCAACCGCCATGACCTCCCATCGCGTCGTGCGCAACCGCCACGACCTCCCCTCGTTGTTGTGCGCCGTTGGATCAGAATCCAACCGTCACGACCTTCCACCTCTGTTCCGCGCCATTGGATGCAAATCTAACGGCCACGACCTCCTGTCTCCTTTCGGTAGCAAGAACCTCCCTTTTTGTTTTGCAATGCGCGATATGAATCCAGCAGTGCGACCGACTCCCCAATCGAGATCTTGTGGTCGCGACCTCCCCTTTCCTGGCGAGACCATCCGGTTACGATCGGAGGGCTCGACCTCCACCTTCGCTTATCAACGGTGGATCTCATCGCATGTTCTTCTCCTTCCACGGTCTCGCGCACGTGCGCCATGGCAGAGGGAGGCGGTGCCTGTCACCTCCCAGCAGCTCTTTTCTTTGCCCGGCATTAAATCTTTGGTCGACCTTCCGCCCCTAGGTCTGCTCGACCGCCCCCATCCCTCCACGTCCTTGTGCGAGCCATGGGCTAAGCTCACCATGGAGCTTAACCTAGCTCATGGCCTCTGCTCCCCGACTATAAGAGGTCCCCTTGTTCCTCCTTGGTCCCCTTTAAACACCTCCTCCACTTGCTCTCGGTTACTGTGGAGCCCAAATCGCCAAAGCCCCTTGGCGCCATTGTTGCACCTCGGGCTCCACGGTCTTGGCAGGTTCAAGGGTCCTTCCTACGTTCTTTTTGCTTCCACTTGAGCACCTCATCACTCTGGTGCTTTCCTCTAACTCAATTTGGGTTTGCTTCCACAGGAGCGACTTGAATCTGGAGTTTTGGAGCTTGCGCCCGTGAGCTCCCCCTTCTTCGTCAAGTCCGGTAAGGACCTCCCCCTTTCAATTCCTTGTTCTGGGAGTACCTCCCAGCTTTATGGATTACATCTTGATGACCCGGTGCGGTTAATTATGCCTAGGTCCTCTCCTCCGCGTTGTCCTCCTCGGCGCCGGCAAGGTCCTTCGTCGCCGGAGCTCTCTGTCCTCCTCTGTCCCTCCTAGACCTCCAGGTAACCTCCTGGTAGTCCCTTAGAGCTGGGCACTCGCTTGAATGAACCGCTGCGGAGCTCCTTATGCTGTTGTCATTTGGCCGTGTGCTACCGCGCCGCCCCTCTCCAGCTCGCTGGCGCTCTGGTCCACCACCGCGGGTGTGAGTGGTACCAGTGGGTGCGCACTACTATTGCACACCCGTACCTGGCATCCATTCGCACCGCCGTGGCCTGAGTCGCCGGCGGTGGCCATGTCTTCGCCGTCGGTTTTGTTGTCGGACGAAACCAACAACTGTAGCGATGTCCTAGAGCCGTCCAGTTTTAGATCTGCGGGCGAGATCTCGCGGAGCCGTGCGCGTGCGCTGTGTCGCGTTGGTTGCGAGCTGTCCATCTCGCGATCAACGGTCCACGATCTCCGCTCCTTTCGCGGAGGTTTCCAAGCAGCGCCAAGCGATCAACTTCGGGCGTTCGATTCAAGATCAACGGCCCAGGTTCGTTGGATCTGCACAGGCGCGAGCGCGCGTTGCCGTCAGGTCTTGGGCCGTCCGATCCAGGATCAATGGCCCAGGTTCGTCCACGTCATTTCCTTGTTAGGAATTTTTCGATGGATTTATTTGTGAACTGAAAAAGGTAATAAACTTCAAAAATACATAACTATTTCATCTTAGCTCCATTTGAGATGATTCAAATTTTGGTGGCTCTGGTTTGAACTAAACTTTAATCTAAAAATGGTTGTAATTTGAGTTCGGCTCCAGAAAATGAATTGGTAAATTGGTTTCAAAATTAACTTTAAATGTTGCTCTAAAAATTGCAATTAACTTGTAAATTGCATAAGTAATTCTCTAGAGATCCTTTTTGAGTGAATCCAACTTTGATGGCTTCCTATATTAGTGAACTAAATGGTAGAATAGGATTTAGGCATGTCACTATTTTTAAAAGAATTGTGGGTGCATTTTATTTGTGCACATTTGCATGTCTTTGAAAAATCATAAAACATGCATCACAGCTCCAAATGAGGTGAACTCAATTGTGTTATTCATCTCATGAGGTGCTTGACTTACCATAAAAATCCCAGGTGCAGCAACTCTTTGGAAAATTGTGCTTGGGAATTTAATTCGGATAAACAGTAACCGATTTGAATTATCCAGCAATTTCCAGGCTGAGCAGATTTGTTTTGGCCATAACTTTTGAATTGAGAATCCAAATCAATTGTTTCTTGTTGCTAAATTCTCTAAAAATCATGATATAGCTGCTGTAAAAATTTCAGAGCATTTGGAGAAAGTTTGCTGTTGAGTCTTTTCGATTTTCGTCGTTCTTATCGATTCTTTTTCGCTTTTCGTTAGGTGCCGACGAGTGCATTGATCCCGTGAGTGATCATTTGCAGCATTGTGAGTAGCTCCAGCAAGGCAAGCAGTTTGATCATATCCATTATGTCCTATTACTTTTAAAGTCTAATATATTGTTTAACTTGTATGTATGCATTGCTATTTTGTTGTTAAATGATATCGATTAGTGATCCTATAGATGCATATTCTGTAGGTAAATGTTCATTCTCTACTACTAATCCTAGGATTATCTTGCTGTGATGTAGAGTTCGATGGATGGACTCTTATCACTTAGTAGTTTGCGTTGATAATGCTTAGAAATGTTTAGATAACGGTAGAAATGGGCGGTTGTCGGCATTATGTCGATGACCTTGATCACACAAAAATTATTATTCCATTATGTCCAGCACTTGTGCTTTGTTAATTTGTAAAGTCAAAACAAAACTGAAAATGGAAACTATTTGGACTTAGGCACAATGGATGATGGTGTGATTTGTTGGGTTGTGGAATGGTGCCTAAGTCAACAAGGACCAAACATCTTGTTACACTAAACCAAGCAATTTTGCATGCTAACCACACAAGGGGGATATGGGACCTCTCTTGACTAAGTACTTTGGCGGGTGTTAGCTTCGAGTTGCATGGTGGGCTATTGGGTGAGCAGTAGTGGGGTTTATCCACTGCAAGGAGCACCACCCGTATAAGGGGGTGAGCATCTTTGATGACTCTGCATCAACGTATGGGGAGGTTGTATCCCCATATGGGTGACTCGTTGTTGACACTCAATATTGGAAATGTCTCGTTGGACTTAGCTATCTTAGGCACACCAAAGGAAGTGTGCTAATAGCTTGGCGAAAAGCGGTCCGGCGTGTGGGTACATTGGTACACCCTGCGGGGTTCAAACTATTGAATAGCCTTGTCCTAGGTTATGGACACGCTTGGAGAGGTCTTTCGAGAGTTAGACTATAACCTTTAATTAAAACTTGACTTGGGTGGTATGAATGGGTAATTCATGCTGTTGTTGTGGTGACTATTGGGTTAGTCACTTCTAGGTTGTTGTTGTCATCTATCTATTGTTATTATGTTGTTGTCTCGTTGTTATTTGCAAATTAAAAATGAATTGTAAAACTGCTTTGAATCTATTTAAATATTGCAAATGAAAACTTGCTTTATGCTGAAAATAACTTACAGCCTCCACTTAAATAGGCTTGCATGTAGTATATGTATAGGTCTGTTACCCTTACACGTCAGTCTTGCGAGTACATTTTTGTACTCATTTGCTTTGTTTAATAACTTTGTTGCAGAGGAGGTGGAGCCCCAAGGGCCCTACTTTTGTGAGATGTGCGGTGGTTGGGACGACTAGCTTGGCGGCCCGGTCGGTTGCCTTGTGGGCTTTAGGCAAACCGTATGGCTTTTGTTTATCGCCATCTTATGGCTTTTGCTTCCGCTGTTATTTATCTTTCTTAGTTGTTATTTGGCCGGTCGGCCCCTTTTGTAATAACTCTCTCTATTATGTATGTCTTTTAATTAATCTAGTTCGTGCTTTGGTTCTATGTTTTGTATGAAATTGATGCATAATTTTGTAAAGGGTGTGTATCTTGCATTTATGGGAAGTATACATATCTCGAAGACACGGATTATTTTGTTTGTGATGCTAGGGTCAATGGATGACTAAGCATTACAAGCCAAATAAGCCGTGGTCCTCCTGAGACCTCCTCGAGGAACAACGTGTGCAGCCTTCGTAACCATGACATGGTATAGTGAAGGGGTCGCCTGGGCATACAATAGAAAGGTCAGGGCCCGCCACCTCACCCCAGGCGATTTGGTCCTCAAGCGAGCCACAAACCAAGCTGCAATTGGCAAGCTGGAGTCCAAATGGGAAGGACCATACGTTATTACTGCACATAGCGAGGCGGTACCTTCCACATCGCAACGCCAGAGGGAGACCAGATGGGCCACACCTGGAATATAAAGACCCTCCGGAAGTTCTACCCTTAGCAATTTTGTAAAACCGGCTGCGCCCGGAGAACCGCCCCATCGCCATCAGTCGGAAGGGCATGTACAAACGTTTTGTAAAAACTGGCTGCGCCCAGACGATCGCCCCGCCACCCTTGGTCGGTTAGGGCTTTTACAAAACCTGTGTACCTCGCAGCATTTTGCCCCGGTGTTTTCAACAAGCACATAAACAAGCATGACAAAGCCACCGCGCATGGCCTTTGGCCCCGGTGCACACCGATACCCTCCGCATGCACGAGTGTATAAACAAAGCCACCGCGTATGGCCTTTGGCCCTGGTGCACACCGATGCCCTCCGCAGGCACGAGTGCATAAACAAAGTCACCACGCATGGCCTTTGGCCCCGGTGAACACCGGTGCCCTCCGCAGGCACAAGTGTATAAACAAAGTCACCGCGCATGGCCTTTGGCCCCGGTGCACACCGGTGCCCTCCGCAGGCACGAGTGTATTAACGAAGCCACCGCGCATGGCCTTTGGCCCTAGTGCACATCGATGCTCTCCGCAGGCACGAGTGTATAAACAAAGCCACCACGCATGGCCTTTGGCCCCGGTGCACACCGATGCCCTCCGCAGGCACGAGTGTATAAACAAAGCCACCACGCATGGCCTTTGGCCGGTGCACACGGTACCCTCCGCAGACGCAGTGTATAAACAAAGCCACCGCGGATGGCCTTTGGCCCTGGTGCACACCGGTGTCCTCCGCAGGCACGAGTGTATAAATGAAGCCACCGCGCATGGCCTTTGGCCCCGGTGCACACCGATGCCTTCCGCAGGCATGAGTGTATAAACAATCACCGCGCATGGCCCCGGGCCCCGTGCACGTGTATAAGCAAACTTTCAGGCATACCACCCTGTGGACCTAAGGCCCGCGGCAGCAACCCACACCAGTACACATAGCGAAGACAACGCACAAGGCTGAACCCAGCGTGGCGCGGTCTGAAGACCAGGCCAGGCCGGGGGGTGGGGGACGGCGTCGTCTTTGCCTCCCCCTCGCAAAAAAGACTAGGGCTCCCCAGAGCCCTACCTAAAAAAGTGGGGGACGGCGCGAGACTTCGCCTCCCCCTCGCAAAATAGGCTAGGGCTCCTTGGAGCCCTACCTAAAAAAGTATGGGGGATGGCGCAAGGCTTCGCCTCCCCCTCGCAAAATAGGCTAGGGCTCGCCGGAGCCCTACTTAAAAAGTATGGGGGACGACGCGAGGCTTCGCCTCCCCCTCACAAAAAAAAGAGCTAGGGCTCCACGGAGCCCTACCTAAAAAGTATGGGAGACAGCGCGAGGCTTCGCCTCCCCCTCGCAAAAAAGGCTAGGGCTCCCCAGAGCCCTACCTAAAAGGAGCTAGGGCTCCACGGAGCCCTACCTAAAAGAGCTAGGGCTCCACGGAGCCCTACCTAAAAAAGTGGGGGACGGCGCGAGGCTTCGCCTCCCCCTCGCAAAATAGGCTAGGGCTCCCCAGAGCCCTACCTAAAAAAGTATGGGGGACGGCGTGAGGCTTCGCCTCCCCCTCACAAAAAAAAGAGTTAGGGCTCCACGGTGCCCTACCTAAAAAAAGTATGAAGGACGATGCGAGGCTTCGCCTCCCCCTCGCAAAATAGGCTAGAGCTCCCCGGAACCCTACCTAAAAAGTATGGGGGACGGCACTCGGCTTCACCTCCCCCTTGCAAAAAAAAAGAGAGTCTAGGGCTCCCGAGGCGAGCCCTACCTAAAAAAGTATGGGGGACGACGCGAGGCTTCTCCTCCCCCTCGCAAAAAAGAGAGAGTTAGGGCTCCAACGGAGCCCTATCTAAAAAAGTACGGGGGACGGCGCGAGGCTTCGCCTCCCCCTCGCAAAATGAAAGAAAAAGAGGCCAAACGTAGTCCACAAGTGCATTATTCACCACAATACCAAATTCACGCTGTACAAGACCAAGAATCGCGGCCCACACAACGAATACATGTTAACAGTATAGATTGCCCCGCAACGAGGCGGACCCACGACCACACTAACTACCTACAGGAGCGAAATCATTTGCCTCGCGCTCTCTTTGTTCCCGCAACACCCATTCGAGCAACTCCTCGTCAGACGGGTGCGTAGCCATGAACTTCAAGTACTTTCTCCGCGGCCCAGTCATCTGACATGTCCGAAGAGCTCGACGAAATCGCGGGGGTGGCGCGAGGTGGAAAGGGCCCCTCCGGCACAGTCCCAACCCCGTGTCTCAGCCAGAAGGACCGTATCTCTTCCTGCGCATTCAAAGCTTTCTGTTCACGCAAGCGAAAAAACCTTTTCATCTGCCCCTCCGGATTCGCTCTCTTCCATCGTTGCCACTTGGCACCATGGCACACTATGTCGCGGTAGCAAACCTTTAGGGGCCACTTGCGGACCAATGTTCGTACATCCTTCGTACCGCGTGAACGGGCAAACAACTTTGTGTGCCACCTCGGAGGGCAGGGGCCTCGTCCGGCAGTACGGCGAAACACCAGACCGCCCTGAGCAAAACAAATACTAACATGAAACAAGCCCACACAACAGCAAAGGAGACTCGGTTTCTATTCATTAGGCAAATGAGCGGTTACAGGTCAGATTATCCCTAGTCACGTCCTGGCTCGTGTAGTGACGCCGGAGCAGAAAACAAAAACCCTAGACTAGGACAAACAAAATGATTCTTCCTAAAAAGGAGCGGAGGCTCACACCTTGCCTCCGGCCCCCCGCACCATCCACCGGCCCTTCAACTTCTGCTTCTGCTCCAGAGACAACCGCAGCGACTCCATCGTAGCGCCGCGGCCAGACGGGGCCCAAAAGTCCTTGGCAAGGGCATTGCTGGCCCGCCGCACCTACTTTTGGCTGGAAGCGATCTCCACAGCGGAAGTAACAGGCATGGTACCAGTGCCAAGCTCGTCAACGTGACCGCACCCACTACAGCTGAGAAACGAAGGTCATTGGCCCACTTCGCCTGATGATTACCATAGGCATCTGCTGCGGGGAGAACACTTCCGGGCGGCGAAGATGGTCTAGGGTGGCATCCATCTGGTCAACAGTGTGCCTCTGGGGAGGGGGCACCGCGCCGAGCTCAGTCATGGCACCCTCCATGAGTCCCAATGCCTCCTAGCTAGCCTGTGCCGCAGCGGCCGAAACAGACCTCTCCATCGCAACCTGCGCCTCGAGCACGGAGTGGGTGTTGCACAAGGATTCCACCTCCTCCTGCAGGGTGCGGTGCTCCTCTTCTAGCTGGGCAACCCTCGCTTCTAGCCCCTTCGCCTTTTCGGCAATGGCCGAGTGCGCGCCGCAGTTAGCTGGGTGTTCCGCGCGAACTCTAGGTTGATCCGATTCTGAATCTCCGTGTAGCCGCTCAGGATGTCCCTCTCGAGCGAGCGCGAAAGAATAATCGTCTGCAAAAGAAAGATACGATCAAGGCTGCATCTAGAACGAAGGGCTGTGCTTACCGAAGCCTACCTTCATTGCGTTTGCTTCGATGCTCGGGAACATCTTCTCTGTGCTCCATTTCACAAAGAGTTCAGACACGCAGGGCGGCGCGATAAAGCTAGACACTTCCTCACAGACGGAAGCAGCCCCTGGGCTAATCTTGAAATCTGTGGAGCAAAGTGGCCCCAAATTAGCGGCGCCATGACTCTGAAAGGCGGCGTCCACCCATCCCGCCAGAGGTCGAGGCACCGGCAGCCGCCCCGGCGTTGTTACCATCCCGGGGATCCCCCACGGACTCCACGCCCATGGAGACATCATTGGCGCGAGTTCCCCCAGCGATCCTGCCGCCACGACACAAAAGCGGGTCGGTAGATCGCTAACAAGCGGCGAGGGTGAGCGAAATAGAGGCTCACGTATCACGATAGGAAGATCGGTGCGCTCATCCACCAGGGTATCCTCAGTACCCCGCCCATAAACTTGCGAAGGTGTCTCGCCGAACACCTCTTCGAGGGCCATACTCGCGATCCCAAACGAGCTAGCCACTGGATCTGCAGCGCCAGCCAGCGTGGGAACCGCCAGGGACCCCGCTGACGAGCTGGTCGCACTGGTCGTTACCCTCGGGCCCTCAGACGCCCGTGACACCTTCTTCAGAGACGGCCCAGCTGCGTCCCCTGCAGCGCAGCTAGTTTGACCCGCTCCCTTGGCCCCAAGAACGCGCAAGGGTACAGCGCTAATCGGACCAAGGCCTTCTAGCTCTTCTGGGCCACGAGCCTGTTTCTTCTTCTCGGCGTCGGGATCCGGCTACTCCAGCAAGCGGACGGTTGGATCCACGTACACGCGGTTCAAGCGACGCTCGTGCACCGCATGCACTCGCTTGGCATGCTCCTCCCCCATGTAGGGCTCGAGAAGCTGCTCTGCGGCACGCTCGGCCTCGGCAATAAACAAGGCTAGCGGTGTTAAAAAAAGAGGAGAAGGGCTCCTGGGAAAGCACCTGTGCGTTCCCCAAATTCCAGGAGGGGCAACCCATCCTTCTACTCGCCGAGCCCCACGCTCCAGCCCTATGCCAGTGGCCACACAAGAAGCACACAGAACTCCTCAACGAAGCCCCGGGTAGACATCCTCCGCGCCGCGTTGAGCAGCACTCGTAGTAGCGCTTCCTCCCGGGAGGAAAGCTCGATGGCTGGGCTCGCGATAAGTTGAATAGGCGAAGCCCCGCTTCAGGGCCACACTTGTGGTAAAACCAACAGCGGGTCCAGTCGGTATCCCACCTGTTCTAGGTAGCCGGCGCGGGCAGGTAGTGAAGAAGCCGTGCCTTTGGCTGGAAGTTGACCATCCCAAAATTCAGTGTCTCCCCGGTGTCCTTCTTCTTCTTCGGCTGGCACCGCCCGTCATGGAGATACGCGAACAGTCGCGCCTCGCTGCTAGTTACCCCCACGGAGCGAAGCACCCATTCAAAAACACCAAGCTTGATGATCGAGTTGGGCGTCAACTGGGCCAGGTCCACTCCGTACAGCTGGAGGACATGGCTCAGCATGCCAACGCACGGAAGATGAAGACCCGCGTCCAGAAAAGCCACAAACATGATTGTCTCATCCTCCTGGGGCGTCGGAGCAACTTCCGTCCCAGGGGCCCGAACGTCGTCCAGGTTCACAACTTTTCCCTCATTTTTTAGGGCCCGCAGGACGTGGACTGTCACGGTGGAGCGGCCTAGCTCGTCGGTGTAGGCCACGCCACCACCTCCGTCCTTGATCCGCTTCGTCATCTCGAAAGCATAAGGCAAGGCGCTAGGAGCAATGCGTGGGGTGATAGAAACGAAGGGCAAGCACACACGGGTATGGAGGAAGTAGAGCCCAAGCCCACCTATTTATAGAAAGGCGCACGGACAGTTTCGCCAAGCACAGAAATCGAGGAGCCTAAGACCAAACAGAAGGTGCCACGTGGCAAGAAACAGGCATTATGACGCGTGGAAACCGAGGCGCCACATTAAAACACGCGTCGACCACGCCCTCGGTGCAGCGCACGAAGCAACCCTGCAGCACATTTATGGCGCACATAACCCAACGGCAGCGCCCACTGCCCAATGACCATCAGCTTGACGGCCAATGACGAGCGGGGTGCGGTGCACAAATAACGCTTTGCCAGGCCGAAGGGGACGGTGTACCTGTACCCTCCGGGAGGTGACGCGGTTTCAGCCATGACAAAGCAAGACCTCGACCACGAGGGGGTTGTCGTAGGGGTAGCACAACAGCTCCCATGACCAGGCGAACAGCGAAGCGCACAACCCGCCGGACATCGACGGGCGGCCCGAGTGCTGGAGTGGCACGAAGTGGCCCGGGGGGGCGGGGGCGGAGGGTCCCTAGGCCCGAAGGCCCCGAAGGGTCCCTAGGCCCGAAGGCTCCTGAAGGGTTCTGAAGGTCCCGGGGTCCGGAGGGCCCCGGTTGTCGAGGTCCCTGAGGGTCTCCGAAGGTCGTATGACCCTGAGATATCCGGAGGATCCCGAGACTCCGGAGGGTCGAAGGGTCGAAGGGCCTTGAGGGGTCCGAGGGCCGAGGTCGAAGAACCCATCAGTCGGTGTACCAAGCGTACCAGCAGAATGGACCAAGCGCAGAACGGTCCACCGTGAGCCAGAAGCTAGTCCTAGGGTTAGGAAAGGTCCCTGCAGCCCCTACCAGCATAGGACCCTGTAGGGGGTAAGCTTGTAATCTCGTGTACCTCATAGAAAGGCTATAAATAGCCACCTCCCTCCATGTGGAAAGGGGAGAGAGTTGTATTGTTTGTTTTGATTTGAAATATAAGTTCATATGCTTCCTGACAACCAGTCCCCTCTTCGAGGACCCTTCGGGTACCAGAGGGTCCCCCTTCTCTACTGTTTAGTCTTTTAGCTACGACACATATTTAGTCATGACCAGTTCGTAACTACTTACAACTAGTTTATGACCAGTTAGTGATCATGTTCGACCAGTCTACGTGCAACTCGTATCTCCATACGACTAATCCAAATCTAATCGAACTGAACGACCTGCTCTCCATACGACTAGTCAGATCGATCGGCCCGAACGACTGCTCTTGTATTCTCCTTTTGCCTCACGATATCTGGTTGAACTCTAGGTAAGATATTATGTCATCCATGGACTGTTCAATACTTTCTCGATCAAGTGTTGGATAACTTCCCGTGGTCGACTCTTCGACCACTAGTGGCATGGCCATACACTTTCTTTATTCGACTATATCGAGGGCCCAGAGATATCTCTCTGTTATGTTAGAAGGACAAATCTCATATCCGACCAATTACATCTCTCGTGTGTTTCATATCACACTGAAAGCTACTTCTATAACTATCCGATTCTGAGTAGAGTTTGGTGACCCCAAAGTGTACTATTACACATGTAGGAAACCATCTTGATCTTAGGTCTAAGGATTATACATCATCATTGTTTGAGACCAATTGATGACACATAAAATCATAACAATCTTAATAGTGCCTCAAGGTGGGTCAATCCAACACCATGTTCTCTAACATATGTTCACATTATTGATTCGATATCCCTATATCCATGACCGTGAAACATGGTCATCAATCAATACATGTGTTTGGTCGATAGGTCACTAGAGTTCGATCGGTGACATCCGACTAGGGATAATTTTAGAACGACATCATATAAGTTAAAGAGCTTCACCAACAAGTCACATACTTGTTAATCTTTATAACTGATGATTCATTTAAGGAACATAATAACATTTATTCAATAACTCATAAACATAGACATCATACAATTATCTCTATGATTGCCTTTAGGACATATCACCAACATAAGATCCAAATTTATTCGGATAGATAGACGGTTGAGAACTATCCATTCTATTTGCACCGCTAGCTGCACGCGCCCCTACGGTCCAGTAGCATGTCATGAACCAATGGGATGCCTAGTGACACGTTGGTTTCAATCAAGATGTTCGGGCTTCGAATCCCACTTCTCTCAAAATTTGTGACTATTTATTTTCTTAATGCATTTTAGTTCAAAGATCGAGCAGGCGATGGGGTGATGAGGTTCAGGGTGCACTTCTCTAAAAAATTTGGACTATTTATTTTCTTAATATATTTTAGTCACGGCTGTGGTGGCGAGGACGAGGCTGCACATGCATGGTGTAAGACAAAGGTCGTATGTGTTTTTTAGCATTATCGCATGGTTTTTTTTTCTGAGTCGCCTGATTTTTTCTTAAGTTTCAATTAATTTTTGTAATAATTAGATTTATGTAAAAATTGATGTGTTATATGATTAGATATTGATTCAATTGATTAAAATTTCAATCGCCCTACAAATAGAGAATCCGTTTTATACTCAGAATTTTATGATGCGCAGATGAATCCACATAAGTCTTTTTCTGTCGTGCATTATACAACCCGAATGTTAGTTTAATAATAATCTATCCGAAAAGCATTTATAGTAACAAATTTAATATGTTCGTCGGAAAAAAAACAATATGTAGTTTATGGGATTTGAACCCGGGGTAGGCAATAACCAAACGATCCAGACATTACACCCAGGATTTGAGTTTCCCATTTTTTTCTTTGAAAAGAAAAATACTGGACTCAAGTCGGCCTGCTACTCCCTAATCCCTTTGCGTTGTGACTTAGGATTTAGTTTGCTTAATCCGATTCTTAGTCTGATTCCTTTTTGTTTGGGAGAGAGAATAGAGATTAAAAAGTCCGAATCAGCATACGATTCGTCGATTCGTAAGCATAACAAAATCCGAATTACCATAGGATTAGTAAGTCCGCCATGGAGATGGAGTTCTCATGCGTCCTCAACATCTCCTTATATAATGCAACAACGCAAACAAGAGCTAATGGATGATTAGGGCGCGCACTCTTGAGTCGCCATTATAGCTAGCTAGCTTGACGTCCTTCTCTGATCGCTACGTGCGCGGTTCTTGCCTTCCTGCAATGACGATCACCAGTGCCGCCGGCTCCGCCATCGGCGGCCGCTTCCACAAGCTCGAGGAGATCGGCTCAGGAGCCTTCAGCGTTGTGTACCGGGCGCGGGACCGCCGCACCGGCGAGATCGTGGCGATGAAGTGCCTCCGCGCCGATGACCACAACAGCAACAGCTTCGACTACTCCGCCTTTGCCCGCGAGGTCAGCGCCCTCGAGGCGTGCAGCGGCCACCCGTCCATCGTCCAGCTGCGCGCCTCCGGCCACCGTGAAGGTGCCACCGGAGAGCCGTCCTCGTCATGCAATTCGTCGGGCCGACCCTTAGGCACGTCATGAAGCACGAGCGCTGCGGGAGGCGGCACACCGAGCTCGAGGTTCGCCTGCAAATGCGGCAGCTCCTCGCCGGCGCAAGGAGGATGCACCGGCTCGGCCTCATGCACCGGGACCTCAAGCCGGAGAACGTGCTCGTCGACGGCCGCGGAAACCTGAAGATCTGCGACCTCGGGATGTCGCGCAGCATGGCCGGGGGACCTCCCTACTGCAACCCTGTCGGGACGCGGTGGTACCGCGCGCCGGAGGTCCTCCTTGGATCCCCGGACTACGACGATCGCATCGACTCGTGGGCGCTGGGCTGCATCATGGCCGAGCTCCTCGCCGGCGAGCACCCTTTCCGTGGCAGCTCGGACAAGGAGCAGCTCAGCGAGGTGCTCGACGTTCTTGGCACGAACGACATAAAGGAGTGGCGGGGCTACGATGGGCGGCTGCCCGGGGCTGTGGATTGCACAGCTTCCTACGAGACCTGTTCCCTGTCCCGCTAAGGCCAAGATCACCGGTCGGCCGGCGCTGACGGAGGCTGGTTTCGAGGTCTTGAGCAGGCTTCTGCGGTGCAACCCCGACAAGAGGATGACAGCGGCGCGCGCGCTTCAGCGCCAGTGGTTCAAGGAGGCCAATCACCAATGCTGCGAGCCTGCGACATCGGTAGGAGCTGACGTGCACAAGCTCACGTCAAAAGTTCAGACCTGAACCGGGAAAGCAAGCAAAATTGTGTATGAATTGAGGTTGTTGCTTGTAGATGTTGTCCAATGCAATCAATCATAAAAGAGTGATGTCCTAATGCCTGCAGTCAAATCTTATTAATTTTGACCAAAAATATTCGTGTAAATCATATGGTTTAGATATATGAAAATAATACAGATGAATTTGTTATAAAAAAATACTTTCATACTATTGCACTTCCGGTATAATAAGAGAAACAATTAACCACTGCGCATGGCCTCATCCCTCAACACTATAAATACCCATGTAATCCTTCACTTAGTACTCATCCCATCCCCCAGTTTAGTAAACTTGTAGCTCTCATCTTCATTGTCCTCTTGAGCACTGGGTTAGCCAATGCTGCAAGAGTGTCCAGATACTCTAGTGCTGGAGGAACAGGAGGGTTTGGTGGATACTCTAGTGCTGGACGAACAGGAGGGGCTGATGGATATGGGAAAGGTGGCGGCACTTATTATGCTGCTGCATACCCCTAAAATTTCCTTCATCCAGTCAATTTGAAGATGCATGGAGCTCGACCTTCTTCTGTGTTTATGCTGTTGAATATGTTTTCTTTTATTTGCACCAATTTTATGCAAAAGAAAGTTGAAAAAAATCGATTCAAAAGAAAGTAAAAAAATAGATAAACAAATCAATTCAAAAAAATCAATTAATAAAAATTTCAAAATGATTTTGAAAAAAAAATGGTCTCCTCACTCCTCCAGATTCGGCAGCGGCGTGGGCCAGCGGGAGGAGGGGTGGTGGTGGGCCGAGAGAAGGGTGGCATCGTGGGCTAGTGGGAATAGGAGACGGCAGCTGGCACACGGTGGCACAGGATTGCTTCGGTGGTGTGGGATGGAGGTGCGGAAGGAGGGGATTTGGGCGGCGGCTCTATGATTTTCTTTGGGAGAGAATGAGGAAGGAAGGTAGATAAGAAGCATTGAACCGCAAAGTCACAGATGCCCCACTCGCCCGAAGTGTGCAAATGGACGGTTGAGATCATTGTTGAAGGGAAGCGGATGGTGATGTGAGCACTTATGAGATGGGGATCTCATTGGCACACATAAAATAGCAAAACCCTATCCTCTAAGCTTGGTTTGGAGCTTTGGATGGGTGGACGAGGGTAAATGGGATATTGGGATGGTACCATCGAGATTTGGGGCTTTTGCATGTGCTCGATTGGGTGGATGGGACGAAGTCTTCTCAGTCAAGTTCATCCACCGTGAGGGAATGTTCCCATTATGTCTGGATGGAATGGTTAGTCTTTTTAAGGCAGATAAGCTCGTCTAGGCGCGTCCGAGTGTGTCACGTGATCGCACGTGACCATGCTTTTTCTTTGTGCTCTAATGTGTATTTCCAGGTTAGTACCAGTCAAAAAACTTAAATATGAAGTTTAACAAGCAACCCATGAGTAAGCATGCCATAACGGGGCGGAAAACTGGAAATTGCAGACTTGATAAGCAACAAAACTGCCTAGCCCATCCGAAAAAAAAGCTCAACACAACGCAGAAATAGAATCAACACACCAAAACAACATCTTCTATGTAACGCAGTATAAAAAAGAGTTTTTTTAGATATTTGCCACTCCAAAGAGTGGCACTCTATGATTTGCCACTGAATAGATTGTAATCATTTTTTTTGCCACTCCAAAGGCATGCCAATCCATTATTTGCCACTTTAGCCATTTATATTATTTTATCTCGATCCCACCACCTACAATGTCATTTTTTGCACTTCTTCTCCCCCTTCCTTTCTTCCTTTCTCCTTCTTCCTCTTCAATTCTCCTAACTCGTCTCTCTCTTTTACCAGAGCCAAACCAAATTCAGTCTCCCACACAGGTTGCCGCCGCCATCATCTGGGCTACAAGCTCCTTGAAGTGTGGATCGGAAGGCGACTAGAGGGGGTGAATAGGAGCTCAAACAAATTTTCTTTTAAGATTGGATTCAACACATATTTCACTCCAATAGCTATGAGAGCTATGAAGATCAATAGATAAACACAGTGGAAGACTTATGTTGAATCCATTCCAAATCCCCAAGCATAGAAATCAACGAACATAAAGATGTGCTGAAGAAACAGAAATCGGTACAACCACAGGCAAATGGGTGGTACAACCAATGATCGGTACAACCGTAGGCAAACGGGCGGTACTACCAATGATCGGTACAACCGCATGTATAAGGGCGGTTCTATTGATTACCCTAGAATAGCTCGATGACGAAAACTAAAATTGGTACAACTTATGATCTACTTGGCCAAACTCTACGAAATTTGAAACATAACTTCTCTAGGAGGTGGAGAACCTATTCCAATCAAAGATTGAGAAGATCCACGTCAAAGATTCAACCTTTTTCCATTAGAACGAAGTTTACTTCAAAACCGAGTCAAAAAGTAAAACATGATTTAAATCTTGCTCGTGGGTAAAGAATGATCAAGATGGAATTAGATGCACTCCCACATGTCACAGCAAGCTAGAACACCACAAAGATTCAAGAGAAAAGCGATGGATCAACAAAAACTCCAAATCATCAAAATAGAAGGCAAGAACGAAAGAGACTCATCTTTGAGAACTTGCTTGGATTGATTTGAGGTTGAGAATTGATGTTTATAGCCACTCCATCCTGGAGGACAAAACTCAATACATGAGCACTCAATCAATCAATCCCTAGAACCCTAACCTCCCTTTCCTTCTCTCCAAAGCCCTAAAACAAACTAGGGTTTTTCTTAATGAAGTGCTTGGAGGCTGCTTGACAGCACCCCCTCCTATTTATAGAGAGGCCTAGCTTCTAGAAGAGTTAACCCTAATGGGCTCCCGTTAAGGCCCACACACAAACGGGACACATGCACGCATCTCAAAGCGCCGTCTTCATATTCTCTTGACTTAAACCGCTTCTCCACGCACCGTCTTGCGCCGCGGTTTAGTCCAAGGTCACCAAGGCGGTATTTGGTGAAATTACTAAAATACCCCTTCTTGATCTTTCTCCAAAGACCAAGTCCAATCTTGGTGAAGCACTCACCTGCTTCGCCACGTGTAGGTTGATCAACGACTCTCATCATGTCGGCAAGTCTCTCCTGTCCGGCTCCCGTCGAAACCACCAAGGCACTTGCACCGACCCCCGCACCGCTTGATCCAACTCGTCTTTATTTAGTTCCCCGGCCACCTCTCTTGCTCCAATCACTAAAATTGAAGAATCCAGAGAGGAGCCACTGTCTACTCCTCTTGTAACTGGGTTAACACAGACTAGTTTAGAGGAGGTGACAGTGTTTGAGGTGGTTGTTGAGGAAGTGGTTGGAGATGCTCCGACCTCCTCAAGACAGATTCCCACAAAAGCAATCGAAAAGGCTTCGACTCCTATGGAAGTGGTGGTCGAGAAGATCCCACCAGTTCAAGAAGAGACCGAGCAAATAAAGTGGTCGTAGGCAATGCTCCAACCAGAAGTTTCTCTGTTGAGGATATTTCGACTGAGTAGTGGTCGATTTAGTCCTCCAGTTTACTAAACAAGTAAGTAGTCTTTACTTTTTCAAATATATTATGATTGAGCATTTGTCTTCTTCTTGTTTAAGATTTTTTATCTTGGTATTTGAATAGAAACTATTCTTTCTCCGCCTCAATTCTTTCATTGGTGCCATGATGGTATGGATGCCACCCTCTGAACCAAAAGGTGCTCCAACTAGTTCAAGGTCAACTTGACCCTCTTTGTAACAAAGGGTTCTGGATATAATGAATTGGAGAAACAAATCAGAGACTTGTATGACAAGGTAATAATACCTTTTCATAGGTCTTTTGATTTCTTGATTAATAGTAGATGAATGACTTCTTACTATTGTACTTGTAGAAAACAACCAAATGCTTGGTCTTTTCAAGACCTTTACTAAGGATGCAACTAGCAAATATATATATATATATATATATATATATATATATATATATATATATATATTGATTTCTTGATTAATAGTAGATGAATGACTTCTTACTATTGTACTTGTAGGAAACAACCAAATGCTTGGTCTTTTCAAGACCTTTACTAAGGATGCAACTAGGAAACAACCAAATGCTTGGTCTTTTCAATCGAACGGCTCATATGATGAGGCACGTTTGGATGGTCCGAACGGCCCAATCAATCCAGTCTATTGAGATTCAAACGGACGGCCCAAACGCTTCCACGCTACGTTCAACCGGGTCGTTGAGATCAAATCGGACGATCCACAGCGAGAGAGACGTTCGGACAGTATGAACGACCCAATAGATCTAATCCACTGATCTAAAATCGGGTGGCCCACAAGGTTTCACGTTTGAAGAACTAGGCACGCTAGGGTTAGAGTTGAAATTAGTTTTGACCGAAAACAAACAAGTTTGACCGGGCTGTTTAAAATAGAAATAAAATTATGAAAATTATGAAAAATTTTCTAGGTGATCTCAGGTTCATCTAGGACTTAGGAAAAATCAATTCGACCAAATTTGCTTTTTTCCATTTGGCTAAAATAAATTCTTTTTCAAATCAGCCTTTTTGATTTGGTTAGAGTTTTGAGGAGGTCAAAATAACTTCCATATTTTTTTAAACAATTGTAATAATTAGTGATAAATAATCTAGTATTTTAAAAAAATTGTTTCCAAAGGTTTTGATGCATAATTTTTTCTAAATTTAAATAGAAGATTGGTTTCAAGTCAAAAGTTTGAATTTTCAAAACAAAATTTCAAAACCAAGAGCAAACTTATGAATTTCATCAAAAGTTTTTGAAACCCGCATACTTTTATACATTTGAAACACAAACCAAAATTCAGGATGTTACAGTTCTGTTCAAGAAGGGAGAGAGCTGCACGTTGGTAGTGGGGAGGGGATGGTTCGGTAAAGAGCAGTGGAGTGTGACTTTGGTTGGTGGCTTGAAAAGGAAATGGCTGCGTGAGGAGAAAAGAAAAGGCAAGGGATGAGGAGATGAAAGGCTATGTTGGAGAGGGGTGTTAATTTGGAAGCATGAGTGGTAGTGGATGGGGCGTGTAGTGGAGGTGAATAAGAAAAGAAAGGTGGCGAGAGGTTGAATGGTTGTGGTTGATTAACTGTGGCTAAAGAATTGGCGATGGGGAGTGATGATAGAGTGGTGTGTAGAGTAGTGTTTGTTGGGAGAATAAAAGAAATGGTAGTGGACAAACATGGTTCGATCGATAATACATGGGAGAGATGACGGTAAAAGAATGGACACGTAGGCGATTTGTCTGCGGTCGGTCGATTCGGAAGAGAGCGATGCTACTAATGCATGCAGGATGACATGATTTTTTTAATGCATGCGAAAGCAAGAAACAATACAATTTTTTTTAAAAATACAGTCTTTCGAACAATTCGATTTAATATTGGTTATTATTATTATTGTTATATATATATTTTTAATGCATCTTTTTAAACTATTTGATTTAACTTTAAATGCAACCTTTCAATTAATTCAATTTGATTTTAGAAGCAATCTTTTTTACTTAAACATGGGAAATCTTAAAACACAATAAAAAATTTATTAGATCACCACAATAAATATTAACATCCCGATTCTGAAAATCGGGGTGTTACACCTACCATGGAAGCATTAAGAAAAAAAAGGAGAATTTGTTAACAAGGAATCACCGAAGATTTTCCCACGGACGGCGCCAACTGTCGGTGATCTAGAACCGATCTTACGTATGATTGTTTGATTTGGGGGCTCTCCTAAATAAGAATCATGCAGAGAATGATACGGGGATTTTGTACAGGTTCGGGCCTTCTTCAGAGAGAATAATAACTCTACTCCTGTGTAGCTATATTGAGTATGCTTGATTACAATCAAGAGGAAGACTAGTGCTTGTACTTTAGATTGCGCTTGTCTTTTCTACCTTCTGACTTCAGCCTTATATAACATATGAAGAGGTGGCAGTTCTTCCAAACGAAAAGGTGTCCCAATGTTCCAATTAATGAACCGCTTGATGGAAGTTGTTGCCAGGGACGTGGCACCCCCACGTTGCTAGGCGGTTACTGTCAGATATGGAAGTAATTTGTGTGGTTATTAACAGAGAGTAATAGTGCATATTATTAAGTCTCCCATGTGTTAATCATGGCGTACAATTCTTTCTAATTGATTAGGCCCATGAGACAGCAAGCCCTATCAATTATAGGGTTGTCGAAGCCAGACTGGTCAAAGCCCATCAAGTCGTAGAAGAGCTTATGTCTGCTCGATACTCGTAGAAAGGCTTACGACTATACCATGGTCGTAGGAAGACTTACGACCATAGAGTGGTTTACGACTAGGCAACTTAACTTCTCCCTTATAAACAATGAGGGGTATACTTAAGACTAATACAGAGATATTAATATCTATAATAAGAATTACAGATAAATAAATAAATGAGGATTATTAGATCCTTGTCACCACTGAAGGGATACGAGTAGGATATACTAGCTGGCAATTCAAAACTTCTACCACATAAACCAGGAAGCCGTGCAAGCAAGAGATCATAGATCGTTACCATTAGACGTGCAGTATAGTGAAAGAAGAGTTGGAGCAGCTTGGTCCAACATAGAGCATGTCAATGTAGTGATCGTAGTCGATCATCCACCATAGTCGATTGTCCAATGTCCTCGATGCCGATCGTCTCCTCCAGCAACCAATTGCATTCCTTGCGAAGATCGTGGATCGTCCTCAAGTGCAAAAGCAACCGTAGTAGCATCTCTATGGTATCCACACGTCTAGGGATGGAACACCATACGCCGGTGTGCTAGCACCAACTCGCACGGTAAGGTTCTGTCGAGAAGATGGAGGCTATGGTTTCGGTAGAGCAACTCACATTGCGTGTCTGTCTCGTATGTCCCAATAGCCTCATGCATCTCCTTATATAGAGCCCATGACGGATCTTATCCAAACACATTTGTTCCAACACATTAAGTGTGTGACCCTGTAGGTTCATGCGTAATCGGTTGTGACTTGAAAACTATTTTTCGACCACTAGTCGTTAGCGGTTCCTAGCAGGACATAACGATTTCTGAATACACATAAATTATATCAGACAAACCTTAATGCAATATGATCTACATGTAGTGATGAGGACATCGACCCTAAGGACACAACCGCTACTTCGACCCACTGCACTACATCCTCTACTTCAACCACATCTTCTCTGATAGAACTTTCGGCTACTGCAATGCCATATTACCCTATTGGGCCGAGCTACGTCTAGATACCATGGTGCTACATCTACATGCCATGGTACTATGTCTATATGCCATGGTGCTACTCCACGTGCCAAGCAAGAGTTCAAGCTGGATACGTTTTGGAATCCAATTCGGCTTCTCGAGACAGCACCGACTTCAAACGTGCATAACTTTCATATACGGAGTCCGTTGGAGGTCTACGAGTACTTGATGGAAAGCTTATTTCGTCCTCTTTCCAACGGATCTAGCCTCACTTCCAAATTCCTTCTGTGAATGTCAAAATTGCTAAAAGAAGATGTCGTATCACCTGTTTGGGCCAATTTGGGCCTTATAATCGTACTCAACTTTGCCCATATGCCAGCCGGCCATCTAGGGGGTGTGCACTGCTCACATGAACAGTAGTACCACCTCGCCTATGCTAGTTATGTGCGGCTCCCCTTCCCCCTATTTAAGGAGGCCGCACCCCCTCTAGTTTCCTTGGATTTCGCTTATGTTTAGTTTGCCTTCGTTGCAACTTGTATCTTCTGCGTGTGTTGACTAGACCACCCAGTCAAGATCCTTATTCGGAATCCCAACTTAAATCAAATATTTCAATCCTATTTGCAATTTTCATATTGCTATTTATCTCGTTCTTGCGTGCTTCTTTGGTGTATGCAGGAATTGATCTTCATGATCAGGTCATCTGGGTATTCGTGCACAGTTAATAACGACTTGTCAAGCAGTTTAGCGATTGTGTGGTTTCGGGCCTTGCGAGTTCGTAGCCAGGATCGTGAGAGTTGAACGACTACTACCGAATTTATCTTCTCATCGAAAGATCGGGCCAAATCAGGACCTCCGTGGTTCATCAAGTAGTATCAAAGCTACAGTCCATCGATGAGAAAATTTTCTTTTCCTCTGATCCACGAAGCCACGAAAATAAAAAAAAGGGTTAGTTCATATTTTCCAAACCAATCTGAGCCGTTGTAATTTTTCTTTTCGGTATTTTGCTTGTTGAATTTTGGTTACATTGTCATGTCAGTTACTGATTTCTAGTTTAGTTAGAATCTAGTTCGTCATTGTCTAGTTTGCATCGTGTTTCCTTCGCGTAGCTAGATCTTGTAACCAATCCGCGCCAACCCAAAATCCACCACGCAATCTTTCCCTACCGTGACAACGTCACCATTCCTTGTCGCCGCTTCCTATTGCTTGCCGCGACCATCACCAAAGCACCTACCACTGTTGTTTTCTCCTGCCGCGACAACTCCAGATCACTCCTTACCGCGGCTACCCATCGATCCTTGCCACTGCCAATAGCTGCCACGGCAACCCACCCCGCCAATCTTCCCTACCGCACCATCCGTTCCCCTGCCACCATCCCTTTCTCCTGCCGCGGCCACTGCTTGTTTCGGGGAGGATCCAATATAAAAAAGAGAAAACCCTAGATTGGGTTTCGGCAGTCAAGAGAACGACAAGAATCACATTGGTTTCGGTTGTGCCAAAGGAAGAGAAAAAGAGAGTTGGTTTCAGTTGTGCCAAAGAAGGAAGAGAAAAAGAGAGTTGGTTTCGGCTGAAGAAAAAAAAACAGAGGAGAAAAAAAAACAGAAGAAGAAAAAAAAAGGAGAGAAACAAAAATAGAAGAAACAAAAGGGAGAGAGAGAGAGTCCTTCTTTTCCGAAATTTGGAAAGTGCTTCAAACCATTGCCAAATCCAGTGAAAATTGGTGGAGCCCTTCTTCATACATCCACAAGACTCCACAAAACATGTGAGCACGTTTGGCCGACGGGATCAAAAGTTATAGCAGTTTGAATTGAGACTGAAATGAATTCGAGTCTGTTTTCGACACCCCTTCAGTAAAACAGGTATAACTTTTGCATACGGAGTCGGAATTTGATGTTTTTGTACTTTTCGAAAAGCTAGTGACGACGCGCATAAAAAAAACCGACCTGATTGCGCCCATCACCCTCCAAGACCCCCAAAATCGGCCATCTTCGGCCCTGAATTCGCATCGCAATTTTTCAGTTTCTGTTTTTGCCGTTTCTTTCAATCCTCCCTTCGGAATTTGGGGTTTGCCTCAACTGCAAAGTTGTAGATCTCATCGAAACTTTTCAAACGAGCATATATATATATGCCATATAAAACTTTGCTTTTCATCGTTTGAGACTAGTTGTTGTTTCTGCTCAATCTAGAGGGCTGTTTGCATTGCACTGATATTACTGTCTTTTGTGCTCTATGTCGTGCGAACAATCTTGTGCTTTTCTCAGAAGTTTGAGTAGGAGGCTAGCGTCTCTCCTAGCACTTGTTGTGAGGTTTTTCATTGCTTACATCAAGTCACATTTATCATTGCGTGTGCGTACATACACATCTCTTAGTGGGACTTTGATTAGCTAGCTTTGATTAGGCTAGGATCAGCAACTTGACTAGTACATTGAACAATTTTTCAACTTGCATTAACTGATTTGATTATTGCTGATCCTTGCTACCATATTGAAGCCTTTCAAGCTCCACTTCCTACTAACTCAGCAGGTATCGTTCCTTGCAATCGTTGGGCTAATCGCAAGTAAGAGTATCACGAACCAGCCACCGGTTGTACCACTTCCTTGCTGCATTGGTAATAACTTATAAGAACTTGGTAAGGCATTGTGAGAGAGCGCCTGTTGAAACGCCAGAACCTAGTAGTTGATAGGGACTCATACACTGTGATTTGTTCTTTGTTTTCTACTAACGATGACATGGTCACACGGATCTACACATGGTGGAAACAATAACGACCACTCTTTGGGGCATACTATTGAGGGATCTTTCACACCTCGCACGAGAGAGCTCGTGCGGCACATTGAGCACTTGCTCGGTGAGAGTATTCGCGATGCCTTGGACAAGATCAACGACAACCTCGCGGCGCTCCACACACGCGTTGCGCTCCTCAAACGTCGACCACTTGCTGAAAAACAGAACCATGATCATGAGCCAAGAGTGGAGGATCCTCCTACTGCTGCACACCACCTGCTGCCCGCTCTTGGGCAGATGAGGTGGTAGAAGCAGATGTGAACAACTACGCTGCTGATACAGAGTCCGATGGTGGTTTCAATCCCATCAATGATCGTGATCACCGACAATGACGCTTCAATCGATAAGGTATGAGAAGAGATCCACCACGTGAGGTACGTGACTGTAATGATTCACTTAGTAAAATTAAATTCACTATGCCTCCTTTTGCTGGTAAATATGATTCTGAAGCTTATCTCACATGGGAGTTAGTCGTAGACCAAAAATTTGCATGCCATGAATTTCCTGACAATAAAAGGGTTAGGGCTGCTACTAGTGAGTTCACAGATTTTGCTTTTATTTAGTGGAATGAATTGTGCCATAATGAATGAAACATACTTAGAACTTGGGATGCTATGAAGAGAGCTATGCGAGCTAGATTTGTGCCTTCATATTATTCTCGTGATTTGCTTAATAAATTGCAACGCTTAAGACAAGGTAGTAGTTCTGTAGAGGATTATTAGTAAGAATTGCAAATTGGTTTGTTGCGTTGTGGTTTAGAAGAAACTGAAGATGCTAAGATGGCTAGATTTTTGGGAGGTTTAAACTGTGAAATTCAAGACATTTTAGATTGTAAAGAATATAATTCTATCACCCGTTTATTCCATCTTGCTTGCAAAAGCGAAAGAGAAGTACATAGTCGACAATCTCGCTCTAGGGGCAATATTGGAGGATCTTTTGTAGTTCGCCAATGCAAAGAACAACACATGGCACCGCCCTCCACTTCGGTCATGATGCACCCTCCTCAAGCAGTGTGTCCCTGCTGCTCCTTCCACTCCTCGCACATGTTCTTGATGTAAGCCAATCAGCAAAGGTACAAGTCCCCACAAAAAGTGCTTCTTTAGTTGTTTCTCTGAGCGTCTGAGATGTACAATGCCACCGTTGCAAAAGATTTAGGCACTTGATGTGAGATTGTCCAAGTCAGCGAGCTTTGCTTATCAAGGACAATAGTGAGTACACTTCAGCTAGCGATATTGAGGAAGAACATGTTTTGGTTGCAACTAATAATGCAGGTGATGAAACTGAGGAAGAATAATTAAGCCATGAGACATCTGACAAGTACCAAAGCCTAGTTGTCCAGCGTGTGCTAAGTGCTCAAATGGAGCTTGCTGAACAAAATCAACGCCACACTTTGTTTCAATCCAAGTTCGTCATCAAGAAACGTTCATGTAGAGCATCATTGATGGCGGAAGTTGCAACAACCTTGCTAGCATAGACATGGTTGAGAAGCTTGGCTTGACCACAACTCAACACCATCATCCTTACTACATTCAATGGCTAAATTCTAGTGGTAAGTTGAAGGTGACTAAACTTGTGCGCATACATTTTTCTATTGAATCATATCATGATTATGTTGATTGCGATGTCGTACCTATGCAAGCATGCTCGTTATTATTAGGTAGACCTTGGCAATATGATAGATATACTGAACATCATGGTAGATCTAATCATTATACTTTCATTTATAAAGAAAAGAAAATCACTTTGCTTCTAATGTCTCCTGTTGCCATATTAAAGGATGAATTAGAAAGAACTGAGAGAACAAGTAAGAAGAAAACAAAAGTTGATCATAAGATTATAGCTTCAAGTGAAATTAAATTGAAATCTTATGTTATGTTAGGTACAAAATCTGATTGCATTGACATGGAAAAACATGAATCTGAATGTCATACTATGATTTGTAAAGAATATCTGTGTCCGTTAGAAGAAATGCATGTTTCTTTGCCTCCTCTTGCTACTAACCTTTTGCAGGAGAGTGATGACTTGGAGAAAACAAATGAGTCGAGGACGACTCAAATTCAAGAAATGGAGGATGATGAGGACATCGACCCTAAGGATGCAACCACTACTTCGACCCGCTGCACTGCGTCCTCTACTCTAACCACATCTTCTCCGATAGAACTTTCGGCTACTGCAATGCCATATTACCCAATTGGACCGAGCTACGTCTACATACCATGGTGCTACATCTACATACCATGGTACTATGTCTACATGCCATGGTGCTACTCCATGTGCTAAGCAAGAGTTCAAGCTGGATACGTTTTGGAATCCAGTTCGGCCTTCAGAGACAATACCGACTTCAAACGTGCATAACTTTCACATACGGAGTCCGTTGGAGGTCCACGAGTACTTGATGGAAAGCTTATTTCATCCTCTTTTCAACGGATCTAGCCTCACTTCCAAATTCCTTCTGAGAACGTCAGAATCGCTAAAAGAAGATGTTGTATCACCTATTTGGGCCAATTTGGGCCTTGTAATCGTACTCAACTTGGCCCATATGCCGGCCGGCCACCTAGGGGGCGTGCACTATTCACATGAACAGTAGTACAACCCCGCCTATGCTAGTTATGTGTGGCTCCCCTTCCCCCTATTTAAGAAGGCCGCACCTCCTCTGGTTTCCTTGGATTTCGTTTATGTTTAGTTTGCCTTCGTTGTAACTTGTATCTTCTACGTGTGTCGACTAGACCACCCAGTCAAGATCCTTCTTTGGAATCCCAACTTAAATCAAATATTTCAATCCTATTTGCAATTTCATATTGCTATTTATCTCGTTCTTGCGTGCTTCTTCGGTGTATGCAAGAATTGATCTTCGTGATTAGGTCATTTGGGTATTCGTGCACGGTTGATAACAACTTGTCGAGCAGTTCAGCGATTGCGTGGTTTCGGGCCTTGCGAGTTCGTAGCCAGGATCATGAGAGTTGAGCGACTACTACCAAATTTATCTTCTCATCGAAAGATCGGGCCAAATTAGGACCTCCGTGGTTCATCAGGTAGGTCCTTATCACTCACGACCAGCTCGTATCCCTGTATGACCAGTTCATATTGTCGTAGGGGCGGCACAACGGCCCCCACGACTAGGCGAACAGCGAAGCACACAACCCGTCGGACATCGGCGGACGGCCCGGGTGCTGGAGTGGTGCAAAGTGGCTCGGGGGGGGGGGCCTGGAGGGTCCCTAGGCCCGAAGGCTCCCGAAGGCCCTGGAAGACCCCTAGGCCCGAAGGCTCCCGAAGGGTTCCGAAGGTCCCGGGGTGCGGGGGGCCCCGGTTGTCCGAGGTGTCCCGGAGGGTCTCCGAAGGGTCCGCATGACCCCGAGATGTTTGGTGGATCCCGAGGGCTCCGGAGGGTCCCGAAGGGTCCGGAGGGCCTCGAGGGGTCCAAGGGCCGAGGGGTCCGAAGGAGCCACTGTATCGGTGGACCAGGCATACCAGCAGGATGGACCAAGCCCAGAACAGTCCACCGTGAGCCGGAAGCTAGTCCTAGGATTAGGAAAGGTCCCTACAGCCCCTACCAGCATAGGGCCCTGTAGGGGGTAAGCTTGTAATCTCGTGTACCTCATAGAAACTCTACAAATAGCCACCTCCCCCCATGTGGAAAGGGGAGAGAGTTGTATTGGTAGTTTTGATTTGAAATATAAGTTCATCTGCTTCCTGACAACCAGTCCCCTCTTCGAGGACCCTTCGGGTACCAGAGGGTCCCCCTTCTCTACTGTTTAGTCTTTTAGCTACGACAGTTGGCGTCGTCCGTGGGGACCGGCAGGAAAGCTGCGAAGCATTAACACAACACCCCAGCATGGCTCCCTGACCACCCCGAGGGCCAAGAGAAGCATAGCTTCGGTTGCAAGTGTGCCCCCCACCCAGGCCTTGGAGGAGGAAGCGAATAACTCGGCGCACGGGGGCGCAAGCCAAGGATCATATGAAACACTCCAGTAGGAGCTGGGGGTCCTCCGTCGAGAGTTGGCGGATCTCCGGCAGCCACCGGAGATGACCCTCGCAGCTCCACTCCGACAATTGCCGCAGAATAGGGCGGAACCCACCCAACCTATCCCTAGAACCCACGCCCCACTACTCTGAGGGGACCCAAACTCCCCGCTAAGTGTCGAATTGGAGACGGCCCGCTGGCCACCAGGCTTCAAGATACCGGAGGTCATGCCCTTTGAAGGGTGCACAGACCCCTTCGAATTCCTCCGAGTGTATGAGACCGTCGTCAAGGCGGCCGGAGGAGATGACACTACGAAGGCGAAGAGCATCACCCTCGCGCTCAAAGGCGTCGCGTTGACTTGGTTCTTCACCATTCCCCTTGGTTTCGTGTACGCATGGGAGCA
This sequence comes from Phyllostachys edulis, assembly GCA_036346405.1. NCBI lineage: Eukaryota > Viridiplantae > Streptophyta > Magnoliopsida > Poales > Poaceae > Phyllostachys > Phyllostachys edulis. The sequence continues at coordinate 24,622,878 of CM070568.1, read as the reverse complement.
GCTCTGGGACCTCCTCCGCAACAACTTTCAGGGGAACTACACGGAGCCAAAGGACGTGGGGCACCTGTTCGCGGTGAAGCAGGCGCCAAACGAATCCCTTCGTAGCTTCTTCAGGAAGTTTGCGGAGGTCAAGTGCCAAGTAAAAGGCGTCAACAAAACCACCGTCATAAACGCAGCTACGTGCGGGCTTCGGAAGGGGCCCCTGTCGGAGAGACTGGCCCACAAGCCCGTTCGCATGGTGATGGAGCTATTCAACAAAATGGAGGAGTACGCCCGGGTGGAGGAAGATAGCTTTCGAAGAGGCGCACCCACCACTTCCACCCCAAGTGTGCCACCTTCGAAAGAAGCCCTCAACACTGCCTCAGCCGGGGCAAACAGCAAGCCGCGAAGCAACGACTATCAGCAGAAGGGCCGAGGAGTTTACCATGTGGACAGTGTGCCACAACCCGAAGGAGGAAGACGCAGAGGTCGCTGGGGCCGAGGCCACGGGCGGGGACGCGGACGAAATGTAGGCCGCCAACATGATAACCGCACCGGAGGACCCACGTCGTTTTGTGACCTCCACGGCGAAGGAACCCACACCAACGAATGTCGCACCATCGCTGCTATGCAGGACTACATGCACCGTGAGCAGCCGGCTGAGTTCGACAATAAGAGGGCAATCGACGTTCGGCTCCCCGCACCACCACCAAGACCCCGCATAGAAGGAGGCCGGGCCGAGCACCACTAGAGGGTCATCAGCATGATCACTGGAGGATCTTCGCCGATGCGCCTTGAAAAACAAGAAGCGCGATGTCCGCAAATCCACCATGTGGCAACGTACCCCGTGTCCAGCCCACCTCGCTACGCCGAGATACCCATATCCTTCGGGCCCGAGGATGCCCGCGGGGTGTATTTTTCGCACCAGGATCCCCTCATCATTTCCGCCAACATTGTGGATTTCAAGGTGAGGTGCGTTCTCGTCGATGGAGGAAGCTCGGCGGACCTCCTGTTTGTGGATACCATCGACAAGATGATGATCCCCCGGGATCGCCTAACCCCTCCGGGCATACCCCTGCTAGGCTTCGGAGGAAGGCCCGTGATGGCCCTGGGCCAGATAAACCTGGCTATCACGTTCAGCGACAACTTCGCATCCCGAACCGAGGTCGTCACGTTCGATGTGGTCCAAATGGCCTACCAATACAATGCAATCATTGGCCGAGCTATGCTCAACACCTTCGGCGCGATAGCTCACCACAATTATCTATGCATGAAGCTCCCTGCCTCGAAGGGCATCGTCACGGTTCGAGGAGATCAAGACCTCGCAAGACACATAGAGCTCGAGGCTCTATCCCCAGCCCAACATGTCCACGCAGTTGGGCCGGACAGGGATCAAGCAGCACCACCATCGGTAAGGTGGGCACCAAAGCACAAACCGCAAGGCCAGCTTCGAAGAATCCCCCTAAGGTATAGCTCACCAGAAAAGACGGTGGCCCTCAGGTCGAACCTCCAGCCAGAGGCATCCGATGCAATCCTCGAGGTGCTCCGCAACAATGCAGACACCTTCACTTGGGGGCCGGAAGACCTCCCCGGTGTAGCACGGGGAACAATTGAGCACCGGCTAGCCCTCCGAGCGACGCGCGCCAAGAAACAAAAAATCGCAATAAGATGTCTCACGACCGCCTACAAGCGGCCAAGAAAGAGATTGTGAAGTGCTAAAGGGGGTCATCTGCGAGATCAAGTACTCGGAGTGGTGGCTAACCCGTCCTCGCCAAGGAGATTGTAAATGGCGCGCATGTCGCCGACTTCACCGACCTCAACAGAGCATGCCCCAAGGATGATTTTTCCCTACCCAGCATCGACCAGCTGGTGGATGCCACCTCGGGCTGCGAGCTCATGAGCTTCCTCGACGCCTACTTCGAGTACCACCAGGTGCACATGGCCGAGGATGATGAACCAAAAATAGCATTCATCACCCCCATAGGAACATACTGCTACAAGTGCATGCCCTTCGGCCTCAAGAACGCGGGGGCAACGTTCGCCCGCCTAATTGCGAAGGTTTTAGCCAACCAGTTGGGCCGCAATGTAGAGGCGTATGTTGATGACATAGTGATCAAGAGCAAGCTCGCAGGAACACACACGAAGGACCTCCAAGAAACCTTCGCCAACCTCTGCGCGGAGGGAATAAAGCTCAATCCGGAGAAGTGTGCATTCGGCGTGAAGGCAGGCAAACTCCTTGGTTTCCTCGTGTCAGAAAGGGGCATTGAGGCCAACCCTGAGAAAATCAGGGCCATCCAAGAGATGAAGCCCCCTCACAATGCTCGCGAAGTGCAAAAATTGACGGCCGCATCGCTGCCCTTAGTCGATTCCTGTCCCGCTCGGCCGAGAAGGCCTTGCCGTTCTTCAAAACACTCCGCAGAATGGAGCCGTTCCGTTCGATAGCAGAATGCCAGAAAGCATTCGAGGACCTCAAACAATACCTTACGGAGCTGCCAAGCCTAACTAGCCCAGAGCAGGGCGCGGACCTCCTACTGTACATTACCGCTACTCTGTCATCGGTGAGCGCGGTGCATGTTCAAGAGCGTAATGGCCAGTGCCCAATATACTATGTATCGGAGGCCCTGCAGGGGGCCAGAACCCGGTACATAGAACTCAAGAAGCTGGTGTACGCCTTGCTCATGGCTTCGCGGAAGCTCCGGCACTATTTCTTGGCGCACCCCATCACGGTCCAAACATCCTATCCGCTAGCATTGATGCTATGGAACAAGGACGCCTCGGGCAGGATAGGCAAGTGGGCAGCCGAATTGGCGCCCTTCGACGTCACCTTCGCCGCAAGAGCGGCAATAAAGTCGCAGTCCCTTGCTGACTTCGTTGCCGAGTGGACACCGCATGCAGAAGAGAGCACCTCCGCCGCAACCGACCCACCATGGACAATGTACACAAACGGGTCGTGGTGTGCCACCGGGGCCAGCGCCGCGGCCATTTTGGTTTCCCTAAACGGACGGACCGCATCGCATGTCGCCTGTCTCGACTTTTCGACAACAAATAATGCCTCGGAGTACGAAGCACTCTTACTTGGCCTCCGCAAGGCGAAAGCCCTAGGAGCAAAGCGCATCCTCATCAACAGTGATTCTCGCCTCGTGGCAGGTCATTTTGACAAGACATTTGTGACGAGGTGCCCAGAGATGACCCGTTACGTAGCCGAGGCGCGTACAACGTTGAACCATTTCCTTGGCATTGCCGTACAGGCAATCCCCAGATGTAACAATGAACCAGCAGATAAGTTGGCAAAGATGGCTAGCGCGGGCGAGGGACCTCCAGCGGAAGTGTTCTACGAAGTACTCACGAAACCATCCGCTCTGCCCGAAGCATAAGGGGCTGCGCCCGAAGCACAAGGGGCTCCGTCTGAGGCAGAATGGTGGCACGCCTGGTGCTTCCTCTGGCAACACCGGACCCGGGGCCGACGGCAGATTGGCGAGACATCATTATCAAGTACCTCACCGGCGAAGAACCAGAAGACCCAGCCGAAGCAAAGCGCCTTTGCTATAGAGCAAGGAACTACTACATGGTCTCCGGAGAGCTGTACAGGGGGGGGGGTCTGCGCCCCCTTCCTTCGCTGCATATCACAAGAGGGTCAGTCCCTCCTTAAAGACATCCACGAGGGCCTATGCGGCGCGCATCAAGCGCCCCGGGGCCTCGTGGGGAAGACGTTTCGCTAAGGATTTTACTGGACGACAGCGCTTCGAGACGCTCAAGACCTCGTCCAGTGTTGCCAGGGGTGCCAGTGGGCTAGTCGCAACCCGAAGGCACCCGCCGCCCGCAACCCTTGCCATCGATCCGCACTTCGCGGGGATTGGACATCATCGGGCAGACACAGCAAAAAGTAACCTCCGGCTTATGCTCATCGCCATCGAGTACTTCTTCGGATGGGTCAAAGCGAGCTACCGCCAAGATCACTACATGATGCGCCCAATGATTCGCCTAGAAGAACATCATTTGCCGGTATGGCGTGTCGCGGGACATCGTCACCGACAACGAAACACAATTCGACTCCCAGCCCTTTCGAGCGTTTTGCAGTGACTGGGCATAACAATATGCTTCACGTCTATTGGGCACCCAGAGTCCAATGGAGCCGTCGAATGAGCCAACAGCAACCTCCTCGATGGGCTGAAGAAACGACTCGTAGGACTTCCTAAGGGACTATGGCCTGAAGAACTCCAAAAAGCTCTATGGGCACTGCGCACATCGCCAACAAGGGCCACAGGCTTCTCACCTTTCAAGCTTCTCTTCGGCGATGAGGCCATAACGCCAGCAGAGTTTGCTACCGATTCCTACCGAGCCACAGCGCAGGCGGACCCATCAGGACGAGAGGTATCTTTCGACCTTGTAACATCCCAAATGTATAAATGGGTGTGTGTTTCAAATGTAAGAAAATGTGTAGAAATTAAAACTTTTCTCACATCTTGAAACTCTTGAACTCTTCCATAATTCTTGTCAAGAGTTGTGGAATTCAAAAAACCTAAACCTCCTGTTGACTAAAGTCAACCCCTTTATCAATTTGGCAAGAATCTGGTATTCAACCCTTGGAAATATTTTTTCCTGGTTCTAGGGATGATGTGGGACCCCTCTGGAAAATTTCATAATTTTTAGAAATTATTTGATAAATTTTGGAGGTAAGTCAAACCCTAGAATAGCCTTGATGAATTTCTAGAGAAAAATGTACTACACAAAAATCTTTGGAAATTTTATGTAAGATTAATCCTGGAGTGAGGAAGCTCCAGTTAAAATTTCGGAATTTTTGGAGTTAGTTTGCTACCTCTAAAAATTCCTCCAACTTCAGCCTTCAAATTTAAATTCAAATCTGGCACTGTTCCTTGGGTCTGAGCCGCTTTCCAAGCGGGTCGAACCCAGCCGCGCCCCAGCTCGCCGCGAGCTCCTCCTCCTGCGTGAGGTCATGCCTGTTGGATCAAAATCAACGGCCACGACCTCCGCCACAACCCACTTCCCTGGCCCAGCTCATCCGAGCTCCTCCCCCCGCGCGAGGTCGTGTCCGTTGGATCCGCATCCAATAGCCACGACCTCCCCTCTCCATTTCGACCTCCCCTCCCTTTTTAGTGTCTTGCCTAACGGCCTAGACCTCCAAGACTTTTGATTAAATCGCCGTTGGATCGAGATCCAATAGCCACGACCTCCCATCTCATCTCGTCGCCGTCAGATCAAGATCTCACGGCCACGACCTCCCCTCTCCTGTCAGTGTCGCGCGCACCAGCACGACCTCCCATCGATGTTGTGTGCCGTTGGATCAAAATCCAATAGCCACGATCTCCCTTCTCTGTCAGGCGCACTACCGCACCTCCCACCTTGTTGTGCGCCGTTGATCAAGATCCAACACCCACGACCTCCCACCTTCGTTGCGTTGCCGTTGGATCAAAATCCAACCGCCATGACCTCCCATCGCGACGTCGCGCAATCGCCACGACCTCCCTCGTTGTTGTCGCGCCGCTGATCGAGAATCCAACCGTCACGACCTTCCACCTCTGTTCCGCGCCATTGGATGCAAATCTAACGGCCACGACCTCCTGTCTCCTTTCAGCGCGCAACCTCCCCTTTTTGTTTTGCAATCGCCCGATATGAATCCAACGGCTGCGACCTCCCCAACTGAGATCTTGTGGTCGCGACCTCCCCCTTTCCTTGGCAGACCATCCCGGTTCTGATCGGAGGGCTACGACCTCCACCTTCGCTTATCCAATGGTGGATCTCTGTCGCATGTTCTTCTCCTTCCACGGTCTCGCGCACGTGCGCCATGGCAGAGGGAGGGCAGTGCCCTGTCACCTCCCAACAGCTCTTTTCTTGCCAAAGATTAAATGCCGGGTCGACCTTCCGCCCCTAGGTCCCGCTCGACGACCGCCCCCATCCCCTCCACGTCCTTGTCTGAGCCATGGGCTAAGCTCACCATGGAGCTTAACCCTAGCTCATGGCCTCTGCTCCCCGGCTATAAGAGGTCCCCTTGTTCCTCCTTGGTCCCCTTTAAACACCTCCTCCACTGCTCTCGGTTCTGTGGAGCCCAAATCGCCAAAGCCCCTTGGCCGCCATTGTTGCACCTCGGAGCTCCACGGTGCCGACAGGGTTCCAGGGTCCTTCCTACGTTCTTTTTGCTTCCACTTGAGCACCTCATCACTCTGGTGCTTTCCTCTAACTCAATTTGGGTTTGCTTCCACAGGAGCGACTTGAATCTGGAGTTTTGGAGCTTGCGCCCGTGAGCTCCCCCTTCTTCGTCAAGTCCGGTAAGGACCTCCCCCTTTCAATTCCTTGTTCTGGGAGTACCTCCCAGCTTTATGGATTACATCTTGATGACCCGGTGCGGTTAATTATGCCTAGGTCCTCTCCTCCGCGTTGTCCTCCTCGGCGCCGGCAAGGTCCTTCGTCGCCGGAGCTCTCCTGTCCTCCTCTGTCCCTCCTAGACCTCCAGGTAACCTCCTGGTAGTCCCTTAGAGCTGGGCACTCGCTTGAATGAACCGCGGAGCTCCTTATGTTGTTGTCATTTGGCCGTGTGCTACAAGCGCCGCCCTCTCGGCTTCGGGCGCTCGTCCACCACCGCGGGTGTGAGTGGTACCGATGGTGCGCACTTGCTATTGCACACCCGCACAGCATCCATTCGCACCGCCGTGGCTTCGAGTCGCCGGCGGTGGCTATGTTCGCTGTCGGTTTTGTTGTCGGACGAAACCAACAATCTAAGCGATGTCCTAGAGCCGCCCGCTTTAGATCTGCGGCGAGATCTCGCGAGCCGTCTTGCGTCTTATTTGGTCGCGTTGGTTGCGAGCTGTCCATCTCGCGATCAACGGTCCACGACCTCCGCTCCTTTCGCGCGCGGGGTTTCCAAACGCGCCGCGCACGATCCAACTCGGGCCGTTCGATTCAAGATCAACGGCCCAGGTTCGTTGGATCTGCGCAGGCGCGAGCGCGCGTTGCCGTCAGGTCTTGGGCCATCCGATCCAGGATCAATGGCCCAGGTTCGTCCACGTCATTTCCTTGTTAGGAATTTTTCGATGGATTTATTTGTGAACTGAAAAAGGTAATAAACTTCAAAAATACATAACTATTTCATCTTAGCTCCATTTGAGATGATTCAAATTTTGGTGGCTCTGGTTTGAACTAAACTTTAATCTAAAAATGGTTGTAATTTGAGTTCGGCTCCAGAAAATGAATTGGTAAATTGGTTTCAAAATTAACTTTAAATGTTGCTCTAAAATTGCAATTAACTTGTAAATTGCATAAGTAATTCTCTAGAGATCCTTTTGAGTGAATCCAACTTTGATGGCTTCCTATATTAGTGAACTAAATGGTAGAATAGGATTTAGGCATGTCACTATTTTTAAAAGAATTGTGGGTGCATTTTATTTGTGCACATTTGCATGTCTTTGAAAAATCATAAAACATGCATCACGGCTCCAAATGAGGTGAACTCAATTGTGTTATTCATCTCATGAGGTGCTTGACTTACCATAAAAATCCCAGGTGCAGCAACTCTTTGGAAAATTGTGCTTGGGAATTTAATTCGGATGAACAGTAACCGATTTGAATTATCCAGCAATTTCCAGGCTGAGCAGATTTGTTTTGGCCATAACTTTTGAATTGAGATTCCAAATCAATTGTTTCTTGTTGCTAAATTCTCTAAAAATCATGATATAGCTGCTGTAAAAATTTCAGAGCATTTGGAGAAAGTTTGCTGTTGAGTCTTTTCGATTTTCGTCGTTCTTATCGATTCTTTTTCGCTTTTCATTAGGTGCCGACGAGTGCATTGATCCCGTGAGTGATCATTTGCAGCATTGTGAGTAGCTCCAGCAAGGCAAGCAGTTTGATCATATCCATTATGTCCTATTACTTTTAAAGTCTAATATATTGTTTAACTTGTATGTATGCATTGCTATTTTGTTGTTAAATGATATCGATTAGTGATCCTATAGATGCATATTCTGTAGGTAAATGTTCATTCTCTACTACTAATCCTAGGATTATCTTGCTGTGATGTAGAGTTCGATGGATGGACTCTTATCACTTAGTAGTTTGCGTTGATAATGCTTAGAAATGTTTAGATAACGGTAGAAATGGGCGGTTGTCGGCATTATGTCGATGACCTTGATCACACAAAAATTATTATTCCATTATGTCCAGCACTTGTGCTTTGTTAATTTGTAAAGTCAAAACAAAACTGAAAATGGAAACTATTTGGACTTAGGCACAATGGATGATGGTGTGATTTGTTGGGTTGTGGAATGGTGCCTAAGTCAACAAGGACCAAACATCTTGTTACACTAAACCAAGCAATTTTGCATGCTAACCACACAAGGGGGATATGGGACCTCTCTTGACTAAGTACTTTGGCGGGTGTTAGCCCGAGTTGCATGGTGGGCTATTGGGTGGCAGAGAGTGGGGTTTATCCATCGCAAGGAGCACCACCAGTATAAGGGGGTGAGCATCTTTGATGACTCTGCATCAACGTATGGGGAGGTTGTATCCCCATATGGGTGACTCGTTGTTGACACTCAATATTGGAAATGTCTCGTTGGACTTAGCTATGCCGGCACACCAAAGGAAGTGTGCTAATAGCTTGGCGAAAAGGCGGTCCGACGTGTGGGTACATTGGTACACCCCTGCAGGGTTCAAACTATTCGAATAGCCTTGTCCTAGGTTATGGACACGCTTGGGGAGGTCTTTCAAGAGTTAGACTATAACCTTTAATTAAAACTTGACTTGGGTGGTATGAATGGGTAATTCATGCTGTTGTTGTGGTGACTATTGGGTTAGTCACTTCTAGGTTGTTGTTGTCATCTATCTATTGTTATTATGTTGTTGTCTCGTTGTTATTTGCAAATTAAAAATGAATTGTAAAACTGCTTTGAATCTATTTAAATATTGCAAATGAAAACTTGCTTTATGCTGAAAATAACCTACAGCCTCCACTTAAATAGGCTTGCATGTAGTATATGTATAGGTCTGTTACCCTTACACGTTAGTCTTGCGAGTACATTTTTGTACTCATTTGCTTTGTTTAATAACTTTGTTGCAGAGGAGGTGGAGCCCCAAGGGCCCTACTTTTGTGAGATGTGCGGTGGTTGGGACGACTAGCTTGGCGGCCCGGTCGGTTGCCTTGTGGGCTTTAGGCAAACCGTATGGCTTTTGTTTATCGCCATCTTATGGCTTTTGCTTCCGCTGTTATTTATCTTTCTTAGTTGTTATTTGGCCGGTCGGCCCCTTTTGTAATAACTCTCTCTATTATGTATGTCTTTTAATTAATCTAGTTCGTGCTTTGGTTCTATGTTTTGTATGAAATTGATGCATAATTTTGTAAAGGGGTGTGTATACTGCATTTCTGGGAAGTATGCATATCTCGAAGACACGGATTATTTTGTTTGTGATGCTAGGGTCAATGGATGACTAAGCATTACAAGCCAAATAAGCCAGGGTCCTCACAGACCTCCTCGAGGAACAACGTGTGCAGGCCATCGTAACCATGACAAGGTATAGTGAAGGGGTCGCCTGGGCATACAATAGAAAGGTCAGGGCCCGCCACCTCACCCCAGGCGATTTGGTCCTCAAGCGAGCCACAAACCAAGCTGCAATTGGCAAGCTGGAGTCCAAATGGGAAGGACCATACGTTATTACCGGCGCAACGAGGGCAGGTACCTTCCACATCGCAACGCCAGAGGGAGACCAGATGGGCCACACCTGGAATATAAAGACCCTCCGGAAGTTCTACCCTTAGCAATTTTGTAAAACCAGCTGCGCCCGGAGAACCGCCCCATCGCCATCAGTCGGAAGGGCATGTACAAACGTTTTGTAAAAACTGGCTGCGCCCAGACGATCGCCCCGCCACCCTTGGTCGGTCAGGGCTTTTACAAAACCTGTACTCGCAAAGATTTTGCCCCGTGTTTTCAACAAGCACATAAACAAGCATGACAAAGCCACAAGATGGCCTTTGGCCCCAGCACACCGATGCCCTCCGCATGCACGAGTGTATAAACAAAGCCACACAGATGGCCTTTGGCCCTGGTGCACACCGATGCCCTCCGCAGGCACGAGTGCATAAACAAAGTCACCACGCATGGCCTTTGGCCCCGGTGAACACCGGTGCCCTCCGCAGGCACAAGTGTATAAACAAAGTCACCGCGCATGGCCTTTGGCCCCGGTGCACACCGGTGCCCTCCGCAGGCACGAGTGTATTAACGAAGCCACCGCGCATGGCCTTTGGCCCTAGTGCACATCGATGCTCTCCGCAGGCACGAGTGTATAAACAAAGCCACCGCGCATGGCCTTTGGCCCCAGTGCACACCGATGCCCTCCGCAGGCACGAGTGTATAAACAAAGCCACCACGCATGGCCTTTGGCCCCGGTGCACACCGGTACTCTCCGCAGGCACGAGTGTATAAACAAAGCCACCGCGGATGGCCTTTGGCCCTGGTGCACACCGGTGTCCTCCGCAGGCACGAGTGTATAAATGAAGCCACCGCGCATGGCCTTTGGCCCCGGTGCACACCGATGCCTTCCGCAGGCATGAGTGTATAAACAATCACCGCGCATGGCCCCGGGCCCCGTGCACGTGTATAAGCAAACTTTCAGGCATACCACCTGTGGACCTAAGGCCAGCGGCAAAGAACCCACACCAAGACACATAGCGAAGACAACGACAAGGTCGAACCAGTGCGCGCGCGATGCAAGACCAGCCGAGCCGGGGGTGGGGGCGGCGTCGTCTTTGCCTCCCCTCAAAAAGACTAGGGCTCCCTGAGCCCTACCTAAAAAGTGGGGGCGGCGCGAGACTTCGCCTCCCCTCGCAACAGGCTAGGCTCCTGGAGCCCCACCTAAAAAGTATGGGGATGGCGCAAGGCTTCTCCCCCCAAAACAGGCTAGGCTCACGGAGCCCTACTTAAAAAGTATGGGGGATTGCCGAGGCTCGCCTCCCCTCAAAAAAAAAAAGATCTAGGGCTCCACGGAGCCCTACCTAAAAAGTATGGGGACAGCAGCGAGGCCGCCTCCCTCAAAAAAAGGCTAGGGCTCCCCAAAGCCCTACCTAAAAAAAGTGGGGGGCAGCATGAGGCTCGCCTCCCCCTCGCAAAATAGGCTAGGGCTCCCTAGAGCCCTACCTAAAAAAGTATGGGGGACGGCGTGAGGCTTCGCCTCCCCCTCACAAAAAAAAAGAGTTAGGGCTCCACGGTGCCCTACCTAAAAAAGTATGAAGGACGATGCGAGGCTTCGCCTCCCCCTCGCAAAATAGGCTAGAGCTCCCCGGAACCCTACCTAAAAAGTATGGGGGACGGCACTCGGCTTCACCTCCCCCTTGCAAAAAAAAAGAGAGTCTAGGGCTCCCCGGAGCGAGCCCTACCTAAAAAAGTATGGGGGACGACGCGAGGCTTCTCCTCCCCCTCGCAAAAAAGAGAGAGTTAGGGCTCCAACGGAGCCCTATCTAAAAAAGTACGGGGGACGGCGCGAGGCTTCGCCTCCCCCTCGCAAAATGAAAGAAAAAGAGGCCAAACGTAGTCCACAAGTGCATTATTCACCACAATACCAAATTCACGCTGTACAAGACCAAGAATCGTGGCCCACACAACGAATACATGTTAACAGTACAGATTGCCCCGCAACGAGGCGGACCCACGACCACACTAACTACCTACAGGAGCGAAATCATTTGCCTCGCGCTCTCTTTGTTCCCGCAACACCCATTCGAGCAACTCCTCGTCAGACGGGTGCGTAGCCATGAACTTCAAGTACTTTCTCCGCGGCCCAGTCATCTGACATGTCCGAAGAGCTCGACGAAATCGTGGGGGTGGCGCGAGGTGGAAAGGGCCCCTCCGGCACAGTCCCAACCCCGTGTCTCAGCCAGAAGGACCGTATTCTTCCTCGCAGATTCAAAGCTGCTCACGCATAGCGAAAAACCTTTTCATCCGCCCCTCGGATTCGCTTCTTCCATCGTTGCCACTTGGCACCATGGCACACTACGCCATGTAGCAAACCTTTAGGGCCACTTATGGACCAATGTTCAGACATCCTTCAGACTGCGTGAACGGCAAACAACTTTGTGTGCCACCTCGGAGGGCAGGGGCCTCATCCGGCAGTACGGCGAAACACCAGACCGCCCTGAGCAAAACAAATACTAACATGAAACAAGCCCACACAACAAAGAAAGGAGACTCGGTTTTATTCATTAGGCAAATGAGTGGTTACAGTCGATTATCCCTAGTCACGCCCCTGCTCGTGTAGTGACGCCGAGCGAAAAACAAAACCCTAGACTAGGACAAACAAAATGATTCTTCATAAAAGGAGCTGAGGCTCACACCTTGCCTCCGCCCCCGCACCATCCACCGGGCCCTTCAACTTCGTCATACAGAGACAACGCGCAATGACTCCATCAGAAGGCCATGATGACGGGCCCAAAAGTCCTTAGCAAGGGCATTGCTGGCCGCCGCACCTACTTTTGGTGAAGCGATCTCCATGGCAATGAAGTAATGAGCACGGTACCAATGCTAAGCTCGTCAACGTGACCGCACTCCACCGGCCATTGCAGAGAAACGAAGGTCATTTATCCACGCTGCCAAGACAAGTTGATTACCATAGGCACACGCGGCCGGGAGGAACACTTCCCCGGAGCGACGAAGATGGTCTAGGGTGGCATCCATCTGGTCAACAGTGTGCCTCTGGGGAGGGGGCACCGCGCCGAGCTCAGTCATGGCACCCTCCATGAGTCCCAATGCCTCCTAGCTAGCCTGTGCCGCAGCGGCCGAAACAGACCTCTCCATCGCAACCTGCGCCTCGAGCACAGAGTGGGTGTTGCGCAAGGATTCCACCTCCTCTGCAGGTGCGGTGCTCTCTTCTAGTCGGCAACCTCGCTTCCGGCCCCTTCGCCTTTTCGGCAATGGCCGAGTCGCCATGAGCTTAGTCGGGTGTTCCGCGAACTCTAGGTTGATCCGATTCTGAATCTCCGTGTAGCCGCTCTGGATGTCCCTCTCGAGCGAGCGCGAAAGAATAATCGTCTGCCAAAGAAAGATACGATCAAGGCTGCATCTAGAACGAAGGGCTGTGCTTACCGAAGCCTACCTTCATTGCGTTTGCTTCGATGCTCGGGAACATCTTCTCTGTGCTCCATTTCACAAAGACTTCAGACGCGCAGGGCGGCGCGATAAAGCTAGACACTTCCTCACAGATGGAAGCAGCCCCTGGGCTAATCTTGAAATCTATGGAGCAAAGTGGCCCCAAATTCGCGACGCCCGCGGCTACGAAGGCAGCAGCGTCCACCCATCCCGCTCAGAGGTCGAGGCACCGGCAGCCGCCCCGGCGTTGTTACCATCCCGGGGATCCCCCACGGACTCCACGCCCATGGAGACATCATTGGCGCCAGGTTCCCCCCCAACGATCCACGCTGCACGACACAAAAGCGGGTCAGCCGACTGCTAACAAGCCGACGAGGGCGAACAGGAAATAGAGGCTCACGTATCACGGTAGGAAGATCGGTGCGCTCATCCACCAGGGTATCCTCAGTACCCCGCCCATAAACTTGCGAAGGTGTCTCGCCGGACACCTCTTCGAGGGCCATACTCGCGATCCCAAACGAGCTAGCCACTGGATCTGCAGCGCCAGCCAGCGTGGGAACCGCCAGGGACCCCGCTGACGAGCTGGTCGCACTGGTCGTTACCCTCGGGCCCTCAGACGCCCGTGACACCTTCTTCAGAGACGGCCACGGTGGTCCCTCGCAAATAGCAGCCTAGTTTGACCCGCTCCTTGGCCCCAAGAACGCGCAAGGGTACAGCGCTAATCGGACCAAGGCCTTCTAGCTCTTCTGGGCCACGAGCCTGTTTCTTCTTCTCGGCGTCGGGATCCGGCTACTCCAGCAAGCGGACGGTTGGATCCACGTACACGCGGTTCAAGCGACGCTCGTGCACCGCATGCACTCGCTTGGCGTGCTCCTCCCCCATGTAGGGCTCGAGAAGCTGCTCCGCGGCACGCTCGGCCTCGGCAATAGGCAAGACTGCGCAGGTGTTAAAAAAAAGAGGAGAAGGGCTCCTGGGAAAGCACCTGTGCGTTCCCCAAATTCCAGGAGGGGCAACCCATCCTTCTACTCGCCGAGCCCCACGCTCCAGCCCTATGCCAGTGGCCACACACGGCACACGTAACTCCTCAACGGCCGGGTAGACATCCTCCGCGCGTGAGCAAAGACTGTAGTAGCGCTTCCTCCCGGAGGAAAGCTCGATGGCTGGGCTCGCGATAAGTTGAATAGGCGAAGCCCCGCTTCAGGGCCACACTTGTGGTAAAACCAACAGCGGGTCCAGTCGGTATCCCACCTGTTCTAGGTAGCCGGCGCGGGCAGGTAGTGAAGAAGCCGTGCCTTTGGCTGGAAGTTGACCATCCCAAAATTCAGTGTCTCCCCGGTGTCCTTCTTCTTCTTCGGCTAGCACCGCCAGTCATGGAGATACGCGAACAGTCGCGCCTCGCTGCTAGTTACCCCCACGGAGCGAAGCACCCATTCAAAAACACCAAGCTTGATGATCGAGTTGGGCGTCAATCGGGCAGTCCACTCAGATACCGAGGACATGGCTCAAGATGCCAACGCACGAAGATGAAGACCAAGGCCCGTAAAAGCCACAAACATGATTGTCTCATCCTCCTGGGGCGTCGGAGCAACTTCCGTCCCAGGGGCCCGAACGTCGTCCAGGTTCACAACTTTCCCCTCATTTTTTAGGGCCCGCAGGACGTGGACTGTCACGGTGGAGCGGCCTAGCTCGTCGGTGTAGGCCACGCCACCACCTCCGTCCTTGATCCGCTTCGTCATCTCGAAAGCATAAGGCAAGGCGCTAGGAGCAATGTGTGGGGTGATAGAAACGAAGGGCAAGCATACACGGGTATGGAGGAAGTAGAGCCCAAGCCCACCTATTTATAGAAAGGCGCACGGACAGTTTCGCCAAGCACAGAAATCGAGGAGCCTAAGACCAAACAGAAGGTGCCACGTGGCAAGAAACAGGCATTATGACGCGTGGAAACCGAGGCGCCACATTAAAACACGCGTCGACCACGCCCTCGCAGCAGACGGCAACCTCGCAAAGACATTTATGGCGACATAACCCAACGGCAATACCATCGCCTAATGACCATCGACCTTGACGGCCAATGATGAGCGGGGTGCGGTGCACAAATAACGCTTTGCCAGGCCGAAGGGGACGGTGTACCTGTACCCTCCGGGAGGTGACGCGGTTTCAGCCATGACGAAGCAAGACCTCAACCACGAGGGGGTTGTCGTAGGGGTAGCACAACAGCTCCCATGACCAGGCGAACAGCGAAGCGCACAACCCGCCGGACATCGACGGGCGGCCCGAGTGCTGGAGTGGCACGAAGTGGCCCGGGGGCGGAGGGTCCCTAGGCCCGAAGGCCCCGAAGGGTCCCTAGGCCCGAAGGCTCCTGAAGGGTTCCGAAGGTCCCGGGGTTCGGAGGGCCCCGGTTGTCCGAGGGGTCCCGGAGGGTCTCCGAAGGGTCCGTATGACCCTGAGATATCCGGAGGATCCCGAGGGCTCCGGAGGGTCCCGAAGGGTCCGAAGGGCCTTGAGGGGTCCGAGGGCCGAGGGGTCCGAAGGAGCCACTGTATCGGTGTACCAAGCGTACCAGCAGAATGGACCAAGCGCAGAACGGTCCACCGTGAGCCAAAAGCTAGTCCTAGGGTTAGGAAAGGTCCCTGCAGCCCCTACCAGCATAGGACCCTGTAGGGGGTAAGCTTGTAATCTCGTGTACCTCATAGAAAGGCTATAAATAGCCACCTCCCTCCATGTGGAAAGGGGAGAGAGTTGTATTGTTTGTTTTGATTTGAAATATAAGTTCATCTGCTTCCTGACAACCAGTCCCCTCTTCGAGGACCCTTCGGGTACCAGAGGGTCCCCCTTCTCTACTGTTTAGTCTTTTAGCTACGACACATATTTAGTCATGACCAGTTCGTAACTACTTACAACTAGTTTATGACCAGTTAGTGATCATGTTCGACCAGTCTACGAGCAACTCGTATCTCCATACGACTAATCCAAATCTAATCGAACTGAACGACCTGCTCTCCATACGACTAGTCCGTATCTGATCGAACTGAACGACCTGCTCTTGTATTCTCCTTTTGCCTCATGATATCTGGTTGAACTCTAGGTAAGATATTATGTCATCCATGGACTGTTCAATACTTTCTCGATCAAGTGTTGGATAACTTCCCGTGGTCGACTCTTCGACCACTAGTGGCATGGCCATACACTTTCTTTATTCGACTATATCGAGGGGCCCAGAGATATCTCTCCTGTTATGTTAGAAGGGGCAAATCTCATATCCGACCAATTACATCTCTCCGTGTGTTTCATATCACACCTGAAAGCTACTTCTATAACTATCCAGTTACAGAGTAGAGTTTGGTGACCCCAAAGTGTACTATTACACATGTAGGAAACCATGCTGATCTTAGGTCTAAGGATTATACATCATCATTGTTTGAGACCAATTGATGACACATAAAATCATAACAATCTTAATAGTGCCTCAAGGTGGGTCAATCCAACACCATGTTCTCTAACATATGTTCACATTATTGATTCGATATCCCTATATCCATGACCGGTGAAACATGGTCATCAATCAATACATGTGCTGGTCGATAGGTCACTAGAGTTCCGATCAGTGACATCCGACTAGGGATAATTTTAGAACGACATCATATAAGTTAAAGAGCTTCACCAACAAGTCACATACTTGTTAATCTTTATAACTGATGATTCATTTAAGGAACATAATAACATTTATTCAATAACTCATAAACATAGACATCATACAATTATCTCTATGATTGCCTTTAGGACATATCACCAACATAAGATCCAAATTTATTCGGATAGATAGACGGTTGAGAACTATCCATTCTATTTGCACCGCTAGCTGCACGCGCCCCTACGGTCCAGTAGCATGTCATGAACCAATGGGATGCCTAGTGACACGTTGGTTTCAATCAAGATGTTCGGCTTGAATCCCACTTCTCTCAAAATTTGTGACTATTTATTTTCTTAATGCATTTTAGTTCAAAGATCGAGGCGATGGGGTGATGAGGTTCAGGTGCACTTCTCTAAAAATTTGGACTATTTATTTTCTTAATATATTTTAGTCACTACCGTGGTGGCGAGGACGAGGTCAGCACATGCATGGTGTAAGACAAAGGTCGATGTGTTTTTTAGCATTATCGCAGGGTTTTTTTTTTCTGAGTCGCCTGATTTTTATATAATTTAAATACACTTTTCCCGCAGGTACCTCGTCATGTTACGTCAACAAGATGCTCGAAATTTCATGTGAGTTCCTGGATACGGCCTCAACATACACCAAATATCATGAATATCATTTTTTGAATGACCAAATTCGATTATTCCATGCACCTGCAGTTCAAATTTGAAATATTCCATAAAATTCAACGAAACAAAAAAAACTAACGAAATATAGAAAAAAAAAGTCAAAATTGTCCCAAATTTGAACATGGAGTTTTAAATAATATATTAAGGCTGCAAACAAATAATGGGGCAAAAAAAACAAAAAACAAAAAAAAATTTGCCGAGTGCCGCCTCGCACTCTAAGAAAAAAATCCTTGAGAGTGCGGTGCCGAGTGCCGCAAAAAAAGTGGCACTCTTGGCTCGGAATTTTTCGACAAAAACTAAATGTGTGGGCGGCCCACACTCCTCCTCCACCAAAGACTCGCATACGCCGCTAACCCATTGCTTAATGTGTGCCCGCCCACACACTCACCGCCGCCACACAACACACGCGCCCACGCGCCACACGCCCACCACCCGCTCCACCGGCAAATTACCCGCCCGTCCCCACGCCCGCCCATTACGCCTGATCATACCCCATTGACCCCGCCCGGCCCGGCCCGCCCGCGCCCCCGCCGCCCTCGCCCGGCCAGCCGCGCCCGGTCAGCGCCCCGTCCAGACATCCACTCACGGCTAAGAAAGGTTCGCACTCGCTGATGAGATTGATGCGGTTCGTGTGTTACCTGGTTGTCGTTTGTGCTTGTTTGCGCTGCGGCGTGCTTGCTTATATTTGATTGCAACGACAGGTGCTTCGGTGAGTAGAAGGTGTTTGTATAAATGCCTATTGAACATTAGTAATAGCTTGGGACAGGGGAATTGCGAACTCTTTCAGTTAGATGGCTATATCTATGCATATTCCTGAATTTTGATAGCTGTGCCATGGTTGATGATTGCTATTGATTCCATTGAGTTTATGAAAATGAACATAAGTTGTCACGATCAAGACAAATTGTCATATTGATTGCATATACAGCGGCACATGTTGTGATTTGTTAATGACTATTTTTACGTTTTTCTTAGTTGCTTATAGTGTGTCTAACTCCTTTAACTTACAAAAGTTATTTGAGTTACACTGGTTCCATAATTGCATTTGGATAGTGGAACTTGGAACGTAAATAGATTTGTTAACCTTTACTGCTTTTTCTTTGTTCACTTTGTGGTTAAATAATAACCTTTAGCAACAATTTTATGTTGCATGGTATACATTTGATCATATCTTTGAAGTTGATTCTCGCAAATGTGTCCCTCCTAAACTTTGACACACTTTGCCACCGCTTGATATCTCGCTTTCGATATATCTTTGTTGCTTCTACAACTTTGCTCAGACTTTACCTCCACCGAGCACCTAGTCACCTACTAGTTGCCACTATTTCATATTTTCATTCATTCCACCGAATGAACCTCACTCAGGTGCAAAGACGACCCAACTGCTACTGTGCTTGGCCTATCACCACACATGCCCATTAAATTGTTGCTCTGTCACACTAGCGCTGCTTTTGCCCAACCTGCCTTTGCCCAATCGATTGCTGCACCACAAACCCCCACCACTATGCCTAAATGTTGTCACTTGCCTAGTTGAATATTATTGCTTTGATACATTTTAGAGGTATTTATCTGCAAATTCGCTGTCTTCTTTTTTTCGAAAGAACCAAACTGGTTTGCCTTTAAATGATGGAAATTTTTTCTGAGAGATAATATGATCAATGTGCTGTGTTTTTTTATCTTCTCCTGCATGTTGTTGCCTTTAGTCTAGTGCTATCATAGGGTAGCAAATGCAAAAAATTGGGTGAGCTACCGTGAAGTGAGTAGTAGGAGATAGTTGTACTGTTTCTCCTCAGGTTACAATAGCGCTCCATTGACATCAATGCATTTGGGGCACCAATTTAAACCCAAGTTATTAGCATGCTATAGCTAGAAATAGTGCTCAGCGATTCTCACATTTATCCAAGTTCATAATTTTACTTAAGCATTGAAAGAACAGGCCTAACTCCTAATCAAGTTTCAGACAGTGAAGGCATGATGTTCATCTAACACAACACACTGGATTACACAACTGATGCTAACTGTTGCTACATGCCTACATCAATTCACATTATTTTGGCATATGTTTCAAATTGTTCCAATTGTTTGTTAGGTTCTCTTTATTTTCCGATTCCCTTTTGGGGTGTTGGTTTGAGGGATCACCTCATCCAAGGATGGGTTGGTCCATCATGGGATCATCCCTCAAATTTGGTGGGATGACACAATCCCTTATTTTGTACTAGACTTTTGCTTATGAGAGATAAGTTGGTGATAGACCAACTCATTCCATTCTTCAAACCAAACAAGTGGATTAGGTTCGGAGCTAGGACCGGACGGTCTATTCACCGTCCGGTTCCTCAAACCAAACACCCTATATGTGGTTCTTGAACAATTAGAAATGTATGTTGCAAGTGTTGTGGCGTCTACTAACCATGTGTGTACAGCAGAGGAGGGTGGGGGTGAAGAAGTGTTATCTAGAATCGCATGTGGTGAAGACATGTTCTAATTGCGTTGGCATGTTTTTGCAAGAACTTACTCTGCATAATCTTTGTGAGCTGGGATCGAATGGGCACGCCACTCACTCTCTTCTCGCCATCTGATGTCTGTTCCTTTTTTACGGTTGAAACTTGCAAAGAAGGTCCAACATCGAGTACAACCCGGATCACGGGCCCAGAGGCGTACACCAACTCCAGCGTCACACCGCCTCACTTCTTACACGGAGGCGGCAAGGTCGATCTCACGGCCGCCTACGATCCGAGGACCGAGGAGCGCCTTGATCCTGAGATCGTGATGCGGGTGGGGGAAGGCAAGAAGCATGGGCGGTTCTGGCTTGGCGACGGCGTCCTCAACACGGGCTCTACTCCTCCTCTGAACCGCCTCCGAGCAGCGAGCACGAGCTCTAGCGTGCCCATAAGCCAACGGCCGACAACGGTGGCGGCACTCCAGGTAAGTATTCCAGTTTCATTCGTCGTTCTTTGACTTTTACGTTCCTTAGCTCTGCAATATTGAAACATTGGGGTCAAATGTTGCAGGTCGAGTGCAAGAACTTCGGCCCAACAGAGGCCCAGGAAGCTGAGCGGGCGGTTGAGCGGGCCGAGCGGGAGGCCGAGCGTCAGAGGCTACAAGCTGTTGAGGCCCAGCAAGAAGGTTTGCTCAGGTTCGTGCAACAACTTGGGGAGCAACAAGGTTGGCAGATCCCACTACACCTGCTTGCACCACAGCCACCACCACAGTCTACTCCGGTGAGTATGTTTTACTTTCTGTGCTCATGCTTAGTGTCAAACCTAGAG
The DNA here is from genome assembly GCA_036346405.1 of Phyllostachys edulis. NCBI lineage: Eukaryota > Viridiplantae > Streptophyta > Magnoliopsida > Poales > Poaceae > Phyllostachys > Phyllostachys edulis. The sequence continues at coordinate 24,602,228 of CM070568.1, read as the reverse complement.
ATGGCCTTCGTGCCGGATTTGTTGATGTGTGGGCCTTCGTGCCGGGTTAGTTGATGTGACGGCCTTCGTGCCGGAAATGTGGTTGTCGGCCTTCGTGCCGACGTTTTTCTTGCAGGTTTTGGAAACGTCCCGTGCGAGGGAGTCTTGCCGAAATTTTCAACTTTTCTTTAAACTCCTTACATTTTATCTTGTCACTCCGTGCAATATCTTCTTTTTGTGCAGCGGACATCGGGCGGCGTCGAACCAGTCGGAGGGTCGCCGCATCGCAAGTCGAGCCATCCGCACCTGGACCGTCGCGATCGCCTGATGGGCGATCGCCGTGAGCCGCTATGAGTAGTTTCTATGTATCGAACTTGTGGACTATGAACTTGTGGTTTGTAATAAATTGTGGATTTTGGACAAATTTGGTCGTTTGTAATATATAAATGTGGTTTGTAATTTATTCTTTGTTGAATTGTGGTTTCTATTATATATATATGCATTGTTGTTTAAATGGAAAAGCAAAAACCAAAAAAAGGAATTTTAGAGGTGGCTTTGCGAGTGCAATGACCATTGCACTCGGCAAAGAAAATTTTAAAATAAAATAAAAAACACGCTTTGCCGAGTGCAATGGTCATTGCACTCGGCAAAGAAAATTTAAAAAAATAAAAACACCCTTGCTTGCGGTCTTTGCTGGCACTTTCGGCAAAGAGGTTTAAAAAAAAACAGATTTCTTTGCCGAGTGCCGGAACTGTGGCACTCGGCAAAGAGTTTTTTTTTTAAAAAAAATTTTTGCCGAGTGTTGCACTCGGCAAAGAAAAAAAAAATAGACGGCGTCGGCCGTCGGCCGACGGCGTCAAATCTTTGTCGAGTGCCCGCACGGCACTCGGCAAAGCCTTTGCCGAGTGCCCGAAATTTGGCACTCGGCAAAGCAGCCTTTACCGGAAGGGGATTCGACGGAGGCTCTTTGCCGAGTGTTGCACTCGGCAAAGGCTTTGCCGAGTGCAAAGCTGCCTTTGCCGAGTGCAACAGGCACTCGGCAAAGAGCCCGCCTCCAGTAGTGATCGCAGGGTTTTTTTTTTTCTGAGTCGCCTGATTTTTTCTTAAGTTTCAATTAATTTTTGTAATAATTGGATTTATGTAAAAATTGATGTGTTATATGATTAGATATTGATTCAATTGATTAAAATTTCAATCGCCCTACAAATAGAGAATCCGTTTTATACTCAGAATTTTATGATGCGCAGATGAATCCACATAAGTCTTTTTCTGTCGTGCATTATACAACCCGAATGTTAGTTTAATAATAATCTATCCGAAAAGCATTTATAGTAACAAATTTAATATGTTCGTCGGAAAAAAAACAATATGTAGTTTATGGGATTTGAACCCGGGGTAGGCAATAACCAAACGATCCAGGCATTACACCCAGGATTTGAGTTTCCCATTTTTTTTCTTTGAAAAGAAAAATACTGGACTCAAGTCGGCCTGCTACTCCCCTAATCCCCTTTGCGTTGTGACTTAGGATTTAGTTTGCTTAATCCGATTCTTAGTCTGATTCCTTTTTTGTTTGGGAGAGAGAATAGAGATTAAAAAAAGTCCGAATCAGCATACGATTCGTCGATTCGTAAGCATAACAAAATCCGAATTACCATAGGATTAGTAAGTCCGCCATGGAGATGGAGTTCTCATGCGTCCTCAACATCTCCTTATATAATGCAACAACGCAAACAAGAGCTAATGGATGATTAGGGCGCGCACTCTTGAGTCGCCATTATAGCTAGCTAGCTTGACGTCCTTCTCTGATCGCTACGTGCGCGGTTCTTGCCTTCCTGCAATGACGATCACCAGTGCCGCCGGCTCCGCCATCGGCGGCCGCTTCCACAAGCTCGAGGAGATCGGCTCGGGAGCCTTCAGCGTTGTGTACCGGGCGCGGGACCGCCGCACCGGCGAGATCGTGGCGATGAAGTGCCTCCGCGCCGATGACCACAACAGCAACAGCTTCGACTACTCCGCCTTTGCCCGCGAGGTCAGCGCCCTCGAGGCGTGCAGCGGCCACCCGTCCATCGTCCAGCTGCGCGCCTCCGGCCACCGTGAAGGTGCCACCGGAGAGGCCGTCCTCGTCATGCAATTCGTCGGGCCGACCCTTAGGCACGTCATGAAGCACGAGCGCTGCGGGAGGCGGCACACCGAGCTCGAGGTTCGCCTGCAAATGCGGCAGCTCCTCGCCGGCGCAAGGAGGATGCACCGGCTCGGCCTCATGCACCGGGACCTCAAGCCGGAGAACGTGCTCGTCGACGGCCGCGGAAACCTGAAGATCTGCGACCTCGGGATGTCGCGCAGCATGGCCGGGGGACCTCCCTACTGCAACCCTGTCGGGACGCGGTGGTACCGCGCGCCGGAGGTCCTCCTTGGATCCCCGGACTACGACGATCGCATCGACTCGTGGGCGCTGGGCTGCATCATGGCCGAGCTCCTCGCCGGCGAGCACCCTTTCCGTGGCAGCTCGGACAAGGAGCAGCTCAGCGAGGTGCTCGACGTTCTTGGCACGAACGACATAAAGGAGTGGCGGGGCTACGATGGGCGGCTGCCCCGGGGCTGTGGATTGCACAGCTTCCTACGAGACCTGTTCCCCTGTCCCGCTAAGGCCAAGATCACCGGTCGGCCGGCGCTGACGGAGGCTGGTTTCGAGGTCTTGAGCGGGCTTCTGCGGTGCAACCCCGACAAGAGGATGACAGCGGCGCGCGCGCTTCAGCGCCAGTGGTTCAAGGAGGCCAATCACCAATGCTGCGAGCCTGCGACATCGGTAGGAGCTGACGTGCACAAGCTCACGTCAAAAGTTCAGACCTGAACCGGGAAAGCAAGCAAAATTGTGTATGAATTGAGGTTGTTGCTTGTAGATGTTGTCCAATGCAATCAATCATAAAAGAGTGATGTCCTAATGCCTGCAGTCAAATCTTATTAATTTTGACCAAAAATATTCGTGTAAATCATATGGTTTAGATATATGAAAATAATACAGATGAATTTGTCATAAAAAAATACTTTCATACTATTGCACTTCCGGTATAATAAGAGAAACAATTAACCACTGCGCATGGCCTCATCCCTCAACACTATAAATACCCATGTAATCCTTCACTTAGTACTCATCCCATCCCCCAGTTTAGTAAACTTGTAGCTCTCATCTTCATTGTCCTCTTGAGCACTGGGTTAGCCAATGCTGCAAGAGTGTCCAGATACTCTAGTGCTGGAGGAACAGGAGGGTTTGGTGGATACTCTAGTGCTGGACGAACAGGAGGGGCTGATGGATATGGGAAAGGTGGCGGCACTTATTATGCTGCTGCATACCCCTAAAATTTCCTTCATCCAGTCAATTTGAAGATGCATGGAGCTCGACCTTCTTCTGTGTTTATGCTGTTGAATATGTTTTCTTTTATTTGCACCAATTTTATGCAAAAGAAAGTTGAAAAAAATCGATTCAAAAGAAAGTAAAAAAATAGATAAACAAATCAATTCAAAAAAATCAATTAATAAAAATTTCAAAATGATTTTGAAAAAAAAATGGTCTCCTCACTCCTCCAGATTCGGCAGCGGCGTGGGCCAGCGGGAGGAGGGGTGGTGGTGGGCCGAGAGAAGGGTGGCATCGTGGGCTAGTGGGAATAGGAGACGGCAGCTGGCACACGGTGGCACAGGATTGCTTCGGTGGTGTGGGATGGAGGTGCGGAAGGAGGGGATTTGGGCGGCGGCTCTATGATTTTGCTGGGGAGAGAATGAGGAAGGAAGGTAGATAAGAAGCATTGAACCGCAAAGTCACAGATGCCCCACTCGCCTAGTGTGCGCAAATGGACGGTTGAGATCATTGTTGAAGGGGAAACGGATGGTGATGTGAGCACTTATGAGATGGGGATCTCATTGGCACACATAAAATAGCAAAAACCCTATCCTCTAAGCTTGGTTTGGAGCTTTGGATGGGTGGACGAGGGTAAATGGGATATTGGGATGGTACCATCGAGATTTGGGGCTTTTGCATGTGCTCGATTGGGTGGATGGGACGAAGTCTTCTCAGTCAAGTTCATCCACCGTGAGGGAATGTTCCCATTATGTGCTGGATGGAATGGTTAGTCTTTTTAAGGCAGATAAGCTCGTCTAGGCGCGTCCGAGTGTGTCACGTGATCGCACGTGACCATGCTTTTTCTTTGTGCTCTAATGTGTATTTCCAGGTTAGTACCAGTCAAAAAACTTAAATATGAAGTTTAACAAGCAACCCATGAGTAAGCATGCCATAACGGGGCGGAAAACTGGAAATTGCAGACTTGATAAGCAACAAAACTGCCTAGCCCATCCGAAAAAAAGCTCAACACAACGCAGAAATAGAATCAACACACCAAAACAACATCTTCTATGTAACGCAGTATAAAAAAGAGTTTTTTTAGATATTTGCCACTCCAAAGAGTGGCACTCTATGATTTGCCACTGAATAGATTGTAATCATTTTTTTTGCCACTCCAAAGGCATGCCAATCCATTATTTGCCACTTTAGCCATTTATATTATTTTATCTCGATCCCACCACCTACAATGTCATTTTTTGCACTTCTTCTCCCCCTTCCTTTCTTCCTTTCTCCTTCTTCCTCTTCAATTCTCCTAACTCGTCTCTCTCTTTTACCAGAGCCAAACCAAATTCAGTCTCCGGCCGCTGGTGACTGCCGCCGCCATCACTGGGCTACAAGCTCCTTCGGAAGTGTGGATCGGAAAGGCGACTAGAGGGGGGGGGGGGTGAATAGGAGCTCAAACAAATTTTCTTTTAAGATTGGATTCAACACATATTTCACTCCAATAGCTATGAGAGCTATGAAGATCAATAGATAAACACAGTGGAAGACTTATGTTGAATCCATTCCAAATCCCCAAGCATAGAAATCAACGAACATAAAGATGTCTGAAGAAACAAATCGGTACAACCACAGGCAAATGGGTGGTACAACCAATGATCGGTACAACCGTAGGCAAACGGGCGGTACTACCAATGATCGGTACAACCGCATGTATAAGGGCGGTTCTATTGATTACCCTAGAATAGCTCGATGACGAAAACTAAAATTGGTACAACTTATGATCTACTTGGCCAAACTCTACGAAATTTGAAACATAACTTCTCTAGGAGGTGGAGAACCTATTCCAATCAAAGATTGAGAAGATCCACGTCAAAGATTCAACCTTTTTCCATTAGAACGAAGTTTACTTCAAAACCGAGTCAAAAAGTAAAACATGATTTAAATCTTGCTCGTGGGTAAAGAATGATCAAGATGGAATTAGATGCACTCCCACATGTCACAGCAAGCTAGATGTGAGACCCTTAATTATTGGGATTGTGCCGAATTATAATTATACTGGTAGCATAATTCTTAATTAAGGAACAGTGTAATGTCCTTAATAAAGATCATACTAGAAGCATAATCATAACAAGTAACAATCCAACAATTAGGTTCCCGGATATATGTCATGCAATAGTTCCTGTGATTAGTGACTATTAGCATATATCCTTAATCAACATTGCATCAATCACATACAAGTCATACATTCACATAATTATACATTAATAATTACATCTCCAATTTCGGTTGCTACAGTACCAGGTTGCTACAGAACCGAAATATGAACAGATGACCTTAGGTCATTAACAAAAAGATCAACAGCGGAAACGAAAAGAGAAAAACAACACCACCAATGGCCCCATCATCCCGCAGGCTATTGCGTGGAGGCTAGAACTAACATCACTCGTTAGCGTCACCCAGATCGGCGCTAACGGGCATCTCATAAAGATATCCATCCTCACCGCAACAAGGGGTCATAAAACCACGAGTACGAAAGGTACTCAAAGAAGTCTTACACAAACTAATAAAAGAAAGTGTTTGATAGAACCTATACAATGGAATAGAATTTTATATGCATAAGGTTATCAGCGTAGGCTTAAATGGTTCAATTTTGCATAAAGCAATACATCTTAACCTACAATTGCTATGTTTTAATAAAGCAATTTTAATAAATTGATTTGGACTAAAACCGTAAATAAGTGAAATCATAATCATAAATAGTAACAATACTAAGTCACAGATCAAAATCAAACATGCTCGACACCATCATGCCGAAATTATTCCCAAACCAAAATTAGAATAACTTCTATACAGGTGACATCAATCCAAGCGTTGTCCGTAAATCGTGGACACGGCTATTCAATAGTTTTAACCTGCAGGGTGTACATCTTTACCCACACGACTTAGTTAGCCCGTAAGCCCGGGATAATAGCACCTTGCCTTTGGTATGCCGGCGTAAACTAAGATTTGGTATTTTCAACAAGTTAACACTATTGAGTTGGATGACCCATGTGAAATTAATCCCGCTTAAACCGGACTAATAGCATACATTCAACCGGGTTCACATGTTGTACCGGAATGCCGACCAATCAATGAAATGCAAACTCGTGTTAGCCACACATATTACACATGATCGGGGCCTCAAGGAACGCACATGTGATGTAACACATCTACGCCTTACCCATCTAAGAACATCGATATCAATATAAGCTCCACATGGCATACGACACGGCCAAGACTTAAGCATCTATGCCATATGAAATCAATACACATGTCCTTACTCTCCTAGATCCAACTCAATAATATTAACCCTTTACTTAACCAAACAATACCCATACATCTGCGTGTGGAAGTGCGTTGGGGCTTGAATTGGGCCGTCGAGTTCAGTCCTTAATCAACCCGCACAAGACATCCACATTTCCCAATTCTCGTGCACAAAGGCACCATCACTAGCATCCACTTGTCCAGATTTGAATTGATTGATAACAGGATTTAGAAGCATTTCCAAATCAAATAAATCGAACCGTAATCAAAATAATTATAAATCATTTGTTGTCCCCAAGTCCGACAAGCTAAGCTTGCCAAACTCTAACGTTCTAGGGACTGCATGGCTAAGCAAAAGTGAAAATTAAATATAATAACATCACAAACTACCTTAGGTTGAGTGTATGATATAATTCAAGATAATCCACAAGTTCAGGGTATAACTACCTAAGAACAGGGCACAAATAAATTTTTAGAAATTTGCATGCACAGTGTCACTGTATTTTAGAATTCTAAAGTTCAAAAGATTAGGTTTAACATGGTGCAGAGAGGAAGCTTGCCTTGATAGTAGTAAATAACCTCTTGTTCAGGTTCTTGAGATTCAATAAAAGGCTCAACACACTCGGAAGAACCAAGATTCAAAAGAGAGTAAAAGAATTTCCAATAAACATAGGAAAACAGAGAACAGGATGCGAGAAAAGAATGCATGATCAAATGATAATGCATGGGTAATAGTATGCTTAAGCTATATCTAATTTAGTAAGGGTAATAATCCATATATATCATCTATCGATATTTATTACCCAGATTTTAGATTTAGAAAATAGCTACAAGATGTCGTGTTTTATATACACTAGAACAGAATGACCTATAATTAAGCTACCTATTAAGTCCAACATCATATAAATGGAAAATTAAGCTGAAACTAAATGTATTAAGGCTAATGTTGGCCTCTTGAGCATTTAATAGCTATTAGTAGCAATTTAAAGCCTTGGACCGGTTGTTTGTTCATGTTGTCGGTTTGGTTAAAAACCAAAAACAACCTGAAGATCAATTACCATTTTCGCTAGCTAGTGATGCTACAACATATAAATACTTAAAAGAGAGTAATTAATACCAAGAATCACTCTCGCTATCCTATTGGCTCGGCTTATTTGAAAGAAAGGAGCAAATAGAGTCATTGTCGGTTTTGTTATACCATAAAAGCAGAAAGAGTTTTTAACTATTTTCGGCTATAAAGAAAACTACATAAAGTAAGGCTTCTATCAGTAGTAGAATTTAACTAAAATCTAATTAAGCTAGTGCACTGGTAGAGAAACCCTAGGTCTTGAATACGATATGAAAGACCGAAAAGTTATAAAAATAACTTTTCAGTTACAAGGAACAGGGATCATCACATGAACAAATGAGTGATCCTAGTGAGTGAGGGATGTCCTAAAAGAATTTAAGCTAACAGAAGACAAGACTAACTCACCAGCTAGGGTTTGGAAAAGACAGAGCCAAGCTCTTGGTCAAACAAGAAAAGATCCAATAGCCTTTTTCCTTGTGCTGACCAAAAGAAGATGATGGATTTAGCTCTAAAGATTATTAGATATATCTTTGCTAAGGAAAAAGATGGAACTCAACTCACCAAGTGAGATTTCTCAAGATGAAGCTTCACAGCTAAAGTTGACAGGGAGCAAGTCCTAAGTCCAACCTACAAGAAATACCTACACCCACATTAGTATGAGATTTAGGTATGCTTGTAGTTGAACAAGGCAGAGGGACAAGGGTGCTTCACTGCGAAGGAGATAAAGAAAATGAGCTCCTCCCTTGGTCAACAATGTCAGAAGTCCCAAGACTAAGGATTATATAGTGTATGGAATGTGTAGAGCAATTGAGAATTCTCTAGAGACAATGAGATGGCACTAAGGATAAGGATTAGGAGAAAATATCCTCCAAATATCGCTCATCACCACCATTTCGGTCACAACCATGTCCATGGTGGGAAAAACCAGAGAGAAATCAAAATTCTACCACTTACATGTGGGCCCCAAAGTCATGCAATGCACACAAAGACACGAATGAAGCAAAACCGTCATCACCGAGTGGGTCCTGAGTATACACAAGATAAATATCACCGCACGTGAAAGCGCGCAAACCGACGCTGACATGCGGGCCCCAGGGCAAACGCGCCATACACGCGCGCAGCGAAGACCCATGCACAGCCACCGTCCGATTAGAATTGAGTGGTGGCGATGCGAGGGTTAAAAACAAGTTGAATCGGTATGGATCGATATGGGCCACACGATCCTCAGCGGACAGCCACGATCGCGAGCAGCCCAAGCGGTCCGAAGGTCACACTCACGCGAGCCGTCGGATGGAGCCTCAACGGTCGCGATTCAAAGGAGGACTGTCGCGGTCCGATCGGCCCAATCAGTTAGAGCCGTGCGATTGCGAACCAACGGCCCAAGATGAGGCGCTCGCGGGAGCTCTTCGGCCCAAGGATTCCATCACCGTTAAAACGCGATTCAACGGCCCAGATCGAGGCGAGGTACGGCCGGTCCGAACGGCCCACTTCATCTGGCCCGTCCGCGCGAGAAGGAAAGGCTGAGATGGGCTGGGAACTTCGGACGCGCGGGGAAGGGAAGGTGGCCGAGCCGGTTGCGCACTGGGTTGGACTCGACTCGACGGGGCCGAGTCGCTACAGTGCCTGGTCCGAGGATTAGGCCGGGAAGTTTGACCAGATTTAAATCAAAACTTCAAAACTTTGACTGGGACATTCAAAATAGCAAATAAATTTGTAAATTCACGAAATTTTGCAGAATCACTACTGGGATGATATATTTCCCAAATAAATTTTTAAATCACAGTTTCTTCTTTATAAATGCATAGATAATTCATTAATCCAATGAAGGTTTATTTAAAGACAATTGTTTTTTCGAAAATCAAAATAATTTCTAAAATTTCAACAAAAATTCTTTTTGGCCATAATAACTTATCTAGTTTTCAATTAAAATATTCCCCTACCATAATACCAACATTAGATGGTATTTCTTTTTGAAATTTTTGGTCAAGTCAAGTTTGAAATAGAAATTTGGGAAATTAGGTTGTAACAAGTTGCCTAAATTGCCGAATGAACAAGAATGACATGAACAAGATTTTTATTATTTGTTTATTAGGGCCGAGGTCATTACACTAGAACACCACAAAGATTCAAGAGAAAAGCGATGGATCAACAAAAACTCCAAATCATCAAAATAGAAGGCAAGAACGAAGAGACTCATCTTTGAGAACTTGCTTGGATTGATTTGAGGTTGAGAATTGATGTTTACAGCCACTCCATCCTGGAGGACAAAACTCAATACATGAGCACTCAATCAATCAATCCCTAGAACCCTAACCTCCCTTTCCTTCTCTCCAAAGCCCTAAAACAAACTAGGGTTTTTCTTAATGAAGTGCTTGGAGGCTGCTTGACAGCACCCCTCCTATTTATAGAGAGGCCTAGCTTCTAGAAGAGTTAACCCTAATGGGCTCCCGTTAAGACCCACACACAAACGGGACACATGCACGCATCTCAAAGCGCCGTCTTCATCTTCTCTTGACTTAAACCGCTTCTCCACGCACCGTCTTGCGCCGCGGTTTAGTCCAAGGTCACCAAGGCGGTATTTGGTGAAATTACTAAAATACCCCTTCTTGATCTTTCTCCAAAGACCAAGTCCAATCTTGGTGAAGCACTCACCTGCTTCGCCACGTGTAGGTTGATCAACGACTCTCATCATGTCGGCAAGTCTCTCCTGTCCGGCTCCCGTCGAAACCACCAAGGCACTTGCACCGACCCCCGCACCGCTTGATCCAACTCGTCACACCGAATTGCCCATTCGGTCACCTTTGTCCATTATGCGCCATGCTTGAGTCCATTGACCTCACCTGGCATCCTTGATCGTTCTGGACCTCAGCTCTACAAGCTTAGTCCCGATCATCCTCGCCGTTGACCGTCGTTGACCTCCAAGCGTCCTGCACACAAATAGACAAAGAAATCGAATCCAGGAATAAGTTCTTCACAACTTGACCCACGTTAGTGAAAACATGCATCATGCAACACATATGCACTGAAGCCCATGAACTTGACCTAACCCAAAACTAATTCTCCAAAAAGGTCGACATTCACAACACAATCGGTACAACCGCCGTGTTACCGGCAGACCTCAAGATCATGGTCGCATCGCTCCAATAACATCGGTTATACTGCTTCTCAATGAAGACCAGAATTCTACAAAACATCTTCTCTGGAATTTACCTACCACCATGCAACTTTAGGTATTATCAAGATCAAGATACTACCGCCTTTCAAAGCTTGGTACAACCAAGATCAAGGGTCGTACCGCGACTTACACGCCGGTATGATCGATTATCCTTACACTTGCTGAAACCGCCACTTTCGACAAAACTTCAAAGCTATTGCCAATTGTCTCATCATCCTAAGATCATGTAAATATCCCCCACGATATCCACAGGAAGCCATGCCAAATCCGGCCATTAGATCCCACAATTGGTCATCGCTATCTGAGCTGCTTGCTGCTTCGCACCAAACCGCGCCTCTGTACCAACTCGCCGGAGCTCCACCTTGCCACCATCATCTTCCTTCTCAATTGCAGCCGCCTCTCACACTTGACCACAACACACCACGCCGCAACACCTCCCACTTCTTCTCCTACCTCTCTAGTGGGGGCGTCAGCTAAGGCCTAGAGGAGAGCAACACATGGGAGAAGAACAACTTTTTTTCTCTTGGATTTGTACACTGACCTCTCTCCCTTTGTTTCACTGCAACAGGTGGTGGCGCATGGCTGATGAGGAAGGAAGAGAGCATGGGGGAGGAAGAATGGGGAAGGGACATGAATGTTATTTGATAGGGCTCAAAACACATAAATTAATATTAAATGGTGAAAGTGGCAAATAATGGATTGACATGTATTTAGAATGGTATGAGAACAATTACACTTTAGGACAGCGAACAATGGAGTGTCCCTCTTTGGAGTAGCAGATATAAAAAAATCCCTATAAAAATTGCATCACGATGATAGAACTACAATTATTAACCATACAGTAATAACACTACATGAAGAATCAAATGGTACAATCATGAATCCATGATCACCCATATGCACATGGCCATGATACATCCTCTCCTCAAAGAGAAAATATTACATTACTAACCAAGCCTTATCCTAATTCAATAATCAATATTCTCCTAGATACAACCTTTTGTCTCAACGGCAAACAGAATTCCCAAAAAATAACATCCTATCAGACTATCAGCCATCAATACTCTTCCAGTCACCCATTCCTGAATGAGTGTCTTATAACTCTGTGCCATGGTTCCCATCATAAAGTGAAAAATCAGTTAGGTCCCATTTAAATCATAGTCTCTTCTGTTTGACTGGTTGAATCAATTATCTAGTTAGTAGCCTTCAAGTCTACATCTTCACTCACTTCATTCTGCAACTGACTATCTAGAACTTCATATACATCATCAGCGGGGCATTTGTTAGCTGAATTCTTTGGGTTCATATCGCAGAAGCACTCAGGCCATGAGTTTTGTATAAACAGACTCTCGATGAATGCGCTTGTGTGGACTGCCAAAATGTGCATTGAACATGACTTGCCTTACTCGATCCTTGAAGTCGACTCCATGGCCTTCCTCCCAGTCCATGAATATCTTCCTATATGGGGTCAAAGTTAATTGTAGCACGGCAACCATGGTAGAGGCAGTGGCCCATGAGGTAGTTTGCAAAGTTGCTTGGACCATCGTATGTGGGTATGAAAATGTTTGACAGGGGTGTAATATCCTGTTTATTTAAAAGGCTTAGAAAAGTGTCGATGATCGGAATGCGGGGTTCCCTATCAAGCTTGACTTGATTGTCGAATGTCTAATGAATATGATGATGATTACATAATACATTGGCTACCCCCTTTATAGTGTTTAAAGGGGTGGCAGTTAATGCCGCTAAAGGCGCCTCTAATCTTCACGCAAGTTCGCTAGGAGAGTCTTGAATCATCGTGTCCTTTAGCCAACTATCGTTAGTTGCCAGATGCATCATTAGTCGCCTTCCCACTAGTCATGTGGGTAATTGTTGTGTCTCCCGACCAATTTGCTGGTCAGGGATTGTTTAAACCTGTATAACTGGTCGAACGGTGTCCATAGCTGGTCGTCCATGACCTAAATTGGCTGTTGACCAGTTTGGCCATAATAAAGGGAATAAAACTTCCTTTATATACTAGTCATAGGCTCATAACCATTATAATATAGGCCTCTATTAAGTGGGCCTCCTTTGATAGGAATTATGACTTTGACCGGAAAAGGGTTGACCTGGTCAAGAATCCTCGCCAACTTCCTTTACTTAAGGCTTTCTTGCCTCAAAACGTGCATCGATAGGATTCGATCTAGCACAATCATTCCAATCATTTAATGAAAATGTAGGAGAAAAAAGGTTATGATTTTCTTGGAAATCGTGTCCTAGGTTGCGGTAAGTGGGCGAGTGGTTCACAATAAAGGGGATAAAAGTACATCTTTTTTTTACTTTCACCACTATTCGCTCTCATTGCAATCTCTGTCTTCCACCTTAGAGTCTTTTCGTCTCCAGTTCATCTTTGCTCTCGAACTTTTCATTCTTCCCAAAAAATTGTTCGATCTTTGATCATGGGGATTCTCGGAGCTTCAACTTTTTCTGAGAGCATGATTAAAGAACTCGAAGATCAAGGATATATTCTGGCATGATCTTTGATCAAATGGAACCGTTGTGGCGATGAGAATGCTCTAATTCCGCAAGATGGTCCGATCATGCTCTTTTCTTCTTTTGTAAAGCTATGGTTTCACTTGCCTGAAAGCGAATTTTTAGCAGACGTTCTAGATTACTTCAAGATAGAACTCTTCCACTTATGACTGAATTCTATCATAATCTTTAGTGTCTTTTCATATTTTTGTGAAGCTTTCCTTGGCATTGCCCCTTTTGTTTGTCTTTTCAGATACTTCTACCAGTTCACCCGAAACAACAGAGGTCTCCTGGACCAAATGTCCAAGAAATATCCCCCACTTCCTATTAAGGATACATGGAAGGATTATCATAAGGAGTGGTTCTACTCCAAAATTCTTGGTGGTAGCTGCTTAAAGTATACTAGAGGTTCTCCACCATCCTAGTCTGCTCAGGATTCGATGAAGGAGAAAACCTCTTTGAGACTGACAGTCGAAGAGGAAAAAGTGGTCGACTTAGTCGTCTCTTTGGTGGCTGTTGCTTGATTAATTGGTCGGAGGATCATCTATGACTTCCTCCATCACAAGATTAGCCCCCTGAAGGACAGGGCCCACTTTGCTTGGATGTTGGAAGGGGAAAAAGATCTGACGAAGGATGGTCCTAGAGGTATGTTTTCCTTCTAGGTACTTTTTTATTTAAGACTTTGTAATTTAAGTCTTACTAAGTCTGTAAGTTTTTGTTTTTTAGTCTTGCCAGAGGAGGTGGTCGAGGAGAGGACCTCGATGATGTTGAAAAATGTGAGGGATGGCTCATAGCCTATTTCCTTTGATGACCAATGCTCCAGCCTAATTAGTGCGTCTGCAGAGTTTAAAAAAGAACACATGTAGGTATGTATAAGTTTAATTTTAGTCTTGAATATTTTCTTAAGACTATAATTTGATATATTTTCTTTGTTTCTTTTAGATTCATGGCAGGAAGAGGAGTACCGACTAGTCAGGGTCTAGCAGCCAAACTCCAGCTGCTAAGAAAACGAAGAATGTTGCTGTGGCGCCTACTGAGGTTGTGGTCGAGAGATCGACTCCCAAAGTGAAGGTTGCTACTGTGGCCTCTTCTGGTGCTCTGGTCATTGTTAACAAGACCATTGCTACAACGACCAGTACATCACCAGTTGATGCTGTACAATCAAGTAGCAAGGTTGCGGAAGAGACAACCTATAGCCTTCCTGCAATCCAGTCAAAACAGATTCACAACCGGCCCCAAGCACAAGAGAAGCTGGCAAAGATTGCCAAGCCTACTACTGAAACAAAGAGTTATGATTTCTCAATAATCATATAATCATCTTCCATTATTCCCATTTGTTCAGGGGGAGGGAGATCATATTAAGGAGGAAAAAGAAACACCCCTCATCTTGGTGAGAAAACCTAGGACTACTAGTCCTAGTGTAAATATTTTTGAGGTCGGTAGTAGCAAATTAATTGCTGCTGACGTCCTGTCTTCATTTGAGACCGATATTGGTCTTTGCTTCAAGTAAGGTTTTTTTTTAAAAAAATTAAACTTGTTTTCTTTTTTATTTTTGCAATGTTTACTTAGATAAATGATTTTATCTTTATTTAGTTCCCCGGCCACCTCTCTTGCTCCAATCACTAAAATTGAAGAATCCAGAGAGGAGCCACTGTCTACTCCTCTTGTAACTGGGTTAACACAGACTAGTTTAGAGGAGGTGACAGTGCTTGAGGTGGTTGTTGAGGAAGTGGTTGGAGATGCTCCGACCTCCTCAAGACAGATTCCCACAAAAGCAATCGAAAAGGCTTCGACTCCTATGGAAGTGGTGGTCGAGAAGATCCCACCAGTTCAAGAAGAGACCAGGCAAATAAAGTGGTCGTAGGCAATGCTCCAACCACTGAAGTTTCTCCTGTTGAGGATATTTCTGACCAGGGCGCTGGTCAGGATTTAGTCCTCCAGTTTACTAAACAAGTAAGTAGTCTTTACTTTTTCAAATATATTATGATTGAGCATTTGTCTTCTTCTTGTTTAAGATTTTTTATCTTGGTATTTGAATAGAAACTATTCTTTCTCCCGCCTCAATTCTTTCATTGGTGCCATGATGGTATGGATGCCACCCTCTGAACCAAAAGGTGCTCCAACTAGTTCGAAGGTCAACCAGCCTACTGTAACAAAGGGTTCTGGATATAATGAATTGGAGAAACAAATCAGAGACTTGTATGACAAGGTAATAATACCTTTTCATAGGTCTTTTGATTTCTTGATTAATAGTAGATGAATGACTTCTTACTATTGTACTTGTAGAAAACAACCAAATGCTTGGTCTTTTCAAGACCTTTACTAAGGATGCAACTAGCAAATATATATATATATATATATATATATATATATATATATATATATATATATATATATATATATGATTTCTTGATTAATAGTAGATGAATGACTTCTTACTATTGTACTTGTAGGAAACAACCAAATGCTTGGTCTTTTCAAGACCTTTACTAAGGATGCAACTAGCAAATATATATATATATATATATATATATATATATATATATATATATATATATATATATATATATATATATATATATATATATATATATGTATGTATATATATATATATATATATATATATATATATATATATATATATATATATATATATATATATATATATATATATATATATATATACATATGTATATGCTATTTCAGTCTTCTTAAGAAAGAGAAGCATTTTGCTTGTCAGCTCATCCAAGACTATGAGAACAAGTAAGTTTCTATCCATAGCATAGCCAAAGAATTCAAATTTTAGCTTGTTCTCAAAGAAAGGAGCCTTAAAGAAAAAGAAGAGATTATCAAGGAAGCTGTTGCTGAGAAAAAGCATCTTGGTGATCTTAATTTGAAGCTTTTGGATGATCTGAAGGAGTGCCAACTAGTCCGCGACAAGCTCAAGCAAGACCATAAAGCACTTCTTCAAAAGTACTAAGAAGACAAGCTCAAGCAAGACCATAACTTTCTCAAGCTTATCAAAAATTTTTTGCCTCTCTTAACAATTAGATTTGTAGCAAAAATTAAAAGATCAAAGAACAATAACTTGGAAAACCAAAGTAGAGATGAAGTCTGTAGATAAAATGTGACATGATCTAGTTGTGGAAAAAAGAGAGCTTCTTGAAGAAAAAGCTCTTATCCAAGAGATTGAAAGCAGGAAAGTGCTTAATTCTACAACTTTATGTTTTCTTTTGACTCAAGTACAAGCTATTGCTGTGAAGATAAAATATGCAAAAATGGAACTCATAAAGGAGAAACCATCGGTTGAAGAACTAGTCAATATCATCAAAGCTCAAGTGAAGCTCATCATCGACCACCTTCCCAAGATGGTGCAATCCATGAAAAGCTCCCTCCAGTCCGTCATTGCAGTTAATGTCGGAACGCTTTTCGTCAAGCTGAAGCATTACTACAAGGATGCAGTGGAGTTGGAGGAATTGATCCCTGAACTGACTTTGAATTCTACACAAGAAATCCAAAAGAAGAGAGAAGAAGTAGCTTCTCTTGTACTTGAGTACATGAAGAATGTAAAGTTTTAGTTTAAAGACAATTGAACGACTTTAACTTTAAATGCTATTCCGTGAATGAAAACATTTTTGACTTGTAATTCAATGAGTTTGTTTTTTGTTGTTTTTGGTATATTCTAGCCCTCGACTATGATGTGTTCAACCAGTGACAAGGTGAACGTATCACAGAGACTTAGCACTTGATAAGAGAGACTGATGACCAATGTAGCTTTCACATTATACGTAGTACTAACTAGCAGCAAGTCTCAGACAAAGTAAGTTTAGTGAGTTTCCTAGCAGTGAGAACTGGCTTATAGGAAAAGTCTCTACTAAAAGTTATTTGAAGACCAGACCAGTGACCTTGTACATGTTAGGATACTGGCCGGTAGTCATGGAGACCAGCCATATTCACATAACACAAAGCAATGTAGAATACAACATATAAAGTAGAATATAACTTGTTCGAATTAGACTGATTCTGTATTAGTCATAGAACCAAGTCACCAATGTTAAGTGTACATGGTTGAGCTCTTCTATTGTAGCACCGATGTAAGACTTGTAGATAGGCTGCCGACTTGATAAGTACTCGATCGCATTTTTTTCGAGAATGTTGACATCATCTTTCACATTGCTCGCCTTGATTGAAGGTATCGTGGAGAATGACACGTGTAGAACCCAAGTGAATTTCATTGGGTAAAATCGCTTCTGCTCCGTAGACCAGTTGAAATGGTGTTTCACTTGTAGCTCTACTGGTCATAGTAAGTAGGGCCCTAAGAACATAATAGAGGTCGTCTACCCAAGCCCCTGTGCATATTTTTAGTCTACCAAAGACTCTTTTCTTCATGCCTTGTGTGATTTGACCATTTGCATGCTCAACAACTCCACTGTTATGTGGATGAGCAACAAAAGCGAAACAAATCTTTGTGCCTATTTCATCACAATGATGTTGAAATAAACCACTAACAAATTGTGATCCATTATCAGTAATTAAATGAGTGGGTACACCAAAATGGGTCACTATATTTTTCATAAAGAATTTTCTTGTTGCAGATGCAATAATCATAGTGACTGGTTCACCTTCAATCCACTTAGTGAATGTATCAATGGCTACAAATAAGAATTTGTACTCATTAGTTGCCCTAGGTAAAGGTCCAACTATGTCAATACCCATGTCAGAAATAGCCAGGACAACATAATTTTTTGCAATTGATTTGCAGGTTGATATACTTGTCGAGCATGAAATTGACATTGCTCACAAGTCTTTACAAGATGCATTGCATCTTGTAGGGCAGTGGGCCAATAAAAACCTTGTCGAAAAGCTTTGCCGACTAACGTTCTATATGAAGCATGTGCTCCACATAAGCTCTCATGTATTTCATGAAGTAATGTTTTACCATTCTCCTGAGAAAGACATCGTATTAGAACACTATGTGCTCCTTTTTTCGTATAGGTCTTTGTCGACTAGTTTGTACAATCTTGTCTTTTGAATTAATTTGTCTTTATCACGTGCATCCTCGGGCATTGTCCTATGCGCTAGATAGGTTTTTAATGGTAAGGTCCAATCTGTGTCATGCTCGAGAACAGTGACCTCTGAGGTGGTTGGTGGTAGTTCTGTAGATATGCTCACAGAGGATTTAGACAAACATTCAAGAAAAACACCTATTGGAACCGGTGCTCGTGAGGATTCTAATTTTGATAACCGGTCTGCTAAAGTTTTATCTTTTCGTGGTATATATTGGACTTCGAAATTGCTGAAGTGTTTTTCCAATTTCCTCGGTTCATCCAGGTAGTGAGCCATTGTCTCATCGGAATATTGAAATTCCTTGCTAACCTAGTTTACGACTAACAACGAATCGCCCACTGCTTTTAGTCGACGGACACCGAGGGATTTGGCTGATCAGAGCCCAGCTAGAAGACTACCATACTCTGTCATATTATTTGTAGTAGGGAAATGCAATTGAATTATGTACTGTAACTGGTCGTCTTGTGGCGTGACTAGTACTATACCAGCCCCCAAGCCTCTAAATTCTCAAAAACCATCAAAGTATAATGTTTAGTGGTCGTCTTGGCTAGACTAAATCTGGTCCTATTGGTCAAAATTAGTCCACTCAGCGATAAAATCTGCTAAAGCCTGAGACTTAGCCAAGATGACATTTACTTGAAAATTCTCTGTTAGGAGGCAGTCATGCTGATTTAAATCACGTACATGGAGTTGTAGCTCATGGAGCTGCTCCATCACCGACAGTCCCTCTACCATCTTAAAGTTCAAGTAGGTAGCAATAATAAAAGACTCATTCCCGTTATCCCCTTCAGAATATTTCTCATCAAGTTCGTCCCAGAGTTCTTTAGCATTATTGAAGTTAACATATACGTCGAACAGCTGGTTGGATAAGTTGGCTAACAAACGAGCTAAGACCGCATTGTTCGCATCCTCCCACCACGTCATATCAGTGGTTTCCAATGGGAACATTGGAGGATTTGAAATGACTCAGAAAAAATCTGAGGTCAGTCAGCTATAACTTAGTTTTAGCCTGCTAACGTTTAAAGTTGGCACCGTCAAACACTTTCGGTTTAACAACATCAGATGAGGAAGCCATTTCTTGAAATATTGGTTTTCTGAATTGTTGTAAACATGGCAGTTTTAGCAGAAATTCAGAATTAATTCCAGCATAAATAACAATAATTAAAGTATAATTCGGAGCATATAATTGACAAAAATAACATATAAATATGTAATTTCTATATATCAATTAAACATGATACTATGCTTGAAAGATAGGACAAGAAAACATACAAAATAAGCATATTGTTCAGATTTATAATATTTTATGTTTGCTCTCAGATGTAGAGTTGCACAAGATGAAATCTTGGCCTTCTCACTACTTTTGTCAAGATTTTTCACTAATTAAATATGATAACAATGGATTAGACCATGAGCTCAGAATTAATGCTCTACTGTTTAAGTCAAGAATTATCTCAAACAACAATTTTACTTTCAGTCAACAGAGGATTATATGATCAACAGTGCACAAGGAATCACTCTATGAATATATAAACCATTCAGCAAATTGAGAATTGATCATGTAACAGATTAAAGAGATCACTTATTTCAACAGAGTAAGCCAATCGGCTAACAGAGGAACACCAGGATCCCTGAATCAAAAGAACAATTCTAACTCAATCACATCCAAAAACAGGAAGTACCAGAGACAAGCTATTAGAAACAATTTGACAATAGCAAGCAATCCTAGCAGCTCAAGTCTGATTTTGTTACCAATTTCATTTCATAACATGGCAAAGATCATCACTAAGCAGTTAGCCGAACCCACAGCTTTAACACACAATATCTCCGAGTACTAGAATTAATCCAAATTCATATTTAGGCTAGCACAACACATATATGCAAAGTAAAGCAATTATGAAAACAGAAATAACTCACGAAGCGGATGGCAATCGAAGCCACCGAAAAGAACCGGGCAAGGCACGTCAAATGACACTATCTCAGAACACCAATCACTTCATTGTGCCGAACAAAATAGATGAGGTTGACGGAGATACAATGCTGATCTTCGCAATTCGGGACACCGAAGAAGGAAGCCAAGGTACAGGAGTATGCTGCACAAGACCAACAAGAATGCACTGGCCGAGTGCACCTCACCACCAAGCACCAGAACCGAATTGGCGGCCTTTTCCCCCTCAAGGTCAAGCCAAAGCCGACCACAAGAACTCCAATTGCACAACACCGAGGCTCCCTTCCCGTACCCACACAGAGAGTATGGCGCAAGAAGAAAGATGACCGGATACGCAAACAGGAAGATCAAGAGTTCTCCACCGACGACGTAAAGGCAACCACAACGGTGCAAGAACTCCAAATCCCCTCAAAACCAAAGCCCAAAATTGGAGTAGAAAAAGCAATCAAACAAAGGGGAAACACACTGTTATTTCTTCTCCTCTTTCCTAAAAAAGAGAGTAGTCAACCCAAAATAAAGAGGGGAAGAGCTGAGAGGAGACGGCACGGCTGCGGCGAATGGCCTGCGCCCGAAGCACTCGGACCGCCCGCGCCTCTAGCGCCGCCCCGAGTCTTCTGCCCGCACGAGCGAAGGAACCGCTTGGCAGAGCTCCATGAACCGGCCGCATGAGATGATAGGGTTAGTGACAAAGTCTCCAACCTTATATCACTACTACAGAAAGGGTCATCACAGACAGTTCTAAATCGTCATCACAAACGATTTCTGAACCATCTGACTTAATGTGTCTGTGATAACAGGCAGTTATCACAGATGGTTTTTGAGCTATCTGTGATAAGAACAACATAGACGATTTTATGGTATAACTGTCTATGAAGACCAACTATCACATACGGTTATCTGTACCACCCATCTGTGATTATATAAATAACATAGATGGTTAGGAAAAATAACCATTTGTGATATCATAATTATCACAGATGGTTTGTAGTAGTAGTAGCCGTCTGTGATATCTGACATATCACAGACGGTTTTTGGTAGTAGCCGCCTGTGATATATGAATATTATAGACGGTTTTTGGTGGTATCCGTCTGTGATTGGATACATATCACAAATGGTTGTTAGTAGTAGCCGTCTATGATTGTATATATATTACAAACGGTTTTTTGCTGTATCACATACGGTTTGTTGGTGGTAGCCGTCTATGATATTTTGCATTCAGACTATTTTTTTGTGGTAACCGTCTATGATAGTATGCATTTACAGACAGTTTTTAGGGTTTTCGGCTAGCCTCAGGTAATGGTAGCCATTCCCTCTGAAAACAAGCAAGCAAAAAATAGATATATCATAATTGATTTGATATAGAACAACTCAAAGTGATTTAAAAACTCAATATCAATTGCAAAGTGATTTGAATTACTACTCAAAGTGAATTACAATAAATCGGTGTCGCCTGGGTGAAACTCTCCATTCTGGTTAATGATCGCCCCCCATGATGAAGATGGCAAGCTGTCCTCGAATGTCCGCGATTATGTCCCGATGGTAGGCACTTTCTTCCATTGTCATGCCCCAAGCTAGCAACATAGAATGTAGTAAGCACATATATTTAAATTCATAATTATATAGGATTGACTGACAAACCTCTGGATCCTTCGTCTTAGCACTCATGATTTCCGAAGATATGACGACAAGCGTAGAATGCACATCGTTGCCTTGTAGTTGTTCTTTGGTAGCATCGCAAAAATAGAAGTGTGATATAGGATATATGTATAGTCGGTTCGAGAGGCCGACATCTGAAGTGTGATATAGGATTATTGTCTTTAGAAGGGTACCGTAAATTTAGTCCTGTATCGCAGTGTATCACTCTGTTCCTTGTGTGTCCCTCCCTCGGCAACATAGGCCCTAAACGACTTACGTGATTCCAAAAAGTTATCTTTGGACAATTCAAACGAAGGAAGACTACAATAGAGTTACGTATGGACGAAATGAGCATACTTGTCGAGTAATTTTTGCACAATGGTGAAATCGTGTGTTTTCTCGACTAGGGAATCAAGGTATATTACCTTGTTCCACTTTGGTACAATGACTAAAAGGATCCAGTAGTACCTATGAGTATGTCACTATAGTCATTAAACCTAAGTTTGTGTTGCGTATAAAGAACAAATGAAATTTTTATAGCAAGTAGTGAAGCATTTACCCCTGGTTGTAGGGCACTAGTATGTAGTCTTTGTCGAGGTGAATAAGCAATGCCCTCGTTATGTACTTCTTGATGTAGGATGCGTTTTCGATGATGCTTTGCTCAGAGATCAATTGTGGGTCGAGGAAACCCACCGGTTGTCGTGATCACCGGGTGTAACATCCCAAATCTGGGTGTGTGTTTCAAATGTAAGAAAATGAGAAGAAATTAAAACTTTTCTTGCATCTTGATGTTTTTGAACTTTTCTGTAATTCTTGTAAAGGAATTGTGGGAAATCAAAAACCTAAATATCCAATTGACTAAAGTCATGACCTCCTTGTTGAGTATCTTGGGTTCAACCCCTAAAAATATTTTTCCTTGGTTCTAGGGATGTTGTGTGACTCCTCCGAAAAATTTCATAATTCTTAGAAATTATTTAATAATTTTTAAGAGGCAGTCAAACCAGTTTGACTCTTGGTCAAACCCTAGGACAAGCCTTGAGAAATTTCTGGAGAATAATTCTTTGTATAAAAACCTCTGGAAAATTTATACAAGGTTTATCCTGGAGTGAGGAACCTCCAGTCCAAGTTTCAGAATTTTTGGAGTTGGTTTGCTATCTCTAAAAATCCCTCAAAGTTTTCAGCTTTTCCAAACCCTAGTCAAACTTCTGTTGGACTCAAGTCAGACTCGAGCCCAACCTTGGTTCTTGGTTGAACCCAACCAACTAACTGCACCTCGGGCTCACTCAAAGTGGCTCGTGCTTGTGGACTGTTGGATCTCGTTTCAACAATCTGGATCTAGTGGGCCGTTCGGACCACCCAATCGCACTCGCAATCGTGGCCATCCATCTTTGATTGGACCACTAGGATTGCTTGGGAGTGTTGGAACCCACCGAACATGAGATTCAATCGTGGCCATTCCTTTCAGATCTAACCATCAATTGGTTTAGGTCCGTGCCTTTTGGTTGGACTCAACCCTTTTCGTCCTGTTGAACCCGAGCCACCTTTGACCTTGTCTCTCTGACCAGTGGGCCCTCTCCAGTCCTGGTCATCGTCTCCTTCTTCGGTCGCAACCGTGTGTGCGCGCCAGTGCGCCATGGTGTGGGAGTGCAGAGCCTTGTCACCTCCCGTTCGTCCTCGTCAACGGCTCTTTGCCGCAGAGCATTAAATGCGCCAGAGCCTTGCCCTCAAAGTCCTCCTTCCACTGCTCCCATCGCTCAAGCGTCTCCATGGCAGGCTTGACCACCCGTGGAGCGTTACCGTTGCTCTTCTTTGCTCCTTCGGCTATAGAAGGCCCCCGAGCTCCTCCTTAGCTTCCTTTAAGCACTCCTTGCAAACCCTAGCTCCCTCTTTGTGTATTTGTGCTCAAATCACCGAGGGCCCTAAATCCGCCATTGTCAGCCGCTCAAGCTCCTTGTCACCGACGGTGCTCCAGTGGTCCCCTTGCTCTTCTTTTTTGCGTCACCTGGTCCCTCTCATCATCTCAATCATATCCCCTAATCCAATTTAAGTTTCCCTTCGCAGGAATTAACTAATTTTGGATTTGCCCTCTTTCGGCCGAGTTCATCCCCTTTCTTCCTCAGCTCCGGTAAGGTGCCTCCCTCTTCAATTCTTTGCTCATGGACCATCCTTGAGCTATTTTGGAGCTAACCCTACCACCCGGTCGTGTTCTTTTGCTCAGGCCGGCTTCTCCACTTCATCTTCTTCAGTGCCGGCAAGCTCCTTCGTCGCCGGAGCTCCTCCGGCCACCCCTGAGCTTCTTCAGCACTAAGGTACCTCCTCGTAGTCCCTAGAAGCTTGGCACTGCTTCTCTGAACCGATGCGGAGCTCCTTTTTGCCTTTTGTCTTTCGGCCGTGTTTATCACCGCCGCCTCTCTCTGGCTCACCGGCGTTCTAGGCTGCCACCGCCATAGTGAGTGGTACCAGTAGGTGCGCAAAGCTATTGTGCACGTAGTGGTGCCCTTGGTTTGTGCCGGCGAGGTCCTCATCGTCGGCGGTGAGCCAATCTCTGCGCTCGGGATTTTTGTCAGACGAGCAATGCACTATGCGTTGTCAATTAGGACAAAGATTCTTTCCATTAAATGCTAATCATCGGTTAATCAGTGTTAATCATGGGTTAGTAATTAATGCTGTACTAAATTGGGCCTTGAGTGCCACTGACAGTGGGGCCCGCGTCTTTAAACCCTCTCGGGCGCGTGCGCAACGCTGTGATCATCGTGGACCATCAATTTCGAGATCAACGGCCCAGATTCGTTGGAACGTTCGAACCATCGAACCTCAGCCGTTCATTTCTTGATCTACGGCTTAGATCGTGTGGGACGTTCGGACCACTAAACCTTCACCGTCCGATCTAGATCCAACGATCTAGATCACTGTGAACATTCGGACCACCGAACCTTAGCCGTTCATTTCTTGATCTACGGTCGAGATCTGTGGGACTTTCGGACCCCGGACCTCCCCGTAGCTTTGGCCGTCCATTTCTAGATCTGTGGCTCAGATTCGTTGGAACGTTCGGACCATCCGAACGCCACCTTCGCTCTGAGTCGTCCATCTTTAGATCAACGGCCCACGTTCGCGTGAACGTTCGGACCGTCTGACGTCTCTTCGCGTGTGGACCGTTGGATCTAAGCCAACGGTTGGCTCTGTTAGGCCTCCGTGCGCGCGCTGTGCTCCGTTCGCGTGGGCCGTTGGATTCAATCTCAACGGCCCATGTTTTCCGCTTTGAGTAAGTTTGTTTAAAATCCCGGTAAGCTTTATTTGTAAACTAAAAATTGTATTAAACTTCAAAATTGCTTAGCTAATTCGATTTAAATCCTTTTCAGTTTTTCAAATTTTGTTAGTTTTGGTTTTAACTAAGATTTAATCTAAAAATGGTTAGAGGCTTGGTTCTGTCCCAGAAAAATTTGTTAGTAGATTTAATTTAGGTTTAGCTTTATTTGTTGCATTAAAAATTCATTTAACTTGAAAAATGCATAAGTATTTCTCTGTAGCTCCTTTTTGAGTGAAACCAAGTTTGTTGGTTTTCTTTGTTAGTGTGCTTAATTGTAGAATAGGTTTTAGGCATGCTACTATTTTGTGGGTGCATTTATTTTGTGCTCCTTTTTATGTCTTTGAAAAATCATAGAAAATGCATCCTAGCTCCAAATGAGGTGAATCCAATTGTGTTGTTCATCTCATGTGGTGCTGTGTTTACCATAAAAATTTTAGGTGCACCACCTCTCTAGAAATTTGTGACAAAAATTTAATTTCGGATGAACAGTACCCGAAATGAATTTTTTAGCAATTTTCCAACCGGCTGAAATTGTTTCGGCCATAACTTTAGCATTGAGCATCCAAATCAATTTTTTCTTATTGCTAAATTCCTTAAAAATCATGCTCTACCTGCTGTAAATATTTCGTGGCTTTTGGTTAAAGTTGGTTTTTGAGCCTTTTTGGTGTTATTCGTTCTTATCGGTTCTTTTAGTTCTTTCATTAGGGCCGACGAGTTCGTTGATTACGAGAGTGATCCTCTGCAGCATATTAAGCATCTCCAGCAAGGCAAGCAGTTTGATCATATCAATCCCATTACTTTTAAAGTCTAATACTTTGTTTACAAATTGTATGTATGCATGCTTTTGTGTCAAAGTTAATTTTCCGATTAGAGGTAGCTATTCCTCTTGCATGGTTGCCCTTAAATTGGTATCCTGCCACTAACCATAAGTTATTAATCTCGGGTGAATTAGAGCCCGTGATTGAATTATGCTCTTTTATTGTCTTTATGGTGTCATGCTTAGAAATGCTTAGTTCTGGGTAGAATTGGGCGGTCATCGACTTAGTCGATGATCTTGATCACACAAATCTTATTATTATTCCATTATGTCCAGCACTTTGTGCTTTGTTAATTTGTAAAGTCAAAACTGAAAACAAATTGTTATAGACTTGGGCACAATGGATGATGGTGTGATCTGTTGGGTGTGATTGGAATGGTGCCTAAGTCCACAAGGACCGAGTTACTTGTGTCATTAAGCCAAGCGATTATTGCGTGCTAACCACACGAGGGGGATATGGGACCTCTCTTGACTAAGTACTTTGGGGGGTGTTAATTAATGAGTCACGTGGTGGCTTGTGTATTTGACTATATACAACATGGGACAGGAGGGGAGCAACCGCAACAGCTTGAGCTGGGCCGATGTATCCTACTCTTCATATGGGTCCTTGGTGAGAGCCAGGGAGGTATTTCACTAAGGGTTAACCCCCATATGTACAGCTCTTAATTAGCACAATCCATTGGAAATGTCTCGTAGGACTTAGCCGTGCCGACATACCAAAGGTAGTGTGCTTAATCATGTGGCAAAAAGGCGGTCTGATGTGTGGGTACATTGGTACGCCCCTGCAGGGTTCAAACTATTCGAATAGCCTCGTCCTAGGTTATGGACATGCTTGGTAAGGTCGTGCAAGAACTAGACTATAACCTTTTAATTAAAACTTGTTGTGGGTGGTATAAATGGGTAATTCATGCTATTGTTGTGGTGGCTATTGGGTTAGTCACTTTTAGGTTGTTGTTGTCATTTATCTATTGTTACTCGCTGTTATTTGAACATTAAAAACAGATTGCAAAAAATGCTTTAAATGTACTACATTATTGCAAAGGAAAGCTTGCTTTATGCTGAAAATGAACCTAGAGCCTTCTCCTTTGATTAAGCTTGCATGTAGCATATGTATAGGCTGTTACACTACATGTAAGTCTTGCGAGTACATTTTTGTACTCATTTGCTTTGCTTAATTAATTGTTGCAGAGGAGGTTGATCCCCAAGGGATCGACTATCGTGAGACGGACTTCGACTTTGACGACTAGCTGGCGGCCCAGTCGGTTGCCTTGTGGGCTTAAAGGCAAACCATATGGATTTTGTTTATCGCCATCTTATGGCTTTTGCTTCCGCTGTTTTTTTAGCTCTTTAGCTTGTGATTTGGCCGGTCGGCCCCCTTTTGTAAGAACTTTATTATGTATGTCTTTTGTTTAATTAAGTTCTTGCTTCGGTTCTGTGCTTGTATGGAATTGATGCATGATTTTGTAAAAGGGTGTGTGTACCGCACTTCTGGAAGGTACACATTGTCCCGAGGCACGAGATATTTTGTTTGTGATGCTAGGGTCAATTGGTAAACTAAGCATTACAAGCTAAATACCCCGGGGGTCTCACACCGGGCTTCTTGCATCATGTGTCTATACATAAGCAATGGGTTGTGACATTTATTGGTATTGCGTGAATGTAGAAATTGATTGTACACACTTACAGTGTCCAGCATCATAGAAGTGAGGCGTCGAGGGTGTCGAGGTTGAATAGATCAAATAAGTCTTCGAAACTCGCGATGAAGTAGCCCGCCTTGTGGAGGAAATGGTTCTCCATATAGATGACGGTAAATCTAGTAGGCCGGTCTTCCCTCGCCTCGTCGGTTTGCCGCATGTACCAGGCATGCAAAGTCTGGCAAGCCAAACCAACATGGCATAATATTGTGTCGGAGACCAACGACATTCCGAGGGAGTATGTGCCGGGCTTGTGAGGCACCTTAATCTTCTTCGATTAGGCTTTAGCACCTCGCGTGCTATTTGCCTTCCTAGAAGACGACTCGACACGCTTTTCTTGTTTTTCTTGGACGCCGTCTCCATGGAAGCCGATACGGAGGCCTTCTGAAGCGGGGGTTGAGGTGGAGTCATCGAGGGTGTCTTCCTGGAAGACGGCTCGACACGCTTTTCTTGTTTCTTGGGCGCCGTCTCCACAGAAAACGATACGGATGCCTTCTAAAGCGGGGGTTGAGGTGGAGTCATTGAGGGTACTGTTGGAGAGGCATGGTCATCATGTGGAGATCGCGGCACTGTTGGGTCAAGGGCGATGTCCCTCTTGGGCCACTAGACATAAGTGTGCAAGGCATCCCCTAGTATTATGATCTCTTTGTTCAGGGGCTTCTCCAGTGCGACGGCCATCAAATTATCTTGTACCATGTCCACCTGAACCTTGGTGTAACCTGCGCCACTGTACGTGCAAGTGCACCACTATCCCTTCCTCGCATGGATACACCACTCCCCGCCTAGCCTCAACAGAAATGGACCCTACTAGCCTCACTTAGAGCCTGCAGGGCGTGGGCACCTACAAAACGATACACAATTAGCTAAGGCGTCCTATAGGT
The DNA here is from genome assembly GCA_036346405.1 of Phyllostachys edulis. Classification (NCBI taxonomy): domain Eukaryota; kingdom Viridiplantae; phylum Streptophyta; class Magnoliopsida; order Poales; family Poaceae; genus Phyllostachys; species Phyllostachys edulis. The sequence goes on along the minus strand of CM070568.1, from coordinate 24,573,508 downwards.
ATATCTTTTGAGCATTCCAGAGATGTACATTACCTGGATGAGGTCGATAGGTAATTGGACGTCGCCAAGTTCAGAAAGTGTGCGTCCGCTACTCCGACGTTGAGGGGGACTGGCTCCCAAAATCACAGGGGCAGCTTGCGACTGGCTGATGAATTGATTCATTTGTTCCTGCAATGATGTTATCTGTCCTTGGAATTGTGCACTAATCTGTGCACTGATCTCCTCTTTCAACTGTTCCTCGCGTTCAGCCTTGGATCTCTTTCGACTCCTATACGCCTCGGAGTCTTGTGGGAATCCATCCCTCCAAGTTACGTAAACCCCAAGGCCTCGCGTGCGACCTGGGTACTCCTTGTTTCCCAGGACTGTGGATAGTATATCATTCTCCCATACTGCTTGGAAGGAGCCTTGGGAAGATTGGGCACTCAATGTTTGCTACAAGAGGCCACCATGTTATTTTAGACCCTACGAAGTTATGGACTTATTAACAACTAGGTAGTTCGACATATCTTACCAAGCGTTGGGACACTGGCTCATCTTCCAAGTTTTTGAAAGTGATGGCGCTCGACGACGTGATTGTGGCCCTCGCTCTTAACCATGCATTGGCGTGCTCGTTTGTGATCTTGGAAAATGGCGGGGAGGCCTACGACTGGATTGCCATATTGTCCTCACTCATCCATACCGGGTGTTTGCCCACGTATCCAGTGGTGCCGAGTTTGTGGGGGTGAATGTTTTTTGCCTGGATAGCCTTGTGCGCTGCACTTTGCTGTTGAAATTCGCCCGTCATCTTCATCCGCACAAAGGCATCCTATGTATCCGACGACACGAAACTATACTTCATGCAGGGCGTCCGATCTTTGTTCACGTACTCCATGACAAGCTTGATCTTGAAGGTCTTCCAAGCGTATCCCATCAAGGGGAACGCCTATCATCGCACGAGATCAGAGAATTCTGTTGGGATATCGAACGACGTAGTAATTTCAGTCCACAACTGCACTTTCTCTACGGCTGTCAGATCCTTCCATTTCCGTGTGGTGATGGAGACTAGTTCCCTTCCAAGTATACCATAGGTGGTCTGGAATGCTGCCGCTGCTTTCTCGGGTAGCAGAGGGACCCCAGAGGTACTGACGGCCGTGATGGTCATTCGGCCCATAGGCATTTTCAATATTCCTTTGGCATATCGCTTAGGTACCACTTTGTTCGGAGATCCAGATGCATTCGGCGACGTCGATGACGGCGGCGAAGACGGTGCGGATGCCATCTCGCAAGTAACAAATCAGTACTACATCGATAAATGATATTACAGCAAGATCAACAAATCAGTACTGCATCAATCAGGATAAAATGCTCAAAAGATAGAACTTCACAACAAAATAAATAATCAATTGAGAGTTCACTGTCAATATTTTAATTGAACCAACTACACAATATTTCAATTGATAGGAATATAAACAATGGCAGAACAATAATCACAGTGAACAGAAGCTACCAATAGAATGGAGCAAAATGACCAGACAGCATCAACATAATGAAACAGAGGGATCTGATGAGCATGACTAACATGACACAATATTAGAGAATCCAAAGCGATGAGCTCGTACCTCCCACAAAATTTCTAAGCAATATCTCCTAGTGCTAGAGTCAATCAAATCAGCACAATTTAAAACTTCTACTAGCACAATCCAAAGCGGTGAGCTCGTACCTTAACGGGAGGCGTGGATGAAGAGGGAGTTGAGATTGGGGGTCATAGAGGGAGGACGCCGGCGCGGGGAGAGAGGAGGCTCAGGGATGACGGCGGCGTAGGGGAGGTCGACGACGCGGAGAGAGGAGGCTCGGGGATGACGACGGCGTAGGGGAGGTCGACGGCGCGGAGAGAGGAGGCTAGGGGATGATGGCGTAGGGGAGGACGACTGCGTGGAGAGGGGAGGCTCGGGAGGAACATGGGAAGTAAAGGTGCTGGGGAGGCGGATCAGAGAGTGAGCTCTAAGGACTGAGGAGTAAGGATGCAAACCCTAGCGGGACCCTACTTAAAAAAAGAATATTGCAGACGGTTCTATTAAATAACCATCTGTGATATGTAATATCACAGACGGTTCTCTTAAAGAACCGTCTGTGATAAGTCAATATCACAGATGGTTATATTCTAGGACCATTTGTGATAATCGAGCATATCACAGACGGTTCTATTGGAGGACCGTCTGTAATAATCGAGAATATTAGAGACGGTTCTATTTTACTAACCGTGTGTGATAAGTATTATAGACAGTTTTATTATGGAACTGTCCGTGATGTTGGGGGAAATTTTTGGACGTGTGCGCGACGTGGGAGGTGAAATATTTTGGCATGTCATTATCACAGACGGTTTATCCCACTAAACCGCCTGTGATAGTTCCTTCTGTTATTTAAAAAATATTCTATTTTTCGGCTAGCCTCAGAAAATGCTAGCCATGCCATCTGAAAACAAGAAAGCAGCTGATACAATCACAGATGGAATGATTTCTTAATTAGTGAATCAATTACAATGGAATAATTCCTTAATTACATGCCGAGTTTGTTAATTACAATGGAACAATTTTCCAAATAGGTGTCACCGTGTGGGATCATTCCACTTGCTATTTCGTTTTAAAATATAGCCCTTCACAATGATCGACGCGCATATAGCTAGCTTCCTCACTGGGTTCTTCCTCAAGCCTAATGCCGTCTCCGAAAGGAGGCAACTCGTCAAATTGATTGTACTCTTCCTCATCCACGACATTCTCAATTCCGACAATCCTTCTTTTTCCATGAAGAACTACGTGGTTGCCAAGTCCTTTACATAAAAACTTGAACAACTTTCTTAGTGAGTATGAATGATTCGTCCTTGTATCCGACACATTCGAGGTCCACAGTAGTGACGCCGTACTTGTCGACCTTTACACCCTGTGGAATTTTGACCTAATGGCACCGAAGCAGGAGGACCTTGAAAAGTACGTAGTCGAGCTCCCAAATCTCCTCTACGAACCCATAGTAGGAGCTCAACCCAGTGGTATTGAATTGCTTGTGAAACGCATCTATGCGGACACCGTTATTCTGAATTGTGCTGTTCCTATCCTGAGCTCTCGTATAAAATGTGTACCCATTTATGTCGTATCCTTGCTATGTCACAATTGTAAATTTTGGCCCTTTTGCTAACCATGGCAGCGTGTCATCATCACTTCATGACGGCCTCCTAGTGAATCGCACCTTTAACCATGCGTTGAACCGACAGTTGTGCTCTCTTGTGATCCAAACCTCCGACCAGCCTGGATTCTGTTGGTGTACCATGTCTTTGTGCTCGTCGATGTATAGAGAAACTTGGGTCATGTGTTGCAAGACCGTTAAATAGGCTTGAGCATACGCGTCGAAATCGGGAGTGATTGCCTTCCTTCCGATGGTCCTGATACCCTCCAATCTCCCCTCATGACGAGATAGAGGCACACCTATTGGTTCCACCTGAGCCATGTTGTCGATGCAGAACTCAATGACCTCTTCGGTTGCATAACCTTCGATAATGCTGCCCTACGGCCGAGATCGATTCCGTACATAGGACTTGAGAATTCCTATGTACCTCTCGAATGAGTACATATGACGTAGGAACACAGGGCCGCATATCTTTATCTCTTTCACAAGGTGAACAGTGAGATGGCCATGATATCAAAAAAATTATAGAGGGAAATACATATCAAGATGACATAGAGTCGTCACCACCTCGACTGCGGTAGCGTCTAGTCCTTCTGATTGATGACCTTCGAGGAATTGAGTTAAATAAATAACACTGACCTCATGATTGCCACTCGGACCTTGTTCGACAAAATACTTCTAATTACAGCAGAAACATTTGTGTCATCGACATGACAATCATGAGACTTCATACCAATTAATTTCAAATCTTCCATAGAAACAAGTTTCTTCATCTTTGGCGAATAACGGGCGGAACTTTCACACCATGTAAGCTCAGCACAGTTCCTTTCTCTCGCCTTGGGCGAGTGTAGCAAGCCGGGAAGGTACGTTTGTCCTTTATCGATCTCTTTCAGTGCTAACTCGGTCCTTATGTTCATATCAACCAAGTCACGCCGTGCGTTGACACCATCCTTTGTTTTATCACGAATGTTCAGTAAGAGACCAATCAAGCTATCACATACATTCTTCTCCACGTGCATGATGTTGATGCAGTGGTGAACTTGTAAGTGCTTCCAATAAGGTAAGTCCCAAAAAATTGATCGTTTCTTCCAGATGTTCTTCTGACGGGTCCTCAATTTACGTCTCTTTCCAAGCACAAAATCGATATCCTTAACCATATCATAGACCTCTTTCCCTCTAAAAGCCATTGGAGCTAAACCGTTCTCCTTATTTCCGTCGAATTGTTTCTTTATCTTACGGTATGGGTGATACCTGAGAAGGAACCTACGGTGATGTATGTACACAGTTTTGTATGAGTTGTTCAGCCACATACTCTCGGTATCTTGTAAGCAGTGCGGACATACTTTGGCTCCTTTTGTACTGAACCTCGACAGGTTACCAAGGGCAGGAAAATCATTGATGGTGCAGAACAACATGGCGTGTAAAGTGAAGTTCTCTCGTTTGTACGCATCCTATACATGTACCCCTTCGTTCCACAGTGTCACAAGACCTTCCAGCAATAGTGCTAGGTACACATCAATATCATTCCCAGGTTGCTTCGGCCCTTGGATAAGTAGTGACATCAAAATATACTTCCGCTTCATACACAGCCAAGGAGGAAGGTTGTACATACATAGATTCACGGGCCAAGTGCTATGTCGGCTGCTCATGTTACCGAAAGGATTCATTCCATCTGTACTCAACCCAAACCTTATATTCCTTGGTTCCACACCGAAGTCTTCGAAGCTCCTATCAAAGTTTCTCCACTGGGTAGAATCAACAAGGTGTCTTATCTTTCCATCTTTCTTACACTCCTCCGAGTGCCAAAGTAGCAATCTTGCCTCCTTTGGGTTCGCAAATAAACACTTCAAACGTGAAATTATAAGCAGATACCACAACACCTTAGCAGGAGGTCCTTACTTCACATCGATGCCCTCGCCATCATCGGAGTGATTCTTACGCTTGTATCGGGATGCTTTGCATACTGGACATACATGCATGTTTGCATACTCTTTACGGTAGAGGATACAATCGTTCGGGTATGCATGTATTCTTTCAACTTCTATTCCCAATGGACAAAGAATCTTCTTGGCTTGGTAGGTAGTTCTGGGCAACACGTTTTCCTCTGGAAGGATGTCTGCTAGGAGACCTAGTAACGTCATGAAACTCTTGTCGGACCAACCATTGCTTGCCTTCAATTTCAACAGTTCAAGCACAGAGGACAACCTTATGTATTCCGGCTTGTAGCCCGGAAATAAAGGTTTCCCAGAGTCCTCCATTAAGCCCTCAAATCTACCAAACTCTCTCTCACTATAGTCCCCTTCTGCATCGTGTAGCATCTAATCCAGATTGTCATCGAACGACCTACCCTCATCGAAAGCACAGTCTACATCCGGCATATCGTTGTCTCCCTCGACGATGTTACTACCTTCGATATAATCTGCTCTTCACCGTGACTGGTTCAACATGTATACTCCTTTTTGAAACCCCTTCGAATCAAGTGCCATTTGATCTGCGTTGGGTTGGTAAACATCTTTAGATTGTTGCAATTGATGCATGGACAATGCTCGGCAGCTCTTTTAAAAGCAGTCACGCCATCAATGTACTCTTCACTCACACGGTTCTCAACGTACATTCAGCTTCGGTCCATCTGCGCTACGCACGTAACAAATTGAATAACGATCAACCCAAGGAAAATATGAACTTAAGGATTACAGATCGTCATAACTGAGCCTCATTATGATGTAAACAATATTATTTTACACAATACAGGACAAGTGAATGTATATATACATGCTGCTCATTGTTCTATTGTAAATCTTAACTACCAATAACCTCCTTGGATGATAAACCTAGCTATCATCCATGCATCTCTTTAGATTATAATACATATAATTAGAAGCAAATACTAACCTTAGATCACCAAGAATAAATAGGTCTACAAACACACTTGCAAATCTACGGTATTTAATTCTTTCACCAAATAGCCTAGAGCAGGCCGCCTCCTTCAGAGCAGCTGCATATCAAAGAGAGATCAGTCTGGAGTCGGAAGGACAAGATATTTAATTGCGAATATGACAGACTGTTCTTAAAAAAACCGTCTATGATAAGTAACACAGACGGTTTTAAATAACCACCGTCTGTGATAATCGTAGGCTCCCACGGTTCTTGTGAAGAAACTTCATAGACGGTTCTTAAATAGAACCGTCTGTGATAAGTATCACAAACGGTTCTTAACAAGAACTATCTATGATATTTCACTTATTACAGACGGTTCTTAACAATAACCGTCTGTGATATTGGCCATTAAATATCTGGTTGTTCCCTCGGATCTAGATCTATCAGAGTGAGAAATGTCACTGATATGTGCGACTACTTTGAAGGAGGCGACCGGCTCTAGGGCGCATTTGGTGAAAGAAATACCGTAGATTTTCCAGTGTACTTGTATTTTTATTTGTTCTTGCGGATCTAAGGTTAGTATTCCTTTGTCTCTAATGCGGCTGCTTTGAAGAAGATGGTGAGTACAGCTAAGAAAGCAACTAAGCCCACCACGAAGCATGACCTTTTTTTTCGGTTGTCGTCCACGCAGCATGAGGTGATGCGACAGTAGCCACGGCCTACATCATCGAAGCTAACACACTCTCCTTGAAGCCATGCTTCTTGAATTTGCAGGGGCTGGTCATACTGTGGGTTGTATTCATTAGAATTCTCTGGCTGGTCGGTATGACTGACCCCTGCGAGCTCAAGAAGCATGGCTGCCTGGAGAGTGTGTGTTTGATGAGGTTGGTCGTGGCTGCTGTCTCATCCTCATGCTGCGTGGACGACCCCAAAAAAGAATCATGCCTTGTCGTGGACTTTGTTGCTTTCTTAGACATACTAGCCGTCTTCTTCAAAGCAGCCGTGCTTATCACATACGGTTCTTGTTAATAACCGTCTATGATACACATCACAGATGGTTCTAATTAACAACTGTCTGGGATAATAAGCATCATAGACGGTTTTAGTTAAAAACCATCTGTGATAATTAAACATCATAGACGGTTCTAATGAACAACCGTCTGTGATATTAGGAGACATCACCGATAGTTTCTGAGTTATCATAGACAATTCTTATTAATAACCATCTTTGATATTCGCTATTAAATATTTGGTCATCCAATCGATCAGATCTAGATCTATCTGAAGTGAGATATGTCCCTGATAAAAGATACTGCTTTGAATGATGCGGCCGTCTCTGGGGCGTGTTTGGTGAAAAAAATACCCTAGCTTTCAAGTGTGCTTGTATTTCTATTTGTTCTTGGTAATCTAAGGTTAGTATTCCTTTGTCTTTGATTCGGCTGCTTTGAAGAAGATGACGAGTGCGGCTAAGAAAGCAACCAAGCCCACGACCAAGCATGATCTTTTTTAAGTTGTCGTCCTCGCAGTATGAGGTGATGAGACAGTAGCCATGTCCTACTTCATTGAAGCTGACACACTATCTTGGCAGCCATTCTTTTTGAACTTGCAGGGGCTGGTCATACCGTGATTGTATTCATTAGCATTCTCTGGCTGGTCGGTATGACCAGCCCCTGTCAGTTCAAGAAGAATGGCTGCCAGGAGAGTGTGTGTTCGATGAGGTTGGTCGTGGCTGTTGTCATCCTCCTTATGCTGTGTGGACGACCCCAAATCATTCTTTGTCATTGACTTGGTTGCTTTCTTAGGTGTACTCGCCGTCTTCTTCAAAGAAGTATTATCAGAGACGGTTCTTATTAAAAACCATCTGTGGAACACATCACAGATGGTTCTAATTAAGAACCGTCTGTGATAAATAGACATCACAGACAGTTCTTTTCAATAACCGTCTGTGATATTTATATATCACAGATGGTTTGTTCCAATAAACCACCTATGATATATATCACAGACGATTTATTCCACTAAACCGCATGTGATAGTTCTATAGCCAAAAAAATGTTCGCTCGCCACCATAAGTAAGGCCAATCCGAAGCTATCTTATCTTCCTCTAGTAGTTGAGCTCAGCTCTTTCTCCTTCTAGTATCACCTCACCTCATCTCCTTCTCTTGAGTGAGGACCATATGTCTGAGGCGTCGAGCTCACTGAATCGGAGGGCCCTAGCGCTAGCCACTACTAGACGGGTGGATTGCTGTAACACCCTGGCTATGCGGAAGCCAAAGTGTTACCGAAAAGACTAACATACAACAGCATTACGGGATAATTTCAACCATTTTTCAAACAACAATTTTTTTAACCAAATAGAACTAAGACATTTCTCTAAAATCCGGCAAAACCTCCTTTATATAGGAGGCCATACCGGGGGTTCAAACAGTTTAATATAGAATCATTCAACAATCAAATCATCCAATTTAATGAATCATCAAAGGACATCCAGGCTAAGCTAAACGACTATAGCATAATCAAAAGGGCATCTATGATCTTCTAATCAACCCTATTACAAATTATTGAGACTACTGAACCAATTAATTTCAACAACTCAATAGACCATCAACCAAACATTCTAATCCATCAACGAGAATTAAATGAATCCAATCAACGAATGAATAAGAACATAACTGGATCGTCCATGATCACCAACTGTTTTCCCACCACGAATGATGGTCACAGGACTGAAACTAAATCAATTATCAAGAGTATAAATTGTGGATGATTGGACTAGCTTATTCATTGGGGTTTGTGTTTATGTGACGTGCACCAAGTTTACCCTTCCCATGCATGTATTGCCTCGAGGTACCTAGCAAGCACAACACGATGAAGTGTGAGTCCACAACTCGACAAAGTGCAAAAGCAAATCAAACATAGCATTATAAGTAGTCAAAGGGAATAAACAATCACATCATGAACAACATCATTATATACCACCAATCCATCTCTTATGATAGCATCAAAAGTAGTCAAAGGATTAAACAATTCCATCATGAACAACGACATTATATACCACAATCCATCTCTTATGACAGCATCATAAGTAGTCAAAGGGATTAAACAATCCCATCATTAACAACAACATCAGAAGCTAAACAAACAAATCCAAATCTTATGCAGAAGTGCAATGACATGACATGAATGCACATTATTCACATTTAAGCAATTACCGGTAATGCCGAGTAGTATATCCGTCGATACATACTCTAGGCTTGTGCCCTCTAGGCACAGGGATCCAAAGCCCACACTCCAAGTCATGTAACTTTCTCACTATCATCACCGGATTAGTTACATGACTTCCCACGAGTGTGGGGACCAAGCCCGTCTAATGCATGACGGGGATCCAAAAACATACTCAAGGCCTATGCCCTCTAGGCACAGGGATCCAATGCCATGATGCAAGTGCACAAGTCCAAGGTCATTATCATGATTCATCATTGTCATCATTAACAAGGTTGTCTCATTGCTCACCTTGCCCCATCATTATTGCCATCACTCATGAAACCGTTACCATGTAAATACCATCATTTACACATTGCCATGTAAGCATCCTCATGTAAGCGTCATCGCATAAACATTAGCATGCGACATCATATAAACATTTTCATGTAAGCTTCATCACATAAGCATCATCATAAAACATCATCAGTAAACTATAACATTCACGCTCATCGACATCACCAAGCAGCAATCATCAACAATCAACTATAGCATTCAACAAGTATGAAATATAAAAACTCATTAATACTACTTGCACTTGCCTCAACTGTAAGACAGAAGACAAGAGGCGACACGCCCTAGTACCGGAGTTCACCACCACTTGAACAGGTTGACTGCATCAGCCAAAGCAGAACCCCACAGCACCATGTATTTGTCCGTAATTCCATACTGAACATGCAATCGTGACCCTAAAAGAATGTCCAGTACGCTAATTATGGCAAGACCAACATGTGCAAACAAACGAATATTCACGAGTTTAGGTGTGCTTACAATCACTACTACAAAAGAGGCTATAGTAGATGCCCCATCATCACGGCGGTTCCTTTGGAACCGCTCGTGTTAAATCTGTCGAACATGTGGGTGGCGCGGCAGCCTATCACGAATGGTATTTTTAGAACCGCTCGTGATAGTCATCTATCACTGACGGTTTATTAATAGAGCCGTCAGGAATTATCACTGACGGTTCTATTAACAAACCGTCGTGATAATCCCAATCACGAGCGATTCTAGTTTAGAACCGTCATACTATCCTGAGCGATTCTAAATAAGAACCGCTCGTGATTTGCCGATATCGAGCGGTTCTTATTAAGAACCGTGCGTGATATACTACATGAACAATTACGAATAAGAACCGCTCAGTGATAATTGAATTATCACGAGCGGTTACGATTAAGAACCGTCAGTGATATCACAACTCCATATAAATTGAGCAAACACATCCCTGCAGCCGCCTTTGCCCCGTGTGTCCTTTGCCGCCTTGCCGCCTCTGCCATTGCCTCTACCGCTTTGGAGCAACCCCTTCTTTTTGGCTCCACTTAGATCTGCTGCTCCTCCCCAGGCGCCACTTCCCTGCCCTAGCTCCTCCAACCTGTGGCTCCTCCCCTAATTAAACAGATGGAGTAATACTTATTATCCTTTATCCACTCTATTGATTAATGATTTTCCCTTATTTTGCTACTCTGTACATGGACCCTAATGTTTTGTTTTCTTTGTTGTATTCCTTAATCGAAAGCATAGGGTTTAAGTTTCAATTAATACTTCTCACAAAAGCTGTAAATTCTTAGAAAAAGGCAAAACATCTAGCTCTCAATTTGATGGACCCTAATTAATTAAACCTAAACTATAGCAGCCATTGGATGTTATTGAACCAAAAATATGATATACATTCCAGAAAATAAAAAGCAAAACATGTAGCCTTTAATCTGGTGTAATTCCTTTGTGCAACGATGAGACAAAACGAGTAAGTACGTACAAAGAGGTGAAAGTCTTAATCAGAACTAATTTCATGAGTAGTTTTCTAGAACAAATTAAAAAGAAGAATTTATGAAACACCAAGGTAAGTCACATGTGCAATGATCTATTTTATATTTCCTCCATTTATCCATGAAGAAATGTCATCACAGTGGTTTATTGTTTCAATTATATCAAAACGGATACCCGCGCAATCGCGCAGACCAACTTGCTAGTTATTAGGATCTTCCTCTTGTCTTTTGTCTCGTATCTAATCAACAATCATGCAGATAATCAATAATTATCCGTTCTTGACTTAGAGAGGAGAAGGTTGCACCGCCCTAAGCGCCTCCAACACCGCCGCCTCCTCCCCATTCGTCAACTTAGAGAGGAGAAGGAAAGGAGAGAATCGTATTTTCTTCGTGAGCTCCGAGGGTAACGATCTATAACCCTTTATGTTTGCTATAAATTAATCACTAATCAATTTGACACTAATTTGTTACATGCGTAGTGTAGATGGATCGGCTGGATGTGCGGTGTGAACCATGTGAGTCAAGAGTACATTAATGGCGTGGTTGCTTTTAGAAGAGCCGCCGAAAGGTGATATGTTGAAGAAGGATAAATTTTATGTCTTGTCCATGCATTGATTGCGTAATCAAGATGTTTAACAACGCTGGCGGATAGAAGCGCACTTGATTGAAGGGTTTCAAAAAGGGTATACATGTTGGACCAATTACGGTGAAGAGCAGATTATACCAGAAGTTAATAATGACGACATCGTCGAGGAAGTCAACGATTCGCCGGATGTGGACTGTGCTTTTGATGAGGATAGGTGGCACGATGACAATCTGGATCAGATGCTACGTGATGCAGAAGAGAACTACAGTGAGAGAGAGTTTTATAAATTCGAGGTCCTAAGGGAGGACTCCGTGAGACCTTTGTTCCCTAGCTGCAAGCCGGAATACACAAGGTTGTCAACCATGCTTGAACTGCTGAAATTGAAGGCAAGCAATGGTTGGTCCGATAAGAGTTTCACGGCATTGTTAGGTCTCCTAGCGGACATCCTTCCGGAGGGAAACGTGTTGCCCAACACCACCTATCAAGCAAAGAAGGTTATTTGTCCATTGGGAATGGAAGTAGAAAGAATACATACATGTCCGAACGATTGTATCCTCTATCGTAAAGAGTATGCGACATGCATGTATGTCCTGTGCAAAGCATCCCGATACAAGTGTCGAAATCTTGCTAAGGTGAAGCAAGGACCTCTGCTAAGATGTTGTGGTATCTGCTGTGATCCCACGTTTGAAGCATTTATTTGCGAACCCAAAGGAGGCAAGATTGCTGCGTTGGCACTCGTGAGGAGCGTAAGAGAGATGGAAAGCTAAGACACCCTGCTGATTCTGCCCGGTGGAGAAACTTCGATCGGAGCTTCGAGGAGTTCGGTGCGGAACCAAGGAACATAAGGTTAGGGTTGAGTACGGATGGAATGAATCCTTTCGGTAATATGAGCAGCCGACATAGCATCTGGCCCGTGAATCTATGTATGTACAACCCTCCTCCTTGGCTGTGTATGAAGCGGAAGTACATTTTGATGTCACTACTTATCCAAGGGCTGAAGCAACCTGGGAATGATATTGATGTGTACCTAGCACCATTGCTGGAAGATCTTGTGACATTGTGGAACGAAGGGGTACAGGTATGGGATGTGTACAAACGAGAGAACTTCACTTTACGCGCCATGTTGTTACGCACCATTAATAATTTTTCGCCCTTGGTAACTGTCAGAAGCCAAGACAAAAGGAGCCAAAGCTTGTTCAAGCCTTTGCTTAGATGCTACGGAGAGTGTATGGTTTGAACAACTCACGCAAAATTGTGTATTTAGTCACCGTAGGTTCCTTCCCAAGAGTCACCCATACCGCAAGATGAAAAAACAATTAACGAAATAAGGAGAACGATTTAGCTCAAGGGCTTTTAGAGGAAAGAGGTCTATGATATGGTTAAGGATATCGATGTTGTGCTTGGGAAGGGCGTAAATTAAGAACACGTGAGAAGAACATCCGGAAGAAGCGGTCAATTTTTGGGACTTGCCTTATTGGGAGCACTTAGAAGTTCGCCATTTGCATCGACGTCATGCGTGAGAAGAATGTATGTGATAGCTTGATTGGTCTCTTCTTTGAATATTAGTGGCAAAACAAAGGATGGTGTTAGCATGCGGCGTGACTTGGTTGATATGAACATAAGGACCGAGTTAGCACCGGAAGAGACCGATCTGAGACGAACGTATTTTCCCGACAAATTTTGCTACACTCTGTCCAAGGCCGAGAGAAATGAACTGTGCCAAAGCTTGCATGGTGTGAAAGGCCCATCTGGTTACTCCGCTAACATTAAGAACCTTGTTTCTATGCAAGATTTGAAATTAATTGGTATGAAGTCTCATGATTGTCATGTCTTGATGACACAAATGCTTCTGTTGCAATTAGAAGTATCTTGCCGAACAAGGTCCGAGTGGCAATCTTGAGGTCAGGTTATTTTTCAACTCAATTGCTCGGAAGATCATTGATCCCCAAGGACTAGATGCTCTGCAGTCGAGGTGGTGACGACTCTATGTCATCTTGAGATGTATTTCCCTCCGTCATTTTTCGATATCATGGTCCATCTCATTGTTCACCTTGTGAAAGAGATAAATATATCTTGACCTGTGTTCTTCGTCATATGTACCCGTTCGAGAGGTACATGGGAATTCTCAAGTCCTACGTGCGGAATCGATCTCGTGGGAGGCAAGATCATCGAAGGTTATGCAACCGAAGAGGTTATTGAGTTCTCGGTCGACTACATGGCTCGTGGAACCGATAGGTGTGCCTCTATCTCGCCATGAGGGGAGACTAGATGGTATCGGGACCATCGGAAGAAAATCAATCACTCCCGATCTGGATCGTCACGCTCAAACCCATTTCACGGTCTTGCAACACATGACCCAAGTGTCCCAGACATCGACGAGCACAAAGACATGGTACGCCAATGTAATCCGCACCGGTCGGAGGTTTGGATCATGAGAGAGCACAACCGCGGTTCAACGAATGGTTAAAGGTGCGAATCACCGGGAGGTCATCAAGTGATAATACATCTTTGCTATGGTTGTACGAGGGCCACAATTTACAATTGTCGCATGGCAAGGATAATGATATAAATAGGTACACATTTTATCTGGCACTCAAGATAGGAAGAGCATAGTTCGTAACAGCGGTGTCGCATAGATGCATTCAATGATCGATGGGTGAGGAGCTCCTACTATGGGCAAATAGAGGAGATATGGGAGCTCGACTCGTGCTTTTCAAGATCCCCTATTTGGTGCCGTTGGGTCCATCTCCCACAGTGAAGGTCGACAAGTGCTGGCGTCACTACCATGGACCTCGAGCGTGTCGGATACAAAGACGAACCATTACGTCTTGGCTAACCAAGTTGTTCAAGTCTTCTATGTAACCGACCCAAAATAAGAAGTGCCACGTAGTTCTTCATGGAAAAAGGAGGATTGTCGGAGTTGAGAATGTAGTGGGCGAGGAAGAATACAATCAATTTGACGAGTTGCCTCCTTTCGGAAATGACATTAGGCTCGAGGAAGAACCCGGTGAGGAAGCTAGCTATATCTTGCGTCGATCATCGTGAAGGCCTATATTTTAATTAAGAATTTACTCCAATGTAATTAATTTATTCCATAACATCATGTGTTATGGACTTGTAATCTCTCATATATTTTGATGTCAACGTGAAATTGTCATGTGTTGATGTGTTATGGACTTGTAATCTCTCATATATTTTGATGTCAACGTGAAATTGTCATGTGTTGATGTGTTATGGACTTGTCATATTTGATATTGATGTCAATGTGGAGTATCAAAATTGGTTTCACTTGATTTGGAGTTGAGTTGAATTAGATATGAAATTTTGAAGTCAAATGTGTTATGAACTTGTCATCATACTTGTCACCAGGTTCATATGGACTTGACAATCACTTGTCACCAGGTTTTGTCAGGATATCACACATTGTCATCAGGATATCACACATTGTCACCACAAGAACCGTCTGTGATAAGTATATCACAGACGGTTTCCTACGAGAACCGTCTGCGATATGGAAATATCACAAACAGTTCTATTAGGGAACCGTCTGTGATATCATTATCACAGACGGTTTTCTAATAGAACCATCTGTGATATACTTTTCACAAGGCAGGAATCGCTAGGGTTTTGCTCTCACTCGTCACTTCCTCTCCCGCACCCCTTAGGCTCTCGCGTGCTCCTTCGCCTTCTCTAGGGTTTAGGGCTTGCCCGTTCACTGCCGACTACGACCTCGGTGCCGCCGCCCCCGACCTCGGCGCCTTCGACCTCGGTGCCGCCGCCCTCGACCTTGGCGCCCCCGACCTCGACGCCCCCGTTCACCTCCCCAGCCGTAAGCCCTGACGTCCCCTGTCGGTGTCCTACCTCTGCACCGGCCTCCTCCTGGCCGTCCTCCTCCTGTGTCGGCCTCCTCCCTGCACGGCCTCCTCCTTGCACCGTGAGTTCTTGTGCGGCATCCTCTCTGTGAGTATTGCTCCTCTATGGTAGTTCGATCTTGATATATATATATATATATATATATATATATATATATATATATATATATATATATATATATGCTAGTTGATACCTTGATCTCGTATTAGTTCGATTTACGAATCTATCTCAAGATATTGCAAATTGATCGATGGGCTTTGTTTGACATGCTCGTGATGAACTCTATCTTATCTTGAGATTGAATGTGATAGTTAGTTCATACTTGAGCTCTATTGTATTACTTGCTCTTGTCAATATGATGTCTTTGTTAATTGGTTACTTTGGGTTGAAAGCTAGTTATTACGAGTCTTACGGTTCATTTGATCTCTAGCATTTGAAGTGGATCTTGTTATGTCGCCTAATCGACTTTATCATTTGAACTGTGTCTTCATGTTTAGTTCTATTGAGAGTATTCGGTTTTAGTTGGTAATCTAATGACTAGTTTGTGATTCTTCTAGTAGTCTCATATGAGCTCATTCAACTTTTCATTTGCCATCTTGATCTCTATAGTCAACCTCTGCTTGATGGAAGTTTAATTTGTTTTCGTTAACAGTTGAGATCATTTGACAGTTAAGCAAAGTATTGTTTAGAGCTCGTAGTTTGAATTTATATTATCATATTCATTTAATGAAGAGTATAGACATTAGGATTGAGATGGCAAAGACTTGTTCTTTAGCTACTCTCCTTCTGAGAGCACATAATATCATCAATCAATATGTTGGAATAGTGTCTATGCACTGTTAATCTCTAGATCTTTTATTGGCTGAGCATTAAACCTTTGCTTAGCATTTTCTTCGTCGATCCTGACACACTTGAGTGCACCTTTGCTTCATGCCAATCCTCCACGGCATGAAACAAATGGTACACTCCAGTGTGTCGGGCTCGATGAAGTAGGCTCGGGCAAAGATAGGCTCGTGCAAAAGATTTGTATCGCTAGTTTCTATCTATACAAAGATCACAAGAGAAGCTAGTGGATTAAGGAGTGTTAGAATAGGAGCAGGGAGGCGGTGAGCCCTAGAGGATTAAACCTTTGCTTAGCATTTTCTTTGTCGATCCTGACACACTTGAGTGTACCTTTGCTTCATGCCAATCCTCCACGGTATGAAACAAATGGTACACTCCGATGTGTCGAGCCTCGATGAAGTAATGCTTAATTGTTTCATATTTATGCTGGAATTAATTATGATTATTTGCTAATATTGCACATGTTGAGCATATTATTAAGTTTAAATATATATGTCAATTTGGGACACTTGCAATCCATTTTATTGCATATGTAACTTATATAGATAGCAAGTAAGCGAGATGGCAGAGGCACCGTCTTCATCGCCGTCACCGACGCCGCAGATGGAAGAGGCGCCGACGAGGTCCGCCACACCGACGCCCTTGCAGATGGAAGAGGCGCCGATGAGGCCGCCGTCACCGTCGGCGATAATGACACGAAGCGAGATGGCGGAGGACAATCGAAAATGCCTCTGGCCGATCGTCATCACGGAGGTCAAGACTTTGGGTCCCTCTGAGTCCCAAGAGATCGTGGTGAGATTGGACCATCTGCGGGATACTTGGAGGAACGGGTCCCCATCACCACACCAAGGTGGAAGGACCTGACGAAAGAAGCGAAAGGCGCGTTGTGGATAGAACTTTCAGAGAAGTTCACTATTCCAGAAGCAGGCGTGGCACACGTATGATGGACGGCGATGCTCACGATGGATAAATCGTGGAGGACCTTCCAGAGCATTCTTGTCACGAAGTACGTGAACACGGGTCAGACACCCTTCGCGCAGTATAGATTCGTGACGCGGGAAGCATGGGACACCTTTGTGGCTATGAAAACGACGACCGAATTTAAAGAGCAAAGTGCGGCGCACAAAGCTCTCCAGACACGAAACACTCACCAAGACAGACTTCGGCACCGCTGGTACGCGCGAGTAAATACGAGGAATGGGCAATGAGGAGGAGAACGCAACCGGGCCATTTGTCGATATCACGCAGACCGCGTTCCCTAAGTTTGGTTAAAAGCGACGGCAAAGTCTCGTCTTGGGCAAATCTCTTTCACAAACCCGCAAACCAGAAGTGTCCCAGCGTGTGGTAAATATGTCGAACTACCTAGTTAATAAGTCCATAACTTCATAGTGTCTATAATAACATGATGACCTCTTGCAGCGTGACTTGACTGCCCAAGCTTCCCAAGGCTCCTGCCATGCAGATAGGTAGAAGGATATACTATCTACGGCCTTGGAAAACAAGGAGCACCCGGGTCGCACGCGAGGCCTTGGGGTTAACGTACCTTGGAGTCATGGATTCGCGGACGACTACTGCACATATAGGAGTAGGAAGAGATCCAAGGCGAAACACGACGATCGTTAGTACAGATGATTACTAACAAATTTGAAGAAAAGATAGCGACATTGCGAGGTCAAATGGATCTACTCTGTGCGGTGATGCGCAAGCCACCCTCGTTAATTGGAGGCGGTCCTCCTCAAGGTCGGAGTAGCGTCGGCGTCAAGATAATTACGAACATGACGACCTCCGATTACCGATAGACGACATCAAGGTAACGTACATCTATGGAATGCACCAAAGATAGACCTATAGGGCGCCTTAGCTAATTGCGTGTCGTTTTGTAGGAGCCGACGCCTGCAAGTTCCAAGTGAGGATGGATGGGTCCCTTTCTATTGAGGCTGCGCAGGGGATGGTGTATCCATACGAGGAAGGGGCAGTGCAGCACGGTGCCTAGCTGGCGCAGGGTTACGCTAGGGTCTAGGTGGATATGGTACATGTCAATTTCTGAGCCATCCCACTGAAGATTTGCCCGGACAAAGAGATCATAACACTAGGGGATGCCGTCCACTCTTTTATCCAGTTGCCCAAGAAGGACATCGCCCTAGACCCAGCAGTGCCACGATCTGGACACGACCATTCATCTCCAACGGGACCCTCGATGACTCCACCTCATGTTTCGACTTAGAAGGCCACCTCTTCGATTCCCGTGGAGAAGACGCCGAAGGAACAGCAAAAGCGTGCCGTTGTATCGGTTCCCGAGTCGTCTCACAAGAAGACGCTGCCAATCGCTAAGGCCAAATCGAAATCAACAAATGTTAACGCGCCTCCCAAGTCCGGGAAGTCCGTGATACCCGGGAACTACATCATCGGAAAACCATTGTGCTCGATCAGATAATGCACGCCGGATATGCTTGTCGGGCTTTGCATGCATGGTACTTGGAGAAGACCCAAAAGAAGGGGTGCGATACTGGAATCACCGTCAGATACGAGGAGAAGCATTTCTTCAATAGGACGAGGTACTTCGTCGTGGGCTTCAACGACCTATATGACCTATTCAACCTTGTTGGCCTCGATGTCTCGCTTCTACGATGTTGGACACTGTAAGTGCGTACAATCAAGTTCTACATTCATGTAATACCGATAAATATCACAACTCATTGCTTATGTATAGATACATGCTAAAAATGTCCGGGAATGGAAAGAACTAGTGGGTTTCCTCGACCCACATGTGGTATCGTTGCAAACCATCCAAGAAGACTCGTCCTTCGTCGAGAAATACATAACGAGGTCATTGCTTCGTCAGAAGAACATGAAGTACATAGTGGTGCCCTACAACCAGGGGTAAGTGTCACTACTTGCTATACAAATTTCATTTGTACTTTATACGCAGCACGAACTTAGGTTTAATGACTATAGCGACATACATGAGTAGGTATCACTAGATCCTTTTAGTTATTATACCCAAGAGGAACCATGTGATATACCTTGATTCCCTAAACCGCAACAAGCACGACTTCAGCGTTCTAAGAGGAATACTCGAGAGGTATGCTCATTTCCTCTTTACATAACTCTATTGTAGTCTTCATTCATTTGAAATGGCCGAGGATAACTTTTTCGAATCATGTAGGTCGTTCATCGATTATGTTGCCAACAAAGGAATATACAATGGAAAGAGCGCCCAACTAACACACAGGATGGATTTTCCGGTACGCGCTACAACACGATAATCCTATATCATACTTCATAATAATGCGTCTCAAGCTGACTATACCTATATATGTAATTCTATTTTTGCAGTGCCGCCAACAAAAAGATGATGAGTTATGTGCAATCTACGCCCGCTATCATATCACGACTAATCCTTAGAGCTAGGAAGAAGGATCACGAGGTTTGTCAATCTCGAAATAATTATTTCCTAATTATAAATTTAAATATATATAGCTTATCACTTTACTCTTGCTAGCGGCGGTGCCTTGGATTTACAATGTGATGGACTCGTTGCGGAAGAGATCAAGGACATTCGAGGAAGCTCGCACCTTTATCAACTTCGAAATCATTAACGACAACGGAGAGTTTCACTCCGTTGCCAACCCAGAGCATCACCCCGCCGACACCTCTCAACGCAAACAATTGTAATCCAGTTGTAACTATAGCGATAATACTTGAACAAATACGATCTTTTGTAATTTATTCTGAGTAATGATCACTTTGAGTTGTCAACAATTGATTATCTCGATGAATCTGTTTTTGCATGCTTGAATCTGTTTTTTGTGCATGCTTGTTTTCAGAGGGCATGGCTAGCAATTCTGAGGCTAGCCGTAAAAAAAAAAAATGTAGTGAGGGTTGAGCTATCACGAGCGGTTTTTGTTAAAACCGCTCGTGAAGGCAAGTATCACGAGCGGTTTCCACTAAAAACCGCTCGTGATCCGTGAATATCACGAGATGTTTTTCACTATAAACCGCTCGTGATCGTGATTATCACAGAGCGGTTCTCAAAAAAGCCGTCAGTGATATTCACGGATCACGAGCATTTTTAGTCGAAACCGTCTGTGATACTAGACTTCATGAGCGGTTTTAATAAAAACCATCTCAGATATATGCGTATCACGAGCGGTTTTCTACCGTGCAGCGATAACCTCATATCACAGCACCAACAAATATAGACGGTTGGAAACCATACGTGATGACGGTTCCAACCGCCTGTGATGTGGCTTCTGTAGTAGTGAATAGCGGTTGTAGATATATGTGTCAAGTATTAGACTGAATCACCCAATCACACATGCAGCAATATCTACTGTACTCTCAAACCCTTTTTGGAGATCCCTCGACAAATAAGCAAGAAGTTAGATGAAACAATGGAAGAGCTGAGAACATAATATATATATGTATATATATATATATATATATATATATATATATATATATATATATATACACATGCATAGGGAGATTGGATAATTCATACCCTCCCAATAAGCTCCCAAATATTCTCCCTGAAGGGATACGGGTAGGCTACGATAGCGACAAATCAAAATTTCTACCACGTAAACCAGGAAGCCAAGTAAGAAGATGATCACAGATCGTTACCACTAGACGCGCAGAGCAGCGGAAGAAGTGTCGGAGCAGCCTGGTCCGACGAAGAGCGCGTCAATGTACTGGTCATAGTCGATCGTCCAGCGTCTTCGTTGGTTGATCGTCTCCTCCAGCACCTCTGCAGTTCCTTGCGAAGATCGCGGATCGTCCTTAAGCGCAACAACGTAGAAGCGCCTCTATGGTATCCACACGTCCAGGGAAGGAACAACCGTACGCCGGTGTGCTAGCACCAAATCGCACGGGGAGGCTCTCAAGAAGATGGCGGCTAGGGTTTTGGTAGGGCAACTCATGTCCAACTCTCTTTTTTCCAACAGCCTCATGCATCTCCTTATATAGTGCCCATGATGGATCCTATCCAAACATGCTTTACGAATCGTATTCGTACTGGTTTGTTTCAACCCGTTAAGTGTGTGACCCGTTAGGTTCATGTGTAGTTCGGTTGTGACTCGAAACCCTTCCGCCCGAGTCGATAGCGGTTCCTAGCGAGACATAACGATTCCCGAATACACACAAATTATATCGGACGAACCTTGATGCAATATGATCTACGACCAGGTCCTCATCACTTACGATCAGGTCCTATACGACCAGTTCGTATTTGATCACGACCAACTCGTAACTCCTTACAACTTGGTTTCGACCACTTTGTGATTACGTTCAACCAGTCTACGACTTGCTTGTATCTCCATACGACCAGTCCGTAGCTGGTCGAACTAAACGACCTACTCATGTATTCTCCCTTTGCCTCACGATATCTGGTTGAACTCGGTGAGATGTTGTGTCATCCATGGACTGTCAATGCTTTCTCGATCGAGTATCGGATAACCTTATGTGGTCGAACTCTTGACCACCAAAGGGCATGGCCATGCACTTTCTTTATCCGACCACTTGAGGGCCCGAGATATCTCTCTGTTATGTTAGGAGGGCAAATCCATATCCGACCAATCACATCCCTCTGATGTTTCATAGCATACCCAAAAGCTACCTTTATAACCACCCGATTCTGAGCAAGCGTTTGGCAACCCCTAAGAGTGCTATTACACATGTAGGAAACCATCTTGATCTAAGGTCTAAGGATTATACATCATCATTGCTTGAGACCAACTAACGACACATAGAATCATAACAATCTCAATAGTGTCTCAAGGTGGGTCTTATCCAACACCATGTTCTCTAACACGTGTCCACATTATTGATTCGATATCCTATATCCATGACCGTGAAACGTGGTCATCAATCAATACATGTCTTTGGTCGAGAGTCACTAGTGTTCCACCAAAGACTTTCGACCAGGGATATTTTAGAACGACATCATCATAAGTTAAAAAGAGCTTCACCAACAAGTCACATACTCGTTAATCTTCATGGTGATGATTCATTCAAGGAACAAGATAACATATTATCAAATATTGTGAACATAATGAAATATAATCATCTCTATGATTGCCTCTAGGGCATATTTCCATGAGTTCCCACTTGCACTAGAGTCAATCATTTAAGTATCTAATACTGATAGCTCTTGTGTGCACGCTCATGCTTTGGTACGTGTGAGAGGCTTTGTCAGCGGATCAGCAACATTTAAATCCGTATGAATTTTGCATATCTTAACATCTCCTCTATCCACCAATTCGCGAATGAGATGATAACGCTTTGAGTATGTGCTTGGACTTGATGGGATCTAGGCTCCTTAGCTCACGCAATGGCTCCATTATTGTCACAATAGAGATCCATTGGGCTAGAGGCACTCGGAACCACACCCAACTCAAAGAATAAAATTCCTTATCCAAACACCTTCTTTTGCGACTTCCGCGCAATGTACTCGACCTCTGTTGTGGAATCACCTACCGTCTCTTGCTTGGAACTTTTCACTCACCGCACCTCCATTCAAAATGAATACAAAACCAGATTATAACGATAATCATCTTTGTCGGTTTGGAAGCTTGCATCGGTGTAACCATTTACAACCAGCTCTTCATCACCGCCATAAACTAGAACGCATCCTTAGTCCTTCTCAAGTATTTAAGAATGTTTTTCACAAATGTCCAAAGACCTTCACCGGATCGACTTGGTATCTACTCGTAACACTTAGAGCATATGATACATCTCGGTCGAGTACATATCATGGCGTACATGATAGATCCAATAGTGAAGCATATGGAATACCATTCATGCGGTCTCGCTCATCAAGAGTCGAAGGACACCGACTCTTGCTAAGACTTATGCCATGTGACATAGGCAAGAACCCTTTCTTGGCATTTTGCATGTTGAACCGAATCAACACCTTGTCAATATAAGTACTTTGGCTTAATCCAATTAGCCTTCTCGATCTATCTCTATAGATCTTTATTCCCAAGATATATCTTTGCCTCTCCTAGGTCCTTCATAGAAAAACTATTTTTCAATGATGCCTTAACAGATTCGAAATAGGAATGTCATTCCCAATCAATAATATGTCATCCACATATAAGATTAGAATTACAAGTGCGCTCCCACTAACCTTCATGTAAACACAAGGTTCTTCTTTGTTTTTGATTTAAACCAAATCTTTTGATCTCCTCATCAAAACGTATATTCCAACTCCGAGATGCTTGCTTCAATCCATAAATGGACTTACGAAGTTTGCACACTTTACTAGCATTATTTGGATCAACAAAACCTTCAGTTGTGTCATGTACACATCCTCACTTAGGTTTCCATTAAGAAAAGCCGTTTTGACGTCCATTTGCCATATCTCATAGTCGAAATATGCAGCAATAGCTAGAATGATTCGTATAGATTTAAGCATCGCTACTGGTGAGAATGTCTCATCGTAGTCAACTCCTTGAACTTGTCGAAAACCTTTTGCGACTAGTCGAGCTTTATGAATGTGAACATTTCCATCCATATCAATCTTTTTCTTATAGATCTATTTGCATTCAATGGTTTTAACGCCATCAAGTGGATCGACCGTGTTCCAAACTTGGTTGTCTCTCATGGAGTCTATCTCGGTTTCATGGCTCCAAGCCATTTCTCGAGTCTGGGTCCATCATCGCTTCCTTATAAGTGTTAGGCTCATCATTATTCAATAATAATCGTCATGCCCATACCTTATAGGCATTTGACGTGGCCTTTTAGATCTCGTGGGGTGATGCCTCATCTCTGAGTTCAACAATATTTTGTTCATCTGTAGAGGTTCAATAGGAGTTGAAACACTTTCGGATGTTTCCCGAATTTCTTCGAGTTGCACCTTTCTCCCATCGATCGCTTTTGGAAATAAACTCTTTTTCCAAAAGACACCATTTCGAACAACAAACACTTTGCTCTCCTCTAGGTTGTAGAAATAATATCCTTTGGTTTCCTTAGGATATCCTATAAAGAAGCATTTTTCCGACTTAGGTGTGAGTTTATCGACGTCGACGCTTTAACATAGACATCACATCCCCAAATCTTTAGAAAGGACAAGCTAGGACTCTTCCCATCCATATCTCATATGGTGTCTTATCTCTTGATTTAGATGGTACCCTATTTAAAGTGAAAGCGGTGCTTCTAGAGCGTAACCCCAAAAATACAATGGCGGATCATTGGCTCATCATCGATCGAACCATGTCCAACAAGGTCCTATTATACCGCTCGGACACCCCATTCCATTGTGGAGTACCGGTGGCGTAAGTCAGGAACAATTCCACATTGTTTCAAATGATTGCCAAATTCTGGCTCAAAATTCACCTCCACGATCGGATCGCAAAGATTTGATTGTCTTGCCAAGTTGATTCTCAGACCTCATTCGGAACTCTTTGAACTTTTCAAAGGATTCGACTTGTGCCTCATTAAATAGATATATCCATATCTACTATAGTCATCGGTGAAAGTAATGAATTATCAAAACCACCTCTAGTTGTCGTGCTCATTGGTCCACACACATCAAGATGTATGAGTGCCAACAAGTCGGACGCCTCTCATTCCGACCAATGAAAGGTGTCTTGGTCATTTTCCGAGTAGGCAAGACTCGCATGTTTCAAATGATTCCAAATCAAATGAGTTTAGAATTCCATCATCATGGAGCTTCTTCATGCGTTTCACTTATGTGACCCAAACGACAATGCCGGATAAAAGTGGAATTCATATTATTAGGTCAAGCCTCTTTGCATTAATATTAAAGATGGGTGCATCATCAAGATTTAAAATAAACAACCCGTTCAAAACAGGAGCATAGCCATAAAACATATCATTCAAAAATATAGAACAACCATTGTCCTCAATAATGAATTTATAACCCTCTGCCATCAAACATGAGGCCGAGATAATGTTTCTACTCATGGTCGAACGTAATAACAATTATTTAATTCCATAATAAATCTCAAGGCAAAACCAATGGTAAAGTCCCGACGGCTAATGCAAAGAACCTTTGCTTTATTCCCACGCGAAGATCCATCTCGCCTCTTGCAACTCTCCTATTCTTTGTTAGACTCGCATCGAATTGCAAATATGAGCAACCAACCCGGATCAAATACCCATGAGTTAACGAGAAGAATCAGCAAGTAAGACATCTATAACATTAATACCGAAGTGGAAGGTTTAGTCCCACCATTCTTTTTCGGATCGGCCGGTATTTCTTGCGGTTCCTCTTCCAATGGCCTAGCTCTTTGCAAGAAAAGCATTCATTCTCTTGAGTCGGGCGGACTTAGTCTTGGGTTTAGGTTTGTTGGTTTGGATCTCATCCAAACTTTAGCCTTGCCCTTTTTCTTGACCCAAGTCTTAGCCTTCTTCTTGAAGCTTGTACTCTTTTGCACCATCATCACATGATCTGTTGCTTTTCTTAATCTTGTCCTCTGCGGTCTTAAGCATCATATGTAGTTCGGTGAGATTCTTGTCTAAGCCATTCATATGGAAGTTCGTAATGAATCGACCATAGCTTGCGAGAAGCGAAGCAATAATCAAATCTGTAGCCAACTCTTGACTCGGTGGAAAACCAAGTTTTTCAAGCTCGTGTGTAACCAACCATTTTGATCACATGTGGGCTCACCGGACTACCCTCAGCTAGCTTACACGCAAACATGTTCTTTGAGATCTCAAATCTCTCGGTTCTTGCTTGTGTCTCAAACATGCCTTTGAGCGCCACGATCATATCGTGAGGCCTCAATGTTCTCAAACTGCTTACAAGGTTTGAGTTCATCGCACAAGCATGAGACAAATAACATCAAGGATTCATCACATGCCTTTTATAGGCGGATTTAAGATGCAGCGAGATTATCGTGAGCACATCTGGAATTGGTTCCTCTAGAACATGTTCCTTTTTATCTTGCTTAAGAACAATTCTTAGGTTGCGGGACCAATCCGCAAAATTTGTTCCATTCAGTTTTTCCTTTTCAAGTATCGAACGTAAAGCAAAACTGGATGTTGGTACAGCGATTGGTGCCATGATCTACAACATAAAATACGCAAAAACTAAGACATATGTTCAAAAAGTAACTTCTATTAAACAATTTAATAAAGATACTCCCACTAAATACCATATCCCTCTTATGACATTTAGTGATTCAAGATCCACAATCAGGTAATCTACTAGTGAGCTTTGGCATCACTACTAGAAGATTAATGAATTCGGTAAGCAACCCTTTGCTAATCATATCTCTATATGACTCTTGTTGTTGGGCAAAGATCTCTATGCTTCGACACCCAACCCTATGCCCCAAGGTCCATAACCGTTATGATGACCTTGTCAAGTTAAACCAATGCAATGCGTGTAAGTGTCCGACACAAACCCATCTAGTCAAGGAAAGTTAATGGCATTCCGCTTTAGCAAGACCTACCATTAAAATACAAGACTTTTGATGGTGCAGCTTATTGGAGGGGCATCAATTTTAACTTAACATTATGTGAGGGAATTTTAATTTTATCATGTTAAAAGCATCTAATGAAAAACATGACTTAATATCATGACAGAATAAACACAAACATTCACAGATAATCATATCACTGTGAAATAGTATGGCCCTTAACATGACGATCTCCATCAGCATGCTTCCTGTCCTCCGACCACCATGCTTGAAGTCTCCACCCGCATTCATCTACTAAGCAATTACTCCTAAGAGCTAGTAATGAATTACATAGGATAATATCAAGCATCACATGTCGGTACGCAGACCGTTATATAATAATATGTAGCTCGATGGCTATCTCACAACATGACACGCAGGTCATGAAAATCCATACAAGCATCACATACACAATGGGCCATACTATTCACATCAATCCCTGCAAAAACAAGTTACGCATAGAATCCAATTCTATCGGACGACATGAACACATATTACCTATAACGTGCGGTACGAATAGCCAGCACGGCGGTCCCGCTAATATTCTGATGCGACATATTCTGATGGCGGAATTCTGACCGGTAGGAGTATTATGCAAGGTAGTCGAAAAACAAGTCGAGTGAATCATCTGGTGCTCTTAACTTGTACCTCCTCGTATACCCATCTTCTACCACCGAAAACTGATCGATCTAATCGACCAGGGCCTAGATTTCCAGATACGACCAGTAATAGATCCAATCTACTACTACCACATATCAAGTATATGCGACCGATCTAGATCAAAAACTACGCAAGATGGCTCTGATACCACTGAAGGGATACGGGTAGGCTACGATAGCGACAAATCAAAATTTCTACCACGTAAACCAGGAAGCCAAGCAAGAAGATGATCACAGATCGTTACCACTAGACGCGCAGAGCAGCGGAAGAAGTGTCGGAGCAGCCTGGTCCGACGAAGAGCGCGTCGATGTACTGGTCGTAGTCGATCGTCCAGTGTCTTCGTTGGTTGATCGTCTCCTCCAGCACCTCTGCAGTTCCTTGCGAAGATCACGGATCGTCCTTAAGCGCAACAACGTAGAAGCGCCTCTATGGTATCCACACGTCCAGGGAAGGAACAACCGTACGCCGGTGTGCTAGCACCAAATCGCACGAGGAGGCTCTCAAGAAGATGGCGGCTAGGGTTTCGGTAGGGCAAGTCACGTCCAACTCTCTTTTTTCCAACAGCCTCATGCATCTCCTTATATAGTGCCCGTGATGGATCCTATCCAAACACGCTTTATTTAATCATATTCGTCTCGGTTTGTTCCAACCCGTTAAGTGTGTGACCCGTTAGGTTCATGTGTAGTTCGGTTGTGACTGAAACCCTTTCCGCCACGAGTAAATAGCGGTTCCTAGCGAGACATAACGATTCCCGAATACACACAAATTATATCGGACGAACCTTGATGCAATATGATCTACGACCAGTCCTCATCACTTATGACCGTGTCCTATACGACCAGCCAAGATTTG
The DNA here is from genome assembly GCA_036346405.1 of Phyllostachys edulis. NCBI lineage: Eukaryota > Viridiplantae > Streptophyta > Magnoliopsida > Poales > Poaceae > Phyllostachys > Phyllostachys edulis. The sequence goes on along the minus strand of CM070568.1, from coordinate 24,545,210 downwards.
ATCACGACCAACTCGTAACTCCTTACAACTTGGTTTCACCACTTTGTGATTACGCTCAACCAGCCTACGACTTGCTTGTATCTCCATACGACCAATCCGTGGTCGGTCGAACTAAGCGACCTACTCATGTATTCTCCTTTGCCTCACGATATCTGGTTGAACTCTGGTGAGATGTTGTGTCATCCATGGACTATTCAATGCTTTCTCGATCGAGTATCGGATAACCTTATGTGGTCGAACTCTTGACCACCATGGGCATGGCCATGCACTTTCTTTATCCGACCACTTGAGGGCCCAGAGATATCTCTCTGTTATGTTAGGAGGGCAAATCCATATCCCACCAGTCACATCCCTCTCGCATGTTTCATAGCATACCCAAAGCTACCTTTATAACCACCCGATTCTAGCGCGCTTGGCAACCCCTAAGAGTGCTATTACACATGTAGGAAACCATGTCGATCTCGTGTCTAAGGATTATACATCATCATTGCTTGAGACCAACTAACGACACATAGAATCATAACAATCTCAATAGTGTCTCAAGGTGGGTCTTATCCAACGCCATGTTCTCTAACACGTGTCCACATTATTGATTCGATATCCCTATATCCATGACCGTGAAACGTGGTCATCAATCAATACATGTCTTTGGTCGAGAGTCACTAGTGTTCCACCAAAGGACTTTCGACCGAGGATATTTTTAGAACGACATCATCATAAGTTAAAAAGAGCTTCACCAACAAGTCACATACTCGTTAATCTTCATGACTGATGATTCATTCAAGGAACAAGATAACATATTATCAAATATTGTGAACATAATAAAATATAATCATCTCTATGATTGCCTCTAGGGCATATTTCCAACACTCCCACAGCCATTGATGACCAAAAATAATGACTAGAGATCACCAATGAATTCTGGCCCTGCTGACCAAACTGCCTCTATAGTTCAATGCATCTATAACAACATCTGAAGAAACTTCGCAAGGAGTTGATCACATGAACATTCTTACATTTGAGGATATACTTCACTTCACGGGTTAACTCATCCCCTTGACGATTCCTCTCCGCACAAGTTCAACTGCCGCAGCACCAACACTGAAGCTACATCCATCAACGCGATCACAAGATGGAACCACAGTGCTTTGATGCAGAACTGCCGAAGCTATCAGCTCTTGATCATCATTGGTCTCACCAACACATAGCCAGGATATGGAACAGGAGAGCACGATGTTCCAGAGGACCGGATCCTTGAGCGGCGTTTCGTCGAACACCTTATGCGCGTGGATGAGTGGTGATGACGACAATAGAGGCCGTCGGCGGTAGAAAGGTGGCTCCCAGATAGGTGCCAGCATTTGCGCGGGGCGGAGGGCTCCAGAGGTGGCCTGGCCAGGGCGAACCAGTCCACGCCCCACACCCTCACACCATCGGCCGCTGTGGGGAGGAGCCGCAGGTGGCGCAGGCGCTCCGCATGGGCGCCGATTGGGTCAGCAACGCGGTCGTGGGCGAACCGGCGACGGCCGAGCCGAGCGGGCGCGACCGAGGTGCACGGGTTGGACCACAAGGAAACAAGCGGCGGGCGCAGAGAGAAAGTGGGCGCCTCAGGGAGCGGTGGCGGTGCCTTAGGAAGGCGGTGGCAGAGGAGGATCCCTGGACGGGGTCATCGGAGGCGTAGCCATCGGGGCCGTCGGCGGGGTGGAGGCCGGCATCAGCGCGTTGGGCGTCGTTGTCGGGTCACGCCACCACAGGAAGCGGAAGCGTAAAGAAACACGAGCTGGAGGAGGAAGGCAGAGCGCGCCCGTCGATTGGGACGCCGCGCCATCGGGTCTTCATGCTATGTGGCGGCGACGGCGGCCGAAGAAACGCGGGGCTGGGCCGGGGGCCTTGAGCGGCGTCGGGGAAACGGCGGAGGTCCCACGGCGATGACACCGGACGAAGGGAAACGAGGGCGTAGGGGAGGCCTAGAGCGGCGGTGCCATAGGGAGTGGCGGCGGCTCAATGGGGTTGGAGGGGTGTGACGGCTAGGTTAGGGCAAAGGGGAAAAACAACAGGGGCAGCTAGGGTTTCACCTCAATCTGATTCTTTTTAATGCTAGACAGCCCCCCCCCACATGGGCCACAAGGCCATGGGTTGAAGGCCCAGGTTCCTTTCCAAACCCAAAATTTCTAATATTCAACTAAATAATTCTATTAATTTTGTCTCTAAATCATTTAATTCTTTATTATCTGAACGGGATATTACAATTGCCCTAACTACCATGTGCAAGCAAATGTGTTTTACACCAACACCGAGGAAAATACTGGTCGAGTGTTTTACAAATGTCCTTATTTCTCAGTAAGTAAACTTGAGTTTGATTTCTTGCGGTTTGGATGTTTCTCCAGTAGCTATGAAATGTATGTGTGCTGTTTTGGCGTTTGTACGGTTCTGTAGGTAGTAGGATGTCAATATTTCGATTAAGTGCACACCATGGACAGAGCAAGGGGCCTTGACAATACAAGGCAAAGGATGGATTATGGGCTGGAGCAGAGAATGGAAGTTGTGCTAGAGCAGAGGCTAAACATGCTGGAGTTGAAGATGGAGCGCATTCTGAACCATATCAAGTGGCTGGATAAGATTTTGTGTGTGGGTATCATTGTTGTAATTTATGGCATATTTGTGAAGTAGCTGGTTTCCTGTAATAGTAAAAAAAATTATCACAAACGGTTTCAACCACATACTGTCGGTGAAACATATCACAGACGGTTATACTTAAAACACCGTCTATGAAGTATTCATTATCACATATGGTTATTGTTAATAATTGCCTGTGATATGTAGATTTCACAGACGGTTGTTTCAACTAAACCGCCTGTGATAGTAAACAAGTTTAGCATAGACATGCAGTAACTTAACTTCAAACTAGATTTCTTATATCATTTTTTGTATTTACATATGGCCAAACAGTGTGGCTAGTCGCTTACTTACAAAATATTCAAAAAAAGTAGAAATAATAAAATATCAAGTTTCTCTAATGACCCAAGTAGCCAGCTATCTCCGTTATCAAAGCTTCGTAGGCGACGTCATCGGCAACGGAGGGTTCAAGATCAGCGCATGTAGCCTGAAACACTTCCAACCGTTGATGTGATCGTTCCATACTCGCCCAAAGAAGCTCCCCCGTGGAGCCAAGTAGAAAAGCGCCCATAGGCCCTCTTCTCTTGCTTGAGGTGTCTCGACTTGGTCAATTTGGTCGCCCGCCGCATCGATGTCGCATTTCAAGCGATGGTAATCCTCCTGCAGACGTGCAACCTCTTGCTCGAGGACTACACCGATGGCGAGGTTAGCTCGCTGGAAGCTGCAGACTACCCGGAAGACACAACAAAGGAGGTCGTCTAGACGGCGCAACGTCGCCGTCACGTGTCCCAGCATATCGTCCGCCGAAAGAGGGAGGGCACTGTGATTACAGTGTCCTTCCACAGTTTTCGTCAGCATACGGCCAGCGAGGTGCTTGTACAGGATGGCCAAGTAGGCTATCAATGCAGGTGTTAGGGGAGAAGAGTGGGGAGCCATTTTGTTTGTGCTTGAGAGTACGTACAACGATGTGTAGTGACGAATACTGTGGCGGATGATCTCGTTTGTTCTTGAGAGTATAGCGATATGTGAGAAGTATGGTGGCGGATGATCATTGTTATAAAACATGCAAGGAGTAACGTCAGCGCGGGAGACGAAGAGACGTATCGCGCGGGAGGCGAAGCAGCATTCAACATATAGCGCGGGAGATGAAGAGATGCATCGCGCGGGAGGTGAAGCGGCATTCAACATATCACAGACACTTCCAACCACAAACAGTCTGAGATACAAAAATAATCACAGACAGTTCGTATGAAAAGCCGTCTGTGATAGTTCACAGACGGTTTTAAACATAGACCGTCTGTGATATTAATAACTATCACAGATAATTCTTTTTAATATCTGTCTGTGATATTAATAACTATCACAGACGGTTTTCAATCCTAACCGTCTGTGATAATTTCATAGACGATTTTAAAGATGAATCATTTGTGATATCACCTCTTCACAGAAGGTTTTTACCGCAGTCAGTAGCACAAACGTGCGCTAAACCAAAACCGTCTGTGATTGTATTTAATACAAACGGTTCCGAGGAACCGTCTGTGATGAGGCATCTAGAATAGCCCCTTTTGTAGTAGTGTATCTTCCTCTCTTTGACCAACATGTGGGCCCCACATTCATTTCTTTCCCTTTTCATTTTCTTTTTTTCTCGAATTGAGGAATTATCAAAAAGCCCTAAAAAACCAGCATGTTATAGATACAATTCTTTGTCACCGTTGTGGCTTATGATTTCTGATGTTATGCCACACTTTGGCACAAAGAGTTTGGCACACTACCCTACTTAGAAATACCGATCAGCGCGATCTGCGCCACTTCACAAGCTTTCCTTCCACCAACCACCACAGAAGACGACGAAGCAACACTTCATCGTCGCACAAAACCATATACCAATTCAATTCATACACGTTTTTCTTCCATTTGTTTAATGAGTAGTCAAGAACGTGGATACAGAAGTGCCACCAAACAAATACAATCAATTTACAAATGGAAGTTTACAAAGCTACAACTAATTAAAGAATTAATTACTACTTTCTATGAGGCTATGATCACTAGCTGCCCGGTTGAGTTAGTGCTCTCTACACAACGATTGCATCAGCAACACCAGCGACAAAGGTAGTGAAGCAAGCGCCGCACCGCTGATCAGGTATTCCCTCAGGCGACTCGGCCTCCGCAAACCATGGACACCGGAGCGCGTCAGCCGCGCTGAGCCTCCTGTCCGGTCTGCACGCCAGCAGCCCTCTCAAGACGTCGAACCCGGCAGCCGACAACGTGGGGAACATCTCCCGGAGCCCACTGGGCGGTCTGCTTTGTTGGCAGAGCGTCGACTCGGCGCGCGGCAGCCGCGCGAAGCCCGGCCAGGCCTTCATGTCCTGCATGCCAACCGTGTCGAACACCTTGTTCAGCTGGTCCATCTCCGACCTCCCGGGGAACAGCGGCGCGCCGGCGAGGAGCTCGGCCATTATGCATCCAAGCGCCCAGGTGTCGATGCGCGCATCGTACTCCCGCGAGCCAAGGATGAGCTCCGGCGCGCGATACCACAGCGTCACCACGGGCGACGTGTACGGCGGCGCGCCGGCCGCCCTGGTGGAGCGCGACATCCCAAAGTCGCAGATTTTGACGTTACCGTGGGCGTCGACGAGAATGTTGTCCGGCTTGAGGTCCCGGTGCATGACTCCGAGCTCGTGCATCGCTCTGGCGCCGTCCAGGAGCTGCCGCATGATCTGGCGCACCTCGGCCTCCGCGAACGGCCGCCTGCCACGCTCCACCCTCACGACGTGCGTCAGGCTCGGCCCGACGTACTCCATCACGAGGAACGCGGAGGCGGAGTCGCGGTGGGCGGAGCGCAGCTCGACGAGGGACGGGTGTCCGCGGCACGCCTCGAGGCACCACACCTCGCGGAGGTAGTCCTCCGCGAGCGGGTCCTCGCCGTTGATCCCGCCGCGGAGGCGCTTGACGGCGACGGTCTCGCCTGTGCGGCGGTCGCGGGCCTTGTAGACGACGCCGGACGCGCCCTCGCCGATCTTGTCGAGCCTCTGGTAGTGCTCCATTGCCACGGCGATAGCGATGGCTCGGCGGGTGGTTTGGGTTCTTGGTTTCTTGCGGTTTGTGTGGCGGCATAGAGGGAGAGACGCCTCGTGCTCTTTTATAACTTAGGCTTTCGGGCTTGGGCTTTCGGTTTCGTACGCGGTTCCAGTCCACGAGTCGGTGCGGGTCTACGTTGTCAGGTTCACCCGTAAACGCGTTGACCGCTTGCAAATTTCAAACGGTCAGTTAGGCCGGATTTGTTTGGTGGGTTGGGCTTGCGGCTTGACGTTTAGTTTGGCCTACCGGGTTTAACGCTTAGTTGGGCAGACCGGTTCAGGCCGCCGTCGGGTAATCGACGGCGCGACAATCACGGCGATGGCGCGGTTGGTGTCGAGGGCCGGGTGGGCGTATGGCGACGGCAGAATGGACTCGGCAGCGGCAACGTCCTTAGCTTGGCCAGATGGCGGCGGTAACTGCCCAGGGCGGCTTATGCACGTGTCTGTCCTGGTGCGCGCGTGAGGTGTTCGTAGAAATGGCCATGAGGCATATTGATAGTTTTTTTTTTTGGATGGCATATTGGGAGGTCTTGTGTGCCCGTGATGCGAATAATCTGATCTTGTTAATTATTCTGCACTCTTAATCTGTTGGATTTCTAGTATCATTTAGCTTGCATCGACGCACGTGAAGTATCTGCTGAATTGGGTTAGATGGGATTCTCTTTGATTCTTTCGGTCGGAACACCAGAAATCAATGCTTTAGCACCAGAAATCATAATGCAGGCAACGATTTGCAACCAACTTCATTGCTACCAATAATTTCACATGCCTGCAAATGCCATATGGCTTGCTGGATCTTTCTAGTTTACGGTTAGAAATTGTGACTGTTCTATTTTCATTTGTACAACTTTTAAATACGCGTTAAACGAACTAAAAATATCCTTGGTGGAGCTGCTGTGGATGCTTGGCCAACTATCCTACGATGCAGAGGATGTGCTAGATAAGCAGCTTGGATTTTTTTTTAAAATAATCTATTTTTTTATTTGGAATTATAGAAATAATACCACTTAATTTTTTTGTCAGAAATAACCTCGTGTCGCCGTACGGTTGGGCGACTTGGTGTAGTCGCTCAACCAGTGTGCGACACATATCCAACTCGCGGAACAAAGGGGCGACTTGACGTGTTTGGCTCCAAGTTGCCAATCCGTATGGCAACTTGATCCTAATCGCCCAACCACCGAGCGACATGCATTAGTGTTGCCCTTTAGTTGAGCGACTTGACTAAGTCGCCCAACCACTAGGCGATTTTAGGTAATAGCTGTCCTATTCAACAAATCCGATTGGAATAATTGTGTTATAATATATATTGCATTTCGTATGTATTACATTTAGTAAATCTTATTGTATGATGATATTTTTTTTTGAAATAAAAGTGTAGTGACAAGGTTGATTAGTCTGTTTGTTATTTTCGTAGAATATCAAGGGTACGAAATTTGTCAGACTCGTAATAATATTTTGTGATCGTCGTATATTGTTGTAGTGCGCTAAATTTTTGAAGAATTTTGTGAGGACGATTGAGATAGTATTGAGTCGTAAGTACGAAGGTAAGTGATATTACGATGCGTTAGGGAATAACACGGAAGAATCGAATGCGGAAAGATGAGGAGATTTGATGTTGCGAATTAAAATAGACTTTATAATGAAGCTGGGAATAACACGGCGCATAGGGTTTGGTTACGTGCATAAGAAACATCACCATACATGATGCAACAAACCGAAGTACTCCTACGATACATATGCGCCTTTTTAGAATGTAAATAGATTCGACCTACGACGGGCGACTAGTACAGAATGGTCCGACCTACTACGTTGACCGGGGCCATTTTCCCTTCCTTGCTAGCTTGGTGTTGAACTCCTTGCTGGCTTCTTTGGCCTTGGCCGCCATTTCCCTCCTCCGCCATTTCCCTCTTTCTCGTGTGCTCCTCTCATGAGCCTCGCTCTCTGCTTTGCCTTTGCATAAAAGGTCAGTCTCCTTTAGTCTTGTCACTGTGTAAAGCTGTCCCATTTGGTCTTGTGAATGTGTCATTCATTCCCTAAGGCAGAGGCCACAATGAATGTGTAGTACACTATTCTGATTGAACCTGAAAATCGAGCTATTCCATACCAGATATTATCCGATACAATTAAGACAAGATATTGACACTTCAAATAAAGTTAAAATTTGCAAATACGATACAATTAGTTTTACAGTGCTTACAACAACCAAAGTACTGACTGAAGTACAAGTTACAACATGCTAGCAGTTCTAATACAAGTTACTTTATGCTGGTGTTCCTACGTGTTGGCAGGCGCCTTGCAAGTTCTCACAGTGTGGCCTTCCCAGCGGCAGTGGCTGCAATGTCTACCCGCCGCTCCAGCTTCTCCTTTTGTCCATATCGTTCCTAATGCGATGACTCTACCAACGGCCCTTCCCCCCTTTAACAGGTCTAGATTTGGAATCCAAGTGCTCTGTGCAATATCCAACGTGGCGAAGTTGCCCACAACCCTGAAGCCCCTTAGCTTGCCGCACCACGCCTGCTGCACTCTCTCCTTTATGAAGTACTCGGATATGAAGTTCAATGGGTCCACGTGGATGGTGCCACACGTGGCGAGGACATGAGAGCATGGCTTGTGAAGGAGCTTTAGCTTGTTGTATGTGCAGCTAGGTTCATTCACATGGTCTCCAAGGTATACCTCGTGGGTAATAAGAGACCGAGCTATCCCAAATCCGGCTATGTTTGAAAGGACCACGTCGAATCGATGCTCTGTATTGCCCATTACGAAGACCGTGTGCGACTAAGCCTTCTCGGTCTTGGCCTGTATGTACGCTGTAATCTTCGAGCAGTACGGTGTATGTGGGTTGACTGCATGAAGTGCTGCATTTGCATGCCTTTGCTTGAAATATCCGATTGTACCGTGCAGAACGCCTTCCACGATGGCGATGAGAGGCTGAGAACAGAGGCCCCTAATAACCCAGTTGTACACCTCTGCAAGGTTAGTGGTCATTATGCCGTACCTTGCACTGTCCGTGTCATGCAGCAAGGACCACTTCTCCAATGGCTCAGCCTTAATCCAATGAGAGAAACACCCGGTGTCCCTCGAGGTCCTCCGTGTCAAATGTGGAGGGTCGAGCTCCCGTAGTGGTGTGAGGCGTTCGGGATGCGTCGCCCCAGGAATGAGGGGACGCTTGTTCCTCTCAACGACATGCTTCCTAGTGTGATCATCCAACATCTCCCACAACGCATCAAATTTACGCTGTTGGTTCTTCATAGCAAGTCTCTTGAACAACTTCATCAACGGTTGCTGTCTGAATTGTTTGAAGAAGTTGGCCCCCAGATGGCAAATGCACCATCTGTTCCTCATGTCTGGCCAAGGGAACGGCTTATCGGGGTTTTGCTGAAGTTTTCATATGGACTTCATCATCCTGGGGTAGCGATCATGGATTATGCAGACATTCGGACGTGCCCCAACTACTCCCTCCTTCAAATGTCAAAGGAATCGCAACCAGCTGTCGAAATTCTCACTTTCAACGAAAGCGATGGCTAAGGGCAGAATCTGATTGTTGCCATCAACGCCAATTGCTATCAGGATCATGCCTTTGCATTTCCCAGTTAGAAATGTCCCGTCTACTGAGGTCACGGGCAACATGTGTCTAAATGCATCGATGCAGGGCCGAATGCTAAGAAGGACCTTTACAATACCATAAAACCTAGCGGCGGTCTTTTGGATGGCTTGTCGTTCACAACAATGTATGTGCCTAGGTTCCTGTCCTACAACACCTAGAGCATATGAGGAAGGTTGTTGTAAGATGCCTCGAAAGAACCGAACCTCATTTCCAAAGCCTTCTGCTTAGCACGCCATGCCTTCGCGTAGCTAATCTTGTATTTGAATTTCTACTCGATAGCCACCATGATGTGCTTGGCCTCCAGATCCGTCTTCTTCACTATCTCTCCGTACATCACATTGGAAATGAAGATGGATGTCAGGTTGCGATGCCTCGGGAAAACACTACTGAGCAAGCAGGAGTGCACCTCCACCTTAGAGACAATCCAGTGAGTCTCGTACTTGGGTCTCCGTGCGTGCACATGCCAAGGACACTCAGCCTACTCGCAGACCACGGTGTACTACTCCTGGCTGGATTTGAGGACACGAAACGTCTGCTGCATGGACAAGGTCTACAGCTTAATGGCATCCTGCAGTGATCCCTTGTCAGCAAACATTGCACGAAGCCGAACCTCCATCCCATGGTACTCCCACGGTGATTCGTGCTTGTCATGCACAGAAAGACCCTCAACGTCTACCCTATTCCATTCCTGCAGGATGGGACCTTCGTCTTCCTCAGAAGAGTCATCACCATTCTCTTCTAAAGCTTCCTCCTCCGCCCGAGCTGCTAAGTCATCGATCTCCATCTGACGCACTATGCTGTCAACATGCTCCCCCGCATCTGCCTGTGCACTGGGTTGAGCGTGCGGTGTGCGATATCCCTCTTCTACCTTAGCAACATGGGTTACCGCCTCCTCTTCTGCCTCCGCAACATCGGTCACCTTGTCCTCTTCTACCTCAGCAACATGGGTCACCGCCTCCTCTTCTGCCTCTGCAACATCGGCCACCACGTGTTCTTCATGAACCACGCGCTGCGTGCCCGAGTTGCTCTCACCAACCCGACGATAGCTGTCGGCAGGGCCTCCGACGACTCCCTCCAGATATGGTTGCACGAGTAGCACGCACTCGTAGCCACGGCGCCTACAGCCTTCCAGAAATCCCTTCCATGCAATCGTGCACATCAGTCTGCTCAACTCCCACCGAATATGCGTGGGAGACCGACTCCAAACCCCTTGTACGACGATACACCACACCTCAGGGTCCAAGGAGAAGCTTCTGGTGAGCCAGCGTAGGACATCTCCGATTCGGGCATTCTCCAGGTCTAGGTGTACCAAAGTGACTTGCCGAAAATCACTTAGGTCAACACCATACGGACCTTCATGAACCGTACCAACACCGTAATGCACTTTCAATCTTGTGATCTCCGACATGACTGATTTATCACTGCAAATATTACAACCATTGATTTCTCGACATACATTCCCTATATACGTGCTAAACTAACAAGTAGCTACACGTCGCCTACATTCAGCCGAGAACAAGAACAAACAAGACTATTACCTTCATGCGGAGACCTTCTCTTCGTATCAACAAGCTTCGTTCGTCTTTCTCTTTCACGTCTCGAGCTCCTCTCCTCCCAAACCGCCCTCTCCCGAGCTCTGCTCCTCCCCTTGTGTACCTCTCCCAAGCTCCTCTCCGACCCTTGTCTCCCTCTCTCGAGCTCCTTTGCTTCTCCCTCTTCCTACCTTCTCCCCCTTTTCTCCTCTCCCGATCTGCTATGGTTGTCTGCCCTCCTCCGTCGTCACCACGTCCCACACTCAGTCCGCGCCCACCAATATGCCCTCGCTTGGTCTTCCGAAGTGCGGGGTGCCTAGGCCGGGGTCTAGATAGGGAAAGGTGCTCAGGAGCCCTGCTGATCCGTGCTCCCAAGGGGGTCGACTCCACCTGTGGCTGCGTGATCACTAGGGGCCCACTAAGCTGCGACCCGGAAAGAACCTCGACGGGTGCAGGAGTGGGAAACCAGGAGAGGTGGAGAGTAGAGGTGCTACTCTACACCAACCCAAGAGACGACACCACCTTCCACACCTTCGATGCACTGCTACTGTGTGACCTGTTCTTCACCGACATCCAGGACGCAGCCCGAAGTGCTATCCTCAAGCTCCGACGTCTTTATTGTGTTGAGCTTGTGGGTACCAGCTTCCATTACTTCCCGCTCTCCTTTTCGGCCAGCTTTCACAACACCACTCGTTCCGCTGCGGATGAGGACTACCCTGGTCTTAGGGAGAGACTTCAGAGTCTGCTCTGAAGAGACGTCGTACGAGCAACACGAGAGCATACATTAGCTAGTTTCGTGTTGAGTCTCATGGGTCTAGGGGCCTAGACCTTCTTCCTTTTCATGTTTAGACGGCGTGGGGGCGGCAGCTAGGGTGGAGGGCATGGGGAGGGCCAAAGTGGGGGTGATGGCCGGGGTGGAGGAGGAGGAGGGTCGGGCACAGGGCGGCCGAGGGGCCGAGCATTTGGGCGAATGGGAAGGGGCCAGGCGCAGGGGCGAAAGGGAGGTGGCGGCGACTGGGCATGGGCGTGGGGCAAAGGTCGGGCGTGATGAGGACATCACTTCATTGGATACACACAACACTCATCCACAAGATGCTAGGCAAGGACCTATGATGAGGGCATGTGCACGATAGTTGAATTATCAGGTGAGCTCGTTTCTAGGAGTTCATAATTTTTCTATTGAGGATGGATTGCTACCTAAATCGTGTGATTTTATTCTACTCAGGAACCAAGGTGAGGGGAGCAGCACTACTATCATAGCAAGTCCGGGTCGACCCTATTTCAATTCCAGACCTACTCGAAGTCAGCATGACAACACCAACATAAAACGATCATAACTTTCACATACGGAGTCCGTTGAAGGTGATCGAGTACTTGATGGAAAGATTACGACGAGGCCTTTCCAATGAATCTAGACCCACCTTCAGATTCACTATTTGCACATCACAATCGTCAAAGAGAGGTGCTACGTCACCTGTTGGGCCAACTTGGGCATTGTAATAGTGTTTGAATTTGAGCCCAGGTTGTGTGTACTTCCCCTAGTGCTGCACAAACCCTAGGCTGATGCCCCCCTATCCACCTCCTCCTTATAACCTTTGTGGTCGCCACTCTTAGTCCTTAGGTTTTGTTTAGATCAGTTTAGCCCGTGTGTGCAAACTCCGCGTTGTCTCTTGTGTCGATTAGACCAACAGATTCGTGTTACAGAACCTCAACTATCCTTGTGCGACTTTTATATCTAGCAATATTCATATTGCTCTTTACTTGAATTCTTGCTTGTTTTTTGATTGCTTGCAAGAATTGATCTTCGTGATCAGGTCAACCGTCGTTCTTAGCGATGTTGATAACGACAAAAGCGTGGTTTATCGATTGTTGGATGGTTTGATCGAGTTTCGGTCAAGTAGCCTCATCGTCAAAGTCACTCTCTACTAGTCGAATTACCATCCACAGGAAGATCGGGACCAATCTTACATCAAGTGGTATTAGAGCTCAGATTGCTTAGTGAGATTTTAGTTTTAGATTTGTTTTTCATACCTATGACCAGAAAATTGCCCCACAAAAATATTTTGTTCGTCGAAAATCACTAAAAAACCAAACTGTAGTTGTGCCTTTGCAATTTCAGTTTCCGTTTTACCGTATTGATTTTTCGTCCATCGTCAAGTTCTATTTGTTGGTCTGAGTCTAGTGCCTTGATTTTAGTTTCGGTTATTGCATCTCAAAAAAATTTGCGAGTTCTGCTTTGGGGCTGGCGGCTGGTCTAGGTTTCACCCCCTCCCTTGTTGCGGTTGCTCTTGGCTGCCGTGTTTAGGACAGTTTTGCGCAGCGTTCGCTAAAACGGCTATAACTTTTGCATACAAACTCGGATTGCGACGTTCTTTGGCTCGTTGGAAAGCTAATGAAAAGCTCAATCCAGAAATTCATAAGGTCAACTAAAATTCATTTCGCAAAGCTTTGAAAAAGTGAAAAATCCCAAAAAAGGTCGTTTAGGGCATCAAAACAGCATCCGAGGTTTCAGCACCAGTTTTCGTCGTTCGTTCGTCGTCTAGTTTGAGTTTTCTTTCATTCCAGATTGTGTAATCTTTGTTTCTAGGCTATATTTTAGTGTGCCTTAATATGCGTGCTGCTCTAAATTGAAAAAAAAGTGGCAAGTGCAAAAAAAGAAAGAAAGAGGCAAGCGCAAAAAAAAGAGGCAAATGCAAAAATAAAATAAAAACGAGCCGCACAAGCTAAAAAAATTCAAAATTTTGGCAGCAATGTTCTTTTTCAGATTTTGGAGTTCTCTTTATATAGCCCTTCTGTCGTCATGCGACAATGGGTGTCTCGATCTTTCGATTAGATGGATAATTCGATTTGGTGGAGACGACTCTCATGATTCGGCTACTAATCGTACATGACCAATATGCCCGGCAATCGCTAAACCAACTCCGAGTTCGTTCTCGACCTTGCTAGAAGCACGATCGACCTGACCACGAAGGTCTGTTCCTACATGCAATCGAAGAACAAACAAGAACAAGATAAATAACAATCTGAAATTGCAAATATTTATGCAATACTGATAAAGTGGGATTTCGAAGGTTGCCTTGATAGGTGGTCGTTTGACACAACTGAAGAACAGAAGTTTGCACAATGGCTAAACCTTAACTCAACGAAATCCGAGTTCTAGCAAAGGGAGGTGGTGGCTCCTATATGGGGAGACGACCAGGGGTAGCGGCCAGGGAAGTGGACGCACGCCCCTAGGGTTACAAGGCCCATGGGCCCAAGTGGAAGTGGCGTAGCACCCTTTTGACTCGGGCTCAGAAATAGATATAGACTCTTTTGATGATTGTGGCCAGCTTGGATGAAATTTGAAGATGTGGTTAGATTCGTTGGAAAGTAGACTTGATAAGATTTCCATGAAGTCCAAGAACGTCCCAAACGGAGTCCGTATGAAGAAGTTACGGCCGTTTAAACTTAGTACTATCGCAGTAGTCCGAATCCGAATCCAGAACGAGCCCAACTCGAACTCTTGCTTGACTCGGACCGAAAGTGACGTGGTGACCTCTATTATGCCTTCCATGCATGTCCATGACTCCGCATGCCTCTCCTTGGTCCTTTCCCATGTTCCTAAGCACAATTAAATCACTTGCATTTGGTAGCGGTCTATTCTTAGTAATATATAAACCTAGGAACGAATTCACCTGGTAATTAAGTTGGCGAACACGAGCTCGAGTAAGTGGTCCGTGTAACACTGGTTGTGGATGAGTTGTGTGTGTAGGCGTGGTTGTATCCATGGTAGGGATGTCCTCATCATCCCCCCCCTTCTTGCATTTGAGTTGTCCTCGACTCAAGCTCATCCTTTTCTCCCAAGTAAGGCTTGAAATCTGCAATGTTAAATGTGGGACTAACCCTAAAATCTGCAGGTAGTTCAAGCTTGTATGCATTATCATTAATATTTTTAACACTTTGAAAGGACCATCAGCTCTAGGCATCAATTTTGACTTTCTCAATTCACGGAACCTATCTTTTCGCAAATGCAACCAAACAAGATCGCCTGGTTCAAAAGTTAGATGTTTTCTCCCCTAACTACCAGCAAGTTTATATTTAGTATTCATGTGCTCTATATTCTCCTTAGTTGTCTCATGCATTTTTAAAATCTATTCAGCACGTTGTTTAGTATCAAAGTTCAATTTCTCCGAAGATGGAATAAACATTAAATCAATAGGAGCACGAGGCATAAAACCATAAACAACCTCAAAAGGGCACATCTTTGTAGTAGAATGCAATGAACGATTATAAGCAAACTCAATATGAGGCAAGCATTCTTCCCACATTTTAAAATTCCTTTTCAACACAACCCTAAGCATTGTAAATAAAGTTCTATTCACAACTTTAGTTTGTCCATCAGTTTGGGGACAACAAGTAGTAGAAAATAACAGCTTAGTCCCCAATTTAGCCCATAAAGTTCTTCAAAAGTGGCTAAGGAATTTAGCATCATGATCTGAAACTATGGTATTAGACACACCATGCAAACGAACAACTTCACGAAAGAATAAATTAGCTATATTGGCAGCATCATTGTTCTTTTGACATGGTATAAAGTGGGCCATCTTAGAAAATCTATCAACAACCACGAATATACTATCCCTCCCATTCTTTGTTCTAGGCAATCCTAAAACAAAGTCCATCGAAATATCTTCCCACGGAATGCTAGGAACAGGTAGAGGCATGTATAAACCATGAATATTAAGTCATGACTTAGCTCTTTGACATGTAGTGCAGCGAGCAACGTAGCGCTTGACGTCCCGTCTCATCCTTGGCCAAAAGAAATGATCAGCAAGTATATCCTCTGTTTTCTTCATGCCAAAGTGTCCCATCAGCCTGCCTCCATGCGCTTCCTGTAACAACAACAAATGAACGGAGCTAGCTAGAATGCATAGCTTGTTAGCTCTAAATACAAACCCATCATTAATGACGAATTTGTTCCACTTTTTCCCTTCTTTACAATTCAACAATATATCCGTAAAATCAACATCATGCACATATTGCTCTTTAATAGTCTTTAATCCAAAAATTTTGAAGTCAAGTTGTGAAAGCATGGTATATCTCCTAGACAAAGCATCAGCAATAACATGCTCCTTTCCCTTCTTGTGTTTTATGACATAAGAAAAAGACTCAATAAATTCAACCCACTTTGCATGTCCACGGTTCAGTTTACCTTGACTTCGAATATGCTTTAAAGATTCATGATCAGAATGTATAACAAATTCTTTGGGCCATAAATAATGTTGCCAAGTTTCTAAAGTTCGAAAGGGTGCATATAACTCCTCATCATATGTAGAATAGTTCAAACTAGGCCCACTCAATTTATCACTGAAGTATGTTATAGGTTTACCTTCTTGTAACAACACGCCACCTAAACCAATTCTGCTGGCATCACATTCTAGTTTAAAAGTCTTATTAAAATCAGGGAGTTAGAGTAGTGGGGCATGTGTTAACTTATCTTTCAACATGGAGAAGGTGTTCTCCTATGCGGCGTTCCAAACAAATGGTACGCCCTTCTTAGTGAGCCCATTAGAATCCAGCAAGTCCTAAAAAGCTCCACACTCGTGTGACTGTGTTGGGAGTCGGCCAACTCTGTATTGCTTCAACCTTGGTTTGATCAACTTCAATTCCCTATGGAGTAACAACATAGCCAAGAAATGCGACTCGATCGGTGCAAAAGGTGCACTTCTCAAGGTTACCAAATAAACGTGCACCACGTAAAGCATTAAAAACAACACGTAAACAGTCAAGATGTTCCTCTAATGATTTGCTATATATCAATATATCATCAAAATAAACCAGCACAAATCTATCAATGAAAGCACGCAAAACTTCGTTCATTAGTCTCATGAAGGTGCTAGGTGTATTAGTTAAACCAAAAGGCATTACTAACCACTCATATAACCCCAAACTTAGTTTTAAATGCTGTTTTCCATTCATCGTCTAATTTCATGTGAATTTGATGATATCCACTACGCAAATCAACCTTTGAGAAAACAACAGAGCCACTCAATTCATCAAGCATATCATCTAACATAGGAATAGGATGACGATGCCTAATGGTGATATTATTGATTGCTCTATAATCCACACACATGTGCCAAGATCTGTCTTTCTTAGGCACTAAAATGACTAGAACAGCACAAGGACTAAGAGATTCGCGCACATACCCTTTATCAAGCAATTCTTGAACTTGGCGCTGAATTTCTTTAGTTTCTTCCGGATTGGTCATGTATGGTGCACGGTTGGGCAATGATACGCTGGGAATTAAATCAATTTGATGCTCAATCACTCGAAGCGGTGGCAACCCCGACGGTATGTCCTTCAGAAAGACGTCTTTGCACTCCTGCAAAATGTTAGTGATAGCAGGAGGCAAAGAAGAAGGTATATCCTCAAATGAAAACAAAGCTTCTTTGCAAACTAATGCATAGCAAACAGAATTACTAGCATCCAATTCGGTCATATCAGATTTGGTAACAAGAAAACTAGCACCTTTCAATTTAATTTCTTTATTCTTCACATGAGCAAATTTAGGTTCTTTCTTCTTATTGCTCAAGCTCTTTTGCTACAATATGATTTTTGCTCTTAGTATTTTCTAGATTCTTCTCTCTACTAGCTCTAGCAAGTTCATCTTTAACAATTTGTTCAGGAGTCATAGGATGCAACACAATTTTCTTTCCTTTGAACATGAGAGAGTATTGATTATTTCTACCATGATGCACACAATCAGTATTGTATTACCAAGGTCTTCCTAATAACAATGAGCAAGCTTGTATAGGAACAACATCGCAATCAACATAATCATGGTATGAACCCATAGAAAAGTTTACTCTCACCATTCGTGTTACCTTCAACTTACCACTGTTGTTGAACCATTGAATATGGTATGGGTAGGGATGAGGGTTGGTCGGCAAAGCAAGTTTCTCCACCATATCCATACTCGCCAAATTGTTGCAACTCCCACCATCAACAATTATGCGAATCGAGCGTTCCTTGACAACACCCTTGATTTGAAACAAATTATGGTGCTGATTTTGCTCGGCACGAGAAACTTGAGCACTTAGTATGCGTTGCACTATAATGCTCAAATACTTGTCGGCATCTTCGGTGCCAACATATTCCTCCTCATGATCAGATTCATCATCATGTCCTGCAGAGTCAGTTGCAAGCAGAGCATATGTTTCATCATCAAAATCACTAGCAGAGGAATACCCACCATCATCGCGTATAATTAGTACGCGCTTGTTTGGACAGTCCTGCATCATATGTCCATAGCCTTTGCAACGATGGCATTGAACATCCTTAGTTCGTCCTGTCAAAGTAACGGAAGAGGAGGCTTTTGCACAAGCTTGTGGTGCTGATTTGGCTGCTTCAGAAACTCGTGGTGCTGAACTTGAAGTAGTGGGGCGCTGCTTATTGTTGGAGGATAACGGTGGTGGTGCAATAGTGGACGGGGCAGTAGGGGTGCGTGGCATCCATGAGTTTGTGCGACCTGCAGAAGAGTAAGATCGTGTCCTCGTCTAGCGTCCCTGCAATTCACGTTCAGCTTTGCAAGCAAGGTGAAACAATCTAGTAATGGAGTTGTAATCTTTATAATCAAGGTAATCTTGAATTTCTCGATTCAACCCTCTCAAAAACCTAGCCATGGAGGCCTCCTCATTCTCAACTAAACCACAACGCAACATACCAATTTGTAATTCTTGATAGTAGTCTTTCACAGACTTTGTACCTTGTCGTAAGCGTTACAATTTATTTAACAAATCACAAGTATAATATAATGGAACAAATCAATGCCGCATAAGCAATTTTAAAGCCTCCCAAGTGTTAGGTATGTTATTGGGATGTTGAGGGTAATGTTCTTTCCACCAAACAGAAGCAAAGTCGGTAAATTCACAAGTAGAAGCCCTAACTCGTCTAATCTCAGGAAAGTCATGGCAAGCAAATTTTTGATCTATGGTAAGCTCCCATGTGAGCTAAGCATTAGGATCATATTTTCCAGTAAAAGGAGGCATAATGAATTTAATTTTACCAAAAGCATCATTATGGCCACGTACCGCACATTGATTTCTTCCCATACCTTGACGATTGTGACGAAGCCGACGATGGTTGCGATCATTGTGAACATTGACTCCATCGGTCTCCGTATCAGCAGTGTAGTTGTTCATGTCTTCTTCTTCCACCTCATCTGCCGAAGAGTGGGCAGCAGGTGGTGTGCGATGAGCAGGAGGATCCTCCACTCTTGGCTCACCTTGGGTCGTGGTTTCAGCAAGTGGCTGACGTTCGAGGAGCGCAACGTGTGTGTGGAGCACCGCAAGGTTGTCGTTGATCTTATCCAAGGCATCACAAACACTCTCATCGAGCGAGTGCTCAATGTGTTGCATGAGCTCTCTCGTGCGAGGTGTGAGAGATCCCTCACTCGCATGCTCCAAAGAGTGGACGTTGTTGTTTTCACCATGTGTAGATCCGTGTGACCCTGCCATAGTTTGTAGAAAACAAAGAACAAATCACAGTGTATATGTCCTTATCAACTACTAGGTTCTGGCGTTTCAACAGTCACTCACACTCAAGCCTTCTATCGAATTCTTACCAAGCAAACAGAGGTGATCGGCAACCAGCGGTGTCAATGTATCTCCGAAGATTGGATGGAGCGATTGCCGGGTGAAGTTTAGTCTGTACGGTGTAGAAAAGGTGTAGCTAGGAAGGCTCAAGTATGGTAGCAATGGATTAACAACAATCAATTCAGCAAATGCAAGTTGAATAAATGTTCAAAGTACTAGTCAAAATTGCTGATCCTTGCCTAGACCGGGGAATAGCTAAACCAACATTGGAAGCAAGTAGAGGAATACAAATTTAGCAGCAAAGGAAAAAGGTGCCAACAGCCCTAGAAGAGAGGATTTTTTTTCACTCCTTTTTTTTTGCTATCTATTTTTTTTTTGCGAATGTGCACCTGACTCAAATCTCTTCCAATTCCTCTTCTGGGCCTAGGGAGCTATATGGGCCACAAACTTTTTGTAGAAGGTAGGGGTATAAAGGTAATTAAAACCAAAAACAAACTCTAATTTTTTTATCGCGTTGCCGAAGTTAGTTGACTCTTAGTTTTCCTTCTGGCAGCACGAAAACAACCACTTCTTTTTTTTTCTTTCTTTTTTTTAAACCTAAAACAAACTCTTCCTTATCCTCTCTCTCTCTCTCTCTCTCTAAACTCTGATTTTTTTGATCGTGTTGCTGAAGTCAGATGACTCTTAGTTTTCCTTCTAGCAGCTCGAAAACAACCTCTTCTTTTTTTTTTTTTTTTGAAACAAAAAACAAACTCTTCCTTATCCTTTCTCTTGACAAACCGAATCAATCTCCTTCCTTCTATCTTCGGCCAAACCGAAACAAAGATGCACTAGGGTTACCTTTCAATCTTACCAAGGAGTGGCGGCGGCCAGAGTCAAGGTGGCCGCGGCAGGGAATGGTGGCAGGAGAGCGGCAGCGAGGAGTTGTCGTGGTAGTGCTGAGGTGGCCGATCGGTTGCCGCGGTAGGTGTTTTGGTGGCTGCGGCAAAGATCGATTAAGCGATGGCGTGGTAGGGGTGGTGGGTCTTTGCGGCAATGAAAGCGTGAGGGTATGAACTAGCTGTTGTTTCTGCTTAAACTAGAGGGTTGTTTACATTGCACGTTATTCTGATTTTTGTACTCTACATCGTGTGAACAATCTTGTGCCCTTAGAAAGAAATTTGAGTAGTTGTCTAGCGTCTCTCCTAGCACTTGGTGTGAGATTTTCCTTTGCTTACATCAAGTCACATTGATCTTTGCTTGTGCGTTCATACACTTCTCTTCATAGGCTTTGATTGACTAGCTCTTTCTAGGCTAGGATCAACAACTAGACACGACGATGTAACCAATAATTCAATAAGCAAAAATTACTGAAAAGAAAAATTGCAAAGCACAAAGGGGCTTGGACAGGGATGAACTAACCCTAATATATATATTTTGATTTTCGTGGACTGTAGGTAAATAAAAAAAATCTCATCGATCAACCTGGCTCTGATACCACCTGATGCGACAATGGGTGTCCCAATCTTTCGATGAGATAGATAATTCGATTTGGTGGAGACAACTCTCACGATTTGGTTACCAATCATACACAGCCAATACGCCCGGCAATCGTTGAACTAACTCCGAGTTCGTTATCGACCTTGCTCGAAGCACGATCGACCTGACCATGAAGGTCTGTTCCTGCATGCAATCGAAGAACAAGTAAGAACAAGATAAATAGCAATCTAAAATTGCAAATATTTATAAAATACGGATAAGGTGGGATTCCGAAGGCTGTCTTGACAGGTGGTCGTCCGACACAACTGAAGAACAGAAGTTTTCACAATGGCTAAACCTTAACTCAACGAAATCCGAGTTCTACCAAAGAGAGGCAACGGCTCCTATATGGGGAGATGACCAGGGGTGGCGGCCAAGGAAGTGGACGCATGCCCCTAGGGTTACAAGGAAAATGGGCCCAAGTGAAGGTGGCGTAGCACCCTTTTGACTCGGGCTCAGAAATAGATACAGACTCTTTTGATGATTGTGGCCAACTCGGATGGAATTTGAAGATGAGGTTGAATCTGTTGGAAAGTAGACTTGATAAGATTTCCGTGAAGTCAAAGAACTTCCCAAACGGAGTCCGTGTGAAGAAGTTACGGCCATTTAAACTTAGTACTGTCGCAATAGTCCGAATCCGAATCCGAATCCGAATCCAGAACAAGCCCAACTCGAACTCTTGCTTGACTCAGAACCAAAGTGACGTGGTGACCTCCATTATGCTTTCCATGAATGTCCATGACTCTGCATGCCTCTCCTTGGTCCTTTCCCATGTTCCTAAGCACACTTAAATCACTTGCATTAGGTAGCGGTCTATTCTCAGTAATATATAAACCTAGGAACAAATTCACCTGGTAATTAAGTTGGTGAACACGAGCTCGAGTAAGTGGTCCTTGTAACACTAGTTGTGGATGAGTTGTGTGTGTATACACGATTGTATCCATGGTAGGGATGTCCTCATCATGTCGTCTAGTGTTGCTTGCTTGAGCTAGGGTCAAGTGCTAGTTTGGCCCAGTATTTAGGCAAGTACTTTGGACTATTATTCAGCTAGTGTAATTCTGAAATTGAATATTGCCATTCCTTTGGTACTTACATATTTCCTATCCAAGCTCCACCCACTACTAACCGATCAGATCTCATCGCACTGGCAATCTCTATACTCATCAATCAAGTCAGGTTATCACGAACTAGCCACCGGTTGCACCACATGATTACTTTAGTAAGAACTTGTAATAATTTGGTAAAAGCTTGAGCATGTGCGACTTGTAACCTCCAGAACCAAGTAGTTGATAAGGAATTTTATATACTTGTGTGTTTTCTTGTTGATACTATCAATGGCAGGGTCATACGGGTCTACACATGGTGGGAACAACAACGACTACTCTTTGGAGCATGAGAGCGAAGGTCCTCTCACACCTCGCACGAGAGAGATCATGCAACACTTTGAGCACTTGCTCGGTGAGAGCGTTCACAATGCCTTGGATCAGATCAACAACAACCTCACGGTGCTTTGCACACACGTTGAGCACCTCAAACGTCCACCACCTGCTATAACCATGACCCATGATGAGCTAAGGGTGAAGGACCCTCCTGCTCGCCGCACACCACCTGTTGCTCGCTCTTGGGCAGATGAGGTGGAAGAAGAAGACGCGAACAACTTGTTGGACCGAAAAGACGACTAGAGGAGGGGTGAATAGGAGAATGCTCACTTTTTCACTTTGATCGGATTCAAACATGATATTGACTCCAATAGCTATGAGAACTACGAAGATCAATATATATAAGCATAGCGGAAGACTTGTACTGATTCCCCTTCAAACTCCCAAGAGATACGACCAAAAACACAAAAAAACACGCTGATGAACAGTACTGATGAACAGTACCGGTTGTACTAGATGAACTGTGCCGGCTGTACCGAAAAATCGAAACAACCGGATGAATAGTGCCGGTTGTACTGCAGTAAACAGTAAAATCAGGTGAATGAATAGTAAACAACCTGAAAACAAAATAAAAAATTGACGTAAGTTTTGATCCGTAACTCCAAACTTCACGAAACTTGAAACACACCTTGCTAAGGATGTCAGGAACCTATTCTATACAACGATCGTGAAGATCCTTGCCAAAGTTCTAACCTTTTTCCGTTCGAACGAAGGTTGCTCCAAAAACCGAGTCAAAACCAAAATATGATCCAAACACTTGCTCGTGAGTGATTGATGATCAAGATGATCCTAGATGTATTCCCACATGTCACAGCAAGCTAGATTAAGACAAAAAACCAAGAGAAAACTTGTGAATCAAAGAAAGACTCAAAATCATCAAATAGAGAGAAGGAAAGCAAAGAGACACATCTTTGAGCAATCTTTCCTTGAATTGATTTGATATGGTATTGGTTTACAGGCACTCCATCAATGGAGGACAAAGACTCAATACATGAGTACGAAATCAAATCCAACTCTCTAGAACCCTAACCTCCAACTATCTTCTCCCTAAGCACAAAAGAAAAACTAGGGTTTTCAATTCATGAAAGGGTTGAAGGGGGTGCAGCCGCCTCCCTCCTCTATTTATAGTGGCAGGTTAGACCTTCTAGAAGCATTAACCCTAATGGGCTCCCGTTAACTCCCACACACAAACGGGTCACACGTAACGTTCTGGACCTCAACTCTCCAAGCTTAGTCCCGATCATCCTCGTCGTTGACCGTCATTGACCTCCAAGCAACCTACACAACAATAGACAAAGAAATCGATTCCGGGAACAAGTTCTTCACAACTTGACCCACGTTAGTCAAAACATGCATCATGCAATACATATACCATGAAACCCATGAACTTGACCTAACCCAAAAACAATTCTCCAAGTTAACCGAAACTTAGAAACAGAATTGGTACTACCGCCAATGAGGATCGGTATTACAAGCACCGCATGATCGTCTGCTTCTCAAGGAAATCCAAAACTCCCCAAAAACATCCTCTCTGAAAATTCCATACCGCTACTCAAACAGTCACACCGTGATGTGGTACTACCGCCCTCTACAAGCCGGATTATCAAGATCGTGGTCGCATCACGACTTACACGCGGTATGACCGATTATCCCGACACTTGTCAAAACGCTGCTTCGATTTAACCATTAACGACATTGCCAATTGTAACATCATCCTAAGATCGTGCACATATCCCCATGATATCCACAATCTCCCTTGATGAACACATTGATAATTTCCCATAAAAGCAAATTTTGAGGTTTGAAAAGTAAAAATTCGACGTTTTCGCACAAAGGCACAACTTGGTCCAAATGCAAGAGAAAGCAATGGAAATGACCAAGTTGGCTTCAGAATAGTATAGGCAAGTGAGATAAGGCAAAAGAAAGCAAGAAAGCTTTATTTTCAGAAAAGAGGCAAAATCTCACTTAAGGTCCATGTGAAAGAACAATTGTTCGATATGACCTTTGATCATTGTGAGGATCAAGAATTGTAATTCAAGTTCAGAAGTAGCAATAAGACCATAAGAATGCAAATAAGAAACTCCCCCTCACTATGATCCTCAAATCTCAGAAAATTTCAAATTCTCCAAATTTCTCCAAAAGGCTCCCCCTTTTTAACATTTTTATATCTTCTCCCCTTTATACATCTTTGATATACTTCTCCCCTTTTGACAATGGAGTCATCAAGGAATCACGCCTTCCACTCGTCCAGAAATGATAAATGTAGAATGAGGAAAAAGCATAAGAAGGAGCATACATGAAATGTAATGGAGTGGCTTCATTTTTTGTATTTTTCAATTTTTGATTACCAGAAGCTTTGGAGATTACCCAAAAGAACAAGCTAGCATTTCTAATATTGCACAAACAACATATCAAGCCAAACAGCGCTAGCAAGATCATGATAAAACATATATATCAAAGCTAAGCTAGAAGGCTCAATGTAACGCAATGAATTTTATCAATTTAAGCAAAGCTTCAAATTTAGCAAGTTCATCAACAGGGATCCTAAAATGATACTAGCCATGTCAAAATGTTAATGAGAGATCAAAAAGCTAACAATGACCATATTAAGAGATAAACAGGTCCTGAATTGAATCATTTTGCTCAAATTTCTCAAACGCCCATTTTTCAACAGTTTTTCATTTGCAATAAATATTGAAGTTGACTAATGGTCTAACTTAGTGAAGAAGATCCTGGACTAGGAGCTATCCACAAACTCTTCCTAAGCTTCGACCAGAAGTTGATTAAAGGTATATCTTAGTGAAGAAGATCCTGGACTAGGAGCCATCCACAAACTCTTCCTAAGCTTCTACCAGGGTGACAAATCTTAAGGTTCATGTTAGTTTTGACAAGCAGTCCCCATGAGATCGTCTGGATCATCAAACTATCTCTAAGTTCATGTCTATGACATGTAGTCTCGTAAGAGTAGTTTGGCACATTTTAACCACATGACAATCTTGAAAGTTGATTTTTCATTTTTCATTTTGCACAAGAGCAGTTTTAGATTTTCAGAAGAACAAGAAGCTCAAGTAATGATCAATTTTAGATTCAAGAGCTAACAAAGCAATTTTGACAGGGCCAATGTCACAAAAGAAGCATTAATTGCGCAACTAGCTAAAACATCCATAAATTGCAGTTTTTAGTTCAAGTTGTTTTAGAGTTCTAGCTCATTCAGCAAAGACTTAGCTACACATGTGAAAGCATGGTAATTCTAGCAAGTCAAAGAACTAGACATAGCATTGAGCAAGAATTGAAATACTAAAGCTCCAAAGGGTAATAAATAAAGCTTCATCAATTTTTAAAAGATAAGCACTTTATTACAATGCATCTTTTTGTGTTTTTCATATGAATGCAATATGATACAATGAGATGCGAGAAAAGCTCAAAAAGCCTAAAAGATAAAAAAGGATCTAAAAGTTCAAAAGAAGATCAAGAAAAGATCAGATGAATAAGGAAAGATCAGAAAAGATCCAACTCCCCCCTCAAACCAACCCATAGGGATAAATTTCCCCTAACTCACTCCTCAAGGTGGCAAACCTTGTTGGGTCTAAAGGCTTGGTGAGGATATCGGCTAACTGAGCCTCGGACTCCATAAAATGCAGCACAATATCCCCCTTCTCAACATAATCTCTAAGAAAGTGATAGCGAATGTCTATGTACTTGGTCCTAGAGTGTTGCACTGGGTTCTTAGCAATGTTAATGGTAGAAGTGTTATCACAGAAAAGAGGAATACTAGCAAAATTTAACCCAAAGTCCTTAAGAGTGGACACCATCCACAAAATCTGACTACAACAACTAGCAGCAGCTACATATTCAGCTTCAGCAGTGGATTGTGCAACAGAGGACTGCTTCCTAGACGACCAAGAGACAAGAGAAGTGCCTAAGAAATGACAAGTGCCAGAAGTACTCTTCCTATCTAGTCGACAGCCCGCAAAATCAAAATCAGAAAACTCCCAAATGGACAACGAAGAAGAGCAGGAATACAAAATGCCATACTGGAGGGTAGAGTGAAGGTACCTGAAGATGCGCTTAACGGCTTGGCGATGTAAAGTTCTCAGTGACGCCTGAAACCTCGCATAGAGGCAGACCACGAAGTGGATGTCCAGTCTTGAGGCCGTCAGGTACAGAAGGGAGCCAATCATGCTATGATACTCGTGTTGATCCACGGCTTCTCCTTCCTCATCTGGATCCAAAGCAGTCGAAGTTGCCATGGGAGTGGAAATCGGCTTGCAGTCACCCATCTCGAAGCATTTGAGCAGACCCTTGGTGTACTTCGTCTGATGGATGAAGATCCCTTCCTTGCATTGCTTGATTTGAAGCCCCAGAAAATAATTGAGCTCTCCCATCATACTCATCTCAAATTCCCTGGATATGGTCTCAGAAAAACTAGAAACAAGAGCATGAGAAGAACCATCAAAGATAATATTATCAATGTAAATCTGAACAAGCAGGAAGTTATTTTTCATGCCTAAGAATGAAAAGAGTCTTATCTACCTTTCCCATTTCAAAATCATTCTTAAGCAAGAAAATCTTAAGTCTATCATACCAGGCTCTAGGAGCTTGCTTAAGACCATAGAAAGCTTTAGATAGCTTGAAAACACGATCAGGGTGCTTAGGATTCTCAAAGCTAGGGGGTTGCCTAACATACACTTCCTCCTCTATAAAACCATTCAAAAAGGCACTCTTAACATCCATTTGATGCAACCTAAAACCTTTAGATGCAGCAAATACAAGCAGAATGCGAATGCTTCTAGTCTAGCAACAGGAGCGAAGGTCTCATCAAAGTCTAACCCCTCAACCTGGCTAAAACCCTGAGCTACCAACCTAGCCATGTTTCTAACCACAGAATCATCCTCATTTTGTTTATTTTTGAACACCCAACGGGTTCCTATAACATTATGACCACTAGGAGGTTCAACAAGGTTCCAGACTTTATTTCTTTCAAAATTCTCTAACTCCTCATACATGGCATTGACCCAGCTAGAATCAGATAAAGCATGTGATATATCGCGGGGTTCAAAAGAAGCTACAAATGCATAATGAGAGAAGAGACTCGGATCATGATATCTGGAGCGAGTGATTTGCTCATAAAGATTACCAATCATCTGATTCGGAAGGTGTTGCCTCTGAATGTGCAGTGGAGTGCCTGAGGGAGATAGCATCTCCTCAACCTCTGCAGGTACTACTGATGAAGAAAAAGCAGCAGGAGCCTCAATTGGAGCTTGGACAGGAACATCATCAGCAGCAGGTGAAGGAGCTTTATCGAAATCATCCTCATCTTCTTCAACAAAAATGCTCTTTGTCACCTATATGTCACCTGAAACATCGGATCTAGCTCCAGGGCTAGTCTCATCAAAAGTAACATTGCATGTCTCCTGGACAATGTTAGTTTCAACATTAAAGACCCGAAAACCCCTCGAATGAGCAGGATAACCCAGAAATAAACAATCACAAGTCCTTGATTCAAATTTATCTAGGTTTCCTGTCTTGAGAATAAAACACTTTGATCCAAAGACTCGAAAGTGAGATACAGAGGGTTTTCTACCAAATCGAAGCTCATAAGAAGTCTTGCCCAAAGACAGAAGACACGGTTTGAAATATGGCAAGCTGTAGCAATAGCTTCGGCCCAAAACCTCATCGGTATGCTATACTCATTTAGCATCGTCCTAGCCATCTCGACTAAGATTCTGTTCTTCGTTTCCACAATGCCATTTTGTTGAGGGACGTGCGGAGAAGAAAACTGATGCTCAATGCCACGCTCAGCACAAAAAGAGGCAAAAGAAGCATTCTTGAACTCTGTGCCATTGTCACTGCGGATCGCTCTTAAGGCACTAGGAAGTTCAGAAGCCAAACGAAGAACAAGATCATGATAATGATCAAAAGGCTCATCATTCGAAGCAAGAAA
Organism: Phyllostachys edulis; assembly: GCA_036346405.1. Lineage (NCBI taxonomy): Eukaryota > Viridiplantae > Streptophyta > Magnoliopsida > Poales > Poaceae > Phyllostachys > Phyllostachys edulis. Next base: position 24,516,907 of record CM070568.1, on the reverse strand, counting down.
GAACACCCAAGAGTATCTCGAAAAATCATCGACCATGGCAAGAATGTACCATTTGCCACCGATTGACCGAACCCTAGCAGGACCAACAGTATTCATAGGAAGCAACTGTTCTGGTCCGTCAGTCATGATCATAGTTAATGAAGGGTGTGAAGCGGCAACTTGTTTGCCATGCCTACAGGGCGCACATACAACATTCTTGACAACTTTGAGTTTAGGCAAACCTCTCATGAGATCAAGGCCGCTAACTCGTGTCAGATGATCAAAACCAATGTGCCCCAAGCGTCGGTGCCAAAGCCAGATATCAGAAGAAAATGCAATCAAGCATTTAAGAGATCCAGCAAAAGATTCAGAAAAATCAGCTCCAAAAATTCTACCAACTCTAGAAATCCCAAAAACAAACTCATCGGCAGAATCAAGCACACGACAATCATTTTTCTTAAAACGAATTTCGTAGCCATCATCAAGAAGCTGCGAAATAGAAAGCAAGTTGTACCTTAGCTTGTCCACAAGAGCGACGTCCTTAAGAATGAACTTGTCGTTCACCCTGATCGATCCAGTTCCTTCGATCCGCCCTTGTGTATCATCTCCGAAGATGATGAAGTCATCACCCTTCGACCGCGTGAAGGAAGTGAACCATCTTGAGTCTACGATCATGTGACGTGAACAGCCAGAGTCGACGAGCCACGTGTTCTTCCTCCTTCCGCGGCGATCCTGAAAATCAAGGCACAAAAGATCGATGTGTCTCAATACTAGGGTTAGTTAAAAGCGACTTGGGAACCCAGTACTGAGACACACGTCCGCGAGTAGTATGCAAAGCAGAAGTGCTATCCTTGATTTTATTTGAAGTTCTGTTATGAGCAATGGTTACACAAACATGAGAAGCATCCTGTCTAGGAACATTATGATGATAAGCATGTGAAACAAATCCTAATCTAGGTTTCTTCCTTTCTAAATAACCATGTCTCATAAAAGCTCTAGGTTGATTAGATGAAATTCTAGCAATGTTTTCTTAGCGTTCTTCAACCTACGCCAACAAAATTCAACCAAATGTCCACTCTTCTTGCAATAGGTGCAATGGTATTCGATACCACTGGGAGAAGCACCTTTTGACTCAAAAGAAGGTTGGACAAAACCTGCAGATTTGAAAATTATTTTTGCAGGTTGGGTTGTGAATTCAACTAAGCCATTTTCCAAGATCTGAATGACATTAGACTTGGATTTGTCCTGGGCAGAGTTGTATCCTAACCCTTGCTTCTTATAAGGAGTTTTAGACGTGTCCAGAATCATGTGTAACTGTTTCTTACCTTTAGAGAATTTTTCTAGTGTGTCCTTATGGTAAGCATTTTCTTTTCCAAAGTTAACACATGAATCACAAGTCTTGGCCTTAATGACTTTAGCATGTTTCTCCTTAAGAAATGCAACTTCAAGCTTATAGGCTGCACATGAGGCATAAGGGGTAGACTCAATTGTGTCCTTAAGCTTGGCATATTTATCTCTAACTGCTTCTAAAATGTCTTTGACTTCATGTTCACGTTCTACACGAGAAAGAGCAAAAGCTAGATTTAACATTACAAGAAGCATCCAACTTGCTAGACTCTAAGTATTTTTCACATGGAGCAGTTTTTAACATCAATTAGCTCAGTCCTAGTATTTTCAAGTTGGTGCAAAGCAATATCATGAGCAGATTACAGTTTAGCAAATTTAGAATGTAGAGCATGGCAAGAGGAACATTTATCAGATTCAAGAGTCTTAGCATTTGTAAGTTCTAATGTCAAATTATCTACTTGTGACTCTAAGTCCTTATTCCTAGCCATGGTAAATTCTAATGCCTTATCCTGATTCATGAGTTGCTCAAACATGTTGTTGCATCTAGCTGAAAGAACATCATAGGAGAGAGGTACCTCATCGTTGTCATCGACATCGATAGAGTCGGCCATGAAGTACGTGCCGGTGAAGTCCTTGGCCTTCCCTTTCTTGTCTTGAGGGAGCTCCTCCTCCTCCTTGTCCTCCTCGCTCCCGGAGTCCACATCGCTCATGGATTGTTCTCTAAAAGCGACAAAGATCCGGTGAGCAGTCTTCATGAGCTTGGAAGCATCATACTTGGGCTTGCTCCCCTGAGGTTTCTTCCAGGCAGTCTTCTCATCCTTGCGATTGCCCTTACCTTTCAGCTTGGGGCAGTTTGCCTGGATATGATATAGCTCTCCACACTCATAGCACGTCACATGGCCACCTCTCTTCTTGTTTCTAACATTGTTATATGCCCGTGTGATTTTCTTGACTAAAAGAGCTAAATCAGCCTCAGGAAGACTCTCAAACTCTTCTCCTTGAATAGCAGATAAACACGCAAGAGAAAAGACAGAAGAAGACTCAGAAGAACCATCAGGAGTCCCTTTGAGAGGATCAGCCACCAAAGCCATATTATCCTTCTTAGAAAGACTACCTCTCTTGATCTCATGAGTTTTGAGCTTGCTATAAATCAGCTCCAAAGTGAGATTAGAGAGATCGACGTTCTCCTCAATAGCAGTAGCCTTTATCTCCCACTCCTTGGTGTTGATTGCAGCCAAGAGGTTGGTGGCATTATCAGATTGAGAGTACTCAATGTCAATAGCTCTCATCTGATTGATCACCTTGTTAAAGCGAGTAAAAACATCATCGATGCTCTCACCAGGACGCATCTCGAATTTGTTATACTGTCGCTTGTAGACCGTCTACCGCACTTGCTTGATTTGAGACGATCCCTCATGGTAAGTTTCGAGGGTGTGCCAAATCTCATGTGCGGTCGCAAGGTTGCAAATCCTATCGTACTCCTGCCTACCAAGCCCAGCATATAGAAGGTTCTTTGTCTTGTTGTTGTTAGCCAAGAGGGTCACCAAGTCGGCGAAACAACTTCAAAAAGCAGCGGGGCTCGAACAACCTCCCATATAGCTTGTCCTTCGCTCTCAAGGAAGACTCGCATGCAATTCTTCCAATAGGCATAGTCGAGCCCATCGAAGACATGCGGCTTAGTTGAGTACTTATCCATCACTAAGTTCAGTGATCAGTTAAGATCGAGATTGAACTAACCAGACTCTGATACCACTTGTTGGACCGAAAAGGCGACTAGAGGGGGGGTCAATAGGAGCACGCTCACTTTTTCACTTTGATCGGATTCAAACATGATAATGACTCTAATAGCTATAAGAACTACGAAGATCAATATATATAAGTATAGCGGAAGACTTGTACTGAATCCCCTTCAAACCCCCAAGAGAAACGACTAAAAACACAAAAACGCGCTGATGAACAGCACTGATGAACAATACCGGTTGTACCGGATGAACAGTGTCAATCATACCGGAAATCGGAACAACCAGATGAACAGTGCTGGTTGTACCGTAGTGAACAGTAAAATCAGGCGAATGAATAGTAAAACTCTCTAGAACCCTGACCTCCAACTATCTTCTCTCTAAACACAAAAACAAAACTAGGGTTTTCAATTCATGAAAGGGTTGAAGGGGGTGCAGCCACCTCCCTCCTCTATTTATAGTGGAAGCTTAGACCTTTTAGAAGCATTAACCCTAATGGGCTCTCATTAAGGCCCACACACAAACGGGTCACACACGCACATATTTTAAAGCGCCGTCTTCATCTCCTCTTGACCTAATTCGCTTCATCATGCGCTGTCTTACGCCACGGGTTGGCAAAAGGTCACCAAGGCGGTATTAGGTAAAATTACCAAAATACCCCTTCTCGATCTTTTTGCAAAGACCGAGTCCTATCTTTGTGAAGCACTTCCATGCTTCGCCACGTGTAGGTTGATCCAACGGCTCTCATCATGTCGGCAAGTCTCTCCCATCTGGCTCCCACCGAAACCACCATGGCACTTGCACCGACCCCCGCGCCGCTTGATCCAACCCGTCGCACCGAACTGCCCGTTCAGTCACCTTTGTCCCTCTTGCGCCACGCTTGACTCCATTGACCTCACTCGGCACCCCCGATCATTCTAGATCTCAGCTCTCCAAGCTTAGTCTCGATCACCCTCGACGTTGACCGTCATTGACCTCTAAGCAACCTGCACAACAATAGACAAAGAAATCGATTCCGGGAACAAGTTCTTCACAACTTGACCCACGTTAGTCAAAACATGCATCATGCAACACATATGCCATGAAACCCATGAACTTGACCTAACCCAAAAACAATTCTCCAAGTTAACCGAAACTTAGAAACAGAATCGGTACTACCGCCAAGACGGGCTTAAGATTACTCAAGACCATGGCGTCGTTGCCAGATATACTACTAAGGTCGATCGCTTCTTAAGGAAATCCAAAACTCCCCAAAAACATCATCTCTGGAAATTCCATACCGCTACTCAAACGGTCACACTGTGATGCGGTACTACCGCCTTTCTAGCTTCTAAGATTACTCAAGATCATGGTCGTCATCGTGACTTACACGCCGGTATGACCGATTATCCTGACACTTGCTGAAAACACTGTTTCGACAAACCATTAACGACATTGCCAATTGTAACATCATCCTAAGATCATGCATATATCCCCATGATATCCACACAACTACACTGCTGATACGGAAACAGATGGATTCAATGTTCACAATGATCGTGACCATCGTCAGCTTCTCGCAATCGACAAGGTATGGGAAGAAATCATCGAGAGGTACATGATCGTGACGACCCACTTTCCAAAATCAAGTTTACAATGCCTTCTTTTGCTGGTAAATATGACCCTAATGTATATCTTACTTGGGAGTTAGCAGTAGACCAAAAATTGGGAGTTAGCAGTAGACCAAAAATTTGCATGTTATGAGTTCCTTGAAAATAGAAAGAGTATGGCTGCTACTAGTGAGTTCACTGACTTTGCATCAATTTGGTGGAGAGAAGCTTGTAGGAACGAAAATAATTTACCTAGAACTTGGGATGCTGTGAGATGAATGATGAGAGCTAGATTCGTTCCTTCTTGTTATGCACGTGGTTTGTTAAATAAATTGCAACACTCCAAATAAGGTAGTAAATATGTTGAGGACTATTACCAAGAATTACAAATTGATTTATTGTGTTGTGGATTAGAAGAAACTGTAGATGCTAAGATGGCTAGATTTCTAGGGGGACTTAACTGAGAAATTTAGGACATTCTTGATTATAAAGAATACAACTTATCACTCATTTGTTTCATCTTGCTTGTAAAGCTGAAAGGGAAATATAGGGACAACAATCAAGGCAAGAGGCAATTTTAGAGGTTTTTTTGCAGGTCAATCCAACCGGTTGCAAAACAGGGCGCCTTCCTCCACTCCCGGCTGTGACACCCCTTCCTCAAGCCGTGGGCGCCCTGCTACCTCCACCACTCCCTCACATGTTCCCGATGCAAGCAAGTTCACAACAGTGCAAGCTCCAACAAAAAGTGCTTCTTCAGTAGCTTCCACAGGGAGATCAAGAGACGTGCAATGTCATCGTTGCAAATCCAAGGATTTGGACATTTGATGCGTTATTGTCCAAGTCAATGAGCTCTCGTTGTGAAAGAGAGGTGCTGCGTCACCTGTTGGGCCAACTTGGGCCTTGTAATAGTGTTCGGATCCGAGCCCAGGTTGTGTGCACTTCCCTTGGTTGCGCACAAACCCTAGGCCGATGCCCCCTATCCACCTCCTCCTTATAACCTTTGTGACCGCCACTTTTAGTCCTTAGGTTTTGTTTAGATCAGTTTAGCCCGTGTGTGCAAACTCCACATTGTCTCTTGGGTCAATTAGATCAACAGATTCATGTTACAGAACCTCAACTATCCTTATGCGACTTTTATATCTAGCAATTTTTAGATTGCTCTTTACTAAAATTCTTGCTTGCTCTTCGATTGCTTGTAGGAATTGATCTTCGTGATCAGGTCAACCGTCGTTCTTGGTGAGGTTGATAACGACAAGAGCGTGGTTTAGCGATTGTTGGACGGTTTGATCGAGTTTCGGTCAAGTAGCCTTGTCGTCAAAGTCACTCTCTACAAATCGAATTACCATCCACCGAAAGATCGGGACCAATCTTACATCAGGGAATGGGGTTGGAGGGGATTTGGCTGGGCGTGGGGGCGCTGGGGTAGAGGGGAAGTAGAAGAGAGTGAAAGAAGAGAGGGGAAAAGAGGGTGGCGGCAGGAGTAATTAGTTCAGTTAGGGTTCACAAGTCTTGGCGACAGATAGCTAGTCCATAATATTGCCAAAAGAAAATTGCCGACAGATGGTTTGACCTACAAATTTTGAATTGTCGACAGATAAGCTGACCCCACGTACATATAGAAATGCCGATAGATAGTTTGTTCCTAAACGCAGTATAGCCGATAGATAGTTTGCCACTTATTTTTATCGATAGATAATTGTTGGTGAAGTTTGATTTTTGCCGGCAGATGTCTGATGGTAATATTGGGTCATGGTGTAGTGATGTGCCAAACTTGGGATTGTTGTACACCTGATTCCTAGTTGCATCCTAATATATAGTCCCTGGAAATATATGGATGTTTATGTAGGACCGGAAAGGCGACTAGAGGGGGGGGGGTGAATAGACGCTTTCTCTATTTTTCACCTCGATCGAACTCAACATTACTTTCACTCCAATAGTTATAAAAGCTATGAAGATCTATATACAGGCACAGCGGATGACCTGTGTTGAATCCGATCAAACCCCGACACAAAAGACTAAAAACATCTCACAACCGCACGTCGCGCTCTCTGGCAGAAACTGCAGCTAAAAAAAACAAATCTGAAAACTGTAGCACACTGCTAGCAAATCACCTCACTAGCAATCAACAGAGCAGTCTCAGGGGCAATCAACAACAGCCGCCGGCCTGGGATCTGGTTTCTACCAGGGCATTTTGGGCGCCGCACAAAACAGCAGCTAAAGCAATGAAATCCCCAAACCGATGAGACAACAAAAACTACAGCCGCTGCTCAGAACTCCCAATTCTGCCAACCGGCAAACAAATGGCTCTGCTTTTTCTCCGAGTGGCCAACACCTACAGGCGCTACTCCCAATTTTTCAGGCGCCTCACAGGGCTCTGCTTTTCTAGGTCTACTGAAAGCCAACCAATGCCTCACCTGCCTCAAAGAAAGCACCCAAAAGAAATCTTTAAAATGAGCAAACAGGAAAGCTCAAAACCACAGATTCAGAGGCAGCGGCCGCCACAGGACTTCGGTTAATGCAGGCACTACAAATTTTCGGGAGCACAGGCTGTCGACCCGATGCTTACAAGGCGCTACCAAATCTGCAGAGGAGAGCAGTTCGCCGCCCAGATCTTGTATTTTCTGCGAACGGGAGTGCTCATCATTTCTGCTGATACGAGGATTGTCATGCGGCTGGCGGCGCCCATCTGACCTCAACAAAAGACAAGAAGACGATAGAAACCGCACAAAGCAAAAAGCAAAAAATAGCTATCAATGCAACCGATCAAATCAATACCAAGGAAGCGGCGATAAGACAGATTACTGCAGGGAATAAACAAGATCACCGCCGCACAAGCTCTGCTGTTTTTCCCTCAGGCCACGCGATTTTTTCCTCTGCGGGATACAGGGCTCAACTATTTTCCTGGAGGGGGCGCCGCCTCCATGACCCCAAAAACGCCCCCACTCTTTTTCTTCTAAGCAGCAAGAACAAGTCATTGCGGCTCTCTTTTCTCGATGGTCGCACTATTCTCCAAGAGCCTCCAACACTCCCTTCTCTGCCTTTTATAGGGCAACAACAAACCTTAAAAACCTTCTAGATGATTTACCCTAATGGGCTTCCGTTAGGGCCCAACAACAACGGAACACACACGCACGCAAATTAAAGCGCCGTCTTCATCGTCGATTGATCTAAACCGCTTCACCATGCGCCGACCCGCGCCGCGGCTTAGTCAAAAGGTCACCAAGATGGTATTTGGTAAAATTACCAAAATACCCCTTCTCGATCTTTTCCAAAAGTCGAGTCCATAGATCGTGAAGCAATCGCCTGCTTCGCCACATGTAGGTTGATCAACGGCTCCATGTCGTCAAGTCTCTCCCGTCCGGATCCTACCGGCACCACTGAGCACTTGCAACAACTCCCGCGCCGCTTGATCCAACCAGTCGCACCGAACCGCCCGTTCGGTCATCCTTGTCCATTCTGCGCCACGCTTGAATTCGTTGACCTCACCCGGCATCCTGATCGTTCTGGACCTCAGCTCTCCAAGCTTAGTCCCGATCCTCCTCGCCGTTAACCGTCATTGACCTCCAAGCCACCTGCACAGCAATAGACAAGCAAACACGAATCCGGGAACAAGTTCTTCACAACTTGACCCACGTTAGCCAAAACATGCAATATGCAACACATATGCAATAACAAACATGGATATGACCTATCCCAAAATCAATTCACCACTTATATCAACATTCAGCACAAAAGCCGGTCAGACCGCCGTTGACCTGATAGATCTGAAACTTTGTCGAAAACACATGAAACTTCAAACCAAAAGCACCATTGCCAATTGTTTCATCATCCTAAGATCATGGGCATATCCCCATGATATCCACAATCTCCCCCTTGATGAACACATTGGCAATCTCTCAGAAAATGTAAGTTTGTGGTTTGAAAAGTAAAATACTCGCTGTTTTCGCACAAAGGCACAACTTGGTCCAAATGCAAGAAAAAGCAAAGGAAATGACCAAGCTGGCTCCAGAATAGCATAAACAAGTGAGATACAGCAAAAGAAAGCAAGAAAGCTTCCAATTCCAGAGAATCGATAAAAATCTCACTTAAGGTCCATATGAAAGAACAATTGTTCTATTTGACCTTAGATCATTGTGAGGTTCAAGATTTGCAATTCAAGTTCAAAAAAGGCAATAAGACCAAAAGAATGCAACATGTAAGCTCCCCCTCACTATGATCATCTTTTTCAATTTCTCTATTTCTCCCCCTTACAAAACTTCTCCCCCATAACCAAAAAGCTCTTTATTAACATTACATTTTCGCTATATCTTCTCCCCCTTTGACAATGGATTCATCAAGGAATCATCCCTTCCTCTCATCCAGAGATGACAAATGCACAAGAAAGGAAGAAGCAAAAGAAAGAGCATGCATGAAATGCAATGGGGTGGCTTCATTTTTGTTTTGATTTTTCAATTTTTAGGTAAAAGAAGCTTTGGAGATTACTCAATTGAACAGGCTAGCATTTCTACCATTACTCAAGATACAACAAGCCTGACAAAGCTAGCAAGATCATGTTAAGACATATATAGCAAAGCTAGGCTAATAAGCTCAATATAACACAAGTTGTTGGGTAAAATTAAGCAATGCTTCAAAATTAGCAAGTTCAACAACAGGTATCCTAAAGTGATAATGGCCATGTCAGAATGTCATTGTGAGATCCAGAAGCTAGCAAAGACCATCTTAGAGACAAAAAGTCCTGAATTGAATCATTTAGCTCAATTTTTGTCAAAAGCCCAAATTTTCAACTATTTTTCATTTGCAATGAATATTCAAGTTGATAAAAGGTCTATCTTAGTAAAGAAGATCCTAGACTAGGAGCCATCCACAATATCTTCCTAAGCTTCAACCAATTGACAAATTGCATTTTTAGCCATGTGCTAGATCTCAAGCCTCACTGCGACCATCCCAAGCAACAAAAGCTTAAGAGAGTGGTCTAGGTCATCCAAAACTCCCCCTGAGTTCATGCCTAGTACAATGGCAAGCCATCTCATGAGAAAGAATTGGTGAGATCAGTTTTTTCGCACAAAAGAGATCATTTATCATTTTGCACAAGGGCTGTTTTAGATTCTTTAATGAACTGAAAGCTCAAAGATGTTCAATTCTAGATTCAAGAGCCAACAAAGCAATTTTGACAGGGCCAATGTCACAAAAAGATCACTAATTGTGCAACTAGCTAAAAGATCCACATATTGCAATTTTCAGTTCAAGTTAATTAACAGTTCTAGCTCATATAGCAAAGACATTACTGCACATGTGAAAGTATGATAATTCTAGCAAGTCAAAGAACTAGACACGATCTTGAGCAAGAATTTGAAATACCAAAGCTCAAGAGGGTAAAAAGCAAAGCTTCATTAATTAAAAGAAAGAAGCGGTAAAGCTTATATTACAATGCATCTTTTTGGATTTTTCACATGTATGTAATATGATACAATGAGATGCACAAAAGACTTAAAAGCCTAAAAAGATCATAAGGATCAAAAAGATCCGAAGAAGATACCACTTGAAGAAGGTATCAGAAAAGATCCACAAAAGCTCAAATGAACAAGGAAAGTTCAAATGAACAGAGAAGGTTCAGAAAAGAACTAAGAAAGTTTCGAAAAGAACCAACTCCCCCTCAAACCAACCCATAGGGATAAATTATCCCTTACTCGCATCTCAAGGTGGCAAACCTTGTTGGGTCAAAAAGCTTTGAGGGGAGACCTGCCAAAAGGCCTTGGACTCTACAAAAACTAGCACAAAGACTTCAAACTCCACAAGATCTCTAGAGAAAGCAACTTGAAAAGCTAGGGAGCGAAACACCAACACTAAAAAGCTTACAGGCAACTCAAAAACCTGCTAACACTAGTGATTGGGAGACAAGCTCGACCTAGGCTGTGAGAAGAATACATCCTAGCAAATCATGGGATAAGAAGAGTGTCTAGAAAAGACACGTGCTAGAACAGAGCCTCCTATCTACCCTGAACACAACAAACCCAACACCTGACATGAACCAGATACAATGCAAGGTAGACTAGGGATACCATACACAAAAGTAGGGTATAGAAGCTCGAACCTGAGTCCCACTGCTTGGCAATGAGATGTAGTCATGATAGATGAAGATCCAATCCTTGAAGCTTCAGAAGGTAGTTGCGCTCATCCATCATCCTCATCTCAAATTCCTTCGTCTCCGAGAAGTGATAGTCATCATTGAAGGCACAAATGAAGAAGAACCAATATGTTGAGGTGATAACACTTGTTGGACAACATGTTCTTCTTCTCAACTGAAAAGACTATACAAAAGAGACAGAAAAAGTCTATGCCTTGATACTGGGTTAGTGAAACGTTGTCTAAAAAAACAGTACCAAGACACATGACTAGCAAGGATAGCAGTAGATAATCCAAAGCTCATGAAAGCATGTAATCAACAATTCAAGACATGAGCAAGAAGATAGACAAGACAATTTCAGCACATGCTATCCAAGATATGATAAAGCTCAAACTATCCTTAATCCACAATAAGGCATAGGAGCAAACAAACAAGCACATAGCATATCACCCATCATATATACAGTCGAAAGTAAAGCATGCTAGTGAAAGCTATGGCAAAAACTCATGCATCCATAATTAACAGTAAGGCACAATAACCATGTAAGCATAAAGCATGTTAAGAGCAAGTCATGAATGATGTATGCTAACATGGATATCAAGTGAACAAGTGGATACATAAGACAAAAATCAACAAGAGCAATATGATAAATGTAAGAAATCAGTACAAGCTCTTGAAGACAAAACCAAGCTTATACATCCATAGAAATTAAGAACTACAAAAAGATACAAGGATATATAAGCAAGGTAAAAGCATGATAAAGGATATCACAAGAGTAACACATGCCAAAAAGGTACAAGTGAGCACAAAGCAAGCACAACATGCCAAGTATGAATAATCATGAAGATAAGGGCATGAAGGTATATGATTGCTCACAAAACAGGTGTAGATGCCGATCATTAAAGCACATGCCTCTTGGAGGCCATCATGAGGGTGGAGAACCAACAAGTGTTCTGATCATGTGATGAAGCAAAAGATCAGAATCTTTAAGTCCATGTTCTCCAACCTGCGTTCTTGGTACCTACACATGAGAAAGGCAAGGTGTCCGAGTCTTGGGTCCCGAAGGGTTAGAGAGCGAATACTTGGGAACCCAAACCTTGGACACACCACCACCAGAGACAGTCGAACCATTATGTGAGTTAGCATGATGCAAATGATGGTCCATGCAAGAAGATCCAATCTCATCCTTGGAGGCACGCCGCGAGTGGACAGCTCGATGAGGAAAACGAGGTCCATCTCTAGAAAAGCGGCGATAGCCTTGCTTGAAAGCACCATGATGAGAACCAACAGAAGCATCAAAGAAACTCACACATCCTCACCGTGGGTGTGTACCTCGATGAACAAAACAAGGTCCACCTCTTGGAAAACGGCGGAAATCCTACCTCGGGGCAGCTCGTGGACCAAAACCAAAACTAGGCAAACCATGTCCACGGTGCTGTCCGACACCACTAGAGAAGGTGTCAAAGAAGCCATCAACAAATCGAGTCTTCGTGCTTGGCTCTTTAGTGTGCATGTCATGAGAAAGACTATGCCCACTAGGAGACTTAGAAGCATGAGCTCGACGCATCTGTTTTGCACGCCGGAAACAAAAGTCAACAAGATGTCCATTCTTCCCCACAAAATGAGCAATGGTGTAAAGGTCTACTAGTAGACACGGTCCGAGAGGACGAAGCACCATTATGGTTCAAAGAAGAAGTCCTGGAAGAACTAGCATCATGACTCGTCCTCGTATCGACACTAGACCTACACATGCCATGAGAAAGGCTATGTGTGTTCCTAGAGGTACGACGACGCACTCGACGCTCATGTTTCAAACGGCGAAAGCAAAACCCAAGAGTGTGTCCATTCTTCTTACAAAATGTGCAATGGTACTTCCTTTTTGAAGATTTAGTACCATTTGAGAAAGAAGCATATTTGTCTTTTGAAATCCTTTGGACAACACAAGAAGAGTCGAACTCACTAAAGAAAAGCTATCTAAAGCGATGCCACAAAAACCAACATCAAGTGACTCACATTTGGCACAAAAAGACTTCAACTCCGAATGTAAAGAAGCAAGACAGATCTTTAAAACATCAATCTCGGAGTGAAGGCAAATACAAGAGTCACATGAATTGGCGCTCATATCATCGCGCAAAGACTCAACCTTGCTCTTCAATGAAATACAAGATGTGCAAGAAATTAATGATGCTTTCGAATTAAGCATGCAGTTCAAAGCATCAATTTCAGTTTCTAAACAAGCACAATTCTTGCAAGAGACTAAACCATCCTTAAGCAATTTTTTATGTTCTAAGCACATGCTACAAGGCCTAGCTTCAATTTCAATAATCTCAGCCCTAGCATTTTCTAATTGCTCAAGATGCATGGAATTAGTCAATTTAAGCTTCTCAATTTCAGCAAGTATGCCTACACAAGAATCACAATCATTTCTACCCATAGATCTAAGATTGCCTATTTCTAACTTAGCATTGTCAAGCTCAAGATGTAAGGCAATACAAGAATCACATGGCATAGAAGCATTTGATTTCAATAATTCATTTTCAGCTTTTAGGCATGCAAAAGAGTTATTCAGGTTCTCCATGTCTACATGCAATGAATCATAAGCATTTATGGAGGTTTTCAATTCGGAGAGCTTATGAGACAAATCATTCTTTTCTCTTTTTAGCAATTTCATTTTCTTTCTAAGAGCATGTAATTTGTATTCATATGAAATTAAGCCATCAATGAGTTTTTCTTTGCTCACCTTGCTTAGCTTGAGTAGGGGATCGTCCTCGGAAGAGTCATCATGATCATCAAAAGGCTCATCATCAAAATTCTCTCCATCATGTTCATCCTCAAAAGCTGCTGCACATATGCTACTCGGCTTCTTCTCTTCGGGCTCTAAAAGTGACTCATCCCTGAAACTAGGACAATCAAAACAAAAGAATTTGCTACAAATATCACAGAAGAAATCCTCCTTCATTGACCACATAAAAATCGTATGTTCAAGCCTCTCGTCACGACGGACATCAACGGCAAAAGAACTACGATAAGATGCAAAGAAGCGCTCACAAGTCCTCATATTTGTCGCCATGCTCAAAGATCGGTTAAGATTACAAAAAAGCAAACTTGGCTCTGATACCAATTGTAGGACCGGAAAGGCGACTAGAGGGGGGGGGTGAATAGACGCTTTCTCTATTTTTCACCTCGATCGAACTCAACACTACTTTCACTCCAATAGCTATAAAAGTTATGAAGATCTGTATACAGGCACAGCGGATGACCTGTGTTGAATCCGATCAAACCCCGACACAAAAGACTAAAAACATCTCACAACCGCACGTCGCGCTCTCGCGTAAACCTATGACTAAAAAAACAAATCTGAAAGCAGAGCACACTTGCTAGCAAATCACCTCACTAGCAATCAACAGAAGCGCCTCTCGGGGCAATCAACAACGACCGCTTGGCACAGGATCTGGTTTCTACCAGGGCATTTTGGGCACCGCACAAAACAGCAGCTAAAGCAATGAAATCCCCAAACCGATGAGACAACAAAAACTACGGCCGCTGCTCAGAACTCCCAATTCTGCCAACCGGCAAACAAATGGCTCTGCTTTTTCTCCGAGTGGCCAACACCTACAGGCGCTACTCCCAATTTTTCAGGCGCCTCACAGGGCTCTGCTTTTCTTGGTCTACTGAAAGCCAACCAATGCCTCACCCGCCTCAAAGAAAGCACCCAAAAGAAATCTTAAAAATGAGCAAACAGGAAAGCTCAAAACCATAGATTCAGAGGCATGCGCCACAGACTTCAGTTAATCACGCAGCACTACAAATTTTCGGGAGCACAGGCTGTCGACCCGATGCTTAAAGGCGCTACCAAATCTGCAGAGGAGAGCGATTCGCCGCCAGATCTAGTATTTTCTGCGACGGAGTGCTCATCATTTCTCGCGATCTGAGGATTGTCATGCGGCCATTGCCGCGCCACTGACCTCAACAAAACACAAGAAGATGATAGAAACCGCACAAAGCAAAAAGCAAAAAATAGCTATCAATGCAACCGATCAAATCAATACCAAGGAAGCGGCGATAAGACAGATTACTGCAGGGAATAAACAAGATCACCGCCGCACAAGCTCTGCTGTTTTTCCCTCAGGCCACGCGATTTTTCCTCTGCGGGATCTGAGGCTCAACTATTTTCCGGGGGGCGCCTCCATGACCCCAAAAACGCCCCCACTCTTTTTCTTCTAAGCAGCAAGAACAAGTTGCCGGCTCTCTTTTTCTCAATGGCTGCACTATTCTCCAGCAGCCCCAACACTCCCTTCTACAGTTCCTTTTATAGGGCAACAACAACAAACCCTAAAAACCTTCTAGATGATTTACCCTAATGGGCTTCCGTTAGGGCCCAACAACAATGGAACACACACGCACGTAAATTAAAGCGCCGTCTTCATCGTCGATTGATCTAAACCGCTTCACCATGCGCCGATCCGCGCCACGGCTTAGTCAAAAGGTCACCAAGATGGTATTTGGTAAAATTACCAAAATACCCCTTCTCGATCTTTTCCAAAAGTCGAGTCCACAGATCGTGAAGCAATCGCCTGCTTCGCCACGTGTAGGTTGATCAACGGCTCCATGTCGTCAAGTCTCTCCCGTCCGGATCCCACCGGCACCACTGAGCACTTGCAACAACTCCCGCGTCGCTTGATCCAACCAGTCGCACTGAACCGCCCGTTCGGTCATCCTTGTCCATTCTGCGCCACGCTTGAATTCATTGACCTCACCCGGCATCCTGATCGTTCTGGACCTCAGCTCTCTAAGCTTAGTCCCGATCCTTCTCGCCGTTAACCGTCATTGACCTCCAAGCCACTTGCACAGCAATAGACAAGCAAACACGAATCCAGGAACAAGTTCTTCACAACTTGACCCACGTTAGCCAAAACATGCAATATGCAACACATATGCAATAACAAACATGGATATGACCTATCCCAAAATCAATTCACCACTTATATCAACATTCAGCACAAAAGCTGGTCAGACCGCCGCTGACCTGACAGATCTGAAACTTTGTCGAAAACACATGAAACTTCAAACCAAAAGCACCATTGCCAATTGTTTCATCATCCTAAGATCATGGGCATATCCCTATGATATCCACAGTTTATCATGTTTTAGTGAACTTGTAGACATAGGACTAGATAATGTCCCGAGACATGTAATCTTTTTTTCTAAGTTTGATGTATCAATGTGTGAAATCTTTCTTCGGTTACAAACTCGTATTAATGTGTACTTAATTTTGAGTGCAAAATAAATTGGTTATTCGGATATTTGTTAAAATTGTGAAAAAAATGGAAATTTGGGATGCTATTGCTTATAATGTGAATTATCTAAATAAGTGATTGAATTAGTTATTTGCATAAAATTGGAAGGTAACTTGATGGCTAATACTTGGTGACACATTTGGTGACTCTTTCGAAGTGTCATGAACATGTACTGTTTTTGCAGCGTCACCAAGATTTTGATGACTCTTCATCTTGTGTCAGTTTGGGTGGCACTTCAAAAGGGGTCCCAAATATTTGGGGTGGCTATGTAAAGAGCCTCTATGCAACAAATAAAGGGGCACTATGCATCTATGTTGTAGCGCTAGATTTTTTTGCCTAGGGTAGCTACCCATTAGGCATCCACCATTGGATTTGCTTCATGATTCGTACCCTCTTCCCTGTACCCTAATTTGTTCCATTCCTCATCTCTCCTCCCTCCCTATTCAACTGAAATTTGACAATATTCAATTCAAGAAAATCGTGAACTTTCAACTCAAAACTATCAACTCGACACCAGGAACTTTTAACTCAAATTTCATTTTGGTGGGAGAGTGGGGGGAGCACGGGGGTGGCAGGGCTTCGAGAGGGAGGTTGCCCTCTGGCATGGAGAGGCTGGCCTAGAGCTAGAGGGACGTAGCTTCCCTGTTCCCCGCTCCTGTTCCGATTCGGGTTTCCCGCTATGTGGCATGCATCGGTTTCCTTCGGCTGTGGTGGTGGTGGCCCTAGTGGGTCCATGCTTTCCCTCAATAGCAGGTGGGGTGATGATGTTTTCATTCCCGTTCTCAACATCCACCGTCAGAAAAAAAAACAAAAAAAGAAAGAGAGAAGGAGAAGTTTTGTGCAGACCTAGCTAGCTAAACGTGCTGTATTGTGCTACCCTGTGGGCTCAGCCGTCGACCCAGACACAACACGCCAAACTCACGGGTCGTGTCGTACCAGCCTAGGCACAATTAGCCCAACAGGCCAGATTTGGCCCATTTAGCCTATCTGGAAAAAGAGTGCTCGTCGCCAACTCCTCCGCCAATGCTGCCTCCTCCTCTGCCGCCGTGCACCGCCGTCGCCTCTTTCGTCACCTCCTCCTCCGCCGCCTCTCCTCCACCGTGTGCCGCCGCCGCCGCCACCACCACCGCCACCTCCTCCACCATTACGCACCGTGTCGTGCTTGGATCAGGTTAACAGTACCGTGGCTTAGGCCGGCTCAGATGGCGTGGCCCATTTGGCCACCTCTAGTTCCGTGTGGTGGCTACCTGGACGCCTGACCATAGCTTCACGTCAAATCTGTGACCACCGAAGCCGAATGCCAAAGGAAGAGCTTTTACTGCAGCCGCCGGCTGCTACATCGATCAATGGATGGACCTCATTGAATTTGCTAATTCATCCCGCCTGAACCCCCACGGCAGACCTCATGGTGTCAGTGGCTTCACAGACTCCATAGGAGCTCTGGAGGCGCAACGTACGGCAGACCGCGGAGTGGCATGAGCTTACACATCTGCTCCTTCAACCGAGCGCAGACGTCGGTGTTCAGCATCAGGGCTCGGGAGCAACGCTATGGACATTGCCTTTGAGCTATGTGGTGTCCGAGAGGTCGTCAATGCCAGGAGTTTCGCTGTCTAAACCCCACCTTAAGATGCACGGCAGCACGAGCATGCGAGCGGTGATCACTCCGTTCACGAGGTCAGGGAGGGAGGGAAGGGGCGGAATGAGATTTTTCTGTTTTCTATTTGCTGCGGAAGTGAAGACGCGGGGCCCTCCAGAAAAATGAGTAAACCATGCAAGCCATGTGGTCCAGAACACTGGTTGACATTGACAGAACCAGAAATTTTAAAGACTCCAGATGCGGGTTGACATGCCGTGCCGCATCCCTCAAAAGCTCGCCGATAGCTACCCTAGGCAGCCAACTATTTGAGAACTGAGCTTAGCTCGGTTGGCTACGAGCGTGTGGACACTCCAAGCCCACCAGTGTTCGAACCTTGCCTTCGACACTCGTGCTCGCCAAAACAAATAGGTGGTTTAGGATTAGTATACGCACACGTGTGTGTGTTCAATGATCAAAGCGTGTATCCACGCTATGTGAAGTCTAGCCTCTGCTCTAAATTAGGCGTATGTTATAGACGCATCCACATGTGTGTATGTGCGTCAGTGCTTCTGGCGTGTACTCTTAAAAAAAGGCAGCCAACTATTTTCACCTTAAGAAAATGGCCAACCGCTCATTTCCAAACTATACACAATATTGATCCTTATAAATTAATTCGATCCAAATAAGAAATATTGTCGGAATCGTAGATTTTGGTATAAGATCCAGCACATGACTACTAACCATGTTTCTAAATTTAATTCTTGTGTACAAATTGTTTCGCATGAATTAATATTAGAATTTTCTGAGAAGAAATAAGTGAAGGATGCGACACATCAAGCTGGCATGTGTGTGGGTATGGCGCATACGAGCCAGGAAGTTGGCATGGAGCACAGGCAAGCAATGCATGCGGCATGTGTGTGAAGGACAGAGCCGGTGCAGGTATGCGTGCATGAGACTTGTGGCCGAGTGCAACCAGGAGATCAAGTCCCTAATCAAATTTGTTATGATTTTGGGTGGTTTGGCATGCAGGTAGCATGAGTCCATGTCGCACACGTTTCCAACCATAAAGCTAAATTGCAATTATGGGAAGTTGCCACAAGAACAAAACGAGACCAAGTTGGATTTCTTTGAAAAGGAATATGATTTCTTATTTGGTATGGTAACAAGAGATATGGAAGGATTCTGGATTAGAAGGCAAGAAATCAAGATTTGTTGCTACACGTGGGGACTGCAAGGTCGGTGTGTGCTTTTCTATTTTCTTTGCGTGACATCCTTTCTTTACGTGATCTCGGAAGGGGTCCACCGTTGGGCCGACGTGACAACCAAGTTAAAGTGCTGCATCTGAGTATTGTTGAGTCAATTTGCATTAGTTAATTCCATGTTTAATTGGTTCCGAGACGTAAAAGGAACTAAAAGCACTAGTTTAAATTAGGAACTTGAGTCGTATGGTTAATTATGTTTGTGTGTGGGTCCTAATCGAACTTAAGACCTTAGTGCGTGTGTTAGCTATATTAATATAAGCCTATGGGGTGCGCCCAATGTAAATGGAAGAGATTTGAATTATGAGTTGAAAACACAGTACGTTTCAGCCATGTGCTATTAGGGTTTATCTCTGTATCATGAGTATTCTTGAGGAATTCAATGAGGGTTATTCTTTGGATGCATGGGATTCGGTTGTGGTGTCGATTTTCGTCCATTGGATCAATTGATCCTATATCTCCCGTTCACGTGCTATATGGTGTATGTGGGTTGAGAAATTCTATCTAAGGTTTTGGTTCCAAGCTACCGAAACCACCTATTGGAATCTATACGATTCAATCTTCTAATTTGTGATCAATTATTTGTTCACGGTTTGGAAGGCCACAAATGATCGCTCTACTTCGGTTCTTGCTGATCTAGTGCGATTCAAGCACGTTTTAGTGTACGAAAAACATCGTGTTACTACACCACCACAGGAGTGTTACTGCATAAAAGACATCGTGTTGCTACACTATCGCAGAAGTGAAACTGCACGAAAGGACATCATGTTACTACACAATATCAGGAGTAGTAGTGTTCCTACACTTTTCCGTTGTTTCACTGTGAAAGATTGGGTAGCCTACATGATTTAATCTCATATCGAGGTTCGATCCACATCACTAACACTCCCTAGTTACAACACCAACCATCCATGCACCCTTGTGCAAAACAATTTCATCTTTTATACACGCACTAAAACAACCACCACATCATCTACCCATGCATCCATGCACGCGCGCATGTAGTTACACACGTACAAAATTATCTTCTACTTGAAGTAGTACGGGAGATCGAGCACGTAGAGGAGGAAGTAGGCCCACAGGACGCCGGAGATGCCGCCGAAGAAGAACCCTCCGGTGAACTGCGCCCACCCGTCGGCGGTCTGCAGCTTGTCGGCCTCCTTCTTGCGGCCCGTGAGCGTCAGCATCGGCGCGGTGGACGGCTCGCCCTCGTTGAACGAGGCGACGCCGTACATGGTGAGGCAGACGCTGAGGATGACCACCAGCCCGGTCGCGCCGAGGGCGCCTGCCTGGCCGTGCGCCGGCGTGTTGCGGAGCGGGCCGGTGAGCGCGAAGGGGCCGACGAGGAGGTAACCGTGGGCGAGGCCGACCTCGATGCCGCGGAGGAGCGGGCTCACGGCGGTGCGGTACGCCGGGAGGTTGGAGAGGTACCACGCGATGAGCGGGCTGGAGGTGATGGGCGTCTCCAGGCTGCCGATGAAGGGGTCGCCATTGATGGGCTGGATCACCTGGTACGTTGGCTGTGCAAGAGACACAAGAATAACACATCAGATATGGAATTTACTGCCCGCTTGGGACAAATGATTTCCCTAGAAATATTTCGGGGAATTG
Source organism: Phyllostachys edulis (assembly GCA_036346405.1). Classification (NCBI taxonomy): domain Eukaryota; kingdom Viridiplantae; phylum Streptophyta; class Magnoliopsida; order Poales; family Poaceae; genus Phyllostachys; species Phyllostachys edulis. The sequence continues at coordinate 24,496,386 of CM070568.1, read as the reverse complement.
CGCTGTTTCATGCCAAATTCGCAATGTCTTATATGTGATTTAATCGTATGGAGTAGGTGGGTCAGGGTATATGTTTTAGACATGTAATGCTACCTCATTTGATTCGAAAGAAAATTGAGGTTGATAATATTTGTGTGACCAAAGTCGATCCTACCGTACATGTATGATCAATACATATACTTGCTAAGAACAGCTTTAATTTGTAGTATTTTGTTCTCTCTACTGACCTTGTCAGGTTGGATAGCCTTGACCGTGAAGCGGGGCCTCCTTGTCAGTGTAGCACCCGACAGCCCCCTCGGCTCTGAGTACACCAAGCTGCTCTTCATCAGCTGGCTTGCCATGGGAGGAGCATAAGCAGTAGCCATCTCTCTCTCTCTCTCTCTCTCTCTCTCTCTGTCACGCGCGCACACACACACACACAACTCTGTTCTGTTCCTGCAAATGGATGTGATAGAAGAAGCCTTCTTGATATGTTCTAATTAAAGTTTGTGATCTTTAGATGCTGCAGGGGAGCGTGTGAGAGGAGAAACTCTGGCATGTTTAGATGGGCCCCTGCAGAGGAGATATGGCTCAGAGCTGTGTGGCGTTCATTGGATGCAGGGAGTGACCAACCCTATCCCTTATCTGAATGTTTGGAGATCTCCCTACGTTGGACGCCTACCTGGCGGCGTCCTGTGCGGCCACTTGGAAACATAATCTGCAAAGTTAGTGGCTGTGTCGTGGAGGCTGAATGCATATATCTGGAGAAGGCGCAGCTCTCTCTGTTCGGTTTTTGGTGTATGCAGTATGCACATGAAACAGCAATACAACATAGGTGAATAATTTCAGCTGTGGGTGGCTTTTCTATGGATGATTTGTAAATCTAACCCATTTTGGCGAGTGATGCATCATGCACGTTGAGTGATTCAAGTCAGTACAGGCAGGAATCGCATCCTCTGCCCTGCTTTAAGCAAAGGCCGAGGGGAATAGTGGAGCACAGTGAAATGCTAGAGAGAGGAACGGCAAATCACTGTAGCAAAAATAAGTGGCGAAAGAGTGGTGCAGCTTTACTGTAGCGTCGAGTCGGAGCTATACATTTTTTATCCAACGGCTGATATTCAACCCAAGGCGGGGTACTGTTCCCCTCTGCATTGCACGAGAGGAATTTCTAGTGTACAATTAACAATTTAGGAAAAATCAAATAGGCTGGCTCTGACTAACACCTTTCAAAACAAAAGAACAGAAGAAATGACATTTAACTTTAGTTTCATCACGTAGTAGTTACATATCTTATCTTTTCATCTTGGTCTCTTCCCTTTTATAATAGAGGAATTTCACTTCTTTTTTTTCTTTTCTAAACATCTCCCTGATGTAACGTATAAGATGGGACAAAACATGTCTGCATAGTCCTCTCTCTTCTCTCTTCTCTCTTCATTTCTGTTTTTCAAATCAAACATACCCAAGACCCTACTCCCAAAAATATAACGAGGATTTATGGGACAATTTAATCTCTGACGCACAAACTACTTAAGAGGCAAATGGAATACATAATTGATTAAGTACCGATTTCTCCAACAATAGTACATTAGCCAGCATATCAATCAGAACTGGCAATTGTTAGATTCTCACAAGTCATTCAGCGGAGACCCAGTGCATCAGGTGCTCCCGTACATCCCTCCTAAAAATTATAGTGCAAATGGTCACGAATAATTCCAATTTTGTTTATTAGTTAGGTCTTAGATATAATCCAGCATCCTGCAAAATCAACTGAAAACGTCGATTACATTAGAAGAATTAAAAAAAGCCAAATTTCAGTGAATATTAGCATTATCATTTCCGTTTCCCCTTTTTATTTTCTAATTCCCCTTTCAGCAGAATTTATCCTTTTTGATTCTCCATGTGCAGATCAAATTTAGGTTTGAAACTTTGTGACATGATAAATTGATTTTGTATTTGCACCTTATTTTGAGGGTGTGATTATGCACCGGATATGTGCTCATTCAGCATCACGGGCGGTGGCATACATGATTGAGTAATGGCCAAGGATATAGCTACACACACACACACACACACAAAGGCGAATTCATCAAACCAGCAAGTTTAATTTAAGTCAGTCAGGAATGATGCCTGGTGAAACAAACTTGAAAGACAGTAGCTCAATGAATATAAAAGTCAACGTATTCACAAGCCATCAAGGCATGAAGACATAAAAGAATCAACAGATGCCTGGTGACTCAAGTTCTTGTGTTACAACTCATTCAACACTTTCTGCTCGAATGAAACTCGGGGTCCAGGAGGTTGTTCCTATGGTCGCTATCTCTCCTTGTATAGGAGGCGCTTGCTTTTCTGAAGGCAACCGTGGTAGCGGTAGATAAGTCTGAGCATGCAATCCCTCATGCAGGTGACATCAAATGATTCGATGAACCTCAGGTCTGACAACCGTGACTTGCCGGCAGCATAGCGGTGATACTCTTCAAAGACTGATGAAAGGCACCAATTCTGCAGCTTTCTGAAGCAGCCCACAAGACATCCGGTACGGTGCTGAAGGCAGAACAGAAAATTCAAGACTCTGTGATGTGAATAGAATGATTGGATTTAGAACAGAACTGTGCTTATTGGTACCTTTCCTCTTTTGCAGTGGATTAAAACTGGGTGGTTCCTTATATCTGGAAACAAACAAAGAGGAACAGGATTACTAATCGGGCAAAATAATTGCATGATGGTCATTGGACAGGCTACAGCAAAGATAAACTGGAAAGATGGGAGCCTAATTCAGTACCAAGTAAGACCCTAAGAGCCCCCATGATGGCATCCACAGGAATGGACACGTATGGGTCCTGCAGATGCAAACATTTAAGAGACACTGAACTTCTTGATATAGGAATTCAAGAATGAACATACAGCAAAAGTTGTTCTATCTCAAAGCAACAAAATAAAATGAAATGCAAAACAGCATGCTGAATCTCAACGAAGTCTAAATTGGAGTGTCTGATGAAATTATCAGAACTTGGTTAATACTACAACAGTTCCAGGCCCCAACTGGGTGAGTCGCAACAAGCAACACCAAATTGAAGGCAATGATTGTGAATCCGCAAGAAAAGGTATGTCTGATTCCAGTATTGGCAGTATCTCAAACCGGACAGTACCCGAAAAGTAATGAAACCTCTACAAGGAAAATATATTCATCAGTAATTCTAACAGCGCATTCATCACCATCCACTGAGTGAAACAAATATTAGTAGTATTTTGTACTTTAAGACCATAATATCATGCTAAAAGTGTGTACAGATATATATGGCCCACATAACACATAGATAGGGATGATCACCCTCTTTTATTTCAGAGTAAGTAAAGAACATTGTACAAAATGTTCAGCTCAAAAACACTCCATTATCGAATTTAACATTCCTTGGTTTGACAAACCTTTTCTGGATCATTCCTCAAACTTTACTTTCGGGAAACAAAATGTATTTGCTTGAATTTTGTTCACTTGATGAATGAGTGAAGTAATACAAGCCTATCCGAATCTTGCTACCATGCTAACTAGCTCAGTTGATGATTTTTGTTCGAATTTGATTTTTTTAAAAAATTTAAAATCCGAAAAATTCAAATTGTTTTTGAAAATTTCCGATTTTCGGTCCTACCGGCCGCATCGGACCGGGTAAAAAAAATGCCGATACAAAAAACCCTGCACAGGAGAGGCATCTGATAAACCAACTAAGTTGACAAATGGTTCAACAACATTAGAGATTTTGTATGATTGTTCAACTTTCCATACTGAAAAGAAAGGGAAAGGATACAACATATCACATTAAATGGCTTAGAGATTATGTCCATAACAAAACAAGAAATATTTATTAAATTGTACTCGTACCAAAAGATTTTTTGTAGCATTTATATTAGCTTGAACTTAAGAAAAACAGCAGAGAATTTTGATGTACTTGTAGTATGATAACCAGCAGAAAGAAGAAAACAAGTTTTTTGTGAAAATCTGACTTCAATTTCAAATTATTCAACAAAAGATCTTTGCAAAATGGTCTCAATTGAGAACCTTTTTATTTTCAGAAAAATAAAAAAGAAATGCAATTTCGGGCCGAAGTTGGTACCAACTGCAGAAAACAGACACACGGGGAAAAGAATAAAATGAAGATTCTACAAAGAAACTAGATACAAGCTGACACCTAGCAGAGGAATACAATAGATAATTGTACTTGGAGCACAACAAAGCTGATACTGATTTCTGATAGACATGTTGGAAAGAAGTATCACAATAAAGCTGTTGGAAATTAAATCTTGAAGAAGCGTAGCTATAAGTAGAAGCAACTTTATATATTAAATGCATTTGAAAAAAGAAAAATACAAAAGCAAAGGCTACTAATGCATGTTTCCAGGTTAAAGCATCAGAAGGACATATATATACAATATGGTGCCACCACAAGAAAGCTGACATTCCACTAATAAGTCATCCATATTGCGTGCTAGCAACTCATTCTCCCTTCTTTGCTGAAATGTCACGCTGTCAGCAAATGACAGAAGACATTTCCTTACAGCAAAGGACTGCTAAAAGCATTACCCAACTACTTAGTACAATGATGATGAAACCAACATTAATGAACTTCAATCCAACAGCATACCTTAATTATTCACCAAACAGGATAAATTTACCTCATTAAAATCCTAAATTAACCTCCTTTCGAACATTGCCCTTTGAGACAAACATTACTTGGCACTATGTGAAATCTATTGTTTCAATTGCTATCTCATATAATCTCCAACTGCTCAAATTAACACACATTTCCATGGAAGTCTCTAAACCCCTTGATGCAACAATGGGGAAGCTTAGAAGTTAGAACCACCCTCCTTTGGAAGAAAGTACTGTCATTCAGTCCACGGATATTATGATTTATCACACATAAGCACGTCGTGTATCGATGATTTAGGTTGCAACATCTTAAATAAAAGTATAAAACTCACACGCTCTAATTGGGCAATGTAGCTGTAAACCAGGCTTTAACCTATGGAGTGTGGTTACCAATGTTGTGTACCGGATCTACCAAGACAAAAACTTGTATGTATACAACGGTACAGAGTTTTTAGAAAATAAAAGTAAGCCATTTTCCGTATAACACATTGGATTCCACTCCCATCGCAGCACAATAGACCAAATAACAAACCCTTAGATTAAACTACATAAACATTCACAAATCAATGGGGGAGGGAGGGGTGTAAAATAAATAAATTCGCATCCAAACATGGGGAATAAAGGGAGAAAATTATGCTCACCTTGTTCCCTTCAATCCCGAACTGGAAAAGGCGGATCCCCTCCACCTTCAAGAATTCGGCGTTCGCCTCCGGGTACGGCTCCGGGCACAGATACCTACACCCAAACGAAAACCCAGACGCCGCATAAATTCAAACACCACACCAAGAACACCTATGAAGAAAGCCAATCTAAATCCAGGAAGCGCTCACACGACAGATCGGAGCCCGAGGCCCCGCATGAACTCGAAGCTGCCGGCGTCGGGGAACCCCGACCGGTACAACCCTTTGTCCACCATCCCGAAGTTCGCCGGCGGCGCAACCATAACCCCCGCCGCCGCCCCAGCGGCGGCGGCGACCTCGTCCTCGTCGAACAGCTCCAGGATCATGCCTTTCCGGGGGGCTAACCCGACCCGAATTTCACGAATCCTGGTCAGATTCGACAGCCGAGCAGCGATTCCTAGTGGGAGATTGAGCTTGGGGGATCGGAGAGGGCGCGCGAATGGCGCGGCTACGGCTCCGCGAAATCGTAACGGTCGCCTCGTCACTCGTGAAGCGGTGGGGGATCTTGTACTAGCCACCATTAACGGGTTAACGGGCTGTGCAGGATCCGAAACGGCTTCCCTCTTTGCAGCTCGGTTAGAGTCTGTTAGCGGTTTGGGCTTAGCTGTGTTGGGTTTCGGATGTTACGTCCGGTGGTTGGTCTCGTGGGGAGGAAGGAAGGGGGGAAGTTTGGACTGGGGTGGTCTTCGGGTTTGGTGGTTGGGTGAGATGAGAAACAAGAGTGACGTACGCGACTTGGATCACATGGAGATTACCAGATTAATGTCAAGTTAAGCATGTGGCAAATTATGCTTGCCAAGCTCCGACTGGGATTGTACTTCCGTTTGAAAACAGATATGATAGCTACCTATCAGCTGCTTTTAATCAAATTTGGACGGTGCGTGTAGACAGTGGCGGGCCCAGAATTTCCAGAATGGGTGTTCGAAGTTAACAAAAAAAAAATCGATGGAAAATGTCAAGGATTACATTAGCAATAATCAACATATAAATTGTTCATGCTAGAAACAACATCTCCAAATGATTTAAAAAGTGGTATGTAGCAACTTAGTTGTGTTATCATCATAGAAGATGCAAATTATTTTTGAAAGAGTTATAGGGGAGATGAAAAATATGGGAACATACAATTGTAAAATGCAAATCCTATAGGCCTTACATGTTTTTGAAATACATTGGAAAAATGCATTTCTGTATATTTATTTTCCAAAATAAAATATACAAGTTGTTCAAAAAATGTACAAGTTATTGAAATCCTAAGAAACAACCTAAAAACAAGATCTCAATAACTTTTACACCAATTAAACTAAAAGTGAAAACAAACAAAATTACGACGGTGGAAGGATTCAAACTTAAGACCTAGAGTCCTAGACTATGAGAGAAAAACCCAATGACCAACTGAACAAAGCTAGTTTGTTATCAGACTAATAGTGATTTTGTCAAATATTTTGGGTGTTCAAGTGAGCACCCATGAACCATTGTAGGTCCGCCCATACGTGTAGAAGAAATAACAGAATGCTTACTAGACGTTTCAAGCTGAATTTAGTACAGTAAGTGTTACATCCATTTTCTTCTAGAAAGGACTATTAGTAGTCATGTTACTGCCTATAGATCTGTCCACACAAATCAGTCATTTTTTAACCATTTAATAGAATCAACTGCGCACCAGCTACATACAAGAACAAAATGACTCTTGCCAATTTTGCCTCCAACCCTAACGGAAATTGGCCTCCAACCCTAACGCACTAGTCCCATCCACGCAGTCACCCAGCCAGCACCGGCGAGAACCACTGGGAGCACCCTCGCGCCGCCTCTCCTTTTCCGCGCTCCCTCGCACCGCTGCTCCTCCTCCCATGCGTCTTGTTCTCCACCTCCGGAGTCCTCCCTCATGCTTTCTCCTGTTCCTTGTTGTCGCCTCCAGTGACGGGATGGAGCACATCTGGCACATCACCTTAATTTAACGAAAAGAACAGGGGCAAACGGCAGAGCAACCGATCGTCGGAGGAGGCATGAGGCGGCGCGGCGGCAACGACAAGCCGGTGATACTAGTGCACCATGGCAGTGGCAGTGCTCGTGCGTGCTCAGATTCACCGGCCATAGCTAGGGTTCGAAATTCAATCACCTAATGCAATACATGCATTAGGATTTTGCTCCCTTAGCTTACTAAGTGCAAACACATGCACAATAGAATGAAGAGGGCTTGCTCTTTACTCAAGAGAATAAAAATGGCACCAGCAACTACTTCACACCACCGGCTATAAGGGGTATTTATACCCACACAAGAAAAACTAGCCGTTGGAGGATAATCTTCAGAAAAACAGGAGAAACCAATCTGACCGCCAGCCAAATGGCTGGTCAGACCGCTCTAGCTCTAACAGCTAAAAAAACTAGCCGTTGGACACATATTTGGACTGACTACCCTCGCAAGGGCCAGTTAGACCGGACCAAACCGGTCAGACTGCCAGAGGGGCGGTCAGACCACTTAATAGAGGAATAAAGCAAAACCAGATAAACACCTCCTCAGGAAAAAGTGAACCGCCAACTAGAAAATGGTCCTACCACACTGCGGTAGTACTGCACTTGAACTTGCGGTCATATCGGTCGGACCGTTAGGAGGTTTTGACCGGCACTCACCTTGGTCAACCACTTCAAGGGCCGGTCAGACAGCCACACGGCTCCGGTCAGACCGCCATACCGAGAAGGCTAAAAAAACATATTGCATTTCGCTTCAAATCAAATCGTAAAACATTTTTGCTGATTGATGTGTGATGCAAACAAAGGTTGAAGGCGAGATTCTTAATAACTTGCAAAACACATTTATCGACTTTTAAAATCATGCCATAAGGAATATGGTACATGAACTTAAACCATTTGTAAAACACATTCGCCAAACGAGTCAACGAAGCCGCTCGCGAGCAACTCGAAAATCTAACGAGCTAGGAGCTAGGCTTAGCTCGGCTTGATAACTTCACGAGCCTGAGTCGAGCCGGCTCGAGCTTGGTCCGAGCCGAGCTAGCTGTGGCGTTTGTGTGTGGTCTATTTCACCAGAGTTGAAGAAGAAGATAGGTGGACGCAGGAATCTAGGAGCATATCTTAAGGCGAGAAATTTGACTTATTTGCGAAATAATTTTATCGACTGAGATACAACATTTCAGTTAGGAAAAAATAGGGTAATATTTCTTTTTATGGTGGATGAAGGTTCTATTGATAATAATTGCGTCGTACCTGCTTGTGATTTTGAGGACTGGTTTCAAAATTTCTACTGGTCATACATGTGGACATGTGGTTTGACATTGTTTCGGGAAATTACTTTGCCATTGCGTCGTACCTGCTTCCAATGCCTAAAATTACTTTGCCATTATTTCGGTGGAACGGAAAGAGGCAGGAAATTGGTGATAATGCCCATGTGCGTATGCGCATGGATAATAAGCCATCCGGCAACTTACGACTATTTTACCAAAATTTAGTGTCCCTAGTACCGATTAGCATACGGGGATCTGTTGAGACCCAAATATTATATTCTAATTAATTCTTAGTAAATCTCAAAGGTCCATGTGCATGTGCTAAATCTATTTAGTCCCACATGAAGGGATTAAGAGGAGTTACACCAATTTATAAGGTGGAACGTGATAGCCACTCTTGTGGAATTGGAGAGAGCCAACACACGCGCACTCGCTCGCCTCGCCGAGCCTCGGCTCGGCGCGAGCCAAGCCGTATGCGTGTGCGTGTGTGTACGCAGGCGTGTCAGGTGCGGACGCGATTTTCTTTATCTATTCGAAAATCAAAACGCACTGACATTGATGGCGACCGTTGGTTTCTGGTCTCTTTGTTTTAGGGTGACTGTTGGCCTTTGGTCGCCTTTGGTCTTCTGGCGACTGTTGGCCTTTGGGCTCTCTGTCTTTTGGTCCTGATTTCATTGTGTACCTTGTGGATAATACTCTAAGTACCATTTCTAAAGCGTATGCTTCTCTAGATGCAGAATACTGGAAGGAAGCAATCTATAATGAAATGGATTCCATTATCTCTAATGGAACTTGGGCGATCACTGAGCGTCTTTATGGTTGTAAACCTGTAGGATGTAAGTGGGTGTTCAAAAAGAAGCTTAGGCCTGATGATACTATCGAGAAGTACAAGGCACGGCTTGTGGCCAAGGGTTATACCCAAAAGGAAGGCGAAGATTTCTTTGATACTTATTCACATGTGGCTAGATTGACCACTATTCGAGTACTACTATCTCTAGCTGCCTCACACGGTCTTCTCGTTCATCAGATGGACGTTAAGACGGCTTTCCTAAATGGAGAGTTGGACGAGAAAATTTACATGGATCAGCTAGATGGATTGTAGTAGATGGTCAAGAAGGAAATGTGTGCAAATTGTTGAAATCTTTGTATGGTCTTAAACAAGAACCTAAGCAGTGTCATGAAAAGTTCGATAGAACTTTAACATCTACAGGCTTTGTTGTGAATGAAGCTGACAGATGTGTGTATTATCGCCATGGTGGGGATGAGGGAGTCATTCTATGTCTGTGTGTTGATGACATACTGATTTTTGGGACCAACCTTAATGTGATTAAGGAGGTCAAGCATTTCGTGTCTCAGAATTTTGAGATGAAAGATCTGGGAGTAGCTGATGTTATCTTGAACATCAAGCTATTGAGAGGTGATGATGGTGGGATTACATTGTTGCAATCCCATTATGTGGAAAAGGTTCTGAGTCGTTTTGGTTATAGCGACTACAAACCCTCTCCAACACCTTATGATCCTAGCGTGTTGCTTAGGAAGAATCGGAGAATAGCTAGAGACCAATTGAGATATTCTCAGATAATTGGTTCACTCATGTATTTAGCTAGCGGTACCAGGCCTGACATCTCGTTTGCTGTGAGCAAACTAAGCCGTTTTGTTTCCAATCCGGGAGATGATCACTAACATGCTCTTGAGAGGGTAATGCGCTATCTAAAGGGTACTATGAGCTATAGCATTCATTATCTGGGTACCCTAGGTCTTGGAGGGTTATAGCGATTCAAACTGGATATCTGATGTTGATGAGATTAAGGCCACAAGTGGATATGTCTTCTTACTTGGAGGTGGCGCTGTTTCATGGAAGTCTTGTAAGCAGACCATCTTAACGAGGTCAACAATGGAAGCAGAACTCACAACATTAGATACTGCCACTGTTGAAGGAGAATGGCTTCGTGAGCTCTTGATGGATTTGCGGTGGTTGAAAAATCGGTACAAGCTATTACGATGAACTGTGACAATCGATTTGTGATTGTCAAGGTGAACGATTCTAAGGATAATATGAAATCATCAAGACATGTGAAGAGAAGACTGAAGTCTGTCAGGAAAATAAGAAACTCCGGAGTAATAGCTTTGGATTATATCCAAACAGCTAAGAATCTGGCAGATCCCTTCACAAAGGGTTTATCACGAAATGTGATAGACAATGCATCGAGGAGATGGGTTTGAGACCCACGTGAGTTATACCATAGTGGTAACCCATCCTATGTGATCGGAGATCCTGTGAAGTAGGATTGGCGAAACAAGCTATTGGTTAACTGGGTGGAGAGTACCTTTATAGACCCACTCCATTGGAGATGCAATTCTCTCCTAAATCTGTATGGCAGTTTGATTTTTATCTTAATATGTTCTGTGGCTTGTTAAAGTAAAGATGTTGTCCTACAGAGCAGTCTTGAAAGAACACATCTATATGAGCCCGACTGCTAGTCACAGTCCATGAAATAGGGTAATTTCTAGGAAGCTCATGAATAGGCCAGGAGTATGACTTATATGCTCCAACCCGCGGGGATGCCTAGCAGCCTAGTATCAGTTAAGGACTTAAGCGAAACTTATTCACACAAAACTATCAATTCAACACTTAGTCCATTGTGCAGTTGTGGATAAGTGTAGCTTCTGTTCTAGGTGGATGTTCAACCTTAACCGGTCTCCATCAAAACACTGGTATATTAAAACAATACTGTGGATCAAGGCATTTGACATGTGCCCTTGAGATCTGGTGGGGGATTGTTGGAATTAATATGGGCTATGCCCAAATATTATATTCTAATTAATTCTTGGTAAATCTCAAAGGCCCATGTGCATGTGCTAAATCTATTTAGTCCCACATGGAGGGATTAAGGGGAGTTACACCAGTTTATAAGGTGGAACGTGGTAGCCCCTCTTGTGGAATTGGAGAGAGCCAACACACGCACGTGCTCGCTCACCTCGCCTCGCCGAGCCGAGCGCCGTCTTGATGCGTCTTGGTCTTGGTCTTGTCTGTGAGGCGTGTCAGTCTGAGCACAATTTTCTTTATTTATTCAAAATCAAAGCATCGACATTGATGGCGCCGTTGGTCTCTGGTCTCTTTGTTTTGGCCATTAAAAAATGAGTTACGGTCTTTGATGGTGATTTGTTGGCCTTTGGACTCTTGGCGATGTGTTGATGGTGACTATTGGCATTTGGTCTTCTAGCGACTGTTGGCCTTTGGACTACTGGCGACTGTCCTTGATGGTGGCTGTTGGCCTTTGGTCTTTTGGCGACTGTTGGCCTTTGGACTCCGGTGATTGTTGGCCTTTGGGCTCTCTGTCTTTTGGCTATTTAATAGAACCGAAATCTTGGCTCTGCACGCGAGTTTTCCACTTCCACAATGTCTGAAAGAACTCCATAGTTTTGTTTCTTTGTCTCTTGCGATCTCCATCCGTGAGGTGCGTGTCTGGCCGCACCGGAGAAGCGAGCCTCGGAACCTCGTCCTTGAAGGCTTGCACGAGCAAGGACGAATAAGGTTTTTGGGGAGCATTCGCGCGACTGCTCGCTATTCCTCTGCTACGTTCTATATCAACTGCACGTCTACTACTCTGCTACATTCTACATCAATTGCACGTCTACTACCACTACGCCATGACGAACGATGTCCTCATCAAGAACTCTGCTGCAACTTCTTCTTCCACAGAATCTGGGTTGCCTATATCTTTCTTGTTAGTTGGTTTGCTTTACTGTATATTGTTGCCTTGAATACTGAGATAGGAATGCTAGCTTCTGTTCTTCTAGAATCTGGTATTGCTACAGTGTTCTTTGTGATATGCTTTGTGAAATTAACTAGAGTATTTTTCATGTTTTATCTATCATATTTCTGAATTAAAGTAATTCGAAAAATGCTTATATACTCAACAAAAATCACTACTCATACCACTAGAGAGTCAAAAATCCAACTACAACTGTAGGCATATCAGAAAAGAAATTTCGAGGAAGCAGAGGCATATCAAATGGACAATGCTTCGGCTCATGCATCCGATGAAAGCCATATCGGATGCACCTCCCGTCGCGATTCAACTATTTCCACTCGCTTTCACTTCCTTTTCTTCTAGTCTTATGCTAAAAACATCCACATAACAAAAATATCATATGCCTCTCTCTCCCTTTCCTGAGACTCATTCTCATCCACATCTCCCACCCATGAGTCTCTCTATGTGTTCTCCAGCAAGCCAACTATGGCTGAGAACCTCTCCCCCACATGCAAGCATGCGAGCTCCTTCCTCCCCTCCCTCTCCACGCACAGTCCTGTGCCTAGCCACCTCCGTCGTGCCCCTGCTACCCCGCACCTAGCCTCCCTGCGCCCCAGCCACACCTGGGTGCCCTGTGCGCTCAGCAAGTGTTACGAGCAGCAGTAAATAAGCAGTTCTACGAGTTCATGGGTAGGCGCCGCCTCATCCTCCTCTGAGCTCCTAGCTGGGCACCGCAACTTCCTCCTCCAAGCTTCGAGGTGGGAGAAGTTACATGCGCTAGGCGACAATGCCTAGTATCTGCCTAAGCGTGTCGTCGTTGACATCCGAGGCTAAAGGCCGGTTAGTGTCATGTGTTTGTTGTAGCAATGGGGATTTTTTTTGTTGCAATAGGTGATTTACAATATTGGTACTATATCTTTTGGATGTTGCAGTAGCAGATTCTTGAAGTGGATTTTTTTCTTATTGCAATTGTTGTTGTCCATTATTGCAATAGGTGATTTGAAAGTGATTTTGTTTGCAGCTACATCTTCCTGAATTTTTTATTTTGTTCCAGCCATTATTGCCGACTGTTGCAAACATGAAATCAAAATGTTTCATAAGTTAGTTTTAAATGTTGCAAATTTCTTGATGTTATCTTACCATTGTCGCCGATTGTTGCACACATGAAATCAAAATATTTCATAAGTTAGTTTTAAATGTTGCAAATTTCTTGATATTGCAACAATTATTTTCGGATGTTGCAAGTATTATTTTAAAATGTTGCAATGTCGTAACATCGAAATTTGTTTGATTGGTATATTTGAATTAGTTTTTAAGTGCAGCTAGGTTCTAATGTTTTCCATGCAATTTCGGTGAGAATATGTTATGTTTCCCATATTTTTTCGAAGGAGATCGGGAGAAGGATGAGTTTTTGTTGCGTCAGGTGTGCGTGATGTTGCAACTGTCACTTATTTCGGGAGGAAGGAAAACGCACTGAGATCGGACGGCTAAACATCTTCGCGCGAGATTGGACGACAAAGTGTGGCGTATGGCGATGGCGCTCAGACCGTACACCCGATGCAACAAAAACTGTACGTCCGAGTGCTAGTCGTGTCCATATCAAATTGATGTAATGTTTCATCATTTCATCAAACAGCCATGTATGTAGTCGGACCAATGCAAATAGCTTCCATTTCATCGTGGAGATTATATATTGCTAACGAGATGGACAGTAAGTTCGGCGGCATGTCTGGTGAACATAGGCTAATTCATGGACATATGCACATGGGCGATCCTAGCCGTTGCTTCCAAAATCCACAGTCCAGATTCCCCCTCCGCTCCCACTTGACGCTTTGTGGAAAAAAAACCCCCCGCGTGCATTCCTCCTTCTTCCTTCGGCCCCCGCTCATTCGGCCATTCCCACATCCTAGGGTTGCTCCTTCGCCGCATCCCTACTGGCCCCGAGCTGGGGTTGCTCTGCGCCCGGGCCCCCGAGCAGTCTTGGCCGCCATTCCCTAGCCCCCCTCACCTGGTTGCTCTACTCCTCCAACCCTAGCGGGCCCCCTATGCCGTGCCACCCACTCACCAGCAACACTCCTCTCAACCAACGATGATGCTCCTCCATCTGGGCGCCATCTTCCATCGTCTTGGCGCGTCTCGCCTCGCTGCCTCCCCTCCTCGACCTTAGGGCCTTGCCGCCACCCGTCCCTCGGAACCTCGCCCTCCCTCACCAGCGACTTCTTGTTGTTTTTTTTTTGTTCCATGAGTGGAGAGCACATGTCCTTGTTTTTTTTGTTCTTGTTTAGAGAGAATGCTCTTGTTGTTCAGATCCAATTCTTATTGGGGTCGTGATGAGAGGTGTTGGTGCCTGGCTGTGGCGTTCTTGGCCCCTTCTTATATTGTAATTTTTTTTTATGAATTTGAGTTGTCAGAGTGTATGATTGTGAAATTGAGAGTGTATGATTGAAAGAATTTTGTATGTGAACAACAGCTTGTGCTTGATTGAAATTCTAGCTGCTTGCTGTTGTTGTTTCATGAATGCTGCTCAAGCTGAAGGAATATGATGTGTGTGCTCTCATATTTGCTCTATTTCAGAAATGTTGAGCTTCAGATTTTGTTCTGGATTGATGGACATGTAATACTGTTAATTCAAGACATGTATGAACTAAGATTTTGTTGTATGGATGTTTATCTTTCCACTATTCTAGATTGGCAGTGTGTTGAACTAAGATTTCAGAAATCATGGCATTGTTTTCAACTGTTGAATGTTCTGGACTCATGGACATGAAGTGCAGCTGAATGTTGGGGTGGCAAAGAACTCCCTATCAGATTCTGAAAATCTTGTGCATTTGTATCAGAAAATTGTTGTGCATTTGTATCAGTGCCAAAGGTAACCTTGCAATGCAGTCTATTAAAAATTTATAGTCTTTGTAAGTTGTAAATTTGTAATGTAGTCTATTCACAATTCCTCTTCCCTCTGTTAAATGAAAGAGCATCATGAGTTCATGACTCAATTTTTGCAAACACTAATGAACAATATTAGGATGTAAGAATCAAAATGGGTTATTATATTCACCATGGTTCATACAAATTGAGGCCCTTGCTGTAATGTCCCGTTCGTCCTGAGTTTTCTAAGTTTTTTAAAATAAAAATAACCATTTGGTTTCGGTGAGAGTTCAAAGCTTAACTTAAGTTTTTAGAAGAGCTTTAATTGACTAAAATCAAACTTTAACTAAAATCAGCTTTTGCCCTTTTGAGCCGTGTTGGAGTTCTTCCCTTGTCCTTGTTTGCCTTGTGCTTGGCCTCGACCTGGTGCTTTTCTTTCCTCTCTGGACCTCCCTTGCCCCCTGGACCTCCTCTAGTGTTTTCTGTTGGGTCTTGTTTTGTCCTCCTCCAAACCTTCTCTTGCTCGGACCCCTTTGTTGGTCTAAGTCCTCCCTTTTGAGTTTTAGATCAGCTTGGGTTTGTGTTTCAAACCTCTTTGATCTTTGGACCTTTCCTTGTATCTTTTGTTGGGACTCCCCTTAGTCCAGACCTTCCCTTTGTTGGCTTGAATCTATTTCTGTTTAGACCTCCCTTTGGGCTAAACCCTCTTCTCTGTCTGGATCTCCTTGGACCTAGATCACCTTCTCTGTTTTAGACCTCCCCGTGTACCTCTTCGCGCTCATCTGAACTCCCTGGGTTCATTTAGGCATCCTTGGAATCCTTTTAGACCTTCTTGTGTCCATATGGATCTCCCTATGTCCCTATGGAGCTCCTTTTGACCTCCCTTAAGGATGGTTCAGTTCGGGTTGCGGTACTACCACCATCCCTCTAGCGGTCGTACCGTCCGTTCGAGGTGCAACACCCTACTCTGGTTTTACCCTTCTCCGTTTGATGCTTTCCGACCTCCTTGTCATTGCATCACAGTAGTGCCAAAACTACCGCCTTTGTTAAAACCTCCTTTGAGCCTTTTGGACCTCCCTTGCCCGCGGACCTCTCCTTTGCTTTGATCTTAACCGTTAGGGTCTCATTTGAGAGATCTAACCCTCAGAATCTCTTTGTGGCCGTTAGGACCTCCTCTTTGGAGATCTTAGCCGCTCAGACCTCCCCTTGTTGAGATTTGGCCGTTAAGACCTCCTCTCTGGAGATCTTAACTGCACAGACCTCCCCTTGTTCAGATCTAGCTGTTAGGACCTCCTCTCTGGAGATCTTAACCGCACAGACCTCCCCTTATTTAGATCTGGCCGTTAGGACCTCCTCTTTGGAGATCTTAACCGCACAGACCTCCCCTTGTTGAGATCTGGCCGTTAGGACCTCCTCTCTGGAGATCTTAGCCGCTCAGACCTCCCCCTTGTTGAGATTTGGCCGTTAGGACCTCCTCTCTAGAGATCTTAACCGCACAGACCTCCCCTTGTTCAGATCTGGCCGTTTGGACCTTCCCTTTTGAGATCTTAACCATCCAGATCCCTCCTCTGTTTGATCCAAGGGTCCAGACCTCTCTGCTGCTTGATCTAACGATCCAGACCTCCTCTTTGTTGGGATCATAAGGCCCGGACCTCCTTTAGGTCCAGACCTCCTAGCGTTTGGACTCACTGGCTCTCTTGCGGTCGTCTCTTTGAGTTTTGCCTTTCTTGCCTTAGGACCGTTTGATCTGCATCGGATGGCCCAATCTTGTTGGAGCGTTCGCCCGGTCCGAACGTTCCATCCCTTATGTGCCCTCTGATCTGGATCGGATGGCTTGGCCTTGTTGGCTCGTTCGCTTGGTCTGAACGGCCCATTTGCCTTGCCCCGTCCGATCAAAATCTGATGGCCCCTGTTCCTCCCGCGCATCTTTGTTTCCACGGACCTCCACTTTCTCTAGATCTTGACCGTCAGGACCTGCCCCTTGAGGATCTGACCGTCAGGGCCTGCCCTTTTGTGAATCTTGTCCTCAGGTCCTCCCCGTTGTTTTGTAGTCTTTTGGACCTCCTATCCAAAGGACCTCTTTGTAGTCTTTTGGATCTCCTGTCCATAGGACCTCCCCGTGGTGGTGTTTGTCTTTTGGACCTTCTGTCCATAGAACCCCCTCCTTGTGTTTAGACCTTTATGGTCTAGACCTCCTCCTTGTGTTTAGACCTTTGTGGTCTAGACTCCCCCCCCTTGTGTTTGGACCTTCGTAGTCAAGACCCCCTTGGTTGTCTTAGGACTTCCTGTCCTCAGACCTCCTCACTGGTCCTCTCTTCTGGACCTCCTCATAGGACCTCCTCTTTGGATCTCCTCGCAGGACCCCCTCCTTGGACCATTCCCTTTGACCATATGTTCACCCTTTTGACTGACTCTCTTTCCCCAGGTTCTAAAGTGCATTTGATGTGGGTTGAAGTCACATTAAAGTGTTGTCCTTTCCTTTGTACTTATTCCTACTTCTTGTCCCCTCCTTCTCATAATCTAATCCTTTTTCGTACCTTTGGCAGTGTACCTTTTGTACCAATGCTTTGAACCTGGTCACCTCCTTGTTATGGTGCTTCTATTCCCCTTCTCCTTTAAATAGAGTACCAGGGGGCGTCCACTTCCTCCATGTTCACCATTCTTAGCCTCCTCTCGGTTTTGGTGTGCTCCTCAAGCTCCTCTGGTTCGGACCTCCCTGGGTTTGGACCTCGCATTCGCTGGACCTCCCTCTCGGACCTCCCTTCCTTGTGGACCTCCTTTCTTTTGCTTTAAGTAAGTTCTTTTGGATTTCTTGGAGTTTCTTTGCTTATTTGGTTTTCTTTGCGCACGTGTAGATTCGGTTGATTGCTGAAGAGCTCGTGGTTCAAGCTACACCAACCAAAGCTTTTCCCTTCAACAGAGGCAAGTCGTGGACCTTAATCATCTTGATCCCATTTTACAAAAATATTTTGATTTGTTAAACTTGCATGGCTATTTTTATATAGAACTGTTTTGGGCAGTAGCTATTCTCCTATTTGACACTATGCCTCCTTGGACTTGGGTACTTGACATGTTGACATGATCTCCTTTGGACACCTTAGGATGGATATTTAGTTGGTACCTTTTGTTAATGCCAATATGGGATCGTAAGTTTATGCTTAGCCTTGCTGTAGAATCGTGGGTTTTGTGAATCATGCCTTGTCAACTAATAATCTTGGCTAATGAACTATGGAATCTCTGGTTGGTGCCATTGTTAACCGGTTATGGTGTAATGCCATAAGTTGTGTTGATTGTGGTGCGAGACCACCTTAAAACTTGTTGTGCCAGGACTGGGTGGTCCGTGGCCGGGTTGAACCCAAAATAGTTTTGCTTGGGCAAGAAGGCCGGGAGTGAGTAGTGAGTGCTTTGCAGTTTTGGGGTTGTGGAAGTCTTGCCTGAGCACAATTAAGGACTTAACTTTGTGTCTATGGATCTGGGTAATCCGTGCAACCACCAGGTCATTTTATGGGGATGGCTCGGGCGAATAATTGGCAATGAGATGGCTTGGTCTTTGTTGTGGTTGAGCAAGTTTTATTACAACGGCACAAGAGGGGCACGAATCCGGTGGCATTTGCAACCCATCCTAAGCGAAACCTTAGCGGGCGACTCGAGCCAAATCAAAGCTTTGTAAAGGCCTTGTCACGCTCTCTAGACCGCTCACCATCGGAAGTGAGCAAGGGTCTTTCCGAACCCGTCCGCTAGAGAGATCGTGGATTGTGGGTAAGTTGTACACCTCTGTAGAGCGTAAAATCTATTCGAATAGCCAAGTCCTTGGTTATGGACATCTCCCAGAGAAGTGGTGCAAGGGGTAGCTTTTGTGAAATTGTGTCCCTGGGCGTGTCTGCGAGAGACTGTGGCTTTGCCTCGAAAAGATCTTGGCCGGCTTTAGAGGGGTCATGGTTGGCTCGAGATGAGGTCCAGGGGCTGGGTGGGAACTCTGGAGTGGGTGCTCCAGGGTGGTCGTGGTCAAGGTCTTGGTCATGGGTGTGGCTAGACCTCCCACGGTTGGTCTTTTGGGAAGCTTTGGAGTGGGTGCTCCAGAGTGGTTTTGGAAGTGAGTGGGTGCTCATGACCTCCTTTGAAACAAATGTAATATTGTATTATTGTTTTAACTTGCTGCTTTGCAATCTATTATGTTATTTACTGTCAAATATTGCTTTTTGCAACTAACCATATAGCTCTCTTTTGGCAAGCCTTGCATAAGTAGTATTGCATACACTCCCCACGGTTTGCTGAGTATATTCAAAAGTACTCATGGCTTTTGCCCTCTGTTTAAATCAGCAGCTCAAGGAAGTTCCAGGGAGCTGAAAACTCTGTGTTGAAGAGGTCTTTGGAGACCATGCGACCTAGGGACGTCCTCCACTCGATAGTCGGTGGGCTGATCGGTTGGACTCACGCGTTGGTGTTTTGTTTTCCTACTAGCAGTGCTCTTGTTTTGGCCCTTGTGGCTCTTGTAAGAAGCTTGACCATTTGGTCTTTAATAATATTTGATAATTTGCCTTTTGTATTCCTTTAGCTTGTCGTGGTATGGATTTGATCACACCAATGTGTCTATGTGTGAGTTAGCAGGACTGATCATGGGACTAACTCAGTGCACAAAGGCCAAGACCTCCAGGAGGTCTTGAGATCTCTTGGGAGATCCTGGCAGACCTCCTCTCGGGGTACCCTGGGCGGTACTACCGCTCCCCAATGCGGTAGTACCGGCGCTCGGACCTGGGTGGTGCTATCGCTCTCTAGTGCGGTAGTACCTACGCTCGGACGTGGGCGGTACTACCGGTCCTCACTAGAACGGTAGTACCGCATAAAAAAATCAGAGCATTCCAAGTATCCCGAGAAGGTCCTCACACTTGCTTCCATTCACATTCATAAAACAAAATCTTAGTTCATACTAATGCAAACTACAAGCAGGATACAGATTTCTGAAGCTCATACATTCACATTGAGGCCCTTCGAAAATATATTTCCTTGAGTTTTGATATGTCTGTGCTGAACACTACAATGAGGTTTAGCAGTAAGAAGGACATCTCTCATACAAGAAGAATTTGATCATTAAAAATAGCTAATTGCATGCAATGTTATCGTGAACCACAGAAAACATGACACTGTCCTTGATTCCTCGCGTTGCAAGCTGCTGGCCAAATTTGGTATATTTTAAGTCCAATTTTGTTGTTGAATTTTGGCCACAAGTGCCAGCAGTGTGGCACCAAACACCATAGCTAGTGACACCAATATATATTAGACTTGTTAACTGATTTGGATTGAGTAGGCTATAATAAGGCTGTTACTTGTAAATAGTTATGCTGAGTTCTCATGTGACCACATATACTCCTATTGATTTCAGAATTCATACAACACATATCAGTTCATATAACACATATCAGTTCATTTCAGAATTCCAAAATCTGGGAAACATACCTCTAATTGCTTATAAACATACAACAACATTCCAGAATTTCATAATAGGATACAACAAATGCCACTTCATTTCAAAATTATGATAACACATGAGAAACCATGTCTTTTGGCACTACATTACAGAATTAACATAACACATCCAAAGTCACAACACAGGTCGTATGAATCAAACACTTGCAGCTATCTCTCCATCACAATGATATCTCTCAGTTACAATGATCTTATTAACAATTTTCTATCCTAGTTTCTTCCTTGGACTTTACCAATTCAAGGCATCAAATCAATTCTTGAGACTGCAGCACCATTTCAGAGCTTGGCTATTACATCGATGATTAACAAAACTAAAGCTGGTATCAGTATCATAGATTCAGAAAAATCATAAGGGTATCACATATTCAGAAAACTCTATACTACGCATCAGTGAATAGAAGCAAGGGCAGGGCGCCGACGCAGGGGAGGGGGCTCAGCGTAGAGCAGGGCGCAAGCGCAGGCGGCTCGGCCCCTCCACCTGCGCTGCCCCCTACGTGGAAGCAGTCACATCACCGCCACACCATGCCTCTATGTGGAGGCCACCATTGCGGCACGCCGCTTGCATGGAGGCCGCCCCAGGGTGTGATAGATGGAAGCTATCGTCGGACGGGGGAGGGGGGGCTCACCGTGTCGATGGAGGACGGTGGGGACGACGGTGCAGATGGAGGAGGAATCGAAGAGGCAGCGGCGGCCACGGGAGTGGGAGGAGTCCATCGATGGGCGTAGGGGGCCGGCTCAGGGGAGGCACGATGTAGGGCGCCTTTTGAGGGGAGGCAGTGCAGGGGCCGAACCCTAGCGCCTCGTCGTGGGAGGGAGGGGAGCGAGAATTGGGGAATGGAGGAAGGGGCATGACTGCGTGAGAAGTTACGTCGGGCGGGGGTGTTTCTGCAAAGTGTCGATGGGTGGATGAGAGCCTCGATCCTGGCCACTGAACTCGCGATGGACGGCCGGGATCGCCCATGTCCATATGTTCACAAATATGATCATGTTCACCAAATATGCCGCTAGTAAGTTCATATTGTTTCATATTGCCCATGCAGACTCACATTGGACAGCTGAGAGTACGAGGCCACACGAGACAACTCATCCCATTTCAAAACTGGTCTCATCCGTTCTGTTATAGATGTTATCGTAGAATGCATTTTGTCAAACTTTTAAAACTTGGGCTGCTAATATACACATATGTTGGTGCGGAGTCGCCAATCAGATCGCGAGGAAGATGATCACAACGAACTAGAAGAACACATATTTGTTTACGAGGGCGTCAAGGGGTTTTGGCCATCCCCGTCGTCCAATCGAGCTTATCGCCGCCAAATCGAGGATGCTCTCGCCATCTCCACCACCAAATTGAGATCACCACTGCCAAATCAAGGAATCTCGCCCCCGCGCCGCACCCACTTTCTTCTTGCCTCTACTCTGGTCTCTACTTTCTACTCTCTACGCTGCCCTCGCTATGCTTTCTATGGCAGCCCGCCGCACCACCATGAGGAAGGGGATGAAGGGGAAGTGGACGGGAGAGGGCAAGGGTAGGCAAGAGAGAAGAAGAGGAGAAGAAGGTTTTGTTCTTGAGGTGAGATCATGAGAAGCAAGGTTGAGGCGATGACAGGAAACCCTACCTCCTCTCAGTCCTTAGGGGTAGCAGTAGTAGTGTTGGGGGAGAAGGGAAGCATTAGCTTAGGTCTTATGGGTTGGAGCTTATTGTTGGACTGGACTAGGTAAGTTAAGTTTCACTCTTTTTTTTTCTTTTTGGCTTTCTATTCTCCTTTTCTTCTACTCTTCTTCTTCCACATTGCACTCAAGTCAGCCATATAGGCGGCGCCTAGACTAGCTAGGCGCTAGTCGTCGGTTTGTCGCCCGACTAGCGCCTAGCGCTTTCTTTGACCTTGATACTAGAGAACCCGACTAGCGCCTAGTGCTTTCTTTGACCTTGATACTAGAGAAGGTTCTATCCACTTGCTAGCATAGCATGGTTCTCGAAGGTTCCATCCACCCTTGAGTAGAAAATGGTTCCGTCCACCTTATGCTATGTCATTTTCAAGGTTACACCACCCAGAACGAAAATTCAGGGTTCTAACCACTTGATAATGTTATCCCACCCACAAATGATTTTTATGAAATAGAAACTAACCAATCAAGTTCCTGTGCATCGCCCATGACCATGGCCACGACTATCTGGATAAGTTTCACTCTGCAGAGGTTGCATAACTTTACCCACAGGAGATGTTCCAACTTATGTTGTCATACACGCCACTGTTTGCGTGCGACTAAGATGATCATAAGGCCTTTACAATGTTCCACCCCAACGAAGTTATGCCCACTAAGGTTTCAACCATCGGGGGGTTAAATCCACTCAACCGGAGGTCCCCTCTTATGTCGTACAAAAAAGGGTCTACATCCAACACAATTACCATATTCCACAGGATCACGTAACCAACACTGAGACAATGCACATTAGTTGGCCAGGTTGACACCATGAAATAGACTTGTGGTTGCACTGTTAATAACACTCAAAAGTGTATCATTTATTACCATGTTTTTAATATATAATACTTCATTTATACTCTTCCATGCACACTTTATATGCCACTTTCGCATAAACTCATTGATATGGTGCAAGGTACCGCTACACCCTTATTTGGTGCTGTTTTGGCTAGAGAGACAAACCAAGGGCTAGCTTTAGCCAAGAAGGAGGAGCGGGAGGAAGGAAGGGTTAGCCAAGCTAAGGGAAGGATGCATGAGAACAAAGCAAAATCAAGCCAAGCAAGTTCCTTATGTTCGGTTGGGAGAAACCCTAGCCAAGGAGGGAAATTGCTAGCCGACCAAGCCAAAGGGAGGCATGCGGTTTGGGAAACTTGGATGCTACTGCGTGGGCGCATGGATCAAAAGGAGCAGAAGCCCAAGGTAGGAGGTCAAGGTCCAAGGTCAAAGCTAGCCAAGGAGGGGCGTAAGGGCTAGAAGGGGTTTGGCCAAGACAAGGAGAAAGCCTAGCATGCGTGCGGCACAAGGAAGAAAGGATCCCCTTGGGCCGAGTGGTGGACATGGGCCAATTAGTACACATGGGACACGTGGGAGGCTGGGCTTGAGGGCATTGCATGAGATCACAATGTGTAACACCCCAAAAGTTCCCGAAGACAAAAATATGGGATTTTTAAAGCTTTTTATGTATTGTCGGTTGTTGTCTTGTTCGCATGCCTTATGAGAATCTATTGTGATTTCATTCTTTGTCAAGCGGGTGTTGAAAAGCAGAAACCCTAAAAATAGAAATTGTAAGAGTAAGAGCTAACTGAAATATCGTATGCTAATAAATCTTCTAAGAAAGATTCTCTAGAGTAAAAGTTCTACAAATCAAAATTTTAGAAGCAAAAATATTGAACGCAAATAAATCGTCTTAGCAAAGTTAAATTTAAACTTCCCAAATTATCAAGTGAAATTGCACTCTAAAGAAAATAGACCTTAGTTTTTCTCCCTTTTTCTTCTATCCTTGTATCTCATTCCTTCCTCTTTTCTTTTCTTGTATTCCTAGTCCTCAAAGCCCAGTCGTTTTTGAGCTACGCTTGTTGCAGCCTGATCATCCCAGAGCGCAGCACCATCACCTTCTCCCTCCTTCTTTTCCTCAGTCAAGCCAGCACATGGTTTTCCTTTTCCTCAGCCGAACCAGCGCACAACAATCACCTTCTCCTCTCCCTTTCTTCCATGCGTCGCTGAAGCTCTACCACCGCACGGCGATGCCCTCGATGAAGCCACAATGCCATGACCGGCCCGGGTCACCCCCCGCTCGCCACACGCTGCACATGCCGCTGTGGCCATGTCGCCCGTCGATTGTCTATGTCGCCCGCGCCCATGTCGGTCGAACCACCATCAGCTCCTCCACTCTCCATGCCTATAAAAGGTCCACCCTGAGCTCGCCTAGCCCCATCCTGGCCTCTCCTTCCCTTTCCTCTTCTCCACCGGAAGCCAAGGAGAATCACGCGAGCTTTGCCTCAGCCGCCTGCTTGGCCGCCAAGCACCCCATGCCATTCCGGCCACACTAGTGAGTCCCTCCACAATCCAAGCACGTCAAAAGGTGTTCCCAACCATCCACTCCTATTCTCCTCCATTAATTTCGAGCTTCGTCCACCAGAGGGTAGTGCATCG